>OY728147.1:1790192792-1791442792 GCA_963277665.1 Viscum album
GCCATGTTATTTTAATAAAACAACAACTAATTTTTATTCACTAATATAGGAATTAAATATTTTGGTTTTTCTCTAATTAATTTCATAAATTTTAAACATTATTTTTTATTCATTTAATACCCAAACTTTTAAAACTCACAAAATAGTGTGAGTTGTCATCATCTATTTCCAAGATCATCTTGTAGATGAAATCCCCTCTCACAAATTTATATCTTTCCACTTAACTCAATACCCCATACTAGTTCATCGCAACCAATTCAACCCAAAACAAGCATAGGTATAGACATCACATAATTTTCATTCCTTCAATATTCCTTTCTCTTTTAAAGTATCTTGGTCCTCAAAATCCTAAGTAATAAATTTCTTCCTTAGTGAAGAAGGAAAAACTCAAACTTGATGAAAAAAGATATTTCAAGAACCATCATCACATATTCTTCATAGAGGAATTTGAATGATCATTTTGGGTGAAATCATATTGTAACCCATAGGTGTAGCTATGGGGTAAAAAAAGGTATCTATCATCTTCAAAAAAATTATACCCACAAGACAAACTCAATCATATTATCACCTTCATATCTAGAAGTACATTTTTAATGATGTCTCAATGAGAGCTCATATTATTCATTGACCTTGTGAATACCCAAATATGTTAAATCAATTCCCCTCAATTATATTCAATAAATAATCATAAAACCCAAGTTTTAATAATTTTATTTTATAAGTATTCATCTTATTAAAGATCAACATTCTAAGTTTTACATTCAACCATATCTACCAAGAACTGATGACATCAAATATTCAAACTTAATTAGGTGTTTTCACCATCAATCGATGGTATGTTTTTTTTCATCAATATTATTCTAGATAGGGCTATGATGAATTCAATAGGGTTTTTATCTAGTGAATTGGCCTCACATAATGTTCTTATCCTTCAGTTATATTCATAACTAGGTTTTTATGTTTCTAAATATATATCATTCATTAGTGCTCAGTGATATCTTTGATTTTTTGGTGGGTCTCAATCATAACTGACTTCCTTTTTCAATATCTGGTTTCAATAGTCCAGTACTCACTTACCACTTTGGACGAACTTGATTTCAATAGTCTATATTAAAAAATGTAATATTTGGATGAAACTCAAACTTTATTCTATAGATTAATTAATCTGGTATCATAGCTAGATCCTAGAGATTTGATAATTTGGCTTTTAGTGGAATTTGGATATGTGGATCTGGAAAAAATTGGTTATGTGGTCATCTAGCAATGTGATTCTACTGGAAACCCTATGTGATAAATTGGATATGTGACACTGTGTGGCTACTACTATAATGAACAAGTATTTTACAATGTAATTTGACTTTTGATTATATAATTATGCCATACATAGTAATGTAGTATTATATAAAACACATGCACCACATGATAGTACCAACAACATTTTATTATAATAATTTGAATATTACATTTAGAGAGTAAACATGGCCATAATAATTGAAAATATTATATTGGAATACAAAATAAAAAATAATAAATGAAAATAAAAATATATATCTTCTCGATCCACCATAATAACTTAACTCATGAACAACACTGCAAAAATGAAACAAAATATTAGTAATAATATATTAATCTTGAAAATGAAAATATATATTACCTTGAGATAAAATATAAATGAATGAAGAATTAATGAAATATGAAATATTTATGGGAATAAAGGAACCCATATGATTGTTACCAATCTAACTATTGTAATAGTAATCTTACAATTAGGAATAGTAACATGACCGTTAGAATAGTATCCTCTCTTATGGAAGTGTAAAAATATAACACACTAAGATTTTTTAAAATATATTTTTTTCAAATAAATTTAATTTTTTTAATTTTTTATTTTAGATGAAACATCAATTTTATATACGGTTAGAGACAACACTGATTTTATCTTTCATTACATGCGATACATGTTTTATATTGAGTTTCATGCCACACCAAGTTCAAATGAAACATTACATACTGTTATAAAAATTATTATTTAATATGAAAATTATCGCCTAGCCATTGGAATGGATGGTATGAATACAATTAAATAAATTATCAAATAATATGGTTTAAATATCTAAATAAAATTAATTCTTTTTTGACCAATTAATTGTAAATTGAAATAAAAACTATTTTAAACTGAAGGAAATATTTTTCTAAAAAAACTATTTTTATGCACACAAATATGATTTACCTCAATAAATAAAAAAAATAACTTCTATTGAATGATTTTAATTATATTTATATTTTACATATTCAGTAAAATTTTTAAAATTCATATTATGTGTTTTCTAGATAAGATATATGAATAAATCTAAATTTTCAACTAAAAACAATATTTTTCTAAAAAGAAGTTTTGTCGTCTTTTATGCACATATAGTGGAATTATTTTTTTCCAATTTTAGAAAATTTATTTTAAAATTTAAAGTTTATTTTTTAAATCCTCATGTAAAAATTATATTTCATTTAATTTTTCATATTTTTTTTTTAAATATTAATTTTTCATAATTTTTTGAAAATATAAAATTTTCGATGAATAATGAAAAATACTAGTTTTTATTAAGAATTGGTTTTTATTTGAAATAATTTAAACACACCTAAATTATTTTAATATGATTTTAAAATTATAATTAGTTCAATTATATATCTATTAATTGAATTTAGGTCATTTTTACCAATTTTATAATGAATTTTTATATACAAACGTTGTAAACTTTTTTAACATTTTCTCTTTGGAAAACCGCTTTCTCATCACATCTGTGGGATTAATTTTAAATTAAAAATTTTCACTTATAACAATATATTTTAAAAAAATGGATTCAATATTTAAATTTAGAATAATTCATATTTTTAAATAATGTCAACTTGATTTTTACCATTATAAATAGTAAAATAATTAAAAATTAATTATCACGGTTAAGTTACAAATGTGTTTAACGGGGAGTGAAACTAAAAAATTGCCAATTATAAATGACCCCCAAACTTTTGAAAAACCAATTAACTATCCATATTTCTACCTTATATTTTTTTTTCAATAATGGACCCTTTTTTAACCTTGTGTCATGCTCAAAATGTGGTTACACATTTTTCTTTTCAAAAATTACAAGTGTGCCACTCACTTAACTAATAAATGGACACCCACTATAATCTCCTCTTAATAGTTCAAAAACCTATTTTTTCAGCCAAGACCTACCTAAATCACTTACTTACTTCCCTCCTCCCATTTTGGAAGCCTTATTTTGGTCAAAATCCAACCTATGAAATCTCTTAGTGAAAACTAGAATAATTTGTTCGAAAAACAAGTATTGTCCCTAAGTGAGTGTTTAAACTTATTTATTTCTCAACATTCATCAATTATTATTAATACATGATGATATAATAACCTTAGTATATTTCATATTTTGATATGTTATTATTTTAATATAATAACCTAAATCTATCTCATCTTCCATCAAATGGGATACAAAGTCATCACTCGTGCGTATGATGGACTACCACCTTGTGAATAAATGTGATGTGTTTTTAATTTATTTTTTACTAGGAAAGTAATAAAAAGAGATTTAATTAATATATATGATATTTTAAATAAAATTATACTTCTTTTACTTTGATATCACATATATCTTCTCACTTTTTATTATGTGGTGGATAAGATAATGTCGTTTGTATGGTGAATAACTATATCATAAAATGATGTGATTCCTTTTTCACTAATTCATTAAATTTAAGTAAATTAGAGTAAATTTAAATAATATTTATTGTCCCTAACCTGGAATTCACTAATCAGGTACTCTAAGCTGGGTCTGCATATGACCTCAAGTGTGCCTCTCCATATGCTAGAGGTTTTTGACTAGCAATGAGGGTCTAATAAGCCATGTGGGGAGACTATACCCTCTTTACCAGAGTAATCCACAGTAGATAAAAATTTAAAAAGTAGAAACAATAAGTAATAACCAATTAACATGCATAATAAAACATCTCCCAAAACTGGGTACAAACAACAACCAATAATAAATATGTCATGTCATGCTGTAGCGCCCAAATCTGTAGGAAAAACCCCAAATAAAGGCTAATAGTTGAATCCCCAATGAGTCATAACTCTAAGTCCATATCCTCATCCATTCATGTCCCATTCCCAAATCAACTATCTATAATAGGTATTTTTCCCTTGTTCTGGCCTGAAACCATGAAATCTTCTTAGGTTCCCAAAAGCAACTCGAGCAGTGTGTGAGTAAAAATTAGATGGCTATGACTAATTATGTCTAAAAAATATCTAGTCTAAATATATAATGCAAGGAAATACTAAATAAATTAAAATTATACAAAAGAAAAATAGATTTTTATTAGTTAATAATATTTAATTTAACCAATTCTAACATTTTTACCATTTCTATTATTTATACCTCCTTCATTATTTGATCCATTTTCATCTCATTTTCTATGGGTTAGTCATTTACATAATTTACTCAAGGTTTTAAAGCAGTCAAATATGAAGCATAAGTGAATAAGTCAAGTCCCTATCTAACTAGGGATAAACACATTGCAAAAAATAAATTATTTTAAACTAAAAGCCTCAGTCCGGGTGGAATGAAACCATTATGGGAATAGAGCTTCATCCCCTTCCCAAACTCGTGCATTGTGGCGTAGAGTTTAGAGCCTCAGTCTAGCTCAGAATATGGTCATAGAACCTCAGTCAATACCCCACGCTTCCAAGCCATGTTCACTTTCTTATTTATCCATTAACCACACATAAACCATATCACAACTAACATAACAAATAAAAATATCAAACATGATCCATGAGAGTAAACATGGGAAAAAATATTATTCCATAACCCATTAACACTTATACATTTACATTACATTTCCATTTTGGAAAATTCCCATTTATTATGCCTAAAATCATTAATCGTATTCACTAATTCCCATTCATTAACCCATTTAACATATTCAAAAATTTCCATATGTTAACTGACTTAACCCATTATTTATTTCCCATGTATTAGACCTACCTATGCATTCAAGTACAAATCACTATCCATTTGGAATGCTCACATTAATAACTTTTTATCCAGTTTCAATGTCAATCCAAACAACCCCTTATTCAATTTTAAATATTAGAAACAATTATACTTATTTCATTTCTAAAATAAACAATCCATATTAACATGTTCTTCATGGAATCTACTTTATCACACATCAACTCTATAGTTAACCTTACCAATTTTTAGGTTCAGGAATATTGGCACACCCCAGGGTTGGCCCTAAATTGGGTAAACCCTCCCCAATGAATCCCACAAGGATCATGAAGGGTTTAATTCATTACATAAATTCTTAGTATACCATATATTACAAATTTAATCAAAAGAACAACAATAGATAGCCAAGAATGAAACCAAACATGCACAAATCCATAGAAAAACTATTGAATATTATGTGTAGACCACCTACCTCTAATCTAACGATGAACGCACTCCCAAACTTCATCTTAGATCTGGATTCAATAAACCCTTAAATAATCATCATAAATTTCACTAAAAAAGGTTTTTAGGTCTTCAGGATTATATTTCTCAAGTTATAATCCCTAATCTAGAAAAAATAATAAATTATAGGATTAGACTTACCAAAATCTTTGATTTTCAAGCAATGGCACTCCAAACGGCCTACAAACAAGATATATTGATCCTTATAATCTCTTGAGGGTCCTAGTTCATCAAAAGGTCTTGAAATAAGAGAAATTGGAGAAACATTAGGTGTAAGTTAAAATTATTGAGTTTTAAAAACTATAATTTTTTCAACATTAAATGGGGTGTACGGTTTTTCTGTATAGTTTGTCAAACCGTTCACAAACCATGAACAAGATATTATCCAAGGGGAGTGAGGTCGCATGGTTACCTAGGTAGATCTATATGATTTGACTAACTATCCACCAAATGTTCGTAATTCCACTTTCCAAGGCTTCACGGTTTTCTTAGGAAGGCAACACTGTTTACTTACACTATAGGAAAATAAACACTTCGTGGCAGTTTTTTTTGCATATCACGGCGGTTTAAATAGCCACCATATGATTTTGTGGCGGTTTCAAAAAATCACCTCTAAATCGTGTTTCAAAATTCAATACACTGAGTTTTACTCAATTTAGCGGCAGTTTATGGCAACTATCATAGTGGACACATTTTCTCAGTGATTATCTTGGTTTTAACAGTGCTATTCCCATTAGAAATATATTTTGTTTTTAGAAGCAGTTTTAACCGCTGCTAAAAAATCATTTTTGATAGGAAAATCACCCCTAAAACCAAGATAACCACCGTGAAATAATAAAGGAATATGAAAAATGTTGACCGGCGATTAAAATCACCGCTAAAAACAACATTTTCGTCGTGAAAACCACCCCAAAAAGAAATATATCCACCACAAAATAGTAAAAGAATATGAAAACTATTCGGTGGAGGTTTTAACCGCTACTATGTTATTGTCCATAGTAGAAGTTTTAACAACCACTGATATAAAAATACCTAAATATTAATGGTAGTTTTAACCACTGCTAAAGCCAAATTTACAAAAAAAAAGGATCTGATTCTGTTTCCCCTGTACCAATGCCCTGAAAAGAAAAACCATTCCAATTTCACATGCACATACATCCCACATCCAAAATAATACCATAATAACAACATTTTCATAAGAATCACATGATATATACTTGAATAATAGGTTTAGTATGATTTGGGTAGATAAAATTTATTCCATTTACATTAAGTGTCACTTTTGGATATAGTGGTTTCACAATCCAGGATAGTCGTTGATCTTGAGTATGTTGATATATTTGTGTATTTGTCATAACTGAATAATTTAATCGATAGTTGATGATTTATTGGATTTTATGGGAATTAAAGGAGAATGGTTTTGGGGATCTCTCACTTAGCATTTCCAATTGCCACAATTACCAAGAATGGATTCACATTTGAATGTACAGACTAGTGTGAGGAAATTTCGATAGTGTTGAAGAAGTGGTTGTTGTCAACTCTGATCCTAAGAATTCCTGAGCCTAACGTTGGACTTGTAGTGAAATGTGTTGCATCTGGTTCTGGCTTTGGATATGTTATGATGTAAAGTGATAAATTATTCACTTTGGGTTTCATCAGATTTTGACTCACAAGATGAAATACTCTAATCCTTTATTTTATTTTGTAGTTGTAGTCCATACATTGAAATGATCATGACAGAACCTCCTAGGAGAGAAATTTGTTGGGTACTTTTGGATCCTATAGTGCATACAAATTCTGTTAGTGTCAGAGTTGATAGTTGAAGTGGGATGTTCACCCACATCTGACCTATTTTACCTCCTAGTTTTGGTACTTATAATAGAATTCCGTGAGTTGATAGTTGAAGTTGTATATAACCTTTTATCCTCAGATTGATGAAAAGTTAGGAAGGATGATCCAAACCATATAGGTCATGCTTCACGATTGTATTATATATTTTATTCACTAGATGCATATTTTGGGGAGATACAAATTCTGGTAGTGTAATACATTCAAGTGTTCAACAGATATTTGTAAATTCTACTATTAATAAAGTGGACAGTCCCTCTACATTAATAGGATCAAGACACTCAAGTGTTCAACAGATATTTTTTGCATACGACACTTGAAAAATCAAGACATATATTGTGCATACCACACTAGAGAAATCAAGACATAAAAGGAAACATCATAAATCAATAAAATACATAAAAGGAAACATGATAAACCAAGAAAATGTTAGGTCATGAAAATTTTTTGTGCGGACTATGTGCCACACAAGATACATATACAAACTGACTGTATAAGGACCCAGTATTAAAAAATTAAATAATCTTGAATTAAATGAATAATTCACATTGAGGATCTTTTTAGGTTTATAGTTTTAGATAATTAGGCCATAACTATTACATATCAAAAGATTAAAAAGTATACACTTCTACTCAGTTTCCATTTTTTCATAAAATAATTACTCTTAAAAAGAAACATGTCTAATTCCATGTTTTAGATTTCATGTCTTTCCTTGATCCCATACTTGACCCTATTCATCTTTTAGTCCTGTGTAAAACATTTCAAAAACTTGGGATGAGCATAAAAATCTCAGTAAAGGATACAAAAATAAAGAAAACTATTAGTTTCTCAATACAACAAGTAAATCATGAATACTTCATCATAAGTAATTCCATTCACCTTTATGAAGTATTAAATACTCTTCATTGAATAAAAGATTTTTTCTTACCCTTTTGTAACCAAAATATCACTATAAAACCCATATAAAGAACACATAACATATAAAGGTAACTTGGAACATAAACATACTTAAATGGAATAACCATACGGTCGACTTCCACACATGTCACTAAATGGAATAGCCATATGGCTGAATTCCCATACCCAATGCATTGGAGCTTATAACATAACCACCCATCCTAGTTTATCATGGCACCACACGTCATTTGGTTTATCACATAACCACCCATCAAATATCCAAGTACCATTATAAAATCATAACACATACAATAAATATAGAGGAAAGAAAACATTTCCACATTTCAATCACAATATATTGACATAAAAAATCATTATCAAAACCAGTTTCAAAACCAAAATACCTAAAAGAGTATATGGTATTTATTTTCCTTTTAAAAAACATTACAGCTTGTTAAGGAAGCCAAAGATCAAATAATACTCACTGCGGCGGAAAGGTCGTTGTCACCACATACGTTAAAAAGAAACATACTTTTGTCGTTTAGTAAAACGCTTCATAGAGAAAAGATTCCTTTTGAATAAAAGTAAAATTCAAAGGGGTTTATACACCATATAAAAGAAATTTGTGTATAAAACAAAATATTCCTCAATGAAAGGATATTGAGACGAAGTCCCTTACAAAGAAGGTATCCTTAGATTATGGATAAATAAATGACATATTTATGTGTGACAAATATAAATACACCCAATATAAGTGGATATTAAGTGTAAAACAATCATAGGTCTCTTACACATATTCATAGCATGACATAATCAAGAAGTATAGGTTTCACCCAAATAATTGAAATTGGGTAAAGAAGTTCCCTTACAGAAATTCGATAGACTAAAGGCGTCACTTTAAAATTCAAGAAATTGATTTGATGAGAGATAAAAAGAGTATCTCACCACTTGAACATAAAATTTATAGAAATAAGGATATATAATAACATATCCTAACATAATAAGATGTGAATAAAAATAATCCTTTTAAAAAGAGGAGGGTGAAAGGTTCCTTTACCGATTTGGTAACTTACAAAACATACACCCCATGAAAGAAGGACCCTAAAATGTTGATGTAAATACCCATAAATGAAATTATATTACACAAATAGTAAAATAATCTGCATTAAATACACCACTCAAAGAATACAGCGACAAATATATCATGAATCCCAGGGGAATAAAAAGTGAGATAAAAACCCCTTACCTCGTGGTAATAAATTGAGTCTTATGACCAAAGGATAATAAGCACCAAATGAATCATCAAATACCATGAATATAAATAGAATCATGATAATATATATCAAATGTAAGTTCACAATACACCACATGCAATAAATAAGTGACAAACAATGGAAATCTCGCGGAATGAAAAGTGAGATAAGAAACCCCTTACCACGTGTCCGACTTGACTCGCTCGTATGTTCCTTGTTCTTCCTGAATGATAAAATTAAGTTAATTTATACTTTATTAAGAACATTTTTCAATTTTATTATTTCTTTTATATCACTTATTACCATGTTATAAACATTATGTAATCATTTAAGTTAATAACGGTTGTTTTGTCGATATTTGGTACTTGAGTCAAAAGTGAACTTCTTATATTTACAAGTTATTCGTGTAGTAAAATATCCATTATCTCCAGAATGATATTCATGATGTAGATATAATATATATCATATATATCCAGTATATATATTTATTTATACCAGTACATAACATTTGAAGGTAAGAAATGAAATGCACCGTTCATGGAGACGGTAAGCCGTACGTACGCATGAACGCTACTTTCATTTCTATTTCGCATTTAATGGAATGAAAACATTATTATATAAAGGTATATAATAATTCCAGTATAATATAATATATAATATCATTAACTACATCCTTTATACATCCCACATATTGAATTAACGATTCGAATCACTTTGAGGGGGTAGTAGTCCGCACTTCCTAAAATGAAATTATTGTGTTTACCCATTATGAAAACCATAAAGGTATGGTATAAATGAAAAATACAGAATCATAAGGAAAATATAAACATAATATACATAATATATAAATACAGTGACATCTTAATGGCCACCATGAGAGGCGGTAGGAGATAATTGAACAATCATCATTTCGTGAGGCAGTAGTTCGCCGTCCACGGAAACAGTATGTTCTTCACCCATTAGATGGAGGTGTGTGTAATTGTAGCTCGAATACATCTTATAATAAAATCAGAGTATATTTAAGATACTGGTTTTGTTACAAAATAAAGTAATAAAAAGAGTATAAGGGGTTGGAGAAGCAAAATAAAACAAAAGAACATAAGAGAAGACATTACCTTTAAATCAGGTAACTCCCCTTGGTTTGAACCAAAAGGGTCTCTTGAAGTGATTTATTACTAAAGGATTCTATGATGAATATAAGGATCTTGGGAGCTTATTTGAGTAGACTTTTGATGAGAAAAAGGGATTGAGAGGTGTGAGAAAGGGGCAGGAAGTGGGGTCTTTTTATTTGGGATAGGAGGGGCTCTTTTGGAAAGCTTGAAAATATTATTTTATTATATAATGATTTTCGTTTTATGAAGGTAAAAAAATAATTAAAGTCTACTATAAGGTGTCCCATGTTCTAAATAAAATCATCCAATAAGAATTGGACAAGTTTTGGATATTATTTTAAACATTATCTTCATATTTATTTAAATCATTCATTAATGACGTAAACACTGCATCATTATTGTGTCATAAATGATTTTATTTATTTGATGTATAAAAATTATAAAACAATTTACATGATTTAGGAAATATTTTTATATTTCCAATGAATATTTATAGTCCAGGATATCATTTATGTAAACAATATTAATTTTTTTTTACTTTGGTGTTACATAGTTTGGTTATATTTTCCTTTCTATAAAAATAATATGATAAAAGGTCACTATCACACAAAAGTGATTCCATGAGGTCCCTAAGTTGTCACAATGCCTCCCATGGTCGTCCATGACACAACCAAAAAAATTTGGACACATATTGGGGTCATTTTATATTATTATCATATTATTTTATTACCCTTAACTACCCGATTACTAATTAATCATGATAATTAATGATAATTGTCGTCGTTACTATTCATAATGTCCAAAAAAAAAGAGTCTTAATTACATAATTTTTACCTTATGATTAAAAATATGGAATCCATTTTACCAAATTCAAAACATAGAAATTGATGTAATTAATTAAAAAATAACTCTCGTTGTCAAAACCAAAGGCGGGTTTTTAAGAAGTAAAATTTATCAAAAGATTGGCTTGTTTTTACATCCAATTGACAAGTGAAATTACTTCCAATGAACAAAATTATATTAATTGATAAAAATATATTTCAATTACAAGTTAAAACCAATTAAAATTATAATCTAACTATATAATTAAATTATATGAAAAAGTAGTTTTCAAGTAAAATGCAGTATTTTTCACAATTCATTAAAAATGAACATTTGTCAGAAAAATACCAAAAATTTATCCAAAGTAAATTTGATATTCCAAATTAAAAAATGATTTCCATTTTACCAAATTCAAAACCTATAAATTTCATTAATTAATTTTATAATTAATTCCCGCTGTTAAAAAATATAGCGTGTTTTTAAGAAACAATATATATCCAAAGATTGACACTTGTTAATGTCTAATTGCAAAGTGAAATTAATTCCAATGACCACCATTTAATTAAATGGTAAAAATATATTCTAATTAAACTTTATAACCAATTAAAAATATAATCTTACCATTTAAATAAATTATATTAAAAGGAGGTTTTGAATTAAAATACATCATTTTCACTATTCATTAAAAATGAACTTTATCGGAAAAATAAAACAAAATTACACAAAGTAAATTTTGATGTCCTGATTTTAAAGAAGGATTTTATTTTTTAATATTTAACCTATAAAATTGACAAAAATTATTTTTAAAAAGGTTCTCTATCAAAATGCGGTTAATCGACCTTTTAAAGAATATTAGAATATTTATTCTTAAAACTGGATTCATTTGCATTTTAAGCCTCTATCATTTATTTGGTAATTGTAAAATTTATAACAACCATATATAATAATTTTTTATTTATTTATATTTATTCCCATCATTATAATGGCTAGGTGTTAACTACCATTGAAAATAATATTATTATATTATTAGTGTGCAACGTAAGATTTCAAAGAAACTCATTGTTGTGTATTGGGTACGCCATAGAACATAGAATTACCTTTAAGTTAATATCAACATTTTATTCACAAATATTAATATATATGAACATTTCATATTCATTATTTACTTTTGATGTTACATCCTTCCCCCCTTTTGGGAATTGTGTCCTCGCAATTTTAAAATTGGTCAGAGAAACTTTATTGAATGCCCCACATCAGAAAAGGAGTAAATAAAATTATCACGTCAAAATAAAGAAAAAGAAGTAAAATGGTCACCTGAAATAACCCATACTAGGATTCAATGAAAACATAGATATGGAGGAGAAAACAAACTATAAATATCTAAGGGAGAGTGATAGAAAACATGTTTAGAAGAAAGTTAACCACCAGAAAATCACAAACTTGTGATCGGTTAAACAGTATTTGATTCCCCAGTAGGAAAAGTTAACAGACAATGTTTTTGTTTTAAGTTCCTTTTAATTAAGGATTTTATTTATGAGGTTAAATAAAACATAAGGAAACATACTCACTTTTCATGTAGACTTTCATCTTTTACTATATTTATAACAGAAACTCATATTTTCTCGAAACGATGTGTATTAAAGATGAACTGTTCGCATTAAGAGTGCTAAAATCAAATTCGAGAGAATCACATAATCTATTAAAGATGAACTATATATTTCCCATGTCTTTAGACCTTAACCAAAACCAAAATGGTTACTACAAGATCAGATAATCCCCAAAAAGGATAATCTTTCACAAAGAGAAAAACTACTCTTAATCTCCAAAATTTGTCCAAAAAAACCCAAAGATCGTCAAAGACCATTCAATAAATAGATATCCATAAAATTCTTCAAAGTAATCCAAACTAATATTTAAAACAAAATCTCTAAAGGATTTAATCACATAGTCTTCCAAGATAAATCTTAACATTTATCTCTAAATAACATTAGTTTCTCTTAAAGTATCGTATTGAAAAGTAATTAACCTAATCACATATCCTCCATGATAGGTTAATCATATCCATAGATAACCCAAAATCAACTTATTCCTGATTCATAAAATCATCTAACTAAAAAGAATTAGTCATACTAACCAGGGACTTCACGTAGTCCAGTGGTAGGCGATAAATACATGTCGCACTTTGGTTGTGGGTTCGATTCCTGAAGCTTCGTCCGACGTGATGGGTTGCCACACGGTTTGCAAGCTTTCCCTTTTCAAAAACTACATAATTTTATAAAATTTCCAAAAAAGAGATAAATTCATCAAAAATAACCATAACATATTTTAACCACAAAGGTTATCTAATAACTTTCATTTTGTATCCCAAAATGTATTAACCGGTAATTTTCTCAAATTCAAGGATCATATAAACCCAAATGGTTCTTTATAACTATATCCACAAAAGAAAATATAATTATTCCTTGAATAAAATTTTCATATATGAAACATCAGGGTTACACATACTATAAAAAGTCTTCTAATGTAATCCCATCATCAAAAGAGCCTTAATACTTTTATGAATTTCACCATCCTAAAATATACCATAACTCTTGAATCCCTTATATATTGACTTCTTACTCATTCTACATTATTCATGATCCATTAACCATTCCTTTCCAACTTATCCTGAAATAATTATTTCCTACAAAAAAAATCATGAATCATATCCTAATATTTCAATAATAGGAAAACATATTTTAAGAAATAATCCATACCTTTCACTAGTCATTTTCAGTTTCTTCATCCTCAATCGGAATGGCATTAGGTATTGGTAAAAAAATATTTCTATGATCCTGGTAATCACATTCCAAAAACTTCTTAATAGGACATGTGTTTTCATAATGACCATGAACAACACTTTTAAAACATTCAACTGATCCTTCAGAAAGAACTTCTTTCCCTTTCCTAAAGTCAACTGGATGCTTCCTTTTTCCAGGGAAGGTTCTTGCTTTATGACCTTCATTTCCACATCGATAGCATCTTTCTGTCCCTTTGAAACATTTTCCTATGTTTTTCTTTCAACATCTTTTACACATAGGTTTTTAAACATACTTACCTTTATGATTATTATCTAAAATTCTGTAGGGATTTCTTTCTCGCATATATGATGCCTTATAAAAATCCCTAAGGTTCAGGTGGTCAATCATGACTCCAGATAGTTGGTTGAGAATAACCACAAGATTTCTCATTGCAGCTCCTATATCATTATTTGCTCGTTCATAAAACCGTCACAGTTTTCTTCACATCCACTGTTACTTTGGTGCCTGCTAGATTCAGCCATTTACTAAAACCAAAAAGGTCAGTGTGAGTATATCAGTAAATTAATCATATAATACTAAGATATAATTATTCATGTTATATTAAACTCACTCACTTTATCTAAAAAAACTATGACTCTTTCTGAAATCCTAACCATTATGCTAATGTCACTAATGCTTAAATAATACCCTAACTTCTAAAGTTTTCTAAACCGACCTTTGATACCAACTATAAGGACATATCCTTAAAACATTACATAATCTTGAATTAAATGAATAATTCACATTGAGGATATTTTCAGGTTTAGAGTTTTATATAATTATTCCATAACTATTACATCTCAAAAGATTACAAAGTAGACACTTCTACTCAGTTTCCATTTTTTTCATAAAATAAAAACTCTTAAAAAGAAACATGTCCAGTTCCATGTTTTAGATAGCATGTCTTTCCATGATCCCATCATTAACCCTATTCATCTTTAAGTCCTATGGAAAACATTTCAAGAACTTGGTATGAGCATAAAAAGATCAATAAGGGATACAAAAAGAAGAAAAACTATTAGTTTCTCAAAAAAACAAGTAAATCGTGAATATTTCATCATAAGTAAAACTGTTCACATTTATGAAGTAGTAAATACTCTTCTCTAATTAAAAGATTGTTGCTTACCCTTTTGTAACCAAAATATCACCATAAAATTCATATAAATAACACATAACATATAAAGGTAACTTGGAAGATAAACATACTTAAATGGAATAACCATACGGTCGACTTCCACACATGTCACTAAATGGAATAGCCATACGGCTGACTTCCATACCCAATGAATTGAAGGTTATAACGTAACCACCCATCCAATTTTATCGTAGCACCACCTTTCATTTGGTTTATCACGTAACCACCCATCAAATGTCCAAGTACCATTATAAAATCCTAACACATACAACAAATATAATGGAAATAAAACAGTTCCACATTTCAATCACAATATATTGACATAAAAAATCCATTATCAAAACCAGTTTCAATACCAAAATACATAAAAGAGTATATGGTATTTATTTTCCTTTTAAAAACATTACGGCTTATTAAGGAAGCCAAAGATCAAATAATACTCGTGGTGGTGGAAAGTTCATTGTCACCACGTACGTTAAAAAGAAACATACTTTTTGTCATTTAGTAAAATGCTTCATAGAGAAAATATTTCTTTTTAATAAAAGTAAAATTCAAAGGGGTTTATACACCATATAAAAGAAAGTTGTGTATAAAACAAAATATGCCTCAATGAAAGGAGATTGAGACGAATCCCCTTACAAAGACGGTATCCTTAGATTAAGGGTAAATAAATGGCATAATTATGTGTGACAAATATAAATACATCCAATATAAGTGGATATTAAGTTTAAAACAATCATAGGTCATTCACACATATTCATAGCACGACATAATCAAGAAGTAGAGGTTTAACCCAAATAATTGAAATTGGGTAAAGAAGTTCCATTACAGAAATTCGATAGCCTAACGGAGTCACTTTAAAATTCAGAAAATGCGTTAATGAGAGATAAAAAGGGTATCTCATTACTTGGACATAAAATTTACAGCAATAAGGATATATAAGAACATATACAAACATAAGAATATGTGAATAAAAAGAAGCCTTTTAAAAATATGAGGGTGAAAGGTTCCCTTACCAATTTGGTAACTTAAGAAATATACACACCATGAAAGAAGGACCATACAATGTTGACGTAAATACCCATAAATTAATGTATATTACAAAAACAGTAGAATAATGTTCAGTTCTTACAGAACTCAAAGAAGATAGTGACAAATATATCATGAATCTCATGAGAATAAAAAGTGAGATAAAAACCTCTTACCTCGTTGTAATAAATCGAGTCGTATGACCAAAGGATAATAAGCACCAAATGAATCACAGAATACCATGAATATATATATAATTATGATTATATATATTAAATTTCATTACACAATACACCACATGCAATAAATAAGTGGCGAACAATGGAAATCTCATGGAATTAAAAGTGATATAAGAAACCCCTTACAACATGTCCGACTTGACTCACTCGCATGTTCCTTGTTCTTCCTAAATGATAAAATTATGTTAATTTATAATTACTTAAGAACCTTTTTCAAGTTTATTATTTCTTTTATATCACTTATTACCATGTTATAAATATTATGTAATCATTTAAGTTAATAACGGTCTTTTTGTCGATATTTGGTACTTGAGTCAAAAGTGAACTTCTTATATTTAAAAGTTGTTCATGTAGTAAAATATCCATTATCTCCAGAATTATATTCATGATGTAGATATCATATATATAATATATATCCAGTATATATATGTATTTATACCAGTACATAACAATTTAAGGTAATAAATGAAATGCACCGTTCATGGAGACGGTAAGCCGTACGTACACATGAACGCTCCTTTCATTTCTATTTCACATTTAATAGAATGAAAACATTATGATATAAAGGTATATTATAATTCCATTATAATATAATATATAATATAATTAAATACATCCTTTATAAATCCCACATATGGAATTAACGATTCGAATCACTTTGAGGGGGTGGTAGTCCGCACTTCCTAAAATGAAATTATCGCATTTACCCATTATGGAAACCATAAAGGTATGGAATAAATGAAAAATATGGAATCATAAGGAAACAATAAATATAATATAAATCATATATAAATAAAGTGACATATTAATGGCCACCATTAGAGGTGGTAGGAGATAATTGAACAATCATCATTTCATGAGGCAGTAGCTCGTCGTCCACCGAAACAGTATGTTCTTCGCCCATTAGATGGAGGTCTGTGTAAGTGTTTCTAGAATACTTATCATAAAAACATCCTAGTATATTGAAGATACTGTTTTTGTTACAAAATAAAGGAATAAAAAGAGTTTAAGGGGTTGTATAAGAAAAATAAAACAAAATAACATAAGAGAAGACATTACCTTTAAATCTGATAACTTCCCTTGGTTTGAACCAAAAGGGTTTCTTAAAGTTCTTTATGCCTAAGGTAAGGCTTCTAGGATGAAGAGAGGGATCTTGGGAACATATTTGATTAGATTTTTTATGATCCAAATGGATTTTGAAGTGTTATAAATTGGTAGGAAGTGGGGTATTTTTATAAGGGAGAGGAGGGGCTCTTTTGGAAAGCTTGAAAATATTATTTTATTTTTATAATGCTTTTCAGTTTATAAAGATCAAAAAATAATTAAAGTCAAATATAAGGTGTCCCATGTTCGAAATAAAATAATACAAAAATAATTGGACAAGTTTGGGATATTATTTTAAACTTTATCATCATATTTATTTAAATCATTCATTAATGACGTAAACAAAGAATCATCATTGTGTCATAAATAATTTTATTTATTTGATGTCTGAAAATTATAAAAAAAAATTACCAAGATGTAGGAAATATTTTTATCTTTACAATGACTATTTATTTTCTAAGATATAATTTATGTAAACAAAATTAAAATTGTTTTACTTAGGTGTTACATAGTTTAGTTATCTTTTCTTTTCTTTAAAAATAATATGATAAAAGGTCACTATCACACAAAATTGATTCCATGGGGTCCATAAGTTGGAACAAGGCATCCCATGGTCGGACATGACAAAACCAAGAGGATTTGGACACATGTTGGGGCCATTTTATATTATTATGATATTATTTTATTACCCTTAACTACCTGATTACTAATTAATTATGATAATTAAAGATAATTGTCGTCGTTACTATTCATAATATCCAAAAAGAAAAGAGTCTTAATTACCTAATTTGGAATTTATGAATCCAAATATGGAATCCATTTTACCAAATTCCAAACACATAAATTTCAGTAAATAATTTAAAAATAATTCTCGTTGTCAAAACTAAATAAGGGTTTTTAAGAAGTAAAATTTATCAAAAGATTGACTTCTTTTTACATCCAATTGACAAGTGAAATTACTTCCAATAAACAAAATTGTATTAAGTGATAAAAATATAATTCAATTCCACTTTAAAACCAATTGAAAGGACAATCTAACTATATAATTAAATTAGCCGAAAAAGTAGTTTTGAAGTAAATGTAGTATTTTTCACTTTTCGTTAAAAATGAACATTTGTCAGAAAAATACCAAAAATTTATCCAAAGTAAATTTGATATTCCAAATTATAAAATTATTTCCATTTTAACAAATTCAAAACATAGAAGTTTCATTAATTAATTTTATAATTAATTCTCGTTGTCAAAACAAATAGCGTGTTATTAAGAAACGATATCTATCAAAAGATTGACACTTGTTTATGTCCAATTTCAAATTGAAATTAATTCCAATGACAACAATTGAATTAAATGGTATAATTATATTCTAATTAAACTTTAAAACCAATTAAAATGATAATATAACCATTTAAATAAATTATATTAAAAGGAGGTTTTGAATTAAAATACAGCATTTTTCACTATTCATTAAAAATGAACTTTATCGGAAAAATAACTAAAATTTACAAAATGTACATTTTGATGTCTTGATTTTAAAGAAGGATTTTATTTTGTCAAATATAATATATAAAATTGAAAAAAAAAAGTAGTTATAAAAATGTTTCTCCATCAAAAGGCGGTTAATCAACCTTTTAAAGAATATTAGAATATTTATTCTTAAAACTGGATTCATTTTCATTTTAAACCTATATCATTTATTGGTTGATTGTTAAAATATTTAACAGACATATATATTCATTTTGTAGTTAGTTCTGTTCATTCTCGTCATTACAACGGTTAGGTGTTAGCTACAATTTAAAATAATATTATTATATTATTAGTGTGCAACGTAAGATATCAAAGAAACTCATTGTTGTGTATTGGGTACGCCATCGAACATAGAATTCCCTTTAAAGTTATACTAACATTTTATTCACAAATATTAATATATATGAACATTTCATATTCATTATTTACCTGGGATGTTACAGACTGTTAGTATATTTTTCCAACATATCAGCAATACAACTAATCACAGTTTGATGATGAACACAGCTCATCACCCTCTCCACCTCAATCTCTACTTCCTGCTACCACCTGTAAGAACATTATATTGAAAATTAAATATTTTTGTATATTTTTATTTAATCATAAAACCAATAAAAGTTTTCAAACTAAATGATTTTTAATTTTTGTGATTTACCTGCTCACCAGCAGTTGATGCAATACCACTAGGCTCTGTTTCCAGCTAGCCTAAAATCTGTCCAAGTAATCATGAGACGTCATCTATAGGGACCCCATATGAATAAAATGGGACAACTATCTTCTCTTCGGTCAGATTCCATACATCTAAAAATTTTATATTTTTCTCCACACTTTCATTGTTTCCATCTTTAATGAAAAAACGGTTAGTATAAAAAAATTGAAATAAATTTATTAATATTAAAATTTGTACCTATAACATTCACCCTCTAAAATCCCCATGAAGAACTATAAGTGGTGCACCTCTCCCCCACTGTTGAGGCTCTTGAAGCAGGAGGCGATGACTGAGCTACTAAAGGGACACTCACATGGGGTGTTAGAGATGTTTCGGGGGGCAAGAGGATGGTGGCTCAAATGTCGTAGGGAGGGAGACAGATATATCATCATTTGTCGGTGTAACACCCCAGGTAAATAAAGAATATGGCATTTTCACATTTATCCATATTTTCGAATAAAATATTAATATAACTTTAAATTGGACTCTATGCTTGATGGCGTACCCAATACGCAACAACGAATTTCTTGGGAATCTTATGTTGCACTCTAATAATAAAATAATATTATTTTAAATTGTAGTTAACGCCTAGCCGTTGTAATGGCAGGAATGAACAGAACTAACTAAAAAATTATTATATATATTTTTCAAATATTTTTACTTTTTACAATAAATGTTAGAGAATTAAAAATGAGAATGAATCCAATTTTAAGCGTAAACATTCTAATATTCTTTAAAAGGTCGATTAAGCACCTTTTGATGACGAACCTCTTTTAAATAAACTTTTTGACAATTTTATGTGTTATATTTGACAAAATAAAATTCTTTTTTAGAATCGGGACATCAAAATTTACTTTGTGTACATTTTTGGTATTTTCCGATAATGTTCATTTTTTAATGAATAGTGAAAATGATGAATTTTAATTCAAAACCTCTTTTTAATATAATTTATTTATATGATTATATTATATTTTGAATTGGTTTCAAAGTGAAATTAGAATATATTTTTACCATTTAATCCAATAGTGGTCTTTTGAATTAATTTCATCTTGAAATTGGACTTAAACTAGTGTCAATCTTTTCATACTTATTGTTTCATAAAAACACGCTATTTGCTCTGACAGTGGGAATAAATTATTAAATTAATTAATGTAACTTATATGTTTTGAATTTTTTAAAATATAATTCATTTTTGAATTCGGAATATCAAATATAACCTAGGGTGAATTTTTTGTAATTTTCTGAAAAACTTCAATTTTTTATGAATAGTGAAACCACTAAGTTGTAGTTAAAGAAACTAATTTTTCGTTTAAATGAAACTTCACCACTTCTGTGATTTGAATTTCAAAAATCCAACATACATGGTTGTCATTAAGAAGTAAAATTTGGGTCAATGGGATTAAAATAATTTTTTGGTTAATAGTAACTTTTAATTTTATTAATCGCGATTAGAGGTAATTAGTGTAATTTAAGGTAAAAATAAAGTTTTAATAATATGAAATGACCTAGACACATGTCCTACCCTCACTGGATGTGTCATGGCCGACCAATACAATCCATGGGTCAACTTGGGTACCCCATGCATCCACTTTGGTTGGAAAATGACATTAATACCTTTTTATTTAATGTTAAAATTAAAAGGTCAAAAACATGTGTTGTTTTACTAAAACAATTTTTATATGGGGTTATACAAGTCATATTTTTGACTATAAATATTCATTAGAAAGATAAAAAGATTTACTACATCATGATATTTTTTTATTATTTTTAGACACTAAATAAATTAAATTATTTATGACACCATGATGGTGCAGCGATTACCTAATTATTTAATGATTTAAATAAAATGAAAAGATAATGTAAAATCTAAGACCTTCACTTGTCACAAACCTATTGGATTGGTGGATTTAGAAACCTTATCACCTTATACTCTAAATATATCCTTTTTGGACCTTTAAAATCCGAAAATAATTTTATAATAAAGTAATATTTTATAACATTCCAAAAGTGCCCCTCCTTTTCTCTTATAAAAGGCCCCCACCTCTACCACCTTACCCACACCTCTCAAGCCTTTGGCTCAGACAACCCCTGACAATTTCATCTCTCCACATCCCTCTATTAATCATTGAAGCCTAACCTTTGGGCATAATCCTTTCCAAGGAAGCCTTTGAGCTCAAATCAAGAGGAGTTACCCGATTTTAAGGTAATGTCTTCACTTGTGTTATTTTGTTTTATTTTGCTTCTCCAACCCTATAAACTCTTTTTATTCCTTTATTTTGTAACAAAAAAATTATATTCAATATACTAGGATGTTGTTATGTGAAGGATTCTATCTACACTTACACACACCTTCATCTAATGGTTAAAGAACATACTGTTTCTATGGTTGGTGAATTTCTGCCTCATGAAACGATGATTGTTCAATATTCTTTTAATACCTTTAATGGTGGCCATTATGATGTCACTATACTTTATATATTATATATATGGTATTTATGTTTTCTATATGCTTCTGAATTTTATATTTAAAACATTCCTTTATGCTTTTCATGTTGTGTAAATGCGATAATTTCATACGAGGAAGTGTGGACTACCGCCCCCTCAAGTGATGTGACTCGTTCATGAAATACATGGAATGTGAAAATAATGAAGTTAATGAACATATGTGACCTATATTACATATATATTATACTGGAATTATATTATATATATCTCAGTTATTTTTAATTCCATTAATATGACAACGAAATGAAAGTAGCGTTCATGTGTACGTACGACCTACCGTCTCCATGAAGGGTGAATTTCATTTCTTTTTGTATCCAAATGTTATGGAGTAGTATAAAATAAATATTTACTGGATATATATGATATTTAAATCATTAATACTATTCTGGATATGATTTACTCATAACTACATGCACAATCATTTTCAAACAAGTTCATTTTTGACGCATGTACCAAACATCGACAAAAATGTCTAATATGAACTCACATTATTAACCAATTATTAAAACATTATAATATGTGATATAAACTGAATAATAATCTTTAAAAGAGGTCCTTAAGCACTTATAAATTGACCAAATTTTATTATTCAGGAATATAAAGAAACGAACAAGACAATTCAGACTTGAGGTAAGGGATCTTACCCCTCTCTTTCTTTTTAAGTACACTCTTTTATGTCATTCCTTTTAAGATCATCTTTATTATGATTGGGATGTTATTTTATATTTATCATACTTTACTTTTTATTTTCATATGATTAGAGACCCTATTTTCTCTCATCAATCCATTTTGGAAGTTTTGAGTGGCGTCGTTAGGCTGTCGAATTTTCGTAAGAGATCCAACCTCTCTCTTTCTTTTTAAGTACTCTCTTTTATGTCATTTCTTTTAAGCTAATATTTCTTATGTTTGGGGATGTTATTTTATATTACTCATACTTTAATTTTTATGTTCATATTATGAGAGACCTTATTTGATATCATAAATCCATTTTTGGAAGTTTTAAGTGGTGTCGTTAGGTTGCCGAGTTTTCGTAAGGGATTTTTCATCTCACTTTTATTCCCGTGACATTTATGCTACATTTTCCACTATTTCCTTTTATTGGTGTATGTACTACCCATTATTATAAACTTTTTTTAGTATAATTTCATGTATGGGTATTTACATCTTCATTGTATGACCCTTCTTCCATGGGTTGTACTTTTCGAAAGTTACCCAACTCGGTAAGGGGAACTTTCACCCTCCTCTTTTTAAAAGACTTCTTTTGTTATGTCTTTTAATTCATGTACTATTATGTTGGGATATGTTCTTATATATCCGTATTTATGTAAATTTTATGTCCAAGTGATGAGATACCATTTTCTCTCTCATCAAATCATTTTCTAAATTTTAAAGTGATGACGTTAGGCTGTCAGATTTCTATAAGAGAACTTCTTAACCCACTTTCAATTCTTTGGGTTAAACCTCTACTTCTTGATTTTATTATTCCAAGATTATGTGTGGAATCTCTATGTAGTAATTTCCACAAAACAATGTGTAGATATACTATTTCTAAACATAATCATCTCATTGATAAATTCTTACGAACTTGTAAGGGAAATCATAACTCAATCTCATTTCATTGAGTTTAATATCTATGTCATTGGTTTTGTTTTTCCAAGATTATGTGTGAATGACCTATGATTGTTTCACACTTAATATCCAATTATATTGGGTGTATTTATATTTTTCACAAATAATTATGTGATAGATTTATCCTTAATTTAAGGATACCATCTTTATAATGGATTTCATCTCAACTTACATTTCCATTGAGACTTTATTGTTGTTATGCACCAATTCACTCTTATATGGTGTGTATACTGTCCTTTGACATATTATATCATGAATACCTTTATTCTCATGATATTATAAAGTTCGGATTAAATTTTATTCCATAATTATTTGTATTCAAGAGTCTCTCATTTTGTTAAAAACTCTTTAACAAAAATATCATTTTAAATGTTTTAAAGATTTATTATTCTAAATATGTATCTTTAATGTCCATGTTTTAAAAATGGTTTTCAGTATTTATTTATATGGATATTAATGTTTTAAAATTATAATTCAATTAAAATATTCAAAGTTTTATGGGACACTTTGATTCAAAAATCTCTTTTAAAAATTTTTTGAAAATGGATTGATTAATTCAATATCTTGGAATTACTTATTTTGATTGAAAATGAAATGTTGTTATTGAAATGTTTATATTTTCAATATTTTATGTGTAATGATGGTACTTGGACATTTTAAGGGTGGTTACGTGATAAACCATATGATGGATGGTGCTGTGAATACCAGGATGGGTGGTTATGTTATAACCTCCAATGCATTGGGTATAGAAGTCGGCCGTATGGCTATTCCATTAAGTGATATGTGTGGAAGTCGACCGTATGATCATTCCATTTAAGTATGTTTATGTCCCAAGATACCTTTATATGTTATGTGTTCTTTATATGGGTTTTATGTTAATATTTTGGTTACAAAAGGGTAAGTAATGGTCATTTATTCAGTGAAGAGTTTTTACTACTTCATAAAGGTGAAAAGTATTACTTTGGTAAAGTATTCATGGTTTACTTGTTGTTTTGAAAAACTAATAGTTTTCCTTCTTTGTGTATCCTTTACTGGGATTTTTATGCTCATCCCAAGTTTTTGAAATGTTTTCCACAGGACTTAAAGATGAATAGGGTCAAGGATGGGATTAAGGAAAGACATGATATCTAAAACATAGAACTAGACATGTTTCTTTTTAAGTGTTTTTTTTATTTTTTGGAAACTTAGTAGAAGTGTCTACTATGTAATCTTTTGAGATGTAATAGTTATGACCTAATTCTCTAAAACTCTAAACCTGAAAAGATCCTCAATGTGAATTATTCATTTAATTCAATATTAAGTAAGGTTTAAGGTCGGGGCCTTATAGTCGGAGCGGTCGATGAAATAGTATATCGCTTCTTCCTTCTCATTCCTGCCATTTAATAAAATAAAATTAAGTTCAAAACATATATTTCAAAAAAATTATGCCGAAAAAAATTAAAAATGATAACAAATGCACAATACTAACAAACAAAATATATATAACAATGATGATGAATTGTTGCACAAATGAAATAAGTGGTTGCTAAATGAATTCATAACTATACATACAATCATTTTATCCTTCAATAATGTTGGTTTCCTGGTTCATTACTTCATCCACTTCATTCATACTTTCTAGACTAATATTTTCAATATCATGATGGACAAATAATTCTGAATCTTGTTGTTGATGAGATTTAATTTCAGAGATCAAATCTTCCACATCATTACATGTATCATATAAATCTCTTTGTTTTACATGAGAAACTACACTCCACCCTTCATCCATAACATTATTCACATAATATACCATTTTTCTTGAGATTATAAGATATATGGATCATGCAGTTCATGATCACTAACATCTATCAAGAGATATAAGTTCATAGAAGTAAATTTCAAGGAATATCTTTTAACACCTATGATAATATCGACCCAATTTCATTTGAATAAAAGAAATGAAAAATTCATGTGGTAGTTTAATTCAATAATATTGGTAATCTTTCAATAGTATCCCACTTTAGAAAATGTAAATATACCACTATTCTGTGTTTTCAAACCCTCTTCTCGATCGACTGTATGAAATCTAAATCCATTCATGTTGTAATCGTCGTACTTTCTAACTTGTTTTAGAGGACCTACAGCAAGAAACTTCAAATATTCTGAAAACTCTGCTCAAGTATCATAATTCATGATCTAAAAAAAGAAATATACTTTATTAGAATTACAAAATATATGTGTCAGCCTAATATTTGTATTTATTGTAATATTTATGAACTTACACGTCATGCAAACCATTATACAAGCTCTTTATTAACAATTTTTTTTATATCTTTCTCATTTCTCATTAGTACTCTCATTCATCTCTTTGTTTGTATCATCAACTCTTCAATAAATGTATCTACAATTTCAATATTTAGCAGCACATATCTATGTGCCTATAAGATCTTTATTTTTGTCAGTGTAACATTTGAGGTCCTCCCAACTGATCGGCTAATAACAGGAAATATGTTTTATTTCCCATGTATTTGAGATTGAGTTGATGTGTCTTTAACACGTCCAACTAAATTAAATCTTATCTCAATATCATCCTAGTTTCCATAACAATAGGTAAGACACTCCTCTGCCAAATAGCCTTTAGCAATAGAGCCTTCTGGTTGAGCTTTATTTCTCACATATAATTTCAAATACCCAATATATCGGTGAAATAAAATAAACAAACATAATTATGCATTTAATTAAGTGCCAAAAAAATTTTACTTAACCGAAAAACATATAAATAAAGTACCTCTCAATTGTATACATCCATCTATAATGAATGGGGCCTCCTAATTTAGCTTCTTCAACCAAATGCATAGTTAAATGCATCATGTCAGTAAAAAACGATGGAGGAAATATCATCTATATTGCACAAAGTGTCAAAACAAACATCTCCTGAATATTGTCAAGCTCAAATGGATATATAGATTTCTCACATAGTTGTCTGAAAAATGTGCAGAATTGGAGTATAACAATAGTAACCTTTTCATGTAATAATTTATGTAATGCCAATGGTAGTAACTGCTATAACAAAATATGTGAATCGTGACTTTTCAATCCATATAACATACCATTATTTAAGTCAAAACACCTCAAGATGTTACTTGAATACCCCTAAAATACTTTCACATGATTTAAAATTTGAAGTAATGTATCTTTATCCTTATTTTTCATTGCAAAAATTGCTAGAGCATACTTTTCATTCTCATCTAGCTAGAGATCACATTTTATGTTCATTACTTGTAAGTCTTTCCAGGCATTCAGATGATCCTTCAACTTTCCATGCTCATTAAGCAATGTGAAGATAAAATTTTCAGAGAAATTATTCTGAATATGCATCACATCAAGATTATTCCGGAACAAATTAAATCCCCAATACAGAAGTTTGAAGAGTATAATTTTTTTCTTCCATTGTTGCATTCTGATTTCACTTAATAATGCACTTCGAACATGTTCCCCACTATCATTCAAATGATGAACCTTTCCAAATTATGTATCAACATTTCCAAGTTGTTTCAATATTTCAGAACTAGTTAACAACATTGGAGGTGGTCTACGATCAATGAAACTATTAAATTTTGATATGTTCAGCCGAAATCTATGAGATGCATTGAGAAATCTTCGATAGCACAAGAAGCACCATTTTCTACTATGAGGTTGTCGTTTGGGATCAAAATCAATGTTACAAATAGGAAAAACCAAACCCATGTAAGTGTTCAAACTAGATAAATTCCCAAGTCTAGAGAAGTCACTAATGGTCTATATTAAAGCAACAAGCATTTTAAACATAGTTTTAGAAGAAGCATCAAATGTCTCAATACCGTTGATCCATAACTCCTATAATTAATCAATTAAAGGATTCAAGTCTACATAAATATTATTTCCAGTCATTTATTTTCTAGTAATAATCATCAAAATTATAAAAGATGTGTATTGCATACACATCCATGGAGGCAGATTGTAAGGGATCAAAACAACTGGACAAATGCTATAACTGGTACTCAAAGTCCCAAATGGGTTGAATCCATCGGCAGCCAATCCCAATCAAACATTCCTAGGATCAACTGAGAAATATATATGTAATTAATAAAATGTATTTCACGATTATGAATCTTTTGGATGTCACATTAACCCATCATTGTTATTATCTACAGAATGCCACTTCATGTGTTCGGTGGTTTTTGATGACATGAGTAATCTTTGCAATCGGGGTTTTAAAGGAATGTAACAAAAAAACCTTTACAGGTATGTTCCTTTTCTTATTCTTCATGGTAGTATGTGGATTCATACTTCCAACATCACCCATTTACTTCTATCTAGAAGAAGAACATTTTTGCAATCCCGTATACTTGCATCCTCTCACCAATAAAGCATACAATCATTGGGACATGCATGTATTTTTTGTATACTTCAAACCAAGCATGTTAACAACTTTTTTCAAATCATAAAAAGACTTGGGGATGTTTTATTTAGGAAATTCCTCATGCAACAATTCCAATATCATGGACATTGCCTTATTTTTAATTCCACATAGACATTTTATATGGTACAACTTTAGAAAAAAAGAAAGTTTTGAATATTTCAAACATCCACTATAAAACTCTTGATTTCTATCATCAAATAAATCATGAAATATATTTTCCTCATCTAAGTTTTCTCTTACATTAGTCTCTATATAATCAATAGAAGTATCTAATGATATTTTACAATCTTGATCTCGTTGTCCAATAGTCTCAAAAACATCACTTTTCATGTTGCTATTTGTAGAACCCTCGTCTAGTTGTTCTGATATGTTTTGATGTTGATGGTGGTGTCTTATAGTGCCGAATGAATCATTTATAAGGTTTTTCATTTCATTTTACCTTATCGATGAAGCTGGGAGCTCATTCTGTGGATTGAAATCAGTGTTCAACCTTTTTGTAATGTTCGATTCTTCGTGCCAAATCCAACTCAAATATTGACCAGGGAATTGCTTCAATATTAAATGTTCATAAACTTCATATCTCTTCAATCATCTTATAAATTTACATTTAGGACATTTAAATATTATTCTCCCTTCAATGGATTTATTGGAAATTGAAAAATATAAAAACTCCTCTAAACCCTTAACATACTGAGGTGTGTTCCTCGGTAATGTGATCTAGCTTTTTTCCTTGTATGTCACAATGTTCCTATACAATATTAAAAAAAATAAAACACATAACTATTAATTAATAGGAAAATAGATTCATATATACTAGTTGAAAAAATATATAAATATGTTAAATAAGGTTTTCCTATATAAATACATGTGGTAAATAATGAACCCACCCACTAGAAAAACAGAGCATGCAAATTAAAAAGATCAATAAAAGAATATAAAGATATACAAAGTGTTTGGCCCAATTTATAAATTGTAATTAACCATGTAGGTTATTTCCCCTTTCCCTAATGACATTTCCTAAGTGAATCATATATCCAATATCTATGGAATTATAGCATGACTTCAAGCCTATTATAGATGACCCAAAAGACTGTTGGTGTAAATCATGAATATCATACATATCAATCACAACACACCCAATTGTTAACACACCTCCAAATTATGACCTAGGTATGTGGATTATTGATGCCTTGAGAGGCTATATGAGAGCTAATTCTAGGACACCCCACCTGGACAGCCCCCTGGACATCCCACCCCCTAGAAATTCCACACCCCCTCCCCCACTTGGACATCCCACCCCCACCCCCTCGATATCTCACCCCTTCCCTGGACAGCCCCACCCCCCTCCCCCACACCCCTGTAGCCCCCCTACGCCCCTGGATAGCCCCCCCCCCTCGACCTGGACATCTTCCCACCCCACCCCACCAGGATAGCCCCCCCCCCCCCACCACACCTGGACAGCCCACCCCCACCCCCAACCTAGACAGCCCCCCACCCCCACCCCCTACATGGACAACCCACCCTCCCACTCAAGACAGACTACACCCCCTCCCCCACCTAGACATCCCACCCCCACCCCCACCCCGTCAACATCCCACATCCCCCCCCCCACCTGGACAGCCTACCCCCACCCCCTATATAGCCCACACCCCTCCCAAACCTGGACGGCCCACCCCTACCCCCTAGATAGCCCACCCCCTCCCTAGACAGCCCACACCCCCCTCCCACACACCACTAAAGCCCCCCTACGCCCCTGGATAGCTCACCCCCACCTGGACAACCCCCCCCCCCCCCCACCCCACCTAGACAGCCCACCCCCCACCTGGACAGCCCCCCACCGGGACAACCAACCCCCCCCCCCCCCCCACTACCCCACCTAGAAAGTCGCCTCACCCTCACCTGGATAGCCCAACCCCTCCTGTGATAGCCCACACCCCCTCCCCCACTTGGATATCCCACCCCCACCACCCATCCCCTGGACATCCAACCCCCCTTGGACAGCCCACACCCCCTCCCCCACTTGGACAGCCCACTGTGACCCTCCTTGGATAGCCCACACCCATCCCCCCCTCTCCCACACCCCTGAAGCACCCCCACCCCACCCCCATAGATGTATCTCTCATTTCCTAGTATACCCATGCTAGAATTAATAGTATATGAGTAATAAAATAAGTTACATGATTAATTCAACAACATAATATAAATCTAACCTCACCTCCAACACCTTTGCAATAAAAAACACCAAAAATATCATCCATGTCCTAAAAAACATATAAAGAGAAGGGGGAATCATTGAGGGGATTACATACATTATAATTAGTTCATTATAAAAGTTACAAATGAGACTTATTAAAATAATCATAATTCTAGGTCACTTTAATCATCTTTAAAATCCCATTTCAAATAATTCATTAAAACTAACCATTTATATACATTTCTAACATAGTAAATGGTTGAATGTCTCTTAATTGTACTCATACAAGAGAATATCTAGTGGTAAAAATATTTTGGGTTTTAAAAAAGAAATATGAAACCTAAATATATAATAGTCCAAGAGGAAAATGAAATAAAAAACATGTCATTTGAGGATCTATATGGATCTATCCTGACCTATGAGATCCCAATGAAGTTACATGATAATAAAAAATCCAAATAATACAGGAATAAAATAATGTTTTCTTTTAAATAAATTAATGATGAAACCTATAATGATGATGAAATGGATCATCAATCAAAGAATATGACCATACTCTTCAAAATAAAGAAATCATAAAATTGATAAAATATGGTGGATAATGATATAGAATAACAAGTGATGTTATTCTAATGAAAAAAAGGAACACATTAGGTAGTAATTATATGTGACTAACAAAAGGAACAAGGGGAAGAATAAAACAGTCAAGGATACCTTCAATGTTTCAACTTAGTGTGTGAAAAATGAAACCATCTTATAAAGGGAATCAATGGAAAAATGTTCCTAGTATATCATGATTAAAATAAAGGTTAGTCATGATGTAAAATCTAACTCTTATTCATCTTCCACTAAAAATTAATTCTCTCCCTCTTATTCTATATCCAATCACCTATGCTATAGAGATCTAAAATATACTTTTTGAAAACATGATGAAGGTTTTTATAACATGAATTTAATATTGAAATATCATAAAAATAAGTATAATAAATCCCTCAATGATAAGTAAAAACTCATAATCAAAAAAATGAATTATCAAAAAGAATGTTCAATATAATGTGATGAAGTTACAATGGAATATTTATTATATCAAATAATATATTTTTAAATTCACTAAAGTCTAAAAGAATTATATAAAAAATTGAGTTTACAATGTTGTGAAAATAATAATATTCTTTGGGCTTTTCAAAAAATGAATGTTCTTTAAAAAGAAAAACTATTTATTAATTGATCTAAAAAAAAAAATTTATAATTACTATCATAAAATGGAAAATATAATTCAAGAGCATAATTAAAAGAATGGTATCTAATGAACTAGATGTTTGGGGTGAATTGCTATGGTGCAAGGATATTTTCTCAAAGTTAAATTTGATGGTGTGGAGGGTTTATAATCATATACTTCCAACCGATGAAAATATCATGTGCATGTGTGTGAGTATGTCCTCTAGGTTATACTGTTAGAACTAGAGGATGGAATATGAAGAAGAAGGATGATACTGAGGGGCGGCGAGAAGCATTGAGCAGTGCCACGGGTCAGGACATACAGGAGGGAGGAAAACTAGGGATTCGGGGGGTCGGTGGTGATTCGTGATAAGGACCAGCGAGGCGGCGAGGCACGCTAAGGGGAGGAAGAGGGATTTGGGGGTCATCAGGGGGGGATTCTCACAAGGGTTGGGGGAGAAGGTGGTCGCGCAGGGGTCGGGGGGGTGTAGAAGTGTCGGTATTGAAAAAAAAAGTTTAATGGCGGTTTTTAATAAACCTCCGCTAAATTATTTATAAAAAAACATAGAGGTGGTTTAATAAACCACCACTAAAAAACTGCCACAAAAGACTATATATGTTGTAGTGTTAATCATGTGCAAATCGTACTCCTTGCATAGGTTGGCCCGGTTTTTCTTCTTTTCATGTCCCAAACCCCTAGAACACCCTTTAGGCACCTCATACTCTCTGGAAACAATTCATTAACCAAAAATAGAGATTTAAACAAAAATTTAAAATAAGTATATACCGCCATGAATTATGGGATCTTACAACATCCCCACCCTATAATGGCTCATCCTCGAGCCGCATTCTAAAGCATCACTAATATTCCAAAGAAAATAGATAGGGCCATTGGGCCCATATATTTGATTTTCACTCCCACGTTTCTTCCAAAATATTCTCATGCTACCATATAACTAGAACTAAAGGCACAAGCTTGCCTCACAAAACCTTCTTGTTATGATCCAAAATACAAACTGGATTCTCGTCAAAGGATGTATCATCCTCAAGCTCAACATCCTCAACATAAATCACATGGGATGGGTCAGTGTGATGCTTCCAAAACTTTAAAAAATGAAAAAAAAATCATGAAAACCACTATAATTTGTGGATTAGCCAATTGGTATGCCACTAGTCTGATCCTCTCCATGATCCCAAATGGACTCACATACCTAGGTACCAACTTTACCTACTTCTGAATTCAATGGTGACTCAAACATGGAAACGACCAAATAAACACACTATCACCCACCATAAACTCAAGAGGTCGATAACACCAATCTTTATATGACTTCTTCCTACTCTGATTTTTTTCCATTCCCTTTTGGATCAACTGAGCCTTTTATGACATCTCTTGTTTGATATTTTGTCACTAAAACTCTGATTATCTAACATCCATCCATCATAATGGATATCTACACGGTCTACCATAAAGTTCCTAAAATAGTTCCATCTAACTTATTGCCTAGAAACTATTATTGAAGGAAGAATGAACAAGTGTATTTTTTCCAATGAACCATCGAAATATAGGACACAAGACCTCAATATGTCCTCTAACACCTAAATTGTATGCTTTGATTTCCCTTCATTTTCAGGATATATTCCATACTCAAAAACACCTGGGTAGAAAGTGTCTTCTATAATCTATACCAGAAGTAAGATGTGAATCACAGATCTTGATTGGAAATTATAGTCCTCAGTACACCATACAGCTTCATTATCTCTTGAACATACAACTCACCCAATTAATCAACGGTGAAAGTCTCTTGGATCAGTAATAAATGATCCACTTTAGTCAAATGATCCACAACTACCCTGACTGGATAATTCTTATGAGGTGTCCTCGGAAAACCAACTAAAAATCCATCATTACATCATCCCACTTTCTTTCTGGAATTGTAAATGGCTATAACAAACCACCTGGGTGAAGATGCTCAGCCTTCACCTACAGACAGGTGAGGCATCACACCACAAAACCTGAAACCTCTTTCTTTATTACCATCCACCAATACTGCATATAAATATCATGATACATCTTAGTCAAACCATGATGTGTATCCAAACTTGTTGCATGAGACTCAAGAATCAACTCTTTTCGCATACTTATTGGCACCACAACGTGGCCATGAACACAAAAAATACCATCAAAATCAACCACCCAACTAGAAGGTGACTCCATACCTTTAAGACTCTTTTTTAATATCATGGATCCTCAAGATGACTCTTCTTGATCCATCTCAAAAGTGTCCACTCAACTTCATTTGATTAAAGGGTCATCTTATCATTCTCATCATACACCTCTAAGTTCATCTCAGCAAATAAGTCCATAATTATCCACTTGGATCTGGATTCTTAAACTACTTGATTTTGAGTCTTTCGACTCATAACATCCACAAATCTATTCCCCATTCATGGTGTGTAAACCAAATCAAAGTAAAAGGACTACATGTATTCAACCCATATTCACTGTCAAATATTCAAATCACACTGAGAGAAGATGTACTTAATACTTTTAAAATCAGTAAACACCATGAACCACTCTCTAAAAAAGTAATGCCTCTAAAACTGTATGGCATAAACCACAGTGGGAAACTCAATATCATGAGTAGGGTAATTTCTTTAATGATGCCTCAAATGTCTTGACCCATATGCTACAACCTGATCATTCTACATCAACACTACCCCAATTCCAGCACTTGACACATCATAGTACAAGGAGTAACTCTTACCTGACTCGGGTAAGATTAGGATTGGGGTGGTTTTCAACCACTTCTTCAACTCTTTAAATGAATTCTCTCATGCCTCAGACCACTCAAAATTAACTCCCCTCTTAGTTAATCCTCAAAGTGGTGCTTCCAAATGGTAAAAATATTTAATGAACCTTCGGTAATAATTATCCAAACCCAAAAAACTTTGAAAATCGAAAAAATTATTGGACTGCTTCTAAGATATGTTATCCTTCACTTTCTTTGAATCCACTGGCATACATTCCTCAGAGATGATACGACATAAGAAATTCACTTTATCAATGAAGAAATGAAATTTCTATAGCTCAGTGTGAGGCCTATACTCTCTTGTTTTACTCAAGATTATGTCAATATGTTTTTCATTATCTTCATGAGTTCTGGAGTACACCAACATGTCATCAAAGAGGAAAACAATGAACTTATCTAGATATTGGTGAAATATTTAGTTCATTAAATCCATTAACACATATGGTTCATTAGTCAACCCAAATGGCATCACTAAAAACTAATACAACACATAAATTATCTGAAAGTTGTCTATAATATGTTATAAGGTATCACCCTCAACTGATGATATCCTGATATTAAATCAATATTGGAGAACACAGAATCACCTCTCAGTTGATTTAAAAGTTCATCAATCCATGGAAGAGGGTATTAGTTATTAAATTTCATTTTATTCAACTTCATATAATTGACAAATAACCTCAATGATCCCTCATCCTTTTTGGAAAATAGCATGGGAGATCCCCAAGGTGACTTACTAGAATGGATGAATCATTTATTCTCCAATTTTCCCAACTAAGATTTTATGTTCTTGGAGTTCTTCTAGTATAATTCTCTATGGAATAATGGAAACTAGATCCTCCCCTGGAAGAAACTCTATGGTAAACTCAACATCACTTTCATGTGGTAGCCCTAATAAGCCTTCAGAAAACACATCCTAAAATTAGTCTACCACATGAGAAAATATATGCTTCTCTACTCCACCATCATCAAGTGCATGACAAGCCACTTGAGCTATGATTTCTCCTAATTTCTAGAAAAATGGTCCTACAAGTCATTCTCGAACATCCCACTCTCCAAGAAGGAAATAAGTTTCCCCCTCAAGCGATGTAAATGTTACCCGATTAAGGTAACATTTTTTATGGTCCTTGTACAATACCGACCAATCAATTCCCAAAATAAGGTCAAAACATGACATCCCAAGGATGAACAATTAAAATAGAAAATGGTACCCACCAACCTCCAAAGCACAACCCTTATATTGTCTGATATCCTCAGCTCGAATCCCTAATGGAGTATCAATTGACATAACCCCACACACATGTTCAATTGAAAGATCTCATACAACTACACACTAATAAAAAATAAAAGAGTTTACGGAACCCATGTTAAATAAATCACTACCAAGCATGGAAGCTAAAAGGATTGTACCTTGAACAGTATGTGGTCCAGCCTCTCTAATTCTAGGATTAGAATGAACTGCATGAATATGACATGTCCCTCTACCCTAGGATACAGTCTGAGTACATGGCACTATACTACCCTGTTAATATGGGTACTCTTGCCCCGGAGTACCACGTCCACCACCCCTACCAGTACAGCCTATAGATCTCTAATTGTATATTTGATATGGGGCCATTGACTCCCTACCCACACTCGGTATCTTCCTCAGACCTCCATCAATGACCAGCTATCAATGGTTACTGTAAAACCTATGTATGTGTCCCAAATTTCCGCATGATAGGCACTCAACTGGTGGTCAGGGGAACTTACCGTGCATGTTCCCAAACCTTCCACATTGATAAAAAAACACATGATCTCCACCTTGAGAGGAAAATCCTATCTTATGAATACTATGCACACTTCATCCCTAATGGAAACTCTCAGAATTATGCTTCCTTCCCTCAGAAGTTGCACCCCCCTTCCGTCTAATTGGCACCACAATTCCACTACCTGAATCTCCCTTTAGATTCTCTTCTCATATAAGGTCCAGATCCACTACCTCTGTAAACCTATTCAAATGTAATATATTCACTTGGGATCTAATCTCTTTTCTAATATCATCATGTAAACTTCTTTCCATAGTTTCCTCATCTTCTTCCAATTATAGGATGAAGCAATGTAAGTCGGTGAAATTTCTTTCCTAATACATCACTAACACAACCCCTTGTGTCAAACTCATAAACTCCATAGCCTTTTCCTGCCTCAAGTTCTATGGGTTGAAGTGTTTTAGAAATTTTTCCTAGAAATTATTCCATATCATTCATTTATATTTCTATATCTGAACCATGATGTACCACCAATGCTTTTCCTGACCCCCCCCCCCAACATATAGGCTTCCAGCTTGACTCACTTCTCAGAAGGAGTCTCCAAATTATCAAGAATCATCTGGATGGACTCTATCAAGAAATATTCTACATCTAGACCTACCTCTATAATAGATATCAGAGGGTTATGTAGCTAAAACTCCATAGTCATCTCTAACAGACTCGGTACAACCCACCCTAGGTCATGTTATATCATCTGCATGAAATGAGAAAAGTTCTCAAAAACTGTCTCTTCCCTATTAGCCTGAATCACTTGGTCCTCTTGCTCCACTACTGGGGAATTATTATTAGAAACATCATCTTGTCTCCTTTATGTCACACCTCTTCATGGTGTAATTTCACTACAATTCCAAACACGATCTTTATAACACATAATATAAATCTTTCACAGTTTGTATAAAAGAAGGTTCTCTACTAGCCATAAACAATCCCATTCGCATACACTATCCCAAAGGTCATAATCACTTCCCAAACACTACCATTTCCTATCCCTACTATGGTTCATTCCTTACATGGGGTAAACCAACTTAAGTGGCTACAATTCTTACATTGTGCATCATTTGAAATGTATTTCCATACAACACAAACCTTTCCTCCTAGGAATATGTTCTATTTCACAACTTTTTAAAATCCACATTTTTATTCACATATAACCCTTTATTAGACAAAATTATATTACCATTATTCAATAGTTTATTTCTTTTTTTACCCATTCTCAGCATCCCATTAGACATCATTTTCTTCATGTTTTTCAAGAAATCCAAATTCATTCTTCTTTTCATACTCAGCACACCCATCTTGTGTGTGTATATCACTATGTATTTCACTTATATATTAAGCTTATTATAATGATTCATGAATTCAAAATCTCATTCCACTCCATCCATGAGCTAAATATCATAAAACTATTATATCACACAATAAGTGAATCACCCAGTGGTTAAATATCATCAAATGTAACAACGTGCAACAATAAAAACAATTCACACCCTGGGTGACTTGGATTTTCCCTCATATGTGGGTCAGATAATCCCAAGAACGAGCTCATTACAATGTATTGACACTTTCCTAACCTCTGGTCTACTATCCCCATGTAGTAAATCAGACAAAAGACCTCCTCTGATACCACTTTGTAACATCCCCAGCCCAGAATCCATTAAACTGGTGCTCCAACATGGTCACTGAATGACCTCAAGAAAATCTTCCCATACACCAGAGGTTGCCGACCAGCAATGAGGTTATAATAATCTATGTTGGAGGACTATAACCTCATTACCAGAATAATACACAACATATTACAATTTAAAAATGGGAAATAATATGTAATAACCAAGGAACATTCATAATCAAACATATCCCAAAACTGGGTACAAACCATAACAAAAAATAAATATACCATGTCATATTCTAGTGCCCAAATGTGTAGGAAAAAACCCAAAATCAAGACAAACATATAAATCCAAAAGTGGGTCCTAAATCCAAGTTTGGATCCTCATCCATGCATATCTCATGCCTAACTCAACTCTATAGAGTAGGGCCTTTGACCTTGTGCTAACCTGAAACCATGAAATCTTGTTGGGTACCCAACGGAATCTCAAGCAGGGTGTGAGTACAACTCTGTAGACCACCACCAAGGGTGTCTATACAATATTTAGTTTAAACAGATAGTTCATGAAAATATAAAATAAATGAAAGGTAAACAAAAGAAAAATCTGGTGTTATTAGTTAAAAATATTTACTTTATCCATTTTTACTATTTCTATCATTTATACCACCTTCCTTACATGATTAATTTTCATCTCATCTTCCATGGGATAGGAATTTACATCATTTACACAGGGGTTTAAAGAAGTCAAACATTAAGTATAAGGGAATAAGTCAAGTACCTATATCACTAGGGATAAACACATCACAAAAAATAAATTATCCTCACATCAAAGCCCTATTTTGGGTGGAATGAAACCATGAGGGAAATAGAGATCCATACCCTTCCCTAACTCGTTCATTGTGGGATGGATTTTGGAGACTCAGTTTAACTTGACCCATGGGTGTAGAACCTCAATAAATTCCCCACACTACCAAGCAATGTGAAAATTCTTATTTATCCATTCATCATAGACATACCATATCAAAACCAACACAACCAATAAAAATAGAAATCATTATCCATGATAATCAACATGAGAATGAATATTATTCCATAACTCATTAACACTTACCCATTTATAATACATTTCCATGTAGCCCAATTCCCATTTTTGATGACTAAAATCATTAATCATATTCACTAATTCTCATAAATTAACCCATTTAACATATTCAACCATTTCCATTTGTTAACACACTTAACCTCTTCTTTATTTCCCATGTATTAAACCTCCATATGAATTTGATTACAAATCAAAATTCATTTGGTACGTTCACATTAATCCATTTTTCACTCATTTTCATGTCAAGCGATACAACCCCCTATGACATTATCAATCATAGAAAAAATTATCACTATTCCATTTCAAACTAAACCAACCATATTAACATTTTCTTCATGGGATCTACATTATCACACATTAACTATACACTTAACCTTACCAATTTTTAGGTTCAGGAATATTGGTGCACCCCATGGGTGGCCCTAAATTAGTCAATCCCACCACAATTCATCCCAAGGGGGTCATGAGGGGATAAATTAATTATTTAGATTCTTATTATACCAAATATTATCAGAGGAATCAAAATCACAATAATAGATAAGCAAAAACACAATAGAACATGCACAAATCCACACAACAACTATGGGATATAACTTGTTTACCACCTACTTCTAATCAGATGATGAACACACCCTCAACCTTTTACTTAGATCCAAATTGAAGCACCCCTTGAAGCCTCAACCTATATTCCACCATAAAGATTATTTTAATTATTTTTATGAATATTCCCAAGTTACAAGCCCTAATACATAAAAGAACATAAAAGATAGAATTATACTTAAGGGGGGCTTCATTCTACTACCAAAGACACTCCAAATGGTCTAGAAATAACGGAGATTGATTATTATGAGTTCTTAAGGGTTTTGGTTCATCACAAGGGATGGAGGTATGATAAACGGGATAAAATTGGGTGGAATTTAAAAATACTAAGATGGGAAAATTGTAATTTTTTGAACATTTAATGGAGCGCATGATTTTTTCTCAGGGTTTTCCAAACGACATGCAAGACACTATCCAAGGGGAGAGACGTCACACATTTACCTGGGGATCTCCACATGGTTTGAATAACCATGCACTAATCTTCCATAATGACAATGTAAAAGGTTGCAATGTTTTCCAAGGAAGACCGCAAGGTTTACTTAACCATGCGCAAATCATGTGCCCTACATAGTTGGACTGATTTTATTTATTTTAATGTCCCAGAGCCCTAAAACACCACTGAGGCCCCTCATACTCTCGAGAAACAATTAATTAACTAAAAATAGGATATTGAGACAAAAAATTAAATAAAGGCATTCCCCCATGAAGTATGGAATCTTACATAATATATGTGATATATAAAAAAATATTCTTTAATAGTAATATATTATTTACCTTTATTTTATTTCATCTATCAAGAAAATGGAAATAGTGTTTAATGCATACGTACGGCCTACCATATCCATGAAGGGTGTATTTAATTTTATATCTCTAAATTTTATGGATTACTATATATACATATATAATGAATATATATATTATATTTATATAATGGTTAACATTCTAGAGATTATGGAACCATGATCAAAGTAAGAGGATTGAAAATACCAAACAAAAACATATATAAAAACAAATCAATTAATACACAAAACATAATTTTAACAAGGAGTTGTTAATTAATGGTTAATAAAAGGCCATAACTAAATCATTTATGGTATGATATATATATATATGGTTTTTTAATATATGTATAATAAAAATATATTTATTACACCGGAGTTTCAACTATGTATGAAGGATGTTGAGACTCAAAGTAAGGGGTTTCCATATCACTTTTACTTTCTATGAGACACATGTCATATTCACCTTGTTTTTATTTTATGTGGTGTATATACATTCCATGAATGTATTTTATTATGATTAAATTAAAATTATTGGGATTTACATATCTAATTTAGGATCTATCTTTCATTGGGTTTATAGATCAAAAGTTACCCAATAGGTAAGGTATTTTTGTCTCAAATTTTTTTCCTTGAGACATATGTTTTGTTATAAACCTATATTATTTTATGAGGTATATATACTACCCATTTTAAATATTATATCAAGAATATCTTTTAATTTATGATATTTAATGTTTCATTTGATTTTAGTCTTTAATGGAGATTGTGATTCAAAAGTTACCAAAGTGGTAAGGGTTTAATGTTACAATCTCATTGTATATTGGGATTATTTGTGATTATGATTTTTATGATAGTTATTATGATTAATTTCTCAAGAAAATAAATAATTTTCTTCAATTTTGGTTATTTATGGAGAATACATTTTTTTCCTTTCATTTTCCTCTCCTTATGCACTCAAGATTCAAAAAGAATGATTTAAAAAAAGAATTTATTTCTCTATTTAGTTAAAAACCATTTATATTCCATAACCATGATTTCTAAAATTGTTTTCAATATTCTTTTGAAATTAAAAAAATGATTTATTAAAGAAATTGTTACTGAGGTTTTACTTATTTTCAAAGTGTTTTATAAGAAATATTCATGTCATTTTCAAAAATAAGGCCCATTTTGATTTTACCAAAAATTTGAAAAGAATATTTATTTTAACATGTATGGAATGAATGGAATTTCCCAATATCATGACCATTATTTTCATTAAAGTTTCCTTTATATTTTTTCAAGGTTATTTTAAAGAAAACAATTTTAAAATTTTTATGTTTTAGAATGTTTTTTTTAATGTGGGAAGGATATTTTATCAAGAAATAATATAAATGATTATTAAATCTTATTTATAGGTTTCAAATATTATTTTCAAGGTAATGGATTTCAATAAAAAAAATATGTACTTTTTTTTAAAAAAAATCAACGTGGAAAAGTTATTTTCATCCAGAAATGTTCCTTGTAAAATTTCAATTTCATTTTCCATATAAGATGATTTCCTTTGATGTAACATGTGCTTTGATAGGGATATGATCCAAGGACACAATTCTTATTATTTCTTTTAATATTTTATGTTTATGAGGACAAGATGTTTATGAAACTCATTTCTATTCCACATGGTATACAATGATAAAATTATTATGAAACGCACTTCTTTTTCCATGGGTTAGGCTATAATGAAATGATGAAAGGTTTATGAAACCTATTTCATATTAATATGTTATAATGTTATATAATTTTTATGAAACTTGTTTCTTTTCTTGGGTTTTGAAATTTTGAATGTTTTATGAATCCCATTTATTATCATGGATTATGATATAATTAATGTTTTAGGATATTGTGGAACACATATGTATGATTTTCATTATGTGATGGGAGGGACCTATATTTCCCTATAATTCATAGGGTAAATATTGAAACCTCATTAGATAAATATGACTATAATGGGAAGTGAACCCAGTTTAGTAAGGGAATTTATACACTATGATATTCCAAGGATTGAACCTTGATTATTATGATGTTTTAGGGAGTGAACCCATTCCACTATGATAGCCTTTTAGATGAGCCTTTACTACTATATAAATGATTTTATATACTTATTTTTTATGCCATAATTATTATATATTATGATAATGGTATACTCTCATGGATTGTTTTATTTCTTTTATTTATGATTAATGCCTTATTAACTACCAATATTAATGTTATGACTCAATATTTTGATCTTTGATATGTAGGGTATGGTTTTAATATGTAGTGATCATGTTATAGTACACTTATGAACATATTATGATTACATAGTTCCCTTTTTTACCCTTACTGAGCATCTATTCTTACCCTCTCTTATGTTTCTTTTCCTTAGATTATGATGATAGGTATTTTGTGTGATATTTCTAAGAAGGGAGATACTTTTGAAGAACTAAGTGGGATATGATGTAGAAATCATATGAACAAGTTTTTTATGTTTCCAAGTTGATAAAGTCATTATACCTTTACAATCCTAGATCATGTGTCTGTATAATGTAATGAATATTCTTCTAGAAAGATTTAATATCTATTAATGTATGTCTGGGGTCACTATAGTTGATATCATAAGAAATGGATGGAATCTGATCCTTGGGAACTCTCACATGTGAGAATTGAAAAAACATGGATCTCCACATAAGGTATTCATGAGGAAATGTATTCCACTAGTTATGGTGGTGTGTCTTATCTAGGAGGTGTAGCCACCCATGGAGTGCCCCGGTACCTATCAATTATAGTCCACTATGAATAATTCTAGACCACTATGTTTCTTATCAAAGGAACGATTAGTTAACCTTGGAAAACTAGGATGAGAAAACATTAGTGAGATCCCTATGGTGATTTATATGGATTATCTATAGATATATATAAGTACAAGTATGAGGAAAAGTCAAATTATGGGAAAATTTCATGGAAGTTTGGTAAAGGATTGAGTGAGTTGTTTCAAAGAAATTGCATCCCTATCTAGATACTACAAGTGTATGTGGCTATAGAACAGAGTTACCAAGGGGTAATAACTCTAAAATGGGTTCATTGATCTAGGCTTGATCATCACTCAGTGCATGATAATGGGTCTTGCTACACACATAGTTAGATACTCTCAGGGGATATGATTTGGAAATTTATAAAATCTATACGGAACATCATGAAGGATTTAAATAAATGAGTCCCATGAATGTCCTAGTTTAATCCTAAGGTTTTATAGATATAAATGAATGTTTAATTGTTTATAAGTGATTTATTTTAGTTTTTGGTTTCCCACAATGATTATTTTTTCTTATACTATGATTTATGGTTTTAGTCAATTACTGGAACTAGGAAGAATCATGTTAACATTCAATGTGATATAAAATTTAGTGATTATGAGAAACCAAATTGGATGATGCTAGAGAGAATGATATTTTGATTATTCTTAATTAGAAATCATGATATATGATTAAAAAGTGAAATATGGTGATATTTCTAATGTGTTAAATAAGAGTAAAATGGAATTTTAAGAATGTTTGTGTGGTAAAAACATCAAAGAAAGAATATTTGGATTTCTACATGTCAAGAAGGTGGGAAGAATAAACATGAATAATATCTCAAATAGAGGGGAATATATTTTCTATATGGAAATTAAGATCATATATAAATTAGTTTCCAATTAATTGAAAGTATTATATGTAAGAAACTTGGGAATTATCTAAGTCAATGCCCTAAACTAAGGTTTATCCCCTAGAACATTGAATGACATGTGTTATTCCAATGGATTAAGTGAAAGGATTTAACTATGAATGTTTTTGTTTTCATAAATTATGTTTTATATGTATTTAATTAAGAATATTTTGGTTATAATAATTAGAAAAAATATAAGTATTGTGTTAATTTTGTAAGTATTTATGTCTTTATGTAATATTAAATTATGATCTAGGGATACCATTCTGAGTTTAGGTTTTTTAGATTGATCATAATTTCAAAGTATTAGACAACCATTTTGAGATTTTTGGTGACGGTATTTTATCAAGATTAAGGATTTTTAAGATACATTTTTGGAAATAAAACTCTTTGGTGTTGTATATGTTTTAGTGAAATAACTAATTAAGGAGGAATGCCTTTTTCATGGATATATGATTAAAGTTATTGGTAAAATTTATGTTTTATTTTATATTTTTTGTTAATGTAATTATGGGTTATTGAATTTTCAAATCCTTTTTATAAATATAATTTTGGAAAAAGGATATCCAATATTCTAAGTTTCAGCTTTTTTGCATCCAATAGGGCTACTAGGCTTGAATCCATGACTAAATCTTAACAAGGGTAAAACACCTACCACTAGACGAAATGAAAGATTATTTCTAGTGGGGAAACATAAAGATATATGTTTTCGAGTATTTATATTTATGATTAGTATTTTGGTAAGTCAAGGTTGAGAGAAAAAGTTTTAAAAGTATGTTATATCATTATCTAAAACATAAAGGAAATGGGATAATCTCATTATGGGTTTTATAATCAGACTCCCCAAAAAATATAAATGGGGTAATGCTACATAATTTATAATTGAAAACCTAATGAATTTAGCCTACTTTATCTCTATTAGAAAATATTTATCTTTGGTTAATATCTATATGATATACATTAAGTAATTTTTATGGTAGCATGGAGTATAAAATTATATTTTATTTGATATGGAATTTAGGTTTACCATGATGTATTGGAGAAGTTTTTAGAAAGACCTGGATACAGAGATAAATTTTAGCACTGCCTATCACCCCTAGAATGATAGTTAGTTTGAGAGAACAATTCAAACCCTATAGGATATGTTAAAAAAATTTATATATATTTAAAAGGTGGATGAGATAAACACCTTACTCCAATTAAATTTTGGCACAACAATAACATTCACTTGAGTATTCAAATAGATTCTTATAAATCCCTCTATGGAAAGAATTAGAGAACTTAAATGAACTAGAATGAATTTGTATAAATAAATCTATTTGAACCTGAGCTATCCAATGAAATGATAGAGAAGGTTAGATCCATTAAGTAACAGATAAGGGAAGCACAACGTTGATAGAAAGATTATGCTGATAATAATTGATTCTATCTGTAATTTTAAATTGGTGAGTAGGTGTTTCTATAAATTTATCCCTGGAAGAATGAAGGGAAAACTACACCCGAGATATATCGGTCCCTTTGAAATAGTTTATCGTATTGGTACAACATATTATCTTATAGAACTTCTACTGAACCTCTCTCAAGTACATGATGTGTTCCATTTATCTTTAATGAGTAAGTATATACCTGATGCTTCACATGTACTAAACTCAAAGGCTATACAAACGGAGCCTAGTCTTTTGTTTGTTGAACAACCAGTGGAAATTATAGATCATACAGATAAAGTTATACAAAATTAGACCACTCACCTGGACAATTGGTTTGGTGAAATCACCAACTTGAGGAATCTATGTGGGAACCTGAGGATATACTGAGGTAGAAGTATCCTCATTTATTAGTACCAAAGTGATTAATTTAGAGGGAAAATCATTTTAATGGGGTATATTGTAACACCGTAATTTTTTTAAAATATTTTTTCCAAAAAAAATTATGTTTTTGATATTTTACAGTACACAAAACACCGATTTTTTCTTGCATTACATGTAACATTTAGTTTGTCTAGCGTTGCAAGCAATACTAAGATTAACCAAAATGTGACATACTTTTATCGAAATTATTATTTAATATGATAGATTTTTTTCTAGCTGTTGCAATGGTAGGTATGAATAAAATTAATTAAATTATGAAAATATATGGTTCACATGTTTATATAAAATTAATTCTTTGCTGACCATTTAATTATAAATTAAAATAAAAACTATTTAAAAAATCAAAAAATCATTTTCTGAAAAAAAAATATTTCTATGTACACAAAAATGTTTGACCTCAATAAATTAAAAAAAATAAATTTTATTGAATTATTGGAATGAAATATATATATTATATATTCACTAAAATTTTTAATATTCATCTTATGTGTTTTCTAGATAAGTGAAAAGAATAAATCCAATTTTATGCTTAAAACTGTATTTTTCTAAAAAGTGGTTTTATCACCATTTGCAAACTTATTTTGAAATTAATTTTTCCTAATTTTAGAAAATTTGTTTGGAAAAATAAAATTCATTTTTTTAAATAATCATTTTAAAATTATCTATCATTTAATTTTTTAGAATTTTCTAAAAGGATAATTTTTCGATGAATAGTGACAAATACCGGTTTGTGTTATGAATTTTTTTTAAAGCATTTAAAAACTTTAAAATTATTTTGATAAGGTTTTAAAATTATATTTTTTTCAATTATATATCTATTTTTCAAATTTAGGCCATTTTAATAAATTTTATATTTATCTTTTATGTAAAATATTTTTAAACTTTTGAACATTTTCTTTTTCAAAAACAGTGTTCTCCTCACATCTGCGAGTTTAATTTTGAATTATAATTTTCCAATTATTTTAATATAATTTAAAAATATGAATTAAATATTAGTAATCAAAATAAATTATGTTTTTTAATATTCTAAACATAATTTTTTACCATTCTGAGTATTAAAATTAGTAAAAATTAATTAATGCGATTATGGTAAAAATGGGTTTACAGGGGCATTAAACTAAAAAAATAACGGTCAAAAACTACCTAAAACATTTAAAAAACATTTCATGGACCTATTTTTATATTATATATTATATTTTAGATCATTTATAATTTTTTTTTCATTTTTTATGTGAAAAAATTGGGTACACCTTTTTCTTATCACAATTTACATGTGTGTCACTCTCCTTGCTTATAAAAGGTAACCCGCTCTCCTCTCCTATTCACAATTCAAAAACATGTTGGTTCAAAAAATAACTACCCAAATAACTTTCCTAATTACCTAATATAATACTTGAATAATTATTTTTTTCATAATTCCAATATAAGAAGGCTTTTTTGAAAATCAAAAGAAGTTGTTCGTATAAGAGGTTGAATCTCTATCTGAGTGTTTTATATTATTTCTTCCTCCACCTAAATTAATTATTGTTAAAATTTTCTTATATAATAACCTATATATGTTTAATATTAACAAATTTTATAAAATTAATTTAATAACTTAAATTCATCTTCTCTTCCATCAAATGGGATAAGAAATCATCGCTTGTGTTTTCGGTGGGCTATCGTCTCACGAATCGATGTGATGTGTTTTAAATTTATATTTTACATGGATAGTAATAAAGATAGGGTGAATGAATATATATAATTTTTTAAATAATTATACTTATTTAATTATTATACCACATATACCTTCTTACATTCTATTCTTTGGTGGATATGATAACGTCATTCATGTGTACGGCAGACTACCACCACACGATGTGATGTGAATCATTTTTCACTAACACTTTAAATGGAGGGTAATTAGGGTAAATTTAATAAATATATGAGATATATATATATATTAAATAAAAAAATTTATATAATTTTAATATATTATTTACCATTATTTTATTTCATTCGTCAAGAAAATGGAAACAGCGTTCATGTGTGCGTATGACCTACCATCTCTATGAATGGTGTATTTCATTTTCTATCCATAACTTTTATGGATTGATATTAATAAATATATAATTAATATATATGATATATATATATATCATGATTAAAATTATTGAGATAATATAACCACAATCAAAGTAATATGACCAAAAATACCAAATGAAAACACACAAGAAAAACAAAGCAGTTATTACCTAAAATGTAATTTTAACAAGGAATTGTTAATAAACAGGTAATAAAATGTCTTAATTAAATCATATATGGTATGATATTTATAATTATAGTTTTTTAATATATTTTTAATAAAATTATAAAAATTATAAAGTATTTTATAATGTTTTTAAAGGAAGTCAATACTCGAAGTAAGGGATTTCTGCCTCACTTTTAGTTTCTATGAGACACATTCTATATTCACTATGTGTTTCTTTTATGTGGTGTATATAATTACCATTAATTTATATTATGATTATTATCCTTAAAATTATTGGTATTTACTTATCCATTTTAAGATATCTCTTTCATGGGGTTTATAATTAAAATTTTACCAAATCGTTAAGTGATATTGGTCTCAATTTGCCTTCTTTGAGACATATGTTTTGTTATGTATCTATATACTTTTATGATGTGTATATAATGAAAATTTAATATATTATATCATGAATATCCTCATTTTAATTATATTTAATGTTTAATTTTATGTTATTCTTTAATGGGGATTATGATTCAAAAGTTAACAAAGTGGTAAGAGTTTGATGTTACAATCTCATTATTTGTCGGGATTGTTTATGATTTTGATTTCAATAATAAAATATTATTATCTATTTCGAAATAACATACTTAATTTAATAATTATATATTTATTTATTAATAATCCATGTTTTCCCTTAATTTTACTCTTCTTATGCACTTAGGATTCCAAAAGAATGTTTTTAAAAAATGGAATTATTTCTCTTTTTAGTAAAAAGCCATTTTTATTCCATATCCATGTTTTTTAAATTTGTTTTAAAAAAATTATCAACATTCTCAAAAGGATTTATTAAATACATTTTATCCATTTTTAACCTTTTTATAAAAAATTAATATGAATCTTTAGGTTATTTTAGAAAGAAATCATTGTTCTAATGTGTACGACGTGAAGGGAATTCCCTACCATCATGATCATTATTTAATTTAAATATTACTTTAAATTTTTTCACTTTTATTTTCAAATAAAAGGATTTTGAAAAAAAAAATTTAAAAATCAATGTAGAAATTGTATTTTTCTTAATAAATTTTTTAAATAATTTTTAAAACGTACTTTATAAGTTTCAAATTTTATTTCCAAAGAAAGGGATTTCCAAAATGTTTTAGGAATTTAGTGTTTTAGATATTGTTTTTCAATATAGAAATGTTATTTTCCTAAAAAAATGTTCCATGTAATTTTTTAAAATCATTTTCCATCTAAGATGACATCCTTTTTTGTAATTTATGTTTTACTAGGGATATGATCCAAGGATAACATTATTATTATTTATCTGAATGGTTTATGTTTATAAATAAAATATTTTATGAAACCAATTTCTCTTCCATGTGTTATACCATGATAAAATGTTTATGAGACCCAATTATTTTTCCTTAAGTTATCCTTTGATGAAATTATGAAATGATTATGATACCTATTTCATTTATATAGGTTATGCTATGATTTTTTTTGTAAACCCATTTATTTTCATGAGTTATGATATAATGAATGTTTTATGAAGCCCTTTTCTTTTCATTTTTTCTGATATGATGAATTTTTTATGATATTGTAGCACAAATATGTATTATTTTCATTATGAGATGGGTGAGACCTGTATCTCTCTCCAATGCATTGGGTAAATATTGATATCTTATGAGATAAATAAGACTGGAATGTGGAGTGATCCTAGTTCAGTAATTGAATTTTTACACTATAATTTTATTGAGGGTGAAAATTTACTACTATAATGGTTTTTGCAGGGAACCCAATCCATTATGATAGCCTTGGAAATTATCCTTGAATACCATGTAAATGATTGTCTATGATTTTATTAATGACGCAATTCTATTTATTATGACAATGTTATACTCTCATGGCTCATGTTCTATTATTTCCTTTTGATTCAAGTATTATTAACATCCAATATTTATTTCATAACTCATGATTTTTATCTTTGATATGCAGTGTATGTTTTTCATATGTCATGCTCATGTTCTCATACCCTTATTCTCACATTATGTTTACATATTTCACTTATTTACCATTACTAACCATCAGGGATAATCCATTATTATATTTCATTTCTCTATGTTATGATGAAAGTTGTTACATGTGAAATGTCTAATATGGGTGATAGTTATTAAGAACTAAGTGTTATGTAATGTTGAACTCTTATAAACAAGTTATTTATGTTTCAAATTTTCAAAAGGCATTATACCATTACGATCCAGAAAAAAAAATTGTGTATTGTAATGAATATTCATCTAGAAATATGTAATATCTATATATGTAATGCCTGGGTCACTATAAAAAAAATTATCTTGGTATCTTATAAAATGAAAATATAATATATTTCTATCATTATATTAGTAAATAAATGTTTGAAATTTGATAAAATAAGTGTTTGTATTTTCAAAAAAAAATATTTTTTATATTTTTATATTTATAAAGAATATAATAATCGAAAAGAAATTTTCTTTTCAAAAAATGAATTTATACATTAATATTATAATTTATTATAATTATATTATATTTTATGAGACTATAAGTAGTTTTTTAATGGGTCCAAAAATTGATCATAATATTAAAATTAGTATTTTTTAAATTAAATATGGATTTAATTTAAAGATTAATTTTTAAAATTTAGAAAATTATATTCCTAAAATGGATTTCATTTCTAGAATATTTAAGTCAAAAATGGTTAGGGTGATTTAATAGTAAATAGTAAAATACGTTAAAATACGGTATTTAACATTATAATTAAAACACGTGATTAATTGTATATTGGATTATTTAATAACTCATTAGTTCAAAATCGCAAGCACCATTTACTATATATAGTCATAAGAATCAACATAATTGGTATTCTTGAGCCAAAATAAAAAAATAATGAATATAATATTCAAAAACACCCCTCTTATCCCCTTATAAATACCACCCCTAAAATCACATTATCTTAACATATTCGAAACCTTGGAGATTTTAAAATTTATACCCAATCCTCTCCCTCAAATCCTAGTTTTTCTAGTCTCACCAAAGAATAAATTCCAAGTGTCTTAAGGATTTTCTTAAGGAGAATAAATTCAATAGAAAATATTCTCAAAATACGTTTTTAAATTCTTTTATTCTTCTACATTTTACTCACCTACCTCATCCGATATCTCATAATAAATAAAATATCATATATATACTATAATTTTATATTTCTAATGGAATATATATAATCCATCCTAATCTCTTCTCCTCCTTCCTAAAAATGAAAATATTGTCCATATTATGTCAGTTCACTACCTCTGTGGATGATGAGTTTTTGTTTTCCATTACCGCCTTCAGGGAAGATTTAAATTAAATTATAATGGATTTAAAATGAATTAAATATGAATAATATATATTTTTTCACATTATATAATGAATAAATTCTCATGATATTAAATAAAATAAAATTAGTTCTCAATGGTTAGTAAAACGTCCAAAATAAATGAACCATATGGCATTAACTGTTTTACTAAATCAATCATCCATATGTCATATGGTTACTTTATAACATTTAAATTTATTTAAGGAAATTAATATCATTTTATTTCACTTATAGAATTACAGTCCCATTTGACAGGAGTCTTCATAATTATACTCAAGTGAACCAACCCTACCACCATGAAACAGACACCCTCAAGAAAATAAAACTAAACTTTATATCTAATTGAAATGGTTGTAAATGAACAAAATATAGTATAATAAGATAAAATATATATGTAAAATGTTATGAATTAATTTATTAATGAAGTTAATTTCATTATTCAGGATGTTAAGTGGAAGTGTAGAATGATTTTGGAACATAGAGTAAGGGGTATCTTTGAACCACCATATATTCCTTGGGTTATAGTTTCTATCTCTTTACCTCACTTTATCTCACTATTTCTATTATTTACTTATTATATTAAATATATATGTTCCCCACATATATACCTTGTTCAATCCACCCTTATTTTATATATATAGACATGTTATAAAGGTTTCTTTCTCAATTTCATTTGTTAAGAATACCCGATTAAGGGGAACTTCTTCAAATCTAACCACATTTCAAGCACCACTCTATAAAATGTTTTAAAACATCACTAGTTTATAAAATTTTACATTTTATTATGTATTTTTTTTAAAAAATTGTTTAATGTAAATTAATATGATCTTTCCCATTTTAAAGATTCTTTACCAATTTTCCTAAAATTATTCTTAAGAGGTACATTTCAAAAGTTACTTGTCCACTCTTTTTCATATATTTGCTACAATTGGTCATCCTTTATAATGAACAATGATTATTTTTAATATATTAAAATCCAAGAATGTTTTAATCTATGATTTCATGGAAACGATTATGATATTCCATTTGGTTATTCTATAAGAAATGATTACACATCCCATTTATTTCCTTGGGTAATATTTATATTTACTCCCTAGGATTGATTCCTTATGTGCCACACATATGCATGTATGTGTTATGATAGGTGTTCCAAGATAGTGATCCAATTAATTAGGTAACATTTATATATCATGATATTATATTTATAAGATTAGGGTGTTAACCTAATCCATGAAGGGACTCTGTCCACTAAGTGATATTGCCTTAGAAGTTATCATTCACTTATGCATATGTCATGTTTTATGTTATTTCTGTATTCCTATGTTTACATGATCTAAAAATTAATTTTTTTTATGTTATAATACCTTATGATTATTTATAATCCTTCTAATTCCTAATATCATGTTATGTTGATTTAATCATGTGTTATGTTTCATTATCATGTTTATTCTCTTACTGGGATTTGTAGCTCACCCTTTTGGTATATGTATTCCCTAGGTTATCCTATTTAGTTTTAGGATCTCAAATCTATTTAGGAGCTCATTATAGAGATTAAAATAAATATATTTTAATTTAGTATCATGTTTTTGTTTTATGTACATAGTCTCCCAAAGAAATTAGGCCTCTCAATCCACATTTTTTAATTATTGTATATTAATGTTAAAATAATATAATAATATTTGTAAAAGGATTGGGTCACTATAGTGGGTATGAAAGGAAGGGATAGTTATTTTTGGGGGATTAGGAATATAATACATTAGTGATTACACTAGGGATAAGTTTAAGTTGTGTAAAACATCATAAATTGTTTGTGAAGTATAAAGTTAGTGGTTTCCAAGAAATTCAATCCATGTATGTATAATACAAGTGGATATGGATCTATAATAGTTTTACTAAGTGATAATATCCTCAAAATGGAATATTGGGTATTAACTAGATCATCACCCATTTCACGACAAAGAGTCCTTGTTGCATACCTAGTTTGACACTCATTGGGTATATTATTTGGTAAACTTACAAACTCTTTATGAAATATTATTAAGGAATTGAATAAATTTTTATGTTAGAACAATTAATAGTTAATTTACCAGTGATAACCTATATTAAAACCAAGATACTCATAATTTAGGATTCGTGTGAATTTTATAAGTTACTCCTTATATATTTGTACTTTCCCTTTTTATATGATTTTTATTTTGAGTGTTCTCATCCCTATGTTTATTATGGATTTTAAAAATGACTAGAACATGAATTAAATAGTGGAAGGTGTGATCATTATCTATTCATAATATTTAAATGTCCTATATGATTATTTTTATAAACATTATTTCATATATTAATTTATTAGTATAACTATTCAAATACTGCCTCAAAACAAGGGTATTGAGTTATCTATGAGAATAAAAAATGGAACAAGTGTTGCACCCCAAGTATATAACTCCTCCTAAATAAATGTTTGTATAATGAACCTCACAAAAAAACTTATCATAATTACTTTAGTGGAATTTTATTCTATTTTAAGGAATTTATTGGATGTCCTTATATAAATACAACATCAACTATGAAGAGAGGGAGAAGACTCTTCACATCCTGAGTTATCCTCAGATTTTTTACAAGTGTAGATAGCAGGATGAATCTTTTTTGTAATATTCATATCAAATATGGATATTATTTCCATATATGAAATCATATCAAGATCAAATGATAAAAGGAGATAATCATACATCAAGACATTCCCATTGTGGGGGACTATAGGGTTGTATTATCTAAAGTGTTTTCTAGTCTTCCTCCTAATGTAGAGGTTGAGTTATAAATTGGAATTATACCTGGATATCTACCCATATCCAAGAATTATTATAGAATATTCAACATTTTATTAGAAGAACTAAGTAAGTAGTTACAATAGAATTTTTAAAGGGGTTTTATATGTTTGAGTTCTTCACCATGGAGTGTGTTGATCCTCCTCATCAATAATAAGGATGGGTCAGTGTGCCTCTGCATTGATTATCATGAAATCAAAAAAAATAATGATAAAGAAAATATATTCCCTTCCATGGATTGATGACTTTTTTGATCAACTATATGGGTCCCATTACTTCTCTTAGGTGTACCTTCGATCAAGATATCACCAATTAAATGTGAAGAAGGAAGATATTACAAAAACTACATTTTAAAAAAGTTATGGACACTCTGAGTTCATGGTGATTCTCTTTGAACACGCAGATGCTATATAAATATTAATCAACTTGATGAATATAGTATTTATAAATTATCTTGACAAATTTTTGGTAATATTTATAGATAATATTGTAATGTACTCTGATATTATGGAGGATAATTATAAGAATTTGAATATTGTGTTAATGACCTTGTGAAAATAGAATCTATATAAAAAGTATAGTAAATGTGAGTTATAAATAGAGGAAGTATCATTATTGGGGTATTTTATCAATAAAAAATTGATATCTATGGACCCTTCTAAGATAAAACAAAATTGATTTATGGATCAGACTTTCATCTATAATAGAGATCTATAGGTTACATGGACTAGATGGGTATTACAGAATATTTGTGAGAAACTTCTCATGATTGTAAACCCTACTAACCAAGATGACTGGAAAGGGTGTAAAGTTTTTCTAGACCAATGACTACGAAGATAGTTTCACGTAATTAAAAAAGAGTCTAATCAATGTATTGGTACATACACTACCCTTGATTGGGGATATATTCCTGATAATAGTGATCCTTAAAATTTGGGATTAGTTTGTGTACTAATGAAAAATGATAAATTAGTAGTGTATTCATTAAGGAATATGAAATTTAATGAGAAAAAATACCCAATGCATGATATGGAGTTGGTTTTTGTAATATTCATATTGAATATTTAGTTGTATTATTTCTCTGGGAAGAAGTGAAAAATATATATAGATCAAAACATCCTCAAATATATATTCACATTGAATGATATCAATATGTGCTCCGGATGATGGTTAGATCTGATCAAGGACTAGGAAAACTCAAATCACTACCTTCCTAGAAAGCCAAATAAAATGGAAGTTTCTATAAGTATAAAGGATCTTGTGACCTTATCAATGATAAAAATTGAGAGGTGTATAATCAACATAGATATGCAAATGATGGAAACAGGAATCATAAAGGAATGAACATCATCATACCTTTTCAAATGATTTCTCAACTATCCCTTCATAAGAAGATAAAGTATTCTCAAAGAAATGATGTGGAAATTCGATAGAAGGTGGAATTTGTAAGAAAAGATAAATTTTTAGAGTTAAAATTTGATAAAATAGTTGTAAGTTTTGGTTCATGACTTTTTGTAACATTAAATCCTATAATAAAGAAGGAGTTGTTGAATAATTCACATTGCTCAACCTTCTCCAACCAACTAAAGAGAATGAAGATGTAATGATATCTATGAGAGTTTATTGGTAGGAAAATATAAATATGGAGATCATATAATATACATCAAACTTCTTAGTATATCAGTAGTTTATGGATGGAAGATAAAAGTACAAGGGGATGATCCAACCATTACCCATACCCACATGTAAATGAGAGAATATCACTATGGATTTTGTCACAGGTCATCCAAATACATCCAAAGTAAATCATTCTATATAAGTTGTGGTGGATTGTCTAACATAGATTTCTAAATTCATTAAAATTTTAGAGTACTTTTCACTTGATCAACTTGTTAGGATATACATTAGGGAAGTGTTGAGGCTATATAGAACACCACTATCGATCATATCTGATCAAGATCTAATATTTACCTCAAATTTAAGGGAGATTATACAACATTCTATTAACGATATTTTGAATATCAATATGGATTATCACTCCAAAACTGATGTCTAGATAGATTGGACTATCCATACACTGGAATACATGTTCATAGAATGATTAATTAATTTAAAGGAGAATAGGATCATAATATTCTTATGGGTTAGTTCATGTATAATAATAGTTTTCAATAAAGTATACAAATTTCTCCATATGAATCCATTTATGGGTAGAAAGGTGGAACACTTTTTTTCTAGGGTAATGTTAAAGAATTTAATTTATTGGGACCTGAAATGGTTAAAGAGATGGTAGTAAAGTTGAAGACTATTTAGCAGTAGATCGAGGGTTCTCAAATTTGATAGAATTACTATGTCGAAAATCATAGATGAGACCTAGATTTTAAGATTGGAGATAAAATATTATTCTACGTATCTCGATGGTAGAAAAACATGATAATTGGGAGGAGGGTAAATATGAATCCTAGGTACATCATCCACTTTGATATTCTTGATCACATCAGAGTCGTGGATTATCGACTACCACTCCCACCAACTCTATCTCAAGCATGTGATATATTCCAAGTATCCCTCTTGAGGAAGTAAATAAAATATTCCTCAAACATACTGAATTCAAAGGTGGTAAAGCTATAAAATGATCTATCATGTGAGGATCAATTAATGAATATCTTGGACTATATAGATAAAGGTTTATGCAACAAGATGACTCACCTATTCAAAGTACTATAGACAAACCATAAGTAAAAGGATGAAACATGGGAACTAAAAGAATCCATGAAGTAGTAGTACCCTCACATTTTTTACAATAGTATGTAAAAATAAATTTTAACGATAGAATTTCTTAAGGGGGGAAGAATGTAACGACCCAGTATTTTATTAATGGAATTTCCCCTATGATTATATAATTTTTTCATGCATAGTAATGTATTATTATATAAATCACATTCACAACATGATAAAAACAATAATATTTTTTATAATAATTTTAACATTACATCTAAAGAATACAAATGGATATAAGAATTGAAAATATTAAAATGGGATAAGAAATATAAAATAAAATATTAAAAAAATGAAAATTTGGATCTGATCAATCCACCATAATAACCGAACCCATGAAAAAAATTATAGAAATGAAACAAAATATTAATAATAAAATATTCATAAAAATAATGAAAATAAATATCACCTTGAGATAAAATAATATTTAATAAAAAAGGTATAAAATTTGAGGTATTTATAGGATGTAGGGAACTTATATGATCATTAAAAATATGACCATTAGAATAATAATATGACTGTTAAGAATAGTAAAATTACTTTTAAAATATTATTGTCAATTATAGAAGTGTAAAATAATAGTTAGGTATCTCATAAAATGAAATTATGACATATTTATATCAGGATACTAGTAAATAAATGTTTTAAATTTGATAAAATAAGTATCTTTATTTTTAAAAAACTATGAATGTATTGTTACCATTTTTATAATAAATATAATAATTTACAAAATATATTTCATAAAATGAGTTTATAAATTAATATTTCGATGTATTATAATGATATTAATATTTTATGAGACCATTGGTAAATTTCTAAAGGGTCTGAAAATTGATCAAAATATTAAATTTAGTGTTTTTTTCAAATAAATTAGGATTTAATTAAAAAATATATTTAATATTTTAAGAAAATTGTTTTCAGAAAATATATTTCATTTATGGAATATACATGTTATAAAATTATTAATATGAATTTTTGTAATTTTTTAAAAATGGTTAATTTTTTGTCAATAGTAAAATACAGTAAAATATGGTTGTTAAAAATATAAGTTCAATACATGATTAATTGAATAAGGGATGATGTGATAACCCATTATTTCTAACTAAAATTAATCATATATTTTATGTAGTTATAATAATCAAAAATATTTGTAGTTTTTATCCAAAATAATAAACTAATGAATATAATATTCTAAGACATTAAGACTTCCAAATTTCTATGCAATTATCTTCCCAATATTCTCCCCCATGTCCTAGTGTTTTTGGTCTCACCAAAAGACCAATTCCAATTTTTTTAATGAGTTTTTAAAGGATATGACATTTAAAAGTTAATATTCTCAAACTCACTCTTTAAAATGCATTTTTGCTTCTACCTTCTCCACACTTCCCTCATCCAATATGGCATAATAACTATAGTATCATATATATATATATATATATACTGAAATGTTATAGTGTTAATGTAATATCAAACATAAATACTCTTATCTTATCCTATAATATCTCAAAATTATAATATATTATTATATTTAAATAGGTTAGTTTGTTTGATAGCTTTCTCCACACAAAAGACCGAACATAAATAAAACAATGATATATTTAAATAAAATATGAATACTTATATATGTATGTTAAGAAATAGATATTGTATTATAAATAATTAATAATAGTAAACAATTTATAAAATATATATATATAAAAATAAAATAAAAACTACTTTCAATATGAATGAAAATCAATTTGTTTACCTAAAATAACCAATATGATTATTTATTACATAGAAAAGTATTTTTCTAAAGAATTTACTTTTATGTGATCTAAATTTCTATTTCATGAAACATATAATAAATTATAAATTATTTGTGATATTAATAATTTTCTAACACCAATTTTAGTTGGTAAATTATATGAATAAATAATAATATCAGTTAATATTTTAAAATGTCATTTTTTTAAAAAAAAATATTTTTCATTATATTTCAGGATAGTATTCAGAAAATGAATTTAAAAGTTTTTAATTTTAAATTAATAAAAATTAACATCATTTTTTAATTCCTCATATCCAAATTTACTTATCTTAAATTTTTTATCATTTCTAAAAGGTTGATTTTTAGGTGAAAAATGCAAGATTTTCTAAAATTATAATTTCCATTATTTTTTCACTATGTAAGAATATCTTATAAGATTTAAAAATCTTTCAAGTAATAAAATATGAATTTTAGAAATATAATTATTTATTTTAAAATATTATTTGATCTTATAAAACCTATATAAAACATTCTTACAACTAATTAAAATTTATCTTTAATATAAAAAGTGTTTACCTTCTTTTATTTAAATCAAGTATTTTCAATTTGAGGTTCTGTTTTTTTTTTTATGATATTTAAATTTTATTTAATTAATTATAATCAATTTATGTCATTAAAATCAGAAACCATGATAATTTTATCTTATATATAAATTTAAATCTTAAAAACGTTATTTCTCTAAAAACTATTTTTATGTTGTTAAGTGTAATTATTTTAAAAATAATATTTCATACCTTTAGAAATTTTATTTGGTAAAATTATTTTCAAATTTAAATTTATAATTATAAATTTAGATAAAATTTTAATTGTAAATATTTTTCATTAAAATTAATTACTAAGGTTATAAATTAATTACCAAGGTACAAGTAAGGGAGTAAATTGAGTTTTACCTGCTGTAAAATATCTAAAGCATTTAAAAAATGACTAGAAATGAATGGTCGATATTTTTATAGACCAAAAAATGTTTTCCCTACACTTTTTAGAAATTTATACTTGAATAGTTTCATGGAATTATTGAGAAATGTAAAGGTGTTCCCAAAACTACATTTTCCTTCAATTATAAAAGGGTGACATCTTCACCACTTCAAGACACGCCTTAACTTTGAATTAATTCTTGAAAATATAACATTTTAACATTATTTTAGTCCTATCCAAATAAAATATTTCCATGTTCAATAATAGTTATCCTATTCTCTTCAAATTCAAGGAGACTTCCAAGGAAAAATCAAGTCCCCAATGTGAGTGTTATCAACTATTTTGTTTTCTTCTTAACTATATTCTTTCAAATTTATTATAAAAAAACTAATATAGTGATAGTATTTTCATTTATATACAATAATATTAATATAATAGTGGTGTTATCATTTTTTTATTCATATACCCCATCGATTAAGAAAAACAAAATCATTGTTCGAGCATTGTGCGGACTGTAGCCTCCACGACATAACATGTTTTCTTTTCCATCACCACCTTTAAAGATTGGATCTAAGGATGGTGTAAAAGTAAAAATATGATGCTTATTATATCATTAGGGTTATTGTATGAAAAATTATTGAAACTTTTAATGATATTATTAACAAATGGTCATCGTTAATTAAATCATTTAATATAAGCGTACTAAGAGGATAATTATTTATTAAAACTATGTAATTTTTTTATATCCATTATTTATTCTTCTAAATATATAAAATTATGATATATATCACTATAAAAACTAAAAAAATATCATTATGATTCTTTTATAATGATAATATAACAAAACCACCTATAATCGTTCATTAAATCAGGGTATGTTCATGTTTGCGTCAGTTTAACCACTTACATGAACAATACATTGAATTTGTAACATGAATGACTATGGGACCATAATAAATGGTATAAAATGTTAAAAATGTGTAAATAAAGATTTTATTTTGGTTATATTTATATTATATTAATCATAATGGCCCGGACCTACACAGTCCAATACTTTGTGAAAATGTGGTGTTATAGGTGTTCTGGAAGGTCAAAGTGACTTAGTGGTGTGTCTGGGTGGACTTTTAAGGAAGATTAAAGGGAAATAGCTTTCGCACTGTTAGCGCACGGTTTGCCTAAACCGTATGGCCAAACCATGCAAGGCTGGTCTTGGAGGTAGTGGCTAATGCACGGTTTGTCTAACCGTGCAGCCAAACCATGCGAGGAGTTCTTGACGTGGCAGAATCTAACACACGGTTAGCGCATGGTTTGTTAAACCATGTGGACTAATTGTCCGGGCACTAAATCTTAGATCCTAAAATTTTGGATCTAACTCTTTTTTCCTCTAAATGGTTCGTTTGAGCTCTTAAGCGGTCATAACTCGGTATTACCCTTCCTTGGGGGTAGGAGAACCTCTATCAAGCATTTTGGAGGAAATCTGAAGGATTCTCTTGGAAAATCGAAGCTGGTTTCTTGAGGTATGTGATCATTCTTGTTTTATTTCTTAGATCTACTTAGATCTACTCCTCTTATCTCGGTTTCATAGATATATGCCCGTTATGGGTAGATTTAAGTGTGTGGATTTCAATTATGATGAGTTTTGGTCATGGTTGTGTTAGGAGAAGAGATCTAAGGAGGATCCTTGGTGAATCGCCCCAGTTTTCTTGGGTGTTCTTCGACCGTTGTGGTTTTCATATAAAACCTTTGAGGTAGGGGATTTGTTGCTTCTATTTCTTTTACGTGCAACCATATTGTTAGCATCTTTAATCCCGCTGTATGACAATGGAATTGACCTAATGAATATTTGAACTTGATAAATTAAAATGTTATCGACCGTATGTTTTTGACTCGTGATTTTATAGATAGTGTGATATCTATGCTTTCTTGTTTAGTTGTTCGTTCTTGATGGGAATTGGTAAAGAACATAAACTGGAACTAATTGATATTTATTTGGATAAATTTAAAGAGGCATGTGAACGAATCTGGTTCCTGTTGTAATTTGATGTTAATCAAATTGGAATAGTAAGCATGTATAATCTTTTGTGATAGCTTACTGGTTAGGTTCCTGATTTTGGAACCAACGGATTAAATCTGTAAATTCAAGATGGTTTAAAGAATGTGATTGTTTGATAATTCCTTTAAGGGTTCTGATTTACCCTCTTTTTTGTTGAAAGGGCTATAGCCCAATTGATGTGATGTTTGATTTCCTACTGCTTGTGTTATGATGTGACCCTGGAGGGGTGTTTTGATATGTGGAGGCATATAGGCCTTTTGTTTATGGCAGAGGATGATGCCTAGAGTGGCAAGATGCATCGGTTTATGCATGTGGGTATCGGGGAGGACACTAGGGATGATGGAATGGGATAGATGTGTTTGTTGGTTGTTTGCTGGTTCTTTGGTTGTTTATCAAATTTACTTTTCCCCACTGCTCAAGGCAGCTGGTCTTGATTACCCTACTCCTGAAGGAGGTGAAGACATGTGGGGTATGCCACGTGCTTTACATGTTTATCTTCTCAAGGCGGAATGGGTCTACGCTCTTGTTGTAGGCAACAAAGACTTGACAGGTAGTGCATCTACTCACCCTATTGAGACCCCTTGTGTTTAGTAGCATAGAATGATTTTATAGAAATACCTAGGATTGTGGAAAATTAATTTTGTAATTAGTGTTTGAATAAATGATGTTAACCCATGGGATTAGAGTTTTTTGAAACTTAAATGATGAGGTTGAGAACTTTGAAGGGATAGTTGATTTTTTGGATGTGGTGTTAATGGAATTTAATGTGGAATTGTTCATGGTTAATTAATGTTTGAAGAATTAATTGATGTACAGTGGAATTGATAAAAAGTGGATGAAGTAATCTAATAAAGCCCTTAAATGGTTGTGTTCTTATAGGATACCTAGTCTTAGAAGTGGAATCTCGGAGTCTGAGAGACGTTAGCTGCAGTTGTGTCTAAGACTAGGTTATGCCCATAGTGTGGTTGTGAGTTATATTATATTCGTTACTTTTTGTTTTTCTATACGCTACTCCACCCTGTCAGTAAGGGAAACTGGCACCCCGGGGATTCTGAGCCCTGTGGGGTATTTTCCCCAACATTCCGGTGGGAGGATGAATGGCTAACTACCCCCTTTGACCCCGCTCTCTTCTCTTGGTAGATACTAGTGACATTAGGCACAGTGTTTAGTTTTCCCCATATATGTGTGTAGAGGGATGTAATGGCTTGCAGTTATTCCTACACATATATTTTAGATATAGTATCCTATGGACTACTATAGGTGTAACGTGTATAGGCTGTGATGGCTTGAGGATCCTTACTCGGTGAATGGACTATAATGGCTTGAGGTATAATACCTGACGTATGATACATGTTATGTGAGCTATGGTGGATCTCGGAAACTACCTGGTTACGTTTGGTTGTGAGGATGGTGTGGTGCTTCGCCCAGGTGTCTGCGGGTAAGCCCAAGTGGTGAATGTGGTGCAGATTTTGGAGCTTAGCCCAGGTGTCTGCGGGTAAGCCTTTGATGTTGTCGAGGAAAACGCACGGTTAGCGCACGTATTGTCTAACCGTGCATCCAAACTGTGAGAAGAGTGCTTGACAGGGCTGAAGCCAATGCACGGTTATCACACGATTTGTTAAATCGTGCGGACTAACCATGCGAGCACTTAATCTTAGATCCTAAAATTATGGATCTAACTCGTTTTGCCTCTAAATGGTTTGTTTCATCTCCTAAGTCTCCATAACATGGGATTACCCTTCCTTGGGGGTAGGAGAACCTCTACTAAGCATTTTGGAGGCGATTTGAAGGCTTCTCTTGGTGAATCAAAGCCGGTTTCTTGAGGTATGTGGTCGTTCTTGTTTGATTTATTAGATCTACTTAGATCTACTCCTCCTCTTCTCTCGGTTTCTTAGATCTATGCCCGTTATGGGTAGATCTAAGTTTGTGGATGTCGATTATGACAAGTTTTGGTCTTGGTTGTGTTAGGAGAGGATATATAAGGGGGATCCTTGGTGAATCAGCCCGGTTTTCTTGGGTGTTCTTTCACCGTTGTGGATTTTGTCGAAAACCATTGAGGTAGGGGATTTGTTGCTTATATTTAATTTACCTGCAACCATGTTTTTAGCATGTTTAATCCCACTGGATGACATTGGAATTGACCTTATGAATATTTGAACTGGATAAATGAAACTGTTATCGACCATATGTTTTTGCCTCATGATTTTCTAGATAGTGTGATATCTATGCTTTCTTGTTTATTTGTTTGTTCTTTATGAGAATCGGTAAAGTACGTAAACCAGAACTAATTGATATTTGTTAGGCTAAAGATAAAGAGGCATGTGAACGAATCTGGTTCCTGTTGTAATTTTATGTTAATCAAATTGGCATAGTAAGCATGTATATTATTTTGTGATTGCTTACTGTTTAGGTTCCTGATTTTGGAACCAATGGATAAAATATGTTAATTCAAGATGGTTTAAAGAATGTGATTGTTTGATAATTGCTTGAAGGGTTTTGATTTACCCTCTTTTTTGTTGAAAGGGCCATAGCCTAATTGATGTGATGTTTGATTTCTTCCTGCTTGTGTTGTGATGTGACCCTAGAGGGTTGTTGTGATATATGGAGGCATAGATGCCTTTTGGTTGTGGTAGCAGATGACGCCTAGAGTGGCGAGATGCATCGGTTTATGCATGTGGGTGTCGGGAAGGACACCAGGGATGATGTAATGGGATATATGTGGTTGTTGGTTGTTTGCTGGTTCTTTGGTTGTTTATCTGCTTTACTTTTCCCCACTGCTCAAGGCAACTAGTCTTTCTTACCCTTCTCCCGAAGGAGGTGAAGACACATGAGGTTTTCCACGTGCTTTCCGTGTTTTGATTCTCAAGGGGGAATGGGTCTATGATCTTTCTATAGGCGGCAAAGACTCGACTGGCAGTGCATTTACTCACCGTGTTGAGCCCCCTTGTGTTTAGTAGCATAGAATTATTTTCTAGAATATCTGGGAATATGGGAAAGTAATTCTATAATGAATGTTTGAATAAATTATGTTAACCCATGGGGTTGGAGTTTGTTGAAACATAAATAATGAGGTTGATAACTTTGAAGGGACAGTGGAATTTTTAGATGTGGTGTTAATAGAATTTAATGTGGAATTGTTCATGGTTTCTTAATGTTTGAAGAATTAATTAAAGTACAGTGTAATTGATAAAAAGGGGATGAAGTAATCTAATAAATCCCTTAAATGGTTGTGTGCTTATAGGATACCTATTCTTAGAAGTGGCAGCCCGGAGCCCGAAAGACGTCAGCTGCAGTTATGTCTAAGACTAGGTTATGCCCATAGTGTGGTTGTGAGTTATAGTATATTTTGTACTTTTTCTATTTCTATACGCTACTCCACCCTGTCAGTAAGGGAAACTAGCACCCCAGGTATTCTGAGCCCTTGGGGGGTGTTTTCCCCAACATTCTGGTGGGAAGATGAATGGTTGACTACCCCCTTTGACCCCGCTCTCTTCTCTTGGTAGATATTAGTGCCATTAGTCACAGCGGTTATTTTCCCCATATATGTGTGTTGGGGGTTGTAATGGCTTTCAGTTATTCCCACACATATATTATGGATATAGTATCTTATGGACTACTATAGGTGTAACATGTATAGGTTGTAATGTCTTGAGGATCCTTACTCGGTGTATGGGCTGTAATGGCTTGAGGTATAGTACCTGACATATGATACACATTATGCGAGCTGTAGTGGCTCCCAGAAACTACCTGGTTACTTTTGGTTGTGAGGATGGTATAGTGCTTCACTGAGGTGTTTTTGGGAAAGCCCTTGTGGTGCACGTGGTGAAGATTGTGGAGCTTAGCCCAGGTGTTTGCGGGAAAGCCTTTGTAGAGAGATGCATAGGACATATGTCATTGGGGAAAAGCGGAAAACCAGTGGGGAAGTAGTAGCAGGGTACCCTTGATATTCTTTATTATTTACTATATTCTTGTATGTGTTACTTGGTGAGAGTATCCATGGTGAGGTTGGGAACTTAGAATAGCTATTTAGGTGATGTGTTAGTATCACTTGTTATTCACTGTGCTTTAGCATGCTTTCTTTACTTTTTCATGAGAGGCTTCAGGGAGGATCCTACTGAGTATACTGTTATACTCACCCTACGTATATATAAACTGTTTTTAAGGTTACTTGGAGGAGGTTGGAGATCAAGCTGGTTTCTACTAGCTTGGGGTTGCAGGAGCTATTCGGGATTGTGGTTGTAGCTGTTTTACTTTCTTTTGGGTACATACAGTTTTTCCCTTTTTAGTTGTAGTAATTTTTCATGGCATTCCATATATACTATTGGGTTTCTTTTATATTTCTAGTTCTGAGTTAGAGTTGATTTATATCTATCTTATATCTCTCTTTTGCATGTGTTCTCTTAGAGGGTAATGCCTCCCATTTGTGTGTTTACTATACCCTCGGTGCTAGTCGCCAACCTGGGGCCTACTAGAGGCAGGACTCGGGGGTCATTATCTCCCTTCTCACATTGTCATCCCAAGAGGGGTACACTTTGTGGGGAGGCGGTCGTGACATTAATATATAATTCATCAATTAAAGAAACACCCTATGTTCATCAAAAATCGCCAAAACATGATTTTTATCGACTTCATATTCAAGGATAACCTCTAAAAGAAACATGAAATGTATTTTAAACATCATAAATTATTAAAAATCATACCTAATAGTAAATTTAATTACTAATTAATAATATACTTTAGAATAAGAAAGAATACGAACACCACTATTGTGAGACTCATATAAATGGTCAAAACTATAAACACTAATGTGGAGAATCAGAATAATTCAAGTTGAGAATGACTATTTATAAAGAATATAGTATAAGACACATATTATTAATAATTTTAATTAAATTATTAATATATCTATGTTTATGATACAAGAGGTTAAATTATGTTCTTAGAAGTCAAGGGAATAGGCAGGGTTTTCGTCTTAATTTCCTTTCATTGAGAAAAGTATTTCATTTATGAACCTAATTTCATTTATGTGACGTATATATTTTGTTTATTTGTGATATAATATCATAAATTTTAATTTAATAATATTTTTTGGAGTTAAATTTCAAGTTATATCTTTCAAGGGGTTTTGATTCGGAAGTTCCTAAGTTGTAAGGATTTTCTTGGTCATATTTCTCATTCTTTGAGACATAATACATTTTATGAATTGTGTTCCCATTGTATTATGCTATATTGATTTTCTATCTAATGAATTTAATTTTCCTTGTATTTCATTTAATTTACTATAAATATAATATTCCCTTATCCAAGTGTCTATTGATTCAGTTATTTCCCTGGTAGTGAGGATTTTTGGTAACTCAATTTTTGTTAATTGGGTTATAATCATTATTTGAACTTATTTCATATAAGTTGGGTAAATTATACCATTTTTTTGTATTATGTGGTATTTTATCTTTTTTTGGAATATACATTCCTACTATATAAAACCATTGAAAAATATTTTGACTTCTTAGGATATATTAAATTAAAAACAAACTTTTTAATTATTTGGATGGCTTATGATCATGTTATTCAAGTATTCTCTTAGTTTTATATCAATTACTCTATAAAGTTTGAATATAAAATATTAAATAAATCAAATTGTATTATTTTCAACTAGAAATTATGATATTCTATTAACATGGGAAAAGGTATTTGAATTTTATATGTTTCTTCCAATACATATGATTATTGTCAAGTTGATTATGTATTGTTTAACCATCAACCTTCTTCCTCTGAATGGGTTATGACTAGTTTTTGCCTTTATTGATATTGGGAAATGATTTGGAATTATATATGTTTTTATTTAAAATGGTTGATTGTTAGAAATTTTGATTATTTATTTTTTCATCATTTTATCTTATGGTAAATGCATTGGACTTAAATAAGTGACAGGTAGTAAACGACGTTATATATCCCCTTAATGCATCTGCAAGTCACATTGGAAAAAACATGTTGATTTTTTTGTATTCTGATTCTTATAATAGGATATTTTCATGTAAAAAATCCTTGAAAATAAAATTTATTGACTACAGACTAAACGAAAAGTAAAGTGTCTTGGCACAAGGCCTTGATAGTAAGTTTTTGATGTTTAACATTATATATTCCATCAGTATGAGATCAGTATTATTGATATCCATGTTTTCATTTGTTATCATAAATATATCATGATCCCATTTTCAAGTTGATTATGGATTCATGTTTGTTACCTTTTCCTTTCATAATATGTATGTCAATTTTATTCCATGATTTATTCAGTTATATGATTCCATTATTCAGTGTTTGATCTCACCCCTTATTATGTTTTCTATTTCCATAGGTTATGGAGAAAATTATTATAGTTGACAGGATTTAAAGGATATCATGTGTGAAATTTTTTTTGAGATACATTAAATACTTTTCATAAATTAAGTAGTTTTGTATATAATGGAACAATTTTACATTTGATAAAAATAAAATGGGATTTATCCATTTATGTTGTGTCTTAATTATTTAAAGATATAAACCAAAAAATATCCTTTATATTTAAGAGATAGAATAATCATTTTTATTTTGTAATTAAATTTTTTTATATCAAGGCTTTTATATCTTGTATTAAAAAAGTAATATATTTTATGTGTTTTTGAGAATTTGATCTAAAAGTGTGGGTAAATCGTATCATAGTTAGTATCAAAGGTATGGTTTACATAAGTTTGGAGATTATGATGTTTTTTTAGAATAATTTAACGGTTTAAAATTTAAGTTTTATCATAAGATCAATGTTATAGATAACCATTTGTGATAAGTATATGATTTTATGTTAAGGAAATAATGCTCATTTTATTTTTGAATTAGGATAATAAAAATTTAGTGAAATTTCTATGAATAATTATAAGTATTGGATAGCATCCTGATATTTTGTTAAAGTATATATTATGTAGTTTTTCTTAGAAATACATCCCTTTCATAATATTGGAAAGTGGATGTGGTTGTGACACAGATGCACCTAGGGTTAATCACCACAAATAGGGTTGGATGATAATTGATTCTATCATCACTCTAATGTATGTTGAGTGGGAATAAGATTATACACCTGGTGAGACCCTCTAGGAGGATATTATTTGGTCAATCACACTCTTTTTAAGAACCATTATAAAGGATTAATTTCCCAATTAATTTGATGTATTAGTTTAAGAAGTACAATAAAACCTAATAAAAATAAAACTATATTGAATTGTAAGTGTCAAAGGATGAAATTAAGGAGTTTCTCAAGATAATGTATTTAGATTTATGTTTTCATATTCATATTTTTCATATTATCATAATAATTTTTGGATTGGTATTTGGTCGAAACATGATCACAATAATTAATCTAAGAATGGTATGTACATAAAAACAACTATGTTTTATAACTGAATAAGGGATTATATATAAATGCTTATGAATTTCAGTATATGCCTATTATAATGGAAAATTTGGTATTCCTTGTCTTACCTATGGTATTTATGTTGATATCATAATAGAAATTAATTATTTTACTATAAGATATTTTAATTAGCCAAGTGATATTTATCAATAGAATTTTGGTTTATTCTAAGTGTTATTAAGGATTATGTAAAACATATCTGGATTATCCTTCAATAGTTTTTATTTAACGATATGGTGACATATATTAAATGGTATTAATAACTTTGAAAAGTGATTTTATTACAAGGTTATATTTTGGGGGATAAATATTGGATAACACATTATTAAGGTATGGATAACACGAAATTTTAATATACACTTTATAATGAGATAATAATGGGTGGTATGATTTTTAATAAGTATGTTAGATATTATTGGTAACATATGGATTGATAATTGATTCATGATATTTTTAGAGAATATCATCTCATTTTTAGAATATGATATATAGTAACTAGTGTATGAACTATTGGTTAATACCATTAGAGGGTTAAAGATAGAGTTAATTTTGGTAGTAATATATAATCTCTTTGTGGTTTAATATCTTAGATATTGAAATAAGTTTTTGGACAGGTATTTTATTGACATTACATGATTAGGTAATATAAATACTTTATAATTTGATTGGGTAAATGGTTAATTTTTTTTGAGTAAGGATAAGTTGGATTTTGTTAGTATATATTTCAATGATTTTTTTATTTTGAATATTTTGAGAAAGTTTATTGAAATTTGGGATCTCTATTTTAGGGATTGGGTTAATAACTATGAGAGAACCCAACTCAAAGTAACATAAGTTGAACTGAGAGTGATATATGAGAGTAATATAGGTTGAACTGAGTCTATTATATGTTGATTTGTAAGAAATATAGTCTAACATGATATTTTTATAAAGTGAGATATGTTGAGGTTAAATTTTTCAATAGTTATTTATGATATTTAACTTATAAATCTTGTCACTCATGATAAATATTTTGGTTTTAGTAATCTATGGAACTAGAAGGAATCATAGGCGGAAGGTATAATGTGAAGAATACCTCAATGAAAAACCCATTGGAATAGGATATGCAGTGAGTAACCTTGTGATTTTTTCAAAACATCTATCACAAAATATGATTAAAATTTGTAATATAGTCTAAAAACCAAACACGCTAAGTCCAAAAAAGATGGAGTCTAATGAAAGATCAAGGGATGAAGATGATGATGCAAACAAAATTCAATTTCTTATTTTTTAAAGATGTGTGAATAAAAATAGGATAAATTTACTTAAAGGGATTAGTAAATTATATAAGAGTGGTTTTAATGGTCTTCAAACTCATAGGTTTAAGGAAAAAAGAGAGTTCATAAAAAATTATTTGCTTCAATTGTAAGAGATTTGGGAATTATGTGACTCAATTTCCAAATACAAGGGATAAAGGGGGATATAATCGCCAACAAACATGAAAAAAAAAAGAAACGGAATGTGAAACTACTACTAATGAATCAGATAGTGAGTTTTAACATAAGGTTTTATAGATTCCTATTTCATGAAAGTCTTCACCATCTGTTGAATATTGAATTAAAAAATAGTTTTAGTGGTATGATTGTCATATAAATAATTTTCAAGGTTTGTGGGAAGTTATTCATTATGGATATAAATCAATATCCCTTATTAAAAATATATGTTAAATTAGGGATGGGTTATCTACCTTTATAAATATCTTATAATAATATTTCATATAGATAAATATCTTTTCACATCCTAAATAAACCAATGATCATCTTGTGACATATATTTCATTATGAGTTCCCTGTAGGAATTACTCTAATACGATGAGATAAATTTTGAGGATGTAATTTTTTAAATTGGAGAGAATGTAACACCATAAAATTATAATACATTATTACCTATAAATAAGTTAATTTTTTTGATAGCTTTCTCCACATGCAACATTGAATTAAAAGAAACTGTGATATATTTAGGCAAAATATAAATGTTTAAGTTTGACCAATAAAACCTCGTTATTTAAATAGTGTAAATGAATAAAAGTAAATAATTTATAAAATATATGTATAAAGATAATAAATACTACAGTAAATATAAATTAAAATCAATTACTATACCTAAAATGACTAATATGATCAATTGTTACTTAGAAAATTATTTATCTAAAAAATTATTTTATATGATACACATTCTGATTTGAAAAATCATATAACTAATAATAAATCATGTTCTATATTAATTATTATTTTACACTAATTTATTTTATAAATGATATCAAATAAGAATAATATCAGTTAATATTTTAAAATTCCATTTTCTGATAAAGATGTTTTTTCATTATATTTTTGGATTTTATTTAAAAAAATTATAGGTTTTGGGATTTTAAAATGAATAAAAATTAAATGCAATTTTAAATTCCTCAAATTTAAATTCACTTATTCTTAATTTTTTATCATTTCTTATATGCTTATTTTTAGTCAAAAAATATAGGATTTACGAAAATTATAATTTCCATGATTTTAACAATATATAAAAACAACCTATAAGATTTAAAATCCTTTTAATAATAAAATATAAATTTTATAAATAAATTTATTGATTTCAAAATAATATATTAACTTATAAAACCAATATTAATATTTTTTATAACTAATTAAATTGTAGATTTAATATAAAACTATTTTCAGTCTTTTATTTAATCAAGTATTTTCAAGGTCAGGTTTGGTTTTTGATTTCCATGGAAGATTTATAAATTTAATTAAAGTCATTATAAGTCAATTTATATCATTAAAATTAGTAATAGTGATAATTTTATCTTATATATACATTTAAAGCTTAAAAATGTTATTTCTCTAAAAACTATTTTTACCTGATTAACTGTATTTAATTTAAAATTAACACTTCAAACATTTAGAAATTTTATTTGAAACAATTATTTTAAATTTTAAATTAGAATTAGAAAATTGGTAAAAATTTCAATCTTAATCTTTTACATTAAAATTAATTACTATGGTTAGAAATTGATTACCATAGTAAAAGTAAATGGGGTAAATCGAGTTAAAATTAGTGTAAATGGACAAAAACATTTAAAAAAATTATTAGAAATGAATTTTTGAGATTTGTATAAACAAATACATGTTTTACCTATAATTACTTCCACATTTCATCTATTGACCTTTTAATAGTGTCATGGAATTATTGAAAAATTTAAAGTTATTCCCAAAACTACCTTTTCCTTCACTTATAAAAGGGTAACATCTTCGCTACTTCAAGACACACCTTACATTATAATTATTCAATGAAACTATTCTATTTTACTATCCCTATAACCCTATCCAAAAAAAATAATCCCCTATTTATGTTTAGTTATCCTAATCACTTTAAATTCAAGGAGGCTTCCAAGGAAAATAAATTCCACGATGTGAGTATTATTAAGAACTCAATTTTATTCTAAATTTAATTCTTTCAAATTTATTATAGCCACACTAATATAATGGTACTATTACCATTTATAAACTTTAATATTAACAAAATAAGGATGTTTTCATTTTTTATTCATAAAACTCATCTATTAATAAAACCTAAACCATTGTTCATGTACTGGGATGACTGTAACGGCTCGAACCTAGTTACCCAGAGTTGTTGCATTATTACATAACATTAGCATGATCACAAAAGATCATGTCTCAAAAGACCGATTAGTTTAGTATCCTTGGAAGTAGTATATAAATACATAAGTTTTACATTACATCATGAAATAAAAAAACAAAATTGTTCCCCCTTTGAACACACTAATATCCTTTGGCTTAACCCTATAGGTTAATCATAATATACTTATTCACATCCTAGGAAAAAAGAAAACATAAGAAATGGGTGGTCTCTGATGCTCAGTAAGGATAATAATATAGTGGAAACTGTTATAAATAAGAATAAACATTTATGGCAATGTATAAGACTTAAACACAAGACTTTTAAAATTAAACTTCAGTATAATATGGAAAATATAAATCAAATAATTACATTTACTTATTCCCATAGATATTATACTATTAGAATAATCACATGTAATATTAATAGCTAATTTCATAATGATGGAATGCATAATGTCGGACATCGTAACCACATAGTCAAGGCCTCGTTCCAAGACTGCAAATAAGATTTTTTTCAAGGCCTTGTTCTAAGACACTATTTTCTCTCATCAGACTTACCAATGCATCGAGGAGCTATATAGGGCTCGACCCATCACTTAGTAAGTCCAATTCATTCCTCATATGAAAAGGTTGAAACATAACATAAACATCCGTATTAAAACTAGCATATGAAATGTTAATACTTTAACCATAAACCATAAATGGTATAAAAAGAAAATATCCACGTTAAAACATATCACAAAACCTTAAATACAATATGGAATATTGTATCATAATAAATCAACTTCAAACAGTGTAAAATCCAACAAAGGATATTGACATAGATGAAATTAAAACTATTTGAGAGAAATTTCTCTTTATATTTTGAAATCATTTAAAAGTCACATAATTATAAAAGAAAACATTTATTTTGAATATATTCTTATAATCTTGTAAGGGAAGCTTCGAAGGTTCTATAGTGGTGGAAAATAGCTACACCCGCCATATATGTTAAAAAAACATTCTTACCTTAATTTGTTAAAAAGTTTATAAAGTACCTTGTTTTGAAAATGATGAAAATATTCCTTTCAAAAAAATATAAAAAAAGCTAAACAATTGTATAAACTAATTTAACTCATATTCTAGTAAATGGTAAAAAAAATTGAAATATATTTTTAAGAAACACATATGTGCATGATAAAGAGGTCTGAGTAGATACTCACATATAAACAACCTCGGATAAAAAAGAGATTGGAAAATTAACCCTCAACTTGTACTTTTCCTTGGTCGATGGTATGTTAACAATTTATATAATAGTTTAATCATTGTAATTAAATTTTAAAATAACCATATACATAAATATGATATCATATAGAAACTTTTAATGTTTCTTTGTTAATAATATTTTTGTAGTATCATTGTTTCGGGTGTTAGCTGATTTGTTTTCATTTATATGTTTTGTTATGTTATTCATGTTTTTTATGTATAGGATGTATTTTATTCATATCTATAGTTATATTAAGTTCTTAAACATTATTTTTAATCATCAAATTAAAATTATTCTTGAATGGTTATGATGGAAAAATGGATCTTATCGCGTTCGTGGAGACGGTAATATGTACGTACGCACGAGCGATAATATCATTCTACTGATGGTAAAATATTATGTAATTGAATGTTATATAATATATAAATAATAATTAAGATGTTATATTTAATATTTAAATTAATTATACTAATTATTATACCCATCCAAATAATGAAGTGTTGAATAAAAAACTACACCATGACGTGGAGACGGTAAGTCGTACGTACGCACGTATGGTGACTTTGTCATTCATAGGATGGATAGAATAATGAATATGGTTGTAATATATTTATAATAAAATCACAATATGTAGAAGTTACTGGTTTTATTACTTTGGTGAGGAACCAACAAATAAATAGGAAGTGGAAGACGAAAAGAACTTTGAAAGAGGTGATGAAATTATTACCTCTTCTTCAGGTGCTTCCTTTTGATTGGATCAAAAGGGATCATTAGGTTAGATTTTGATCAAATTAAGGCCTCTAGGTTGATTTGAGGGTATTTTTTAGGATATTTTAGTAGGTTTTGGCCAAGCCAAATGGATTTGGAGGTGTGATTTTGAGAGAAGGGTATGTACCCTTTTATAAGAGAGGTGAGGGTCACTTTAGGAAAAGCTTGAAATATTAATTTATTATACAATCATATTCGGTTTATAATGGATCCAAAGGGATTTATTTCTAGGATAAGGTGGTTATGAGCATAAAACCTCTCAACCAATAGGTTTTAGGTAGTTTTTGGTCACCATATTAACCTTATCTTTTAGATTTACCTCTTAGTTAAATAGTTTAACTTTTACCATGTATTCTTGTATTATTATAATAAATGGTTAATAAACTTGCAATAAAAATCCAAGAGAAACCCAAGTGGTTAATTATTGATATATATAACCTTATATAAGTCCTTTGTAAGAACTTTATATTTTTAAGAATATTATATCAATTAATAATATAGTATTTGTTTTAAAAACTCATTTAGGTCAATTTAGACATTATTTAGTATTTGGTTTTTGTGAAAGTCAAAAAAACTTTATTACTTCAAAAAAAAATATTAAATAAATCCAAAAAAATCACTTTAACCTATAAAATTAGTGTAATACATCAAAAGTCTCAATTTAAATTTATTTTTATATTTATAATTTCAATTATTTTAATCTTTTGTTAATAAAGTAATTACTGCATCATCATTGTGTCATAAATAAATTTAATAATTTAATGTATAAAATTTAAAATTAAATAGTATTTTGTAGGAAATATTTTTATCTATGTAAATAATATTTATAGTCGAATTTATCTTATGTATAACCCTATATTAAAAAGTTTTTTGTTATGACAATTTGAATTTAACACTTTTAACTCTTCTTTAAATAAAATAATAATAAATATCATAATCTAATCCTAGTGGACCAAAAAGATCAGATTTTATTCCTAAGGTTTATTTTGGTCGAAATACTCTTTTCCAATAGAATTAAGACATGTGTTAGTGTAATTATAATATCTTTTTTACCTTTAATTACCCTATTTACTTTTAACCCTGGTAAATAAAATTCAAAAGTTATTATTCACCAAAAATTATTTTCATCCTATTGAATAACATTTTACTTACATATATCAATTGTGTCTCTCTTATTTTTTAAATTCAATTCATAGTAGCTATAAAATTACTTTTTATGAAAATTTGTAAATGTTCTTAGAAGGTCGGTAAAATGCATTAAATAGTTCAATAAAATTTTATATACCTAATCTTTATATAAAATGACTCCAATGAATTATAATGAACTAATATAGGTATTATTTATCTATTTTGACATAAAATAAATTTAAATAAAATAAATAATTATTTAAATAAAAAGTAGGTTTTAAATAATAATGCATTGTTTTTCATTATTCAACAAAAATTGAATGTTTTCATAAAAATACCAAAAATTCTCCCTAAACAAATTTTGATATTCTAAATCCAAAAATGAAGTCCATTTTGAAAAATAAAATTTATAAAATTCCAAAAAGTGGGTATTACTATTCATAATGGCTAGTTTCATTGGTCGTGGTGTGCTAGAACTCGAAGTTGTGTATAGCGCAAACTATTTCATTATTCAAAGTGAAATGTACCATGAAATCTTGGGGTGTTACATTCTTCCCTCCTTAAAATAATTTTGTCCTCAAAATTTCTAGAATGATGCTACATAAAAATATTCAGGTGGTTCTTCATCATAAGTTCCTCGGGTTCCCATGTTGCCTCTTCCATCTTATGGTTTCTCCGTAGAACTTTTACCAGACGAGTCATCCGGTTTCTCAACACTTTCTCTCTAGTATCAAGAATCTTGACAGTCTCTTCACAATAAGACAGATCAGGTTCTAGTTATATTTCTTCATAAGTGAGTACATGCGTTGGGTCAGGAATGTATTTTCTCAATAGTGATAAATGGAACACATCATGAACTTTAGAGAGACTTGGAGGCATTATCAAATGGTATGCTACAACTCCAATTCGTTCTAGAATTTCAAAATGTATGATATACCTGAGACATAATTTACCCTTATTACAGAATCATACAACACCCTTCCATGGAGATACCTTCAAGAAAAAATGATCTCCTACTTGAAATTCCAAATCCTTCTTTCGGTTATTGGAATAGATATTTTTCCTACTTTGAGCTTATTTGATGTGGGTTTGGATAATATTCACTGTTTCCATTGTTTCCTCAACAAGTTCTGGGCCTACGAGTTTTTTTCACTAACATCACCCCAACAATTTGGTGTGCAACATCTCTTTCCATATAACGCTTTATATGGTGCCATCTGAATGCTTGAATGGAAGCTATTGTTATAGGAAAATTCTACTAGTTGTAAATATTGATCCCACATTCCTTGAAAGTGTAGTGAGAAAGATCTAAACATGTCTTCTAAGGTTTGAATAGTCTATTCTAATTGTCCATCAGATTGAGGGTGGTAGGCAATGCTCAAATTAAGTTCAGCATCTAGGGCCTTCTGAAGACTTTTCCAGAATCTTGATGTAAAATGGGGATCACGATCCGAAAAAATCGATAGGGGTACTCCATTAAGTCATACAATTCATTAATATATAGTCTTTTTAAACGTTCAAGGGGTAAATCTCCTCTTATGGAAAGAAAATATGCTTAGTTTGTAAGACGATCAACAATGAACCACATTGCATCATTCCTTCTAGGAGTCTTTGGTAGCCCCATGACAAATTTCATCGTAATATCATCCCATTTCTACTCAGGTATGGGAAGATGTTTAATGACTCCTCTAGGATATTGTCTTCTAAACTTCACCTATTGACAAACCATACATCTTGACACATAATCAGCAATCTCCCTCTTCATGTTTTCCCACCAAAAATGTTCCTTAAAATCTCTATACATCTTATTTATACTAGGGTGTATAGAGAAATTTTAGCTATAAGCATCATCCAGTAATTCCCTTTTTAGATCAGGTATGTCAGGAACACAATGTATCTTCCCAAATTTCCAAATTTCATCTTCATATATGAAGTCAATCAATCTCTCATCATTCACAACATTAATTTTCTTTTTAAACTCATCATCATCAGTCTGAGAACTTTTTAACCTTTCTAGTAAATATGGATTGGAAACCATTTGAAAAAGTATTGATGTTTTACCTTCCATGATTATTCCTATATCCATATTTACTAGATCCATTAAAATAGGATCCCTTTCAACTCTCATCTTGATCAAAACTCCATGATCCTATCTGCTCAAAGCATCTTCCACCTTATTTGCCTTCCTGAGGCAGTAGTGTATAGTGAAATCATAATCCTTGAGTAGTTTGAGCTATCTCATTTGCCTCAAGTTGAGTCTTTTTATGAGAAAATATACTTTAAACTCTTGTGATCAGTATAAATCTCATATTTTTTACCATATAGATAGTTTCTTCATATCTTCGAAAAAAATATTATAGCTGCAAACTCAAGATCATGAGTGGGATAGTTTTGTTCATGAATTTTTATCTATTGTGATGCATAGGAAATAACTCTATCATTCTTCATAAGACATAACTGAGTCCTCTCTTTGAAACGTCACTATAAATAAAAAACTCATCATTACCCGATGGTAGAGATAAGATAGGATAATTGACTAATCTTCTCTTCAGTTATTCAAAAAATTATTCACACTCTTTTGTCCAAAAAAATTTAAACCATGTACGTGTGAGGTTGGTTAATGTGTTAGCCAATCGGTAAAAATTCTAGACGAAATGCCGATAATAACTTGCTAAACCAATAAAACTGCTTACCTAGGTTATACTCATCAGTGCTGGCCATTCTTGTATTGCTCTTGTATTTTAAGGATCAATAGAGATTCCATCCTTAGAGACAATATGGCAATGAATAGAAATATCCTGAATCCAAAATTCACAATTTCTAAACTTTCCATATAATTCATTTCTTCTAAGAGTCATTAGAATAGTGTGAAATTGATTTTCAGGATCTTCATAGATTTTGGAGTAAACCATAATATCATCAATAAATACCACTACAAAGTCATCAAGATATTCCTTGAAAACTCTATTCATTAGATCCATAAAGACAGAGGGAGCATTATTCAGTCCAAAAGTCATTAATGTAAACTCATAATGCCCCTACCTATTATGAAATGTTGTCTTCAGAATGTCTTCCTTCTTCACACACAACTAATGATATCTAAATTGAAGGTCAATCTTTGAAAAATATTGTGCTCCATGAATTTGAATGAATAAATCATAAATGTGAGGTAGGGGATACATGTTCTTTATTTTTATAGCGTTTATCTTTCTGTAGTCAATGTACAACCTCATAGATCCATATTTATTCTTAACAAAAAGAATAGGGGCTCCCCATAGATAAACACTAGGGCGAATAAATCCTTTATTACTCAAGTCCTCTAGTTTTTTCTTTAGTTATACTAATTATAGAGTGGTTATTCTATAAGGGGTCTTCGATATGGGCCTTGAACAAGGAATTTAGTCAATGGAAAACTTAATTTCTCATTCTAGAGGATATCTAGGTAAATTCTCTAGAAACATATCTACATATTCTTGCACAATAGTTACATCCTCTATTTGAACATTCCTTTCCTCACCCATAGTTATTTCACTTTCTTCCTACCTAATAATTGAATTTATTAGAGCTACTGGGGGTGACTCGGATGGTGATGTTTCTACTCTAAAGATAAGGTATTCCTTATCATCATCAAAAATTGTAACCTCGTCCTTCTTATAATAAATTTTTGCATCATGGTCTGAAATCCAATCCATACTATGGATTATATCAAATTCAGTCATGGGCATGATGATGAGATAAAAAGATAAAGAACATTTATATGACCTAATGGGAACTGATTCACAAAACTTTGTTGCAATGATACATCCCTTAGGTGTTTTTACTGACAACTCCCTTTTTAAATCAAATTGGAAATATCTCATTTTCTTAGAAAACTCGGAAGATATGAAACAATGTGATGATCCAGAATCAAATAAATCTTTGGCTAAATTTGAGGAAACCATTAAATTATCTACCACTATGTCATTTAGAGATTCAACCTCAGTAGTAATGATCGCATAAGAATGGACTTTCTACCTTAGCCTTTTTTTGAAAATTTTCCTTGGCACATAGGAAATTCATTTACATAATGCCTCATTCCTCTACAATTGTAGCATTCAACACTGATAGCCTCTTTATTTCCCTTTCAGTCATGAGCTTGGTGGCCTTTTTCACCACACTTTTAATAGACTCCCATTCCCTTCAGGAAATTACTTGGATGTTTCTTCCCACATTTACTATAGGATGGAAATTAATCTTTTCCCTTATTCCCCTTATTTCCATTTCCAGAGTGTTTTGTAGATCTCTTATTTTCTTTCTTTTCTTTAAAGTCATAAGACTTAGAAAATTCTTTTTCGGTCTTGATAGCACATGATACAATATCTTTGTATGATGATAAGGATTGTGAGACTAATTTTCTATAGATAAATGGTTTTAAACCATAAATGAATTGATCAATCTTACTCCTTGGGTTATGTAGATAATCGGCAGCATGCCTTGCAAACCTTGTAAAGTTATCCTCACACTTTGCGACATTCTCATCCTCTTTTTTCCTTAGACTCAGAAATTATCTTTCCATATCCAATCGATGGTCACGAGGAAAGTAGTATTCTAAGAAAAGATCTTTAAACTCCCTCCATTCCATATTTTATACTTATTCATCCTCCTTTGTGTTTTGAATTAATGACCACCATTGATTTGCATCTCCTGTGAGGTGATAAACTGCCATGACAACATTTTCCCTTTCGCTACTCCCTAAAGCATGAAATATTTTATCTAAGGAACTTATCCATTTCTTAGATACAAATTTATTTTTAGTCCGATAGAATGTTACTGGTTTTTTTCTCATGAAGTAGTCTAACATTGATCATCCGCATTGTGGGTCAGGGTGCTCCATATGGGTAAGTTTATTATTCATAACCTGAGTGAGTTTTCCCAGTATGTTTATAAGTTGTTTAACACCGGTTGCATCACCATATCCACTATAATTATCTTGAGTAGGATGGAAATCCCTACATGGATTACGTGCATTGATACAGTTTCTGTTCCTTCCACTAGGTGCCATTTCTAAATAATGACATACACTAGATTAATTTATGAATTGCAATACATAATTCTAAAGTAGTAAAATACCTAACATAAATTGAATAGTTTATGTATATAATTTGTAATCATAAAAAAAAATTTGAGGATGTATTTACTGATAAATCCTTTATAATGGTTTGTAAAGAAAATGTAAATTATACTAATAATATCCCCCAGGAGTGTCATAACCAAGAGTGTAGTAAGGATCATTGTCATGTACCAGGATACCCCTGGGTCAAACCCGAAACTCCGTGTCGTATTTTTCACTCCTAGGTACATCTGTGTCAAAGACACCTCTACCTACTTGTATCTAGACGGGGATTTATTACTCGGAAAATACAAAAAATTTCTACCTTACCAAAATTATAGAAAATTGTTTTATACTAATCCTCAAATCCTATATTATGGTAATGGTCTCTAATCCGAGTTTTTCTAAATCCAGCTTCCAAGGTTTGTACTAAACTTCCTCAAATACCAACTCCAATGCCCCATCCCCAGTTACCTAGAGTCAGTGCATTATTATATAACATTTTCATGATCACAAGATATCAAGTCTCTAAAGAGCAATTAGTTTAGTATCCTTTGAAGTACCAGATATATACATAAGTTTTACATTACATCATGAAATAAAAAACAACATTGTCCCCCTTTTGACACACTCATATCCTTTGGTCTATACCTATAGGTTAATCATAATATAATTCTTCACATCCTTGTAAAAATAAAACATAAGAAAGGGGTGAAATCCAATGCTCATTAAGGATAACAATATAGAGGGAACTATCAAAAATAAGCATAAACATTTAAGGAAATATATAAGACTAAAACACAAGACTTTTAAAATTAAAATTCAGTATAATATGGAAAAGATAAATCAAATAATCCCATTTAATTATTCACATGGACATTTTACTAGTCCAATAATCACTTGTAATATCAATAGCTAATTTCATAATGATGGAATGCATAATTTTAGATACCATAACCACATAGTCAAGGCCTCGTGCCAAGACTACAAATAAGATTTTGTTAAGGCCGTGTGCCAAGACACTAGTTTTTCTCATGAGACCTTCCATTGCATCAAAGAGCTATAGAGGGCTCCACCCGTCACTTACTAATTCTAATTCATTCCTCATATGAAAAGTTTGAAACATAACATAAACATTTGTATTAAAATAACATACAAAATGTTAATAATTTAACCATAAACCATGAATGGTATAAAAATAACACGTCCACAGTAAAAAATATCACAAAACCTTCAATATAATATGGAATATTGTATCATAATAAATCAACTTTAAACAAGTGTAAAATGAATCAAAGGATATTGACATAGATGGAATCAAAACAATTAAAGAGAAATATATTTTTATATTTTGAAATCATTTAAAAGTCGCGTAATTATAAAAGAAAACATCTATTTTGAAAATATTCTTATAAACTTATAAGGGAAGCTTAAAAGGTGTTATAATGGTGGAAAATAGCCTCACCTACAATATACGTTAAAAAACATTTTTACCTTAATTTGTTGAAAAGGTCATAAAATACCATGTTTGGAAAACTACATAAAGATTATTTTTGAAAAAATTTACAAAAAGTCAAAAAAGGGTGTAAATGACTTTAACCCATATTCTAGTAAATATTAAAAATGTTTTCAAATACATTTTTAAGAAACACATATGTGGATGATAAAGAGGTTCTAGTAGATACTCATGTATAAACAACCTCAGATAATAAAGAGATTGTAAAATTAACTATTACCTTGTACTTTTCCTTGGTTGAGGGTTTGTTAACCTCTTTTATAATAGTTAAATCATTGTTATTAAATTATAAAATAACCATATACATAAATATGATATCATATATGATATTCTAATATTGCCTTGTTAATAATATTATAGTAGTATCACTATTTCAGGGGTTAACTGATTTGTTTTCCATTATATGATTTGTTACGTAAGTCATGTTTGTTATGAATATGATATATTTGATTCATATACATAATGATATTGAGTTCTTAAACATTATTTTTAATCATCAAATTAAAATTATTCTTGAATGGTTAAGATGGGTAAATAAATCATATCGTGTTCATGGAGACGGTAATTTGTACATACGTACAAGGGATAATATCATTCTACTGATGGTAAAATCATATGTCATTGGATGGTATTTCATATATAAAGAATCATTAACATGTTATATTTATTATTTACATATATTATACTCATTATTATTCCCATACAGATAATTAAGTGTTGAATACCAAACTACACCACGACGTGGATATGGTAAGTCGTACATACGCACGTATGGTGACTTTGTCATTCATAGGATGGATAAAATAATGAATATGGTTGTACCATATTTATAATAAAATATAATTATGTATATGTTAATGGAGTTATTACTTTGGTATGGTAACAACAAATAAAGAGAAAGTGGAAGAAGAAAAGAACTTTGAAAGAGGTGATGAAATTATTACCTCTTCTTTAGGTGCTTCCTTTTGATTTGGTCAAAAGGGATACATAGTTTGGATTATGATCAAAGTAAGGCCTCTAGGTTGAAATGAGGGTAGTTGGGAGGATATTATAGTATGGTTTGGCTTAGTCAAATTTCATTGGAGGTGTGATTTTGAGAGAATGAGAAGTACCATTTTCGAAGAGAGGTGGGGATCACTTTAGGAAAAGCTTGAAATATTAATTTATTATACAATCATATTCAGTTTATAATGGATCCAAAAGGATTAATTTAAATGATAAGGTGGGGATGGGTTGAAAACCTCTCAACCAATAGGTTTTAGATAGGTTTAGGTCACCATATTAACATTATATTTTAGATTTAACTCTTAGTTAAATAGTTCAACTTTTACCATGTATTGATGTATTATTATAATAAATGGTTACTAAACCTACTATAAAAATCCAAGATAACCCTAAGGGGTTCATTATTGACATATATAAACTTATATAAGTCCTTTGGATGAACCTTATATTTTTATGAATATTATATCAAATAATAATTGAGTATTTGTTTTAAAAACTAATTTATGTCAATTTTGACACTATTTAGTATTTTGTTTTTGTGAAAGACAAAAAACATGATTACTTTGAAAAAAAATAAATCAATCAATCCTAAAATGTCATATTAACCAATAAAATTAGTTTAATGCATCAAAATCCCCAATTTAAATTTATTTCTATATTTATAATATCAATTATTTTAATCATTCATTAATAAGGTAATTACTGCTTCATCATTGTGTTATAAATAAATTGAATTATTTAATGTCTAAAATTTATAAATAAAATAAAATTATGTAGGAAATATTTTTTTTATTTCTAATTAATATTTATAGTCTAATTTATTTTAGCTACTACCCTATATTAAAAATGTTTTAGTTATAAAAATTTTAATTTAACACTTTTAACTCTTCTTTAAATAAAGAAATAATAAATGTCTTAATCAAATCCAAGTGGACCAAAAGGATCATATATTCTTCCTAAAGATAATTTTGTTCTAAATACACTTATCCAATATAATTAGGAAATGTGTTATGGTAGTTATAATATCATTTTTACCTTTAATTACCCTATTTACTTTTAATTGTGGTAAATAAAGTTCAAAAGTTACTATTCACCAAATATTATTTTCACCCTATTTAACCGCATTTTACTTACTGATGTCAATAGTGTCTATCAGATTTTTGAAATTCAATTCACAGAAGTAGTAAAATTATGTTTTATTCAAATTTGCAAATGTGCCTAGAAGGTGGGTAAAAGGCATTAAATAGTTCAATAAAATTTTATATATCTAATATTATCATAAAATGACTCCAATGAGTTAAATTGAACTGATATAAGAATTATGTATCTATTTTGACCTAAAATAAATTTAAATAAAATAAATAATTATTTATATAAAAAGTAGGTTTTAAATAATAATGCAGTGTTTTCACTATTCATCAAAAATTGAATGTTTTCATAAAAATACCAAAAAATCACCCTAAGCTAATTTTGAAATTCCAAATCCAAAAATGAAGTCCATTTTGAAAAATAAAATATATAAAATTTCAAAAAATGGGTATTACTATTCATAATGGCTAGTTTGATTGGTCGTGGTGTGCTAGAACTTGAAGTTGTGTACAGCGCAAGCTATTGCATTATTCAAAGAGAAACATATCATGGAAGATTAGAGTGTTACAATGACTACCGCCTCCATGAGTTAACATGTTTCATTTTCTTTCACTAACCTAAAAGGATGGATCTAAGTTTGGTGTAAAATGATAAATATTATCTTTTTAGTGTCATTAAGTATTTTTTATAACAAATTAGAGAACATGTTAATGATATGATCAAAAAATGATCATTATTAATTTAATCACTCAAAATAAGCATACTAAAAGGATATTATTTTATTCAAATTGTGTGATATTTTTATATCCATAATTTATTCTTGTAATTACTTAAAATTATGATATTTCTCACTAATATACACTAAATTAGATTGTTATATTTCTAGTATAATTATATTACAATAAAAAAACCTCTTAATCATTCATTAAATCAAGGTATGTTTGTGTTTGGGTCGGTTTAACTACCTACTTCAACAATAGTTTGAATTTATACCATTAATAGTTATGGTAACATAATTACTGATATAATATGGTAATGTTTTTTAAATAGTTATTTGATTTTTTTATATAGATTATATCAATATCAAATTTATCAATTAAGGAAACACCCTCCCTTCGTCAAAATTTAACAAAACATGCTTATTATCGACTTAATCTTCAAATATAATATCTAAAACACACATTAAATGGATTTGAAACATCATAAATTACTATAAATAATCTTTAATGTTAACTTTAATGATATAACAATAAACTAATTTGAAATATGGATGAATACCAACACTGTAATTAGGTAACTCATACACTGATCAAAACAAGAAATACCAATGTGGAATATTGGAAGAATACATATAGAGAATTATTATTTATGAAGATTATATATGAAAATGGAGATGATTTAGGATCTTAATTAAGTTATTATGATTTCTATGATTATTATACAAGAGGTAAAAGTATGTTCGTGGAAGTGAGGACAAGAGGTCTGGGTTTTCATCTCAACTTCCCTTCATTGAGACAAGTACTGTATTTATGAACATTATGTAATTTATGTGATGTATATATTACCTATTTTAGATATAATTCCTTGAATTATATTTTTATAATGGTATTTAAATTTAAATTTCCAGAACCCTCTTTCAATGGGTCTTTATTTGAATGTTTATAAGTCATATGGATTTTCTTGGTATCAATTCTCATTCTTTGATACAAAATAAATTTTATGCACCATGTTCCATTTGTATGATGTTATATTGATTTATTATCCCATGAATTTTAGTTTTTCATTATTTTTTATGATATTTTCTATCTAAACCATTTTCCCTTATTCAAGTTTATAGTGATTTAGTTATTTCCTCAGTAGGATTTTTTGTAACTAAATTTTCATTAATTGAGTTATAATTGTTCTTTGAACTTATTTCATATAATTTGGATACATTTAGGCCATTTATTATATTATTTACTACTCCCTCATTGTTTTCTAGGGATATAAATTCCTACCACATAATCCCTTTGAAAAATATTTCTCACTTATTAGGTTATATTCTATTAAAACCATCCACTTTTTATATTTGGATGCCTTAGGATCATTTTATTCTAGTATTATTTTAGTTTTATACCAATTTCTTTATAAAATGTGAATATCACAAATTGCATAACTTTGATTTGAATATTTTCACCTAGAAATTTTTTTATTCTATTGAAATTGAGAAAGCATTGAAATTATATATATTTTTATTCCAATAGGGATGATTATTGTCATGTTGACTATGTATTGTTTAACCATCCACATTCTTTCTATAGAATGTTTATGATCAGGTTATCCATTTTATTGAAATGGGGAAAAGTGTTTCCATTATGTAAATTTTTGTTTTAATATAAATTAATATTGGAATAATTGATTATGCATTATTTATTAGTGTTTTATTATGGTGAATTCATTATCCCTAAACAAGTGGCAGGTGAGGATCAACATTATATAGCCCCTTGATGCATCAATAGGTCTCATTAGACAAAAAAAGGTTGGGTTTTGGTTTATGCCTCTTCCAATGACAAGATATTATCTTATCACAAATCATTGAAAATTGTATGTCTTGATTGTGGTCTCAATGAAAAGTAAAGTGTATTGGCATAATTCATTGGAAGTAGGTTTTCTATGTTATACATTTTTCATTCCATTAATATGAAATCAATATTATTGATACCCATGTTTTCCTTTATTTATATGGATATATAATGCTCACAATTTCAAGTCGATTATGTTTTCATGTTTTTAGTCTTTTCCAACCATAATAATTATTCTATGTTTATTCCATGATTCACTAAGTTATATGTTTCCATTATTGAGCATTTGAGCTCTACCCTTACTATTTTTTTAAGTTCCCCAAGTTATAAAGAAAATCAGTACATGTGGTACATTTAAATTTATATCTTTTATGGAATAATTTTTTGGAGAAATTTAATGATTATTATGAATCATATTTTTTTATATAATGGTAGAATTTTTCATTTTATATAAAGAACAAAGGATTTTTTTTAGTTTATGTTGTGTAATAATTCTAAAAATATATAAACATAAAAAGATCCTTTAGATGTAAGAGATGCAATAATCAATTTGATTTTATAATTAATTTTGGTTATATTAAATATTTTAAACTGGTATCAAGAATGTAATGTAATGTATGTGTTTATAAGAACTAGATATGGGAGTGTAGTTCTAGAGTATCACATATCCTATTAATCTAAAAATGAACCCATTGTCCATATTATGATGGCCCACTGTCTTCATGGAAGATGAGTTTTCAATTTCCATTATTTAATTCATGGTAGGTTTAAATTAAATAATATTTTTTTTAAATAACATAAATATGAATATTATATATTTTTTCACATTCTATAATGATTATATAGACATAATATTAAATAAAATGAAAATAGTTTGTGATGGTCATTAAAACCCCCAAATTAAACTAACCATATAACATTAATGTTTTTACTAAATGAATCATCCATGTGTCAGACCACTTATGGGTATTTGGGACCTTTTAAATTTCTATAGGGACATGAATATCATTTCATTATATTATTGGTGTTGTGGTCCCATTTGAAAAGAATCTCCATAATTATCCCCATATGATTTGACCCTAAAACTATGAAATGAACACCCTCGGAGTAGTAAAATTATACCTAATATCTCATTAAAATGGTTATAAATGAAAAAAATAAAATTATATTAAATAAAATATATATGTACAAGGTTATTAATTAATTAATTAATTAAGTTAATTTTATTATTCCATACATTAAGTGTAAGTGTGGAATGATTCTGGAACATAAGGTAAGGGATATCTCTAAAAACATCTATTTTATTTAGGTTATTCATTCTCTTTATTTACCATAATATATCTCTATATTTTTAATATTTACTTATCTTATATTATTTATATATTTCCCCAACATATATACCTAGTCTAATTAATCTTTATTTTATGGGGATATACATGTTTTAAAGGATCCCTTTTAAATTTCATTCGTTAATCAAACTTGATTAAAGGGAACTTCTCAGTATCTTACCCTCTTTCAAGTACCACTCAATAATATGTTTTAAAAATACATGGTTTCTAAAATTTTCCATTTTATCATGGAAATAATTTTTTCATTTCTTTTTCTTATGGAAATTAACACGCTCTTTATCTATTTAAAATCTTTTTACCCTATTCCTTAAAACCCCACTTTATATGTACATTTAAAAAGTTTCATATCCACTCCTTTTCACATCTTCACCTCACTTAGATATATTTTTTCATGAACCATGATTATTTTTAATCTATGAATATGAAATGCCATTTTAATTCTTGATTACATGGAATCCATGATAATATTCTATTTTGTTATTCTATATGATATGATTATTAAACCCATTTCTTTTAATGTGTAATATTTATGTTTTTGACTTATGTTTGATTCCATATGTGGAACACATATACATGTACTTATTATGATGATTGAACCCAAATAGTTCTCTAAGTCATTAGCTAACATTTATTCCTTCTAAGGCGATATGTATGGGATTAGTGAGTAAACCTAATCCATGATGTGACATTGTGCACCATGGGAAGTTATCTTAGAAGTTAGATTTGAATTATTATTATGTCATGTTTTATGTTGTTGTCACATTCCAACATTTACATGATCTTGTGATTCCATGTTCTTTATGGTATATAACCATATGATAATTCACAGTCCATTTATTTCATGATATCATTTTATGCCTTTTGAATCATATGATATGATTCGTTATCATGATTATTCCCTCACTATGATTTGTAGCTCAACACTTTTATTTATCTCTTCCCTAGGTTACCCTATGTAGTTTTAGGAGATCAATGAAATTTAGTAGCTCATTATGGATATTAAAATAATGAAATTTTATTACAGTTTCATGTTATTATTTTAAGTACCCAATCTTCCAAAAATTATAGGCCCATAAATACTCAATTTTTTTATTAGAAATTTATGTTAAACACCATGTAATAATATGTGTAAAATTATTTGGTCACTATAGTCTCATATTGAAAATAAACAACAACAGAAATTTGTTATGTGGTTGGGTATCTTGGGAATTATCCTACATAGTGGGGTAAAAAATTGGCTATGTAGATTTACTACCAATTAGATATGTAGCCATTTGGTTATATATGGGACTTGTAATTTCTATTAAATGGATGTTGATACATATATATTTCAAAAACATATAATTAAAAATCCATTCAAAAATGTAAATTTAAATTCAATTATATTCCAAAAATTTCAAAATGGATAATTTATTTCAATTAGAAATTCGAATTTTCAAAAATAACATCAAAAATATAAATTACAAAAAAACATAAAAAACATTCAATTAATTTGTTCATAAAAAGGTATGAAAATATAACCAAGAAAATTAATAATTAATTATCATAAAGTCCCAAAGTTTCCTAAAAAATCCATGAATAATATTTCTTATCCTGAAATTATCAAAACACAATATTTCTCAATTTTAAGAACATTTTATATTTTTAAATCCAATTATATAATAAAAAAATATGTGGAAACATGTCATAAAATATAACCAAATAAAATTTTCTCATACTTAAGATATTTATTTTCCTCAAGATATTAATTTAATAAAATCCAGATATATAAAATAAATAGAAAAATTGTAGAAAAACACTAAGATTCTATAAAGAATTTATTTTCAGAATGATTTTCTCTCTTTGATTATCTAAACTATAAACTATAATTCCCTCTTAAACTAAACGTTTTTAGTCAAAAACTTGCTATTGTTCTACAAAAATGATTTAATTTTAAAATTTTAAAATGAATTTTACCCACTCCAATTTTCATCCAATTGAAAATCTAAACTTCTCTTTACCTCTCGGAGAACATAATTATATAATTTAAATGCCATAATAATTAAAAACAACATTATATGGGAAGAAAGTAACAATTAGTCTAAATATTTTAAATAAATCATCCAATAGTAAAAGAAGAAACAATAAATAATGAAATAATAAAAAATTCAACATGGATTAGGATTTCCATTTCATATTCTATTTGGATACATATCTTATGAATTTAATATAAATTTAAAATTTGAAAGTCAATGATAAGTGTATAACATTCACCAATTGTATTTTAAAAATCCATTTTTTATAGAGTTTAAGAATAATTATTTATGGAATTAAATATATAATGTATAAAAATTTTACCTTCTCAGTGTGGAATCATAGCTTTAAATTTTGAGAAAATTTGATCCCCATTAAAAAAGTTTAAGTGATGCTTAAAAACACACAATTTAGAAAAAATAATGGGTTCTTGATGTGTTAACATTAAATTGTATATTATATCATAAAAGAAGCATACCCCACACATAAACCCAATATTGTCCCCAATGTTGTATATCAAAATGGGATAAACATTTAAATTTTTTAGTTATAAAAGATTTTGAAAATGATCTGTGAAAAGAATGTTAAAGGATCACATGTTATCTTAAAAAAACGTTTTCAAGCATTTAAAATAATTTTCCCAAGATTATTTGAAACTATAAATGTATTTCTATAAAATAATACAAAACCTTATTCAATAGATCTTGGAAAAGTGGAATGTTACTCTTACTGCTAAGAAAATTTCTCAATCATAGGTAAAATTTATTCTCAAAAAAGAAAATTAAGGAAGGAAAAGTACCAATCAGTTATAGACCAAATTCATTATACAGTCAAGACTATAACAATCTTGTTTCCCCCACACACTTAATTTCATGTTCCCCCAATATTTATACCAAAAATCACAGAAAATCATTTCAATTTATCAGGAAAGTAAAAAATAATAAAAACTAGTAATGAATTTTCAAAACATTTTGAAAGAATAAAAATTAAATCCCCTAATTGGTATAGATAGGCTTACCATATACTAATTATAAATATCAATACCTGTTTAAGAATTTTCATCTCCACTTGGTTTCTTCAAATTAATTACCTAACTAAAAAAAATAATTAGATATTAATTTTAAACATAAAAATGAGAATGTGAAATAAAGATTTGAGGAGTGTATGTGTAATGAAATTTGATCCAAATAGAGGACAATGCAGAGAGTAAAATGGGATAAATTGAGAAAATAAATGGGGAATCGAAAGAAAACATAGAGATAATTTATTGATTTATAGAAAAAAATACTTTTAGAAAATTTATTGATTTATTAAAAACAAATAAATTATTTATTTCTTCCTATGTAGTGAAATATTTTAAGTCCTCATCCAATTTTTCTCCCAAAAATATATCACAATGATCATTCAATATGTATAATTAAATTTTTATCTAGATTTGACTTTTTTTTGGAAAATTGGGTTTCATCGCTCAAAAACTCTAACTCTATATCATCTTGAAAAGCATCCTCTAAATAACACAAACTTAAAATACTAATTTGTTCATAACCAATAGCTAAAAATCCTTGGATTTGACTTATATAACCTAGAATAAAAGACAATAACATAAAAATTACACCAAAATGACCTGATTCATTCCTCACTTATTCCCCAACACTTTGGGAGCCCACAGTTTTAGACAACAAGGAAATAGTTTGATCATATTTCCTACTACAAACAATACTCACAAATATTGCTACTTTGTGTGAATAGGGTAAACCATCTCAATATCATCTAAAAATTACATAAATCATTGATAGAAAAATAATTTTCCTAAAAAATAAAATATGTATAGAAAGATGTAACAATTTTAACTATAATCACTGATTAAATTCCCATATGATAAGTAGATTTTGTATTCTCAAGTTTACTTAAAAACTCTTTAAGAATAATAATAAAGGAATCATCATTAGAAAAACTCAAAATATATGGGGTGGATCTATTTTCATCAACTTTAAATATTTTCAGAATCTTTTATATCACACATTTAATAGATTGGGAAATATCATATTCAACTTCAATATGGAAAATACTAAGCAAAGACTCTTCCCCAATATTAAAACAGTAATTCTCAGTTGAAGAAACAACAAAAGAAGACTCACACTTCCCAGGTTGAAGTAAACTTGTAGCATTGTAAGGGTTGGGTAGACAGTAGGATTGTGAAATTGTAATAGAGGTATAAGAATCACTCTCAACTAGAAATCTTTGTTTTTGATGGATCACTTCATGATCTTTATAAATATAACTCTTAATTTGTATCTAAATCTATCATAATGTCTATAGATCCTATTTAGAAGTAAATTAAATATAAAACATTAAAATCATCATCAACAGACTCATTAGTCAATTCATAAAAAGGATTATTATTTTCCATTATTAATTCTACTCTAAACACCACTAGAGTATCATATATTAGATTATAGCTCAAAAAATGGGGGGATTCTTTGAAAATATGAAATTCATCACGATCCTCACCAGATTGAAGGTTCATATTTACCTTTAAAACATCAATGAATTAACTAGTAGTTATTAATAATGGTCATCCTAAAATCATTGAGAATTTATTATCACACTCCATATCCTGAATGAAGAAGTTAATGGCCAAACATAGTTTTCAAACTTCAAATAATAGGTAATCTACCATCCCGTAAGGATAAGTAAGTGACCTTTCAACTAGATGAAAAGAAAAAGAAGTTGGTTTCAGGTCACCTAGTTTCAAATTCTTGAACCAAGATTAGGGAATAAGTTATATGATAGATCTTAAGCCACACAAGGATTAAATATACTCACTTTATAATATTCTATAATAAATTAAAAAGATTATTGGTCTTTCAATTTTTTAGGAATATGTTTTTAAGAAATGGAACTATAATCCTCATTAATACTAATGGTTTAACTATCACCCCAATCCCCTTTATTATCCATAAATATTTTTATATTTTTAAATATGAAGGGATCTTTGTCATGGATTTAAAAAAAGGTCATGTTGATGTTGAAACTTCAAAAACTTTGAAGTAATTTCAAGTAATTCAGTTCATTATTATTTTTCAGACTTTTGGTAAAAGAAATAGGATGAGTATAAGGTTCCAAAAAAATATTTTAATCCTCCTTATCCTAAAACATAACTTTTTATTTCATTATTTAAAAATTTTCCATTTCATTTTCTTTTTTTATTATGATTTTTTAAGTGAAGATTATTCATTTTTCTTAGGTTTGTTAACTCTATCCATATTGCTAATTTTAGGATTTTCTAGATATAATTTTCCAATTTCATATTATTCTTTAGTTTCTTTTTCCCTATAATGGTCTTTAATAGTTTCATGGGTAATCATATAGGATGTTGTGGTAACTTCCATGAAAGTTTCCTTGGGATTCATCATTCTAGTACTAGAAAGATTCCCCTAATCTCTATTTCATAAATCTTAATAAATTTATCCTATTTTAGATCAATATTATGGATCCTTGAGTTTTTACAATCTTATAAGAATAAAATTGAGTGTTTTTTGAATTAAATTTCCCAAAATTATATTTTATCATACCTTATAAATCCAATTGAGAGTTTTAGAATTCATCCTGGAATTGGGTTTGAAAGGGAGGTCCAAGATGTTGTTGAAACAATTTGGTTATAGAATATTTAAAAACCCCTTGATCTTTCCAAGACATTATTTGGTGAACAACTGGGGTTATACTAGTCTTAAAATAGATCATTAGTAACCCAATATTTTGCCTTATAATCCATAAATTGGTCACTTTCGTCAATTTATATATAGAAAATAAAATTTAGGATAGTAATTATGAGCATGACTAAACATTCCGTTGTCACAGCACTGATCCCTAATCAAATTTTAATCATCTATATCAACTTGGGTTTCTAATTCATCCCTATGAATAACCCCCTTCCTAGAATGCTTATGTTATGATTTTTCATCTTGTTTATAAAAGGACTTGTTTGATCCCACCATCTATCATGTTTGTAAAATCCCCAACACAAGAATGATCCACAAGATTTTTATTTTAAGGAGTGATGTTATTATTTAATTTATAACTCCCCTATAAAAGTTAGGCTTAAATTAATAAGTGTTACTACTCATGTAAATAAGGTACACCATTATTTTTGGGAGCTTATCTAATTAGAACTCCACAGTTTAGCAAGGGATTTTTTTGGAGTAGTTTCAAGATGTATGACCTCCTAGGATTTTTGTAGGGTGTCTATGATTGGGTAAAAGGAATACTATAAGAACATGTGTTAGACTATGGGGATAGTCATTAGTCGGATAATTGAACTCGGTGGATAATCATCCATGGTGTGCTTGGAAGGGAACCAAGGTATTAAAAGAGACACATGGATTAGATAAATATTTTCATATCCCAAGGAAGGTCAGGTAGTTAAAAATGATATCTTAACAAATACCCAACTTGAAGTATAGAGGCACTACCTAGGTTGGAGGTTTGGGGTATACAATAAGGGTGTTGTTCTTTAAAGTGGTGGAGTGTTACACCCCTGGAAAAGAGATGCTTAAATAACTAAGTGTTACTACCCATATCAATAAGGTGCACATTTATTTTCCAAATCATACCTAATTAGAACTCCATAGTTAAGATAGGCATGACCTAAAGTTGTGTTAAGATGGGTGACCTCTTAGGAAGTTTTTAAGGGTGTGTATGAGTGAGGAAAATGTATAGTGGAAGAACAAGAATTTTCCTATGGGGATAGTCATTAGTTAGGTAAGTGATCCCAATGAGTAATAGCATATAGTGTTCTAGGAAAGCAACCAAGGTATTACAAGATACCCATGGGGTCATATGACAAGTTTCATAGCTGGGGAAATGTCAGGTCATGACATAATTTATTGACAAGAAAAGGGGGATTAACTTAGTGACTATAAAGATACCTAAGTATAACTATAAATATATCCCAATTCCTATGGAAAATATCATCCCCATATTGAACAAAAAAAATTGATTTTATTCCTTACCTCATTGGTAGTGGTCCTAGGGTAAAATTCAGTAACAAATGAATTGAAGAGTAGGTCCCAATTGTCAAAAATTTCCCCATTTAAAATCTAGAACTAGCTCCAAGACCTATCTTTGAAGTAAAAAAGGAAATACCCTCAAACTATTTTCCTCCTCACTCAACCTTTATATAGGAAATTATTAGATAGAACTATAAAATTTTCTAATAAACTCAAATGAATCCTCTATAGGTAGACCATTAAATAAATAAATCATATAGTGATGAGACAATTAAATATCATAATTTCTATAGCTGGGAGAAAATATAATGTATGAAGTATTATTTAAAATAATGGGAATTTTAAAATCCTTAATTCTAGGTATCTCTATATTCTCATTCCTGTATAGAGGTGAAACCAGATTTTTATTTTCAATTTCATCCCTCTGAAATTTGAGATTTTCATTTCAACATTATTTTGTCTCCTAAAAAAAAATAGTGTTTATTTATTTTAAATATATATGATTATAATTTATGTTTCAAAATACATAGTTTTCATTTAAAAAGAAAATAAAAAATTTGAAAAACCATGAACTACAGTAAGAGTGACAAGCAGTTTTTTGAAAAAACATTTTTTTGAAAATTGTTTTCTTTTTTTGATGTTTTTTTATTAATTATTTTTTTTTGGACACACATGCCTTCCCTGGTAACTATTCTAAAAATATTATGAGTGTTTCTCATTAACATTCTTTTAAATAAAATTTTTAAAACCTATTAAAACTTTTATAGTAAAGGTTATGGGTATTGTATCCATAGGGAAAGTGATAGATGATTGTGTGACCCAAAAAACAACACACAAAACAAACAAGAAAATTTTGAAATGGTGAAGTGAAGTGAATGTGTGTAGGGAAGTGTAAATAGGAGTAAACATAATATAAAAGTGAGTTATAATTTTAGGAACTGATGATATTAGGGTTATCAAACTCTCGTAAATTGATAAAATGTGTTATCTATTCTTACTTAGGTAATTTTTAATAATGATAGAATTAATAAAAATTAGTGATGATCCATTGAGATATCCACAAATGTACAAAATAGTTCAGTAAAATTTCTAGAGTTTTGATATCTTGAATAATTCTCTAGAATAAATTTTTTCAATGATAGAAATTGGAACATTAACATTTTCCAATTTTTTCACTTCTGATAATATTGAAGAGTTAAATTTTCCTCAATTATCAATCATCAGTTCTTGGAATAGAGTAAAAATTATGCTCATTATAAATGATAATAAATACACTAATCTAAAAATTATATTGTTAAGATTGTAATTGAAAGAGGATAACATATTCAAATATTCAATAAAATCATGTTAGAAATACCTAATCTATTTAGTTACATATCGCAAGAATAAAAATCAAGAAGTGAGAAGGAAGGGAGGAGGAATATTATCTGGTGAGATCATTTCCTTCCTCAAACTCACTCTCTAGGACCTAACCACAACTCAACCATTTTATCTCCACTAAATTTGTTTTATCTCCCTTCAATGATGAATAAAAAATCCATCCCATCAATGTCTCTTGAATAACTCATTTTATTTTTTGACCAGCACATCAACTTTATTCTACTATGATTACATGTCAGTTAAAAATGTCAGTATTTCTTCTCATCATCCTTGAATCAGTAGACATGTCACTTTAATAAATCTTTTTAACTATTTTTTAACCACTAGTACATCCATTAATTATTCCAACGATTCTATAATTTATTTTAAGTAATTTTAAATATAATTTTTTAATCATTTAATAACCATCCTTTTAAAAGTCACATGATAGTGTGAGTTTTAATCATCTCCTTTTAAAATCATCTTACAGTGAAACTCCCCTATAATAATTAAATATCTTACCAGTTAACACAGTCCCCCATCCTTGTTAGTATCAACTAATTCAACCCAAAACAGGTATAATTATTCACTTCTGATAATTCTCATGCCTTCGATATTCCCTTCTCTTTTTCAATGTCTCGATCCTCAATATCCTTAGTAATAAATTTCTTCCTTGCTGAATAAAAAAATACACAAACTCAATAAACATAACTATTTCAAGAATTATATTCACCTATGATTCATGAAGGAAATTGATCAGTCATTTGGTGTGAAATAATCTCATAACCCATAATAATAGTAGTGGGGGAAACAATGTCCCAATCATCTTCAAGAAATTTAGACCTACAAAAAATATTAGTCATACGTTCACCCATGCAGCTCAAAATCTTTTTCTTAAATAGTGGCTCAATGGGAGATCATCTTCTTCATTGAACTTATGAATCACCAAACATGGTCAAGTTATTCCTCTTTATTTTTTCAATTATGAATCATTAAACCCACGTTTCAATAATTTTAATTCATCGAGGAATCACCTTCTTTCAGATCAAAATTTCAACTCTAAGATTTGGCCATATCCACCCATCTATGACAGCATAAATTATTTGAACTTAGTTAATCATTGGTATCTTTAATCAATAACTAGTTTTTTTGACAATATCAATCTCTATTAGGATCTAATATCTTCATCAGGGTTCTTCACTAGTGACTTGGCCTCAAATAGGATTCTTATTCTTCATTCATCCTCATACTCAGGTTCTTCTAGTTTGGAATTTATCTTTTTCATTGGTGCATAGTGATAGATTTAATTTTTTGGAAAGTCTCGGTCATAGCTAAATTCCTTCTTCAAGATTAGGTTTTAATAGCTTCAGCACTCACTTCCCAATATTTCTAAACATTACTTCATCACTGTGAATTCATCAATGTTATATTCAAGCAAACTCAAACTTGATTCTCCAAAATACTTAATCCAGTTACATATATATATCCTAGAACATTGATAAATTAGATACATAGTGGAATTTCGATACATAGATCTATCAAAATTTGGCTAGGAGGGTATCTGGCTATGTGATTTTACTAAAAAATCCTACATAATAAATTGGCTACCTAAGAATGTGAGGCTAATTAATCTTAAAAATTGGCTATATAGGAAGTCAATTACATGGTTAGGCTTATTTGGAATTATCCTATGTAGATATGAAAATAATTATCTATATGGTTCAACTAGAAATTTGATTATTTATCTATTTATCTATGTAGGGAACCTATCATTTATATTACATGGATGGTGCTTCATATAGATTTAAAAAACCGGGAATTAAAAATATATTCAAAAAATGTAAATTAAAATACAAAGATATTCTAAAAAAACATTACTTAAATTTAAAAGGGGATAATTTATTTCTATAACAAATTCAAATTTCAAAAATCATATAAATAATAAAAAATATAAAATATATATAAAAATAAATCATTCAAGTAATTTTTTCACCAAATGTATGAAAATAAAACTAAGAACAAATTATAATCAAAGCACACAAAGTCCAGAATTTTCATCAAAAAAATAATAATATTTCTCATACCAAAATTAATAAAAATAAATATTTCTTCATTATAAACACATTTTATCTTATGAAATATAATTAATTCATCAAAATAGATAGGGTAACATGTATTGAAATATAGACACATCAATGGCTGAAAGTTGTACAAATTGGGTTGTCATACAGTACAATCAAAATGAAGTAGTGTGATAAAATGGAAAGATGAGTTGGTATCCTCCTATGATATCTTTAAAAGTGTGAATAGTAAACTATTTGGTTGTGTTAAGGTAGTTGGAGTCATTGACCATTGGGAATATTAATCCATGAAAATAGTATTAGGTGTAACTCATCCCGTGAAGATCGAATGGTGGTCACTACCAAACGCACTGGCAAGATCCTGTATTTTATAGTGGGATATTTTATCCATTATACATATCTATAAATTATAATCATCCTTTTATTATCTTAAATAAAATTTAAGCATAATTACCCCTATGGATTAGGATACATGTTTTAACCATGTAAATTGGATTGTACTTGTACCTTTTATGTTTTATTTTGATCGTTACTTATAATATTTTTGTATGCTCTATTTCCTGAAGTTTTTTATTTTTTGTGTGGTGTCTTGGGTGTGATTGACTTATATGATCTAGATACCATTTCATGGGATCACATTCCATAATATTTTTAATGTGTTAAGTTCTGGTGGTGTATCATCCAGTGGTTTTATTGAACAATTCCCATGGATCCCACAGGGTAGGATACTCTACCCTTTTCTTAGTAGTTGTGTCATGGTCTAAGGACCACCCCAAAATATGACCTTGTAGGGAGAAACCACGATGCTCCCATTATTGGTCACATCCTGACCAACTACCTAAGTTATTCTTTAAAGTTCATTTTTAATAATTACATTGGGTCCTATTTGGAACCCCCCCCCCCCCCCCCGATTTTTCCTCATTCCATTTGAATAGAGGGTATAAGAGATAAATCATTGGATTTTATATCTTCCTCCCTTGAACTTAAATTTATATAGGTTGTTTGGGAGTATTTTCTCATCCATATTTAAGGTAATACTCTTCTCCTTCTCCTTCTCCCATTTATTTTTTTCCTTCAATATACTATGATTTTGTTTCACCGGTTAGGGTTTTGAGGAGACAATTCCACCTGGCCATTGTGTTAGGGGATTTTTTGTGTTTCTTGTAGAAGAGGTCCCAAAAGGATATTTCCAAGCCATATTTTATCATTTTTCTTTATCTATATTTCCCTATGGATTTATTTAGGGCTTTTAGAGAATTTGGTTTTAATTAACCATTGAACCAAGAGTTTAAATTGTGGATTTTTCTTCTTCTTAGGTCTAGGTGCATATCGAAATTGGAACACACCTTGTTTATTTTGGTTACAGTGTTGTGAGGTATCTCAGTTAGTTTGGAATCGGTTATACTAATTTTGGATTCCAGTTTTATATTTTTTGTTTATTAAATTTATGGTGTCTATTAATGACATAGTTTTTGTAGACTTAAAGGAGGCCAGTACAAGATTGGGATCGATTGATAGATTTTTAGTTGAGGTATCTTCCCTTCTATAAGGGTTTATAAACCCAACCTGGCCAAGTTGGGTTGGGTTGGGTCATATTAAAAAAGATATATTCATGGGGGTTTTTTTAGGTTGACCAATGGTCTAGTTGGGTCATGTCACGGGTTGGAAAAAAATGATCCAACTGGACCCAACCAACCAGATGGACTTCCCATGTGTGCCTTCTTCCTTCTTCTCTTGCACACAACATCACCACCCATCCTCATTACTTTTATTTCATTAGTTCCTCTCCAACATCCCGTTCCAACTAACCAAACTAATGTTTCCACCACCTCTCTCACCTCCTGCCATCACTTCAACCTCACCATCCATCATCACTGATCTAATGATTCTATCATGTCATCCCTACATTGTTACTTTCATATGTCATCAATGTCCCCCCTCCCATTTCATTACTTCCATACATCACATGCCCCTATTGTTTCTTCCATGTTTTATTCCCATGCCATCGATACAGTTCATCGCTCTACCATGCTGTTACTTTCACAACACCAACTAGTATTTTCATTATTGTGTTACTTACCCACATTTTTTATATTGTTATACTCATGGATAAAACTAATTTAATGGTGGTTCTATGAGAAACATTATTATTGGTGAGGAATAATATAGCTTTTGAGAGGTGTGAAAGATATTTCTTCACGTCAGGGTGAGATGGATCATTTTTGGTGGTTGATGAATAGGTTTTTTTATAACATAATCACCACAAACCAATCAAATATGAGTTAGTTTTGGTTAATTAAAAACTAAAATCTATCCCTGACCCAACTCAACTCAACCTGACCCATCCTATTTTGAATGTTTTGGGTCCAAAAACTATCCCCAAACTCAACCCATGGATATCCCGACTCATTGCTTTATTGAGTCTCTCCCTTATTTGGTAATTTTAGGTTTGTATTCCAATATTATTATTGTTATCATCACCATGTTGTATGCATTTTTTATCTTTATCATAAACTAGGATGAGCTCTCATTGGCATAATAGTCAACATATACTGCATATCTTTCAAAATAGTTTGATTATGTAACTTTGGTTGGATGAGTGTTGGTGGCACACTTTATGGTTTTTCTGGTGGTCTGTGTTTTATTTCCACAAGAAAAAGAGGTATCCTTATTAAAAAAAATTAAAAAAAGGTGGTGATTGGGATGGAAAATTTAATGGAAAATGGTGACTTCAAGAATGGGTTTTGAAATGGTATTTAAAAACAAAATTAGGGATTTTAAAGGAATGGTTTTATGGAATTTTCAGAAAAGGTCCTAGAATGTGTAATAAAATATATGATTACTTTTAAAAATAGGTTTAAAATATGATTTAACTTAGTTTTATAGGAAATCTCTAAGTTTTTTATTGAAATTGGCTATGGTTCATTTAATATCATAGGGGTGATGCCCTATTTTCTCAAGAATGATTTATTTTATGAGTGTTGGTCGGAGTGGATACTCAAGAGGGGGGGGTGAATTGAGTTCCAATTAAAATTTCTGTTAAAAATATTTCTCTTAAAATCCCCCGATTTAAAAACAAAGTTAAATTGTAGTGAATCTATACAGAGTGTAAAAGTTCAATTAATTTCTCAAAGATTGATTAGGTCTCAGTTAACTTAATTTGAAGATTAAATTAACTTTTGAAACTAACTTACTGGTTTACAATAAGTATAAACACTTTCTAATTTAACTATCAAAGTATCTTTAAAGTAGTTTTTATTTCAAAGTAATAAGCAGTGGAATATATATATATATAATACTTATAGACTTAAAATAAAAGCACAGTAGAGTTATCCAAGAGGTTCAGTCTCAAGCTAAGACTTAGTCCTCTCAAAAATTTATATAAATTGATCCACACCCTAGATCAGGGGTAAACAACAGTACACTACTGTCCAGGTACAAATACCTCTACCACAGTTCTTCGTGGAAAAAAACAAACAACAACTCACCGGCTATTCAGGTCTTACTCGACCTCTACCACCATTCATAGTGGGAAACAAAAGTGTTATGGAGTTTAAGTGAGGATTTAAGAATCCTCCAGTTTAGCACAGGAGACAGTGTGTGTGTAAAGTAAAAAAGGATACACACACTGCTCAAAATGTAAAGAAAGAATCACTAAGAGAAGTATGATTGAGTTTAGAAATGCTTTAGTGATTAGCAGTGTAGCTCTGGACTCATTTGGTTTATCAGAAATGCTTCTGAGTCCTTCTCTGGTTTTTCTCAGAAAACAGAGTGTCGATTTCTTCTTTGATTCTTGGTCCATCTTAGCAGCCTGAGTGCACAAAACGTTTGTTGAAGTTCTTCACTCAAGATGAAACTTGTGTTATCCTCTAGAATAAGTTTCTTCATGTATATCCAGGATTCTTAGAGTATGGATGTAGACTAGAGAAGACAAAAATACTCCACATTTGAATGCTTGTTCAGATCTTCTTCTTTCACCCTTCATGTGTCTTCTTTTTTATTTTTTATGAATATCATATGCATGTGTTTCTTCTATATACTTAAGTGTTCTCTTTAGATCACTTTATAGGTTTCAGTTTCGGCAGAAAAGAACAATCTCCTTTTGCATGGGTACTAGGTACGGTTCCCTGACATGCAACAGAAATCATTAAATAACATTAACTGCATTAAAAAAATCAAATGTAACCGTTAGCTAAATAAATAAATAGTATGAAGAATATAGGGTTTGACTGGTAGGTCAATCATTAGTAGCATTTTATTGGTAGACGTGCATGGTGGACTTTGTCCTTCCATCGGTAGCTCTTTTGAACTTGCATCGGTAGCTCATATACCGGTGACTTTAGTTCCATCGGTAGCTGTCTCTCTATCAGTAACTCTTTTAAACTTGCATCAGTAGCTCATATACCAGTGACTTTAGTTGCATCGGTAGCTGTCTCTCCATCGGTAGCTCTTTTGCATGAGTGGCTATTTGCACGTATCGGTAGACTTACACTATCAGTAGACTTCTGTCTATCGGTGGCTATGGTCTGTTCTGTATCGGTAGCTCTGTAGACTGGTTCTATCAGAAGACTACCTCATATCAGTAGCTCTGGTTTTCTATCGGTAGCTCTGTATATATTGGTGACCTTAGTGTATCGGTGACTCTGTCTATCGGTAGACTAAGTCTATCGGTAGACTGAGTACCGGTAGCTTAAACATAGATCAGTGACTAAATACTTATCTGTTTCATACACAACATATCCAAATGGGTTAGAATTACTTCAGAACTTATATAAACATGGATAAATAAAGATTAAAATATCTTAGGGATTATTTTAATATTATTATCATCTTGAGCACAGATTGAAAGAATTAATATATAGAAAAACAGTAGATTGAGATTATCAAAGTATATGAAAGCATAATTGGGATTATCAAAACAGGTGAGGTCAACAATCTCCCCCTTCTTGATAATCACAACTTATGATATTATACGTTTTAAAAGAAAATAGAGGATATATAATTAAGCTCAATTTTCCCAGAGAAAATAGTATGGTATAAAACATACTCTATCAGAGATAGAATTAAATATATCAGAGAATATCGGAGAACTAAATGAAATGATATCAGAGGATGAGAGAAAATACACTGATATGAGAAGAAGAAATTCAAAGGTATCAAAGAGGCAAAGCATGATAGCTCTTAGATAAAATTTTTGCTTTCATTAATATTTCTCCCCCTTTGTGATCATCAAAAAGTGGGAAATAATAAAAAGAAGTCGAATAATAGGAATAGAAGAAAATCACTTGTATTAAATGTGACAAATAGGTACAAACAAAGAAAACAAAATACATAGGATTCCTATCAAATAGTCCAGCTATTGGATCAATCCAAAACCTCAATGTGAGATGTGCCCTTGGGGACAGAAGATGATTCAGGTGGTGAGGATTCTGGTGAAGGCTTAGGAATTCTTGAAAATACCACAGGAGGCTGAGCAACTGACACTATGCATGGCCTGTATTGAGGAGTCCTTTGTCTGATCACAGGTGTGATGCTTTGAATGGCTTGAATAGGAGTCATCTGAATTGGAGAAGCAGTGGAGGCAGAGGCAGGCAAAGTAGAAGGGACAATTGCGGGTCGGGCATCAACATGAAGAAAGGGAAGCAAAAGATTCCTGAAATCCATAATTATTCCTTCCCCTATCTCCATTACGGATATGAAGTCATCCTTGTTCTCCATAAACTTTTCCAAAGCTGGAGTCAATTCTCTCAGCTTGCTAACTTGTTCTCTAAAGGCTTGATTGACGGGAGGCAGTTTCATATTCTCAATCAGAAGCTTAAAATGACTGGTCATTTGGGTCTTTGTGTAAATTTTGGGGAAATAGGAGTCCAACTTTTCTTTCGATTCCTTTTGAGAGGCAGAGGCTTCTCCTATGTAGTCTTGGACTATCTTCATAATTTCTATGGCTGAATCTCTGGTAGAGAGAACAACTCTGCTCAGTTCAGATGAGTCCATGGATCCACTGGTTGAGGTAGAACCAAGCTCCTATTTCATCACAATTCGAGTTTGATTCAATTCCATCAAGGGTTTAGATGCAATATAACCAACAGAGAAATATATAGTCTCTTTGAAGCTTTTGGTCAAACTACTGATAATATTTTGAACATCGGATTCCTGGGTTTTAATATGATCTTTCATAGAAGTTTTGAAACCTTCAAATACTGAAACAATCTGACTTATAACACTCTTCACATAAGATAAGTCCTTATCTGATTGGGATTTTGAGCTCATGTAAGAGTCTAAAGAAACAAAAGATTCATTTAAAGCTTCAAGATCTGATTCAAGTCTAGAAACTTGAGCCTGGCATTATTTAACTTCTTCAACTATTTCACCCAAAAAGATTGATAAATTGTAGCCAAGAGATGGTTCAAAAGATCTTTCCAGCATAATCATTTCTTCAGAAAAACTGTGCTTCATCTTAGCAACTGAGGCACTAAAAGATTCCTTCAGATCATCCCTTAAGATATCCATATCAGCCTTGGTAACCAAATCAGCAGGTGTAACTGCTGCAGATGCTCTTTCAGAGGCTAAACTGACCATAGTATCAGTAATAACTGATTGAATTAAAGATACCAGAGAAACTTCTATATTCTTTACTTCTTCCACAAAGATGTACTTAATATTTTTCTTTAAAGTATCCAGGTCATGCATTCTGACCACATCTTCAGGTAGCAATTCAGTCTCAACAACATAAACAATTTTAGGTCTATTGTGAGATGCCTCATTATTTGAATCGGAATAGTCTAAACCACAGACTATAAAACCAGGATCTTCTGCCTAATCATTAAAACTAACAGCCATTGTGACACTTCTAAACATATATTGATGATCCCCCTCAATGGGTACATCCTCAATTAGAATAACATCATTCTCAACATCATTCACAGCAACATCCTCAGCAGGTCTTTCATCCTGAGGAGAATCTTCCACTATCAATTCTATTACTGCAGCATCAGGAGGGTCTTTTGGATTAGGTAAGGTTATGTCAACTTAATTTGCTTACTAATTAGGTACAAAAGTTTGTTCAATCACTGGACTCGGACTCAAATCAGTTGTCATAGATGTTTCACTATCATGAACATCTTCTTCATTTTCTACAGCATCCACTTCAACAGCTTCTTCCTTATCTGATATATGTTAAACTAGATTTTCAGGAACTGGGCTAGGATGCAAGTCAGGGTCTCCTCCTTCATCACCAGAGGACTCTTCCTCTTCCGAATCATCACTGTATTCTGGCTCTTCTTCATCAAGTCCTAGACCTGGATCCCTCATATCCTTTGGTCTTTAAGGATGAGTCACAGGATTAATCTTTTCATACATCTTCTGGTCATCATTGACCCATTCTCCTCTCCAAGGGTTCCAGTTTATTTTCATGTACTTACAAACTGTGGTTATGATACAGATGTTATTCTTCACTACCACTATCTCATCTTGAGACTTAGCAACCCCTTTCACCTTGATCATCACAGATATTAATTTAGCAAAGAACAAGGCATTTGTCTTTGATTTCGGTCTTGTCATATCTTCCATCTGGAGCATCAGCAATCTGCATAAATTAACCTTTACACAATGTCTTAAGAGGTGCAGGAGATAGATATCCTGATATCTCAAATTGGAAAATTCTCCTCTCCTTAGTATCAAGACATGTTGAACAAATTTGAACATCAATCTATTCTCTACATCCATCTCTGCAACAACTACTTGTCTTTGACTTCCATCACCAGTCAGCTCTTCCAAAGCAGTCTCATAATCGAAAATGTCACTGGTAGGTGGCATGGCTCTCGTGACATATCCAGATACACCTTCATGTGGAACTTTCAAGCACTCATCCCATTCAACAGATGAGAACGACATCTCTTTTCCATTTACAAAAGAAGTTACTCGATTTTCATTCTCCGATTCTTCAAAGGTTACAAAATCGTAAAACTGTTTCACTAATTTTGGAAAGTAAGGACCATTTTTATTCAAAAAACACTCTAACCATTTTTTTTCTTCAAGAACATCGAGCACTAAGTACCTACTAGGAATCAGCCATTCAACACACATTTCCTTTTCAATCACAATAACTCGATTTGGTAGATGAGGATTCACTGGTCATCTCCCTGAACTAGTTCTAGCAACACTTCCACAACTACTTGCATCTTGCTCGGTTCTTTTCTTCATTGTTTTTGGCTCAATAGATTCATCTCTTACGGTAGGAAGTTTGGTTTTTTCCATCGTTGGTTCAAAGTATTTAGGGTTCTCTAAGGATTCGGGAGCTAAGGTTCGAGGGTTAAAGTTTGAGACTTGGTGGATTTTGAAGCATCTCGGACTTTAGTTTTATCATTTAGGAGTCATAAAATAAATAAACAAAATGAAATAAAGTAAACGATTTAGATTCTGGAGGCAGACATATGTTTTAAAACAGAGCGCACATTAGTGAGAATTTCTATCAGTGAGGTTTTACATCGGTGAGGTTACATCGGTGAGGTTACATCGGTGAGGTTACATCAGTGAGGTTACATCGTTGAGGTTACATCGGTGAGGTTACATCGGTGAGGTTACATCGGTGAGGTTACATTGGTGAGGTTACATCGGTGAGGTTACATCGGTGAGGTTACCTACTGATAGAGATTAAACATTCCTAACTCGTGTCTAATGTAACTTAACCTATCCGAACTCAAAGGTTTAGTGAAAATGTCGGCTATTTGAGGTTCAATGCCTATAAATTCAAGAGTAATATCACCCTTTTGGTAATGATATCCCAAGAAATGGTGCCTTACATCAATGTGTTTGGTCCTAGAGTGATACACAGGGTTCTTTGAGATATTTATTTCACTAGTATTGTCAGAGTTGATTGACACGTTCCTAAAGTCACATCCATAGTCCAAAAGAGTGTGTTTCATCCACAGAATCTGTGCACAGCAACTAACGGAAGCTATGTACTCTTCTTTGGCAGTGGATAATGCTACAGAATTCTACTTATTATTACACCCAGATACTAAGGACTTTCCTAATAAATGACATGTTCCTGAAGTGCTCTTTCTATCCAACTTGCAACCAGTAAAGTCAGCATCTGAATAACTCATTAAATCAAAGGGTTTTCCTTTTGGGTAAAACAAACCAAAGTTTACAGTACGTTTAAGATATTTAAAAATTCTTTTAACAGCAAGTAAATGTGATTCTTTTAGATTAGCCTGAAATCTTGCACACATACACACACTAAACATAATATCTGGTCGACTAGCAGTAAGTTAAAGCAAGCTTCCAATCATACCTCTGTAATTGGTTTGATCCTCTAATTTCCCAGTTTCATCTGCATCCAATTTACAAACAGTACTCATAGGAGTTTCACTTTACTTAATACTATCCAAACCAAAATGTTTTAAAAGATCCTTTGTATATTTACTTTGATTCAGAACAATACCATTTTCATTTTGAAACACTTGAAATCTAAGAAAATATTTATGTTCTCCCATTAAACTCATTTCAAATTCATTTTGCATACTCTTTGAAAAATCAGTACATAAAGAATGTTTAGAAGATCCAAAAATAATATCATAAACATAGATTTGAACTATTAAAACATATTTATAAATTCTTTTAATAAAAATATTTGGATCAGCAATCCCTTTAGTAAAACTTTTTGAAATAATAAAATTAAAAAGTCTATCATACCAAGCCCTTGAAGCCTATTTTAAACCATATAAAGCATTAGAAAGTTAAAAAACTTGATTTGGAAAATGAGGATCAGTAAATCTAGGTGTTTTTTCAACAAAAACATCTTCAACAATAAAACCATTTAGAAAAGAACTTTTGACATCCATTTGATATAACCTGAAATTCAGATGAGCAGCATATGCAAGTAAGATCCTAATGGCTTCTAATCTGGCTACTGCTGCAAAAGTTTCCTCGTAGTCTATTCCTTCTTCTTGAATATATCCTTTTTCAACTAGTCTAGTTTTTTTCTAACTATGTTTCCGGACTCATCAAATTTGTTTCTAAAAACACATTTTCTGCATATTGTTAAAGTGTCCTTAGGTCTGTCAACTAATTGCCAGACTTTGTTTCTTTCAAATTGATTTAACTCTTCTTGCATAGCCATTACCCAAAATTCATCATTGATATCATCATTGATATTTTTAGGTTCTAGCTGTGAAATAAAGGCTTGATGTTCAACATGATTTCTTATAGAATCTCTAATATGTGTCCCTCTATCAAGATTACTAACAACAGCATCCAAAGGATGATTCTTTAGAATCCTTGTTGATCTAGTAAAGGTAGGACTAGAAATTTCAGGTTCATCTATAGGTTCGGGTTCCATAGTAGCAGATTCTGGAATATGCTCAGAACTGGATGTTTTTACAGAAGGTTCTTTAGATTTATTATTAATGTCCAGAATACTTAAATCTTCATCAAGATTTTCAAGAGTGGTTTTAGGCTCATGTGGATCAGTTTCATCAAACTTGATGTAAACAGATTCTTACACACATTTGGTTCTTTTATTAAAGACTCTATAGGCTTTTATAGTTAAATAATAACCAAGAAAAATTACTTCATCACACTTAGAAGCAAACTTATCAAGATTATCCTTGGTATTAAGAATGAAAACTTTGTAGCCAAAGACTCTAAAGTAACTAACTTTAGGTTTTCTATTATTCCACAACTCATAAGGGGTCTTCTTAAGAACTGGTCTAATTAAGACTCTATTAATAATATAACAAGCTGTATTCACAGTTTCAGCCCAAAAGTAAATAGGCAGGTCATATTTATTAAGCATAGTTCTAGCAATTTCTTGCAGGGTTCTATTCCTTCTTTCTACTACACCATTCTGTTGAGGTGTTCTAGAAGCAGAGAAGTTGTGACTATAGCCATTATGTAAGCAATAAGATTCATATTCATGATTTTCAAACTCATGGCCATGATCACTTCTTAGATTTTTAATCTTAATTCCACTAATATTTTCTACAAATTTGGAGTATTTAATAAAGTAAGAATAGGCTTCACTTTTGTAAGCTAAGAAGTATACACAAGTATATCAAGAAAAGTCATCTACTAGAACATAGACATAGTGCTTCCCATTTAAACTAGAAACTATTGATGGTCCAAACAAGTCTATGTGAACCAACTCGAGAGGTTGAGAAGTTGAAACTTCTTTATTTGATTTAAAAGAAACATTATGTTGCTTTCCCTTTTGACAGAGATTACACACTTTGTCATTTGGGAATTCAAGTTTGGGTAGGTCTCTATCTAAGTTCTTTCTAGTTAGTTTTCTAAGTGAATATATGTTGTAGTGTCCTAATATTTTTTGCCAAATCCAAGACTCTTTATGAAAATCATGTAAACAAGTAACATTTTATTTAGCTAGGGAATTTAAATCAACTGCATAAACATTTTCATTTCTTAAAGTAGAAAATACTAAAACCTTTTTAGAATTAAAAACATTACAGGAATCATTTTCAAACTTCACATTAAATCCATCATCACATAATTGAGAAATACATAATAGGTTATACTTAAGTCCATCAACAAATAAAACTTTAGAAATTAAAACTGAATTAGTGTTACCAATTTGGCCTAGGCAGATGATCTTTCCTCTAGAATTATCACCAAAAGTGACATGTCCTCCATCAACCATTATTAAACTTTTGAAGCATGAATAATCTTCAGACATATGTCTTGAACATCCACTTTCCGAGTACCATACCTTCTTGTGAGAACTCTTTAAGCATGTTTCCTACAAAACAGATTTAGATAGAAAATGATTTTGGTACCAAAATCTTCTTGGGTCCAGAAAGGTTAGTAATCAAAACTTTAGGTACCCATATTTGTTTTATGGGTCTCATATAATTTATAGAATCAATATATTCTGAAAGAAAAACTTTATTTGACCTATAAACATATGAATATCTAGTTAATGCATATGAATTTCCAGAACTAGAATAAACATAATTTTGTCCAGACTTAGGAATAAATCGAGTTTTAGTGAACTGTCTCTGTCCAGGTTGATATCCCAAACCGGTAGTGTATTTAGGTGTAACTTGTTTACCTAAAATTTGAGTAAGTGTGTCTTTTCCATTTGTAAACTTCTCTAAGTCTTTTCTAAGTTTCTCATTTGACATTTTTAGTTCCGTATTTTCCTTTAACAGTTGATCATTATTCTCTTTTTCAATAGTCAGTTCGGTTTTAATAGTAGTAGTGAGAGCATGTTGTTTATTTAATGATTTGTATTTATCCTTAAGTTCATTGCATGTATCTTCCATCATATTGCAGTATTCAAATAATTCCTTATTATTCATGTTTTCTGAATCAGAATCAGATTTTGCATCATCTTCTGAATAATAATAATTTAAAACATGAGTATCTAAGATTACATCAGATGTGTTGGTTATGAAACACATGTTGGCATGATTCTTCTCAGAATCAAAAACTTCAGATTCACTTATGTTGTCTTCAGATGCACTCCAGGTATCCTTCATAGCTTTCATGTACTTCTTGTCCTTATAATCATATTTCTTTTTAACTTTTAACTTTGGACAATCATCCTTGATGTGTCCTTTGTTTTTACACTCATAGCAGACTATTTCATCATTCTTGTCATCTTTCTTCCAATCCTTCTTCCAGTGTCCCTTGTTTTCATACTTTCCTTTGTAGTTAAATTTCCTGAAGAATTTCTTCTTCCTATAAAACTTCTTGAATTTCTTGGCTATTTGAGCCATCTCAGCATCACTATCTGAATCATAATCTTCACTGGTTGAACTCTCAGTAGGTATTTGCATTTTCTCCTTGTATTTACTCTTAGAGGAAATAGACTTTAAAGCTACGCATTTTCTCTTAGGTTCATCATCTTCCTCCTTATTCACTTTGAGTTCTTCCTCATACATCATTAATGTACCAATAAGCTCTTTTACTGGAAGTTCTCCAATGTCACATGACTCTCTGATTGAGATAGAGGTTCCTCTCCATCGTTCTGGCAGACATCTCAGTATACTCATAAATTGTTCCTTTGCTGGAACAGTTTTACCAAGTGAACTCATTGTATTGACTATCTCATTAAACCTGAGATACATATCAAAAATCGGTTCATCAGTTTTCATTTTAAAATTTTAATATTTAATAAAATAATTATTCAATCTCATTTCTTTAACATTGGTTGTTCCTTCATGAGAAACACCCAAAGTATCCCATATTTCAAAGGCAGTTTTACAAGCAGAAATTCTATTAAACTCTTCATCTCCTAAAGAACAGTACAGAGCATTCATATCTTTACAATTATTATTGTAAGAAGTCTTTGTAGGTTCATCCCAAGTTGTTCTTTTAGTCTCTGGAATTTTATATTAAGACTCTATAGCAATCCAAATATCAAAACCCATACTTTCTAAATTAATTTTCATTTTCATTTTCCAGTGGGCATAGTTTGTTCCATTGAAGAAAGGTGGTCGGTTAGTAGCATCACCCTCTATTCTATTGTCCATAACTAAATTTTAGAAAATATTTTTAAAGAGATAAAAATTTAGAACCAATATAAATTTAAGATCTTTAATGATTCAACTAAAATCACAGTTGAAAAACAGAGTATTTCAAAAATCTTTGAACAAAAAGTAATCCTCTGATACCAAATGTTGGTTGGAGTGGATAATCAAGAGGGGGTTGAATTGAGTTCCAATTAAAATTTCTGTTAAAAATATTTTTCTTAAAATCCCCCAATTTAAAAACAAAGTTAAACTGTAGTGAATCTATAAATAGTGTAAAAGTTCAATTAGTTTATCAAAGATTTATTAGGTCTCAGTTAACTTAATTTTAAGATTAAATTAACTTTTGAAACTAACTTACTGGTTTACAATAAGTATAAACACTTGCTAATTTAACTATCAAAGTAGCTTCAAAATAGTTTTGTATTTCAAAGAAATAAGCAGCGGAATATATATATATATATATATATATATATATATATATATATATATATGTAATACTTATAGACTTAAAATAAAAGCACAGTAGAGTTATCCAAGAGGTTCAGTCTCAAGTTGAGACTTAGTCCTCTCAACAATTTATATAAATTGATCCACACCCTGGATTGGGGGTAAACAATAGTACACTACTGTCCAAGTACAAGGACCTCTACCACAGTTCTTCATGGGAAAAAACAAACAATAGCTCACAGGCTGTTCAGGTCTTACTCAACCTCTACCACCATTCACAGTGGGAAACAAAAGGGTTATGGATTTTAATTGAGGATTTAAGAATCCTCCAGTTTAGCACAGGAGACAGTGTGTGTGTAAAGTAAATAGGATACACACACTGCTCAAAATTTAAAGAAATAATCACTTAGAGAAGTATTATTGAGTTTATAAATGCTTTAGTGATTAGTAGTGCAACTCTGGACTCATTTGGTTTATCAGAAAAGCTTCTGAGTCCTTCTCTGGTTTTTCTCAGAAAAAAGAGTGTCGATTTCTTCTTTGGTTATTGGTCCAGCTTAGCAGCCTAAGTGCATGAAATGTTTGTTGTAGTTATTTACTCAAGATGAAACTTGTGTTCTCCTATAGAATAAGTTTCTTCATGTATGTCCAGGATTCTTGGAGTATGGATGTAGACTAGAGAAGACAAAAATACTCCACATTTGAATGCTTGTTCAGCTCTTCTTCTTTCACACATCATGTGTCTACTTTTTGCTTTTTTAAGAATATCATATGCATGTGTTTCTTTTATATACTTAAGTGTTCTCTTTCCATCACTTTATAGGTTTCAGATTCGGCAGAAAAGAACAATCGGCTTTTGCATGGGTACTAGGTACGGTTCCCTGACATGCAACAGAAATCATTTAATCGCATTAACTGTATTAAAACAATCAACTGTAACTGTTAGCTAAATAAATAAATAGTATTAAGAATATAGGGTTTGACTGGTTGGTTAAGCATTAGTATCATTTTATTGGTAGACGTGCACAGTGGACTTTGTCCTTCCATCGGTAGCTCTTTTGAACTTGCATCGGTAGCTCATATACCGGTGACTTTAGTTCCATCGGTAGTTGTCTCTCTATCGGTAGCTCTTTTGAACTTGCATTGGTAGCTCATATACTGGTGACTTTAGTTCCATCGGTAGATGTCTCTCCATCGGTATCTCTTTTTCATCAGCAGTTGTTTTCACGTATCGGTAGACTTACACTATCAGTAGACTTCTATTGGTAGACTTCTGTCTATCGGTGGCTATGGTTTGTTCTGTATCGGTAGCTCGGTAGACTGGTTCTATCAGAAGACTTCCTCATATTGGTAGCTCTGGTTGTATTTCGGTAGCTCTATACATATCGGTGACCTTAGTGTATCGGTGACTCTGTCTATCGGTAGACTAATTCTATCGGTAGACTGAGTACCAGTAGCTTCAACACAGATCAGTGACTAAATACTTATCTGTTTCATACACAACATATCCAAATGGGTTAGAATTACTTCAGAACTTATATAAACATGGATAAACAAAGATTAAACTATCTCAGGGATTATTTTAATATTATTATCATCTTGAGAAGATATTGAAAGAATTAATATATAGAAAAACATTAGATTGAGATTATCAAAGTATATGAAAGCATAATTGGGATTATCAAAATAGGTGAGGTCAACAATGAGTTTCATGGTTTTGATTTCATGATATGTATTGTATTACCTGATGATGAATTTTTATGTGTTTTGGATTATGATGTTTACTATTGGTAGAAATATATTGGATTTTGGAATTTCTAAAACATCTTCAAGTGCTAAATTAATCTTACTGAAAGGAGAAAATCATATAAACTCTTTATTCCTGTAAGAGACGTGTTATTAGGATTCACTAGGACGGAATTGATGTGGTAATAAGTTGAAAATTTCTAGTTGAACCATTAATGTATTGGTGGATTCAATTAATAGGATTTATAATGATTCACTGGAGACCTAACACTATAATATGAATATATTGGTCATTTGAATCACTCCCAAAATAGATTTTTGACAAATAAGTGAGGAAATGGTGTATAGTAAATCTAAAAATTATTAGTGGATATAATAAAATTATTATACATGGAATCAATTTTCATTTAGTATATTGAATGGATACCCAAAAATATAGGAGTCTTGTGCAACTAATTGACAAGATGGGACCCACTATTTTTGGTGGGAGGGACAACATATTGAGGTGTTAAGTGATGATTTTAGTTAGAGATATACATAGATACCAAGTCCTTGTGATTTTAAATTCATACTTCCAATGTAATGAAAAGTTTGGATGCTCCCCCCCCCCCCATAGACATTGGATGAAATTAAAAACTTTATAAAACAACTTGTTTTATTTACATACTTTCATTTCCTTTATTATATAGAATGTTTATTTGAGTTGGGAGTGAATAGGTTTGAGTAAGTCGAACTCATTGAAATGATTTGGGTGCGTTTATCCTTCAAAATACTGGTTCATTGATGTTTAGAGAGTCCTTTATGAATTTTTTTTCCACCAATGTGATTCCAATGACTGAACTTATGGTGGTTTAATTTTGTGTTGGGATTCATCATAATTTATATCATAACATATGTTCTCATAGTCTCAATAGTTCTCTCAATAATAGCTTAAGTTGCATTCCTTCTTTCTCAAATGTTTTTCAATTCATTTAGAGTCATTGTATCAGAAGGTGATGATTTTGGAAGATAGTAAGGTCCATATTAAAAAATTCAGTGGAATGAACTTTATTTTATAGAGGATGTAGTTAGAGTATTATCTCATCCAGAAAAAATATAAAAGTTCCATTGAAAGGTGTTAAACTAGAGGTTATGGAGAAAGGATAATTATAAAGGATGGATGTGAAAGCCTCCAGGTTTTGTGAGGATGTCATTAGCTTAGAATGTGACTATGAATATCCGAGAGAAGAAGTGTCATGACCTGGCCCACTAGGGATTACCTAGATGATAGAAGTCTAAGCCACAACTACCCCAAGCCTACCTCCATAGGCCAGAGGCTAGTGAAAAGTTCTAAAACACATAATAAATGGGTGGCCTTTTCCTAATGTACTTTTATTCACGCATCAAACTGTCTCTATACATAAGTGGATATGAATAATGATAAAATATAGTTACATCTTTTGTAAATACCATGCACTTAATAACCTATAGGTAATAAAAAAGAGTACAAAAGTGTATTCTGAAAAGTAAAAGGTCAAAATAAACACCCAACCAGAAAAGATGTTTTATCCAGACAATAACTATAAAAGCAATACTCAGAGAGCCTGGATCCAGATATCCATGCTTGACCATCGTACGTGGTATATCCACATGAGTGTTCTTATGCTCCTCTAAAATCACCTATGGCATGACCTTCATCTTTATAAGACACGAAACATGTGGGAAAATCTTATGTATAGGAGAGTATATATACATACCCAGTAGGATTCTCCAAAAAACAAAGAGGGAGAAATAGAAGACATGAAAGAATTAGTCACCTCATCACAATGAAGGTGCACCAATATATATATGAGTCAATAACCATAAATAAAACACAATCATGCTCAACATGAATCCAAAATGAGAGATAAAGGGGATTTCCATCTCATAGGAAAAATCAAGAAAACAGTCTTCCAATAGTTCCAAAGTCCCATCATTGGTGCTCAACATCTTGTGTATATCTGTAGAAGAAACTATGTGGAGGAACCACACCTTTCCATTATGTTTCATAGTTGATGGGGAAAAATATCCAAGAATATGACCCACACCCTAGTTTGTAAAGGGGTACTAATCAGTGGATAGAGGAAAGATGCCTTAATCCATTGGGTGTACCACTTAGTAGATACATGACCCATGACCAAGTGCATTAGGGGGGTACCACTCAGTATATATAGGACATGTGACCTAGTCTGTTAGGGGAATACCACTCGATAGGTAGAGGAATCATACAATAGTCCATCAAGGGGGTACCACTCAGTAGGTTGAGGATCCAATATTTACTGTTTTAGGGGGTATCACTCAGTAGACAGAGGAATTTCACCCTAGTCTGTTAGGGGGTACAACTTAATAGGTAGAGGACTCATGCCTTATTGTTTGTTAGGGTTACCACTTAGTAGACAGACAACCCACACACTAGTGTGTCTGGGGTACCACACGGTAGATAGAGAAACCATGTCCTAGTGCATCAAGGGGTAAAACTTAGTAGATAGAGGACCTATACCCTAGTTTGGCAGGGGGTATCACATAGTAGATAGAGGACCTGCACTCTAGTGTGTTTGGGGGGTACCACTTAGTGGGTAAAGGGGGATTTCTAGCCTCACTCTCTATATGATGATCATACATGATCACTATCAATGTCGAGAACTGCCAAAATAAGTGTCATTCTCATTACATCTCTCATCAATCTAAAAATACACTATGAAGGCCACCATCGCATTCGACAAAGAAAAACACTCAGGATAGGCTACTCATAGTCCAAAAATCGAGTCAAAATGGAAGAGATACTATAGGTATAATATTATCAGAAATTACATGATGAGTAAGGGTTTCTTCATAGCATGTGGCCATATTCCACATTGTATCCATGTGCCTGGTTGTTCCTGGGTGTTGGGCCAAGCTCATCTACCCCTAGTCATGCTCGTGTACTCCAAGAGTACTTCACATATTTGGCCAAAATCCTAGCTCATCATCAGCCCAACAGGATAAAATATAATTCCACTAATATGTCACCACAAACATCTATATATGGCCAAAACGATCACACTATTATGACCATCATATAAAAATACTCTGGATAGGCTATATACTTTCCCAAATCAAAAACCCGGTGAAAAAAATGCATTTCACCACATAACGCTCAAGAATAATTTCATAGGTTAAAGTAAAAATCACTAATTAAACACATAAAATGGTTTTGAAATTTGTACCTCAATACCAAGGTCAGAATTCCATATATAGTTCGTCAATTCAACACTGCATGAAGAAGCTACGGTCGATGCTATATTTTAAAACAATAATAATAATAATAATAATAATAATAATAATAATAATAATATTGGGTGCTTCATGGACACAAGTCAAGAGTTATAAAAATATATCAAACATTTTTCTTGAATAGGACATCTCAATTTCAAGGTCATGCTTTCATAGATGGTTCATCAATATGCCATCTTGGTTAAAAGTTATACCTAAAACATCGATTGATAACAAAAATAATAATGATAATAATAATAATATTATGATTATTAAATTATTATTATTATATTAAAAATATAAAAAGGGTGTTTGGGGGATAAATCTTCACGCACGGGGGAAATTCCTCATGCCACATAGTGCCCTACCCACCTTCTCTCTCCTCCAATAATATTTTATTTAATTTTTTTAATTTTTATTATCATTTTACCTCTTTCTACCCCCTTTCTCAACCTAGGGGATATCTCCAGGTGAGTCCATGCACCTCATGGGGTTTTAAACAAAAACTTAAATTCGGTTACCTTTTTCCATTGTTATTAATAATAATAATAATAACACAACACCCCAAATATAGCAACCACATGTTTTCATCACGCGTCAACTGGGAAATGGGGATCACCGATCTGATCCTGAATCACCTCCAAAACAATCCTTGTTATTTTCATACCTCAATTGTGAAACCACATCCACGGTACCAATTTGATCCATTCACAAGTCATCATCCCACTCGCAAACCACCTATACCAGTTCCAAATGCAGGTTCCCATCATCACTTCCTAACCTCCATCACATCTATAAAATCAAAATCCAAACTCGTGAACGTGATTCATTGTTCCAAAGAACTATCACACAATGATCGGTATTCCGCTATATCATTGAATCACTAGTCAAAAATTTTCTGATGATGAGCACAAAGAATGGATAGAGAAAGGAAAATAACACAAATGTGATAATGATCATTGGTCGATGTGATCCTAGCCAATTATTTTTTGGTGTAGAATCATGGGTGATAATATTTCATAGAAAATAAATAATTGGTTTAGGAAAATTGAGTTAATGAACAGGATCATGTGAATGGTAGATAATTATAGATCAAAATAAAATAATTAATTTATGCATAATATTTTAATCAAAAGGGTGAAAATCATAGTTTTTGAGCCCTTGATTCAAGATCAATAATTAGGGAAGAAATCATATGCTAGTGATAAAGGAAGACATGTTGTGTTCATAATTCGTCTCACAATTATCCTCAATTAGATCATCCATCATCTGATCTACCAACGAAAAATGCTCTCCTCTAACTCTTAGTTCTAGAAAGTTTTATGAGTATTACCCTTGGAAAACAATAATAAGAAATATTTTATATAGGATTTTAATTTTTTAAGTTAAAAAATCAAACAAATAATTTATTTATTTATTTTTATTAAACATTCCCACCAACAGCTCCCTCATATGAATGTTCATTGCAGACAAAATTTAGGGCATGCTTAGGGTAAACACCATGCTCTATATTAAACTGTCGTCTCATATTCATGATCTAAGACTCTCTATGGGATTTATTCGGCTTTTTCAGAAAAAACTACACATGTGTGATATAAAATATATTTAATATTTTTATAAAATTAGTTCTGGGCTCACATGGTCTCAGAATCACACACCATCTCAGTGTATGGCTATGAAAATATTCTTAGGAATATTACAAAGTCTTAAATGGAAAATCTATAGTCTCCCTTCATCAATGATATTCATCCCTAATAAGTAGAAACTAAGAAAAAAAGGAAGGGATAGTGAGCCTCCATCTGGATCAATTTCTCACATAATCTATCCTGATGGTTTTTAGTGATACCAACAAATATGCACATAAGGTAAATAATTTCCCACAAAGGGTCCTTCTCTATCAGTTCTCAACACCAATGGATCCTTGAAAAATGAAACTAAACTCTCTCAACCCAGATTCCTTGGTCTGCATGATAAAATGATTCATGCATATACCTCCTCAACTATGGCATGTGGAGAACACCAAGAACCAAAATTAAAGTGGTTATGTGGTTAATTGGTACACCACCTCGCTATCCTAACACAATAGTAGAAAAAAGATCCCATGAACCATAAAGATATCCCACCATCCTCATCAAAGGTTCTCAATAGAACCACCCTTCTCTTGGGTGTACTACTAAGGTAAAAACCTCCTTAGCACTATTTCTCATAATATGACTAGTTCCACCAACCATCCTTGATCAAGGATTTCATGCTCCTTGGCTTTAGGGAATCCATCAAGAACATATCCATTAGATATTTAATCGTGAAATATCTCTGAATTAATATCCTCAAGTCATGCCTCCCTAACTCGCTAAAGAAGAAAAGGGGTAACAACCATCGAATTGAGTTATGATGCACCATAGTAAAACAAAAAATGGTCAACTAAAAAGAGGTTAACTACTCTATCACCTCACTCGATAACAGCGGATGGAAAACCTCACTATAAGAATCTAATTATATAGCCATGCCCTAGGTGGCCCTCAATCTCAAGCCACCTCAACCTCTACAGGGTCCACTATCACTCCCATTTCTGAGAATACACATCCCAAGTAGTGGACCTTCAAATCTAGAACTGACATTATGAGAGATTCCATAGGACTAGTACTTCCGGATCATATCTAGGACTCTCCTCCTATGTCTCTCATTCTCCAAATATAATATTGAGGAAATGTTGGTACCATTTCAAAATATTACCATAAAATGATTCAAGATAGGTTAAGGATTTGTTGCATAAGTCTTATGAACTTTTCTGGGATGTTCAACATGACAAAGGGTATTAACAAGAACTCAAATAAACCTTAATGGCTCTTGGAATCCACACTCAATATATCCACCGCTCAAACCTAGTGCTAGTGATAACCCATATTGAGGTCAAACTCTGAGATCCACTTCTCCTTCATCCAATATGAAAGTAGGTCATTGATTATCAAGGGTGGATACCCCTCCTATATAGTCACCTATATGTGGTGACACCAATCCACACCGAACATCAAGATCGCATCCGCTACTAAGATAAAAACGTAGGACTACCCATAAAAATATACAGGTCCTTACGAATCACTCTTTTTGAAAATTCCTCTAGAAAAACTTCGAGCTCTAATAGTTTTATGGGGTTATTTGATATCCTATCATATATATCAGGTCATCCATTGTGAAATTCCATGAAAAAAACTCTCACTAGGTAGTTATACCTAGGACATCCCCAAGATGGATTCCCTTGTACTCATCCACCTTTGTTGGAAACTAAAAGTTCATGGAATCAACTACTCCAAGGGTAATACTATCCGATTGAGGAAGAATTAGTTATAACATACTAATAATGATCTCATCCTGCTCTACCCAAGGATAACTCATTACCAAATGGGAAAACTTCATCCCAACAAACTATAAGCACTTCTATACTCATTGGAAGAAATAATTTGGGGGAGGATGGTAAATGACCCTCCCAAACTCAGTAAAACATTTTAGGGTCTCTCTTACCCTATGGAAATATTTTTTGTGAGGATATATCTCCTTGAAGAGTAAAGTTACACCATTCGTAGAAATGTGTGATCACAAATCCTATATATAGGAGCCTCCAACACAAGGGTTAATAAAAAAGTCCTTTTGGTATCTCTAGGTCTCGAATAGGGGATGCATCTATGGAAAATGGCTTTTTATCACACACTAAAATTGAAACTAGTAGTATAGAAGATGAGGTTCACACCTCAAGCACACCCAAAGCCTCAGGGTCATAGGCCTCCATAGCTTGAAATCATTTTTCATATTTTCTATCAATTATCCTTAACTAGGGATTACTCTGACACTTTCCAATTAGAACTAACTCAAATATAAAATTACATAAATTTTTTTTCCACACAGTGAAACTATAATATTTGGGTGGCACTAACTCTCCCTCGTAGTTTTGAATCATATAAAAATAATAAATCTTGGGGGGGAGTTTCCCTCTTCCTTTCATGTCTAAATCCACCACGAACATCACCAACACATGTTTCTACTAATACCCCATGTCACCTAGAGAATTATCACTGCCATAACCATCATTCGTAGGGGTTATATACAAGTATTACATTAACACCATAATATCAAATCAATCATATCCCATCTAAGAAGGGGTATATCTCACCACAAATCAGGTTTGATCTCTATCTATAAATCCTTTTATTCTCTCTCAATATAAGTGTTTCATCTATTAGTACCTTTGGATCCAAAATCTACTCCAAGAATAATATTGGTTGCAAACACAACCATCTAATCAATATGGGTCCACATATGATGAAAAAAATAGACCACGACCTTGATTCAAACCTCTAATACCAGAGGGTATCTCATCATTGAACATTAGCAGCATCCATTACTAGAAATTGTGTAACACACTAATCCTACATGTACCATCGTCCTATCCTGTTGGATTTATCGACTACTCAACACATGGAGGATCATATTTATGATCCACAAAAGGATGCAGACACTATTTAATAGGTGGTGGAACTACTCAGTGCCCTCTTGGAGAACCACCTCATTGGTAGGTCCCTGAACCAAGACCTCATAAATAAACTATTCATCATCATGGAATAGTCTTGAAATCTGAAATGGATGTCATTACAGAGTCATCATAAATATTGTCAAGACAAGAAATGGTCAAAAGAAAATATATGGTGATATGAATTAAGAAGGAATGTAAAAGGACTCAATCTTATATGATTAAAATACCATTTATCCCTATATTCGATGTATCAGTATTCTGAGTCAACAAAAAGGTGGTCAGTGTCCTAGTGTGTGGATAGATTGGTCACCACTCCAATATTGGTTTCCTTATCCTAAAATCTTCACTCAAGAAACATTTAATTTTTTCCTAAGTTCCCAAAAAAACCTCATAATGGGATAAAACCCCAATCACCATCCCAAGGTCAAACCAGCTCTAATACTAATCTATCATGACCCAACTCACCAGAGCCTTCTTGCCGGAAGATTGTTGAGCCAAAACTACCCCAAGACTCTGGCTTATATAGACATGCTTGGGTAGTTGTGTCTCAGTCATCCACTATCTCAGTGGGCATTAGTGGGACGGATCATAATAATAAGATTATAATGTATTTTATTGAATCATTTTAATATATGTACAAGAAGCCTAAAACACTCAACAAAGTGTGTATGATGCAATGGTTTTTATGTATGAGGCTATCAGAAGGAGTATCTATAATGAATCATGTGAATTATATTAACTTGATTCAAAGACATATTGAGTCTATAAAGGTATCATTAATTGATGATTTCTATACCATTTTACTATTCTAATAATTTTATGAATATTTTTATTAAATGGTAATAATCAAAAGTCACTTTTTTTAAAAAGATGACTAGATAAGTAATGATGTTTGAAACTTGATTCTTAATGAACAGCTTCAAAGGAGGGAAGTTTTTAAACCCTTAGGTGATTTTTTCAATACATATGGAATATGTTTACCACCTCATCAATTAAATATAATTTTATCAAAAGTAAATTCAAGAGAGGAGAGTGTAAGTAAATCAATAGGACATGGTCCATATTGTTGGAATTGTGGAAAAAGGGGTTATCTCAAGAAGGATTTCCATGAACTCAAAATAAATTCCAGAAGACCAGATTTTGGAAGATAGAGTTTCATGAACCCAACAACTAATAATATTGAAAAACAACTCTTGAGTGTCAATACTATAGTGGAATCTTGGATTGTATATTTTGAAGTATCTTTCTACTCTACTGGTAAAATGGGATGTATGAAAAATTATGTGTTTGGAATATTTATAAGAGTGAATATAGAAGATAATGAATCTATTGAAATTGTGGATAAGGGGATAACAAAATACAATTGAAGAATGGAAGTTTTCTTGAGTTTAAGGGTTTCAGACATACTCTAGGTCTCTGGAAGGCTTTGATTTCAATAGTATGGTTGGAGGAAGCTATCAATGGAACATAATTTGAAAACAGAGTGTAGAAAATTACTTGGTGTTCCCTTATCATAGATATAGGTATAAATTATGAAACACAATTTTCTGACCAAAAGGGTATAGGGGCCATCATTTATTGGATAATCCACCATCGACATGTCATATTTGTGAAATTTCTAACATGGGAACCTTAGTAGAAAAATTATAAAGGTTTTAGTGGAAAAATTTATGTTGAAGTTAGTATATTCAGAATTAATAAATTATGAAAGTTTCATAATTAGAAATAAATAGATGGTGTCTTTAAATTTGGACTGAAGAATGATAAAATGATGTAATATGGAGTGTACATAGGGATTTCATGGGACCTACACTAGTTACATATCATGGTGGATAAAAATATTTTGTGGAATTCATTGATGAATCTATGAGAAAATTATGAGTGTACTTCCAAAAATATTAATCATAAGTGTTGGGAGTCTTTTTTTAGTGGAAAGAAAATATTTAAAGAGAAACCAGATGTAAGTTGAAGATGATGAGATCAAACAATAGTGGTAAGCTTACTGAAATAAGTTTCATAATTTTTTACAAGCATGGGGGTATGAGGAATGATAAGACTGTACCAAGGACTCCTAAACAAAATAGAATATATGAAAGAAAAATTATAAATTGATATAAATTGTGTGAAGCATGAAACAACACTCTATAATGCCAAAGGAATTTTGGGTAGAGTTAGTGAACATAACTGCATACTTGATCAACTAGATCCCCTAAGAAATAATGGTATAGGATTTATTATCATCATTGTGGACTAGTAAATCACTAGAATTAACTCACCTTAAAGTATTCATAAGATTATCATATGCACATGATGATTCCAAAGATAGAGATAATCATGAAGAAAAGTCTCATGCATGTTTCTTCATATGAAATCAAGATGAAAATCATTGATTTTGAATTTTGGATAATGAAAATAGATAAGTCATCAGAATTATAAATGTTATCTTTAATGAGAAAGTTCTTTGTAAGGATATGAAATTAGAAGGAAATAGTGTATAAATTAAAGAATAAACTTCAATATAATTTGATCTAAATATGGATTCTAGATGATATCATATGCTATATAATTAATATATATATGAATCATTCATAAGTTCAAAAATTCTAGATTAATGTTTATAAATAGTATTTTAAGTTTAAATGTTCAACCAGTGGAAGATATAAAAAATATTAAGAAGTGGTAAATCTGGATATAGAGTTTGGGAGGATGAAATTCTAGATATTTTATTTCTAAAGAGAGAAGAGTCACACACATAATTATGGAGATATAGTAGAGTCATAAAGTTGTTATAGAGGTATAGATATAACTTATAGTTCTTCCTTTTAATGGATATAGGATAGCTAGAAATCAGGATTGAAGAAACTAACCTCAGAGAATACAATAAGTGGTATTCAGCTATGAATAATGATTTGGAATCATTATGATCTAGCATAATTACCACATATAAATATAAAACTTAAAAACATGTGGTTTTTTTGGTGAAAAGAAGATTTTTATATAAATAAAAGGTTTAAAGCAATGCCAATAGTGAAAGGGTTTCAGTAGAAGGAGGCTATTGGATTTTATAAAAAAACATTATAATAAATCCTACTACTATTAAAATTATTCTGATCTTAGTTTCTTTCAAAGGTTTAAATCTAGAAAAATGGATATGAATATGACTTTTCATCATAGGTATTTAGAGTAATAAATCTATATAAATAAATCTTTCAATTTTATGGATCAATAAAATTAGGACTTGGTACAAAAACTAAATAGAAGTCTTTGTGGTTTGAATCATGTGTTGATATAGTAGAACCGGTAGTTTAACTAATTAATGGAGTATAATTATTATATACTAAGAAATTCCGACCATTGAAGAAGCTAAAAGGATTATGGTAATGGGGACTTCATCATTTATCTATTTTGGATGGACTATATGATTCTAGTGGGTATGTCAGTTCAACAGATTTAGGGGTTGAAGGACTTTCAGGAAAGTTCAAAATGAAATATCTTAGAGAATAAAATAAGATCATATTCATGAGGATTGATAAATATAGGATGAATATAATTTTAGTTCAACTATATAGGGACTACATTTTTCAGGACTTCTAAAAGGTTTGGAATGAGCAAATGTAACTCAATCTCAACACCACTTATCATCACTTTAAAATTTCAAATGAACAAAAAAACATATATAGGAACAGTCTAATCACATAGAGAATGTACCATATGAATTATTTTTAATAAGTATCATGTATTCCATAGTGTTCACTCAATTGGATATTACTCATGCAGTTGGAGTGGTAAGCTGATACATGTTGAATCAAATGAATGGTCATTGGGTATCCATGAATTGGATTATCTAACACCTCAAATGAATGGAAAATATTTCTCTATGTTTCAAAGAAGATGATCTATTTTAGGGGTTTGTTGATGCATAATTTGGGTGACTTTAGATCATGGAAGCGAAAAATGGATATTTTTACACATTCAAAGAAAACATGGTCAATTATATTTCCAACTTGGAACCAGTGGTTCCACTCTTTATAATAGAAGTAGAGTACATAGTAGCAATAGAAGAAACAAATGGAATGGTATGGTTGAGGCCTCTAATTAAAGAGCTCAAATGCAACCAATATTGTGGAATTCTTGACTATAATAATAAAAGGGCAATCCAATTGGATAAAAATATAGTTTTCTAAGAAATTATGAAACACATAGATATTAAGTACCATCTTATTAGGAATAAATATGTAAAGACCCAGAAATTACATGTAATTTTTTTATATAAGGGAATTTTACGAGCCTGCAAAAATTGACAGCACATGACTCTGAGGCCCAGAGTACCCAGAATGAATTTCTGAACATTATTTTGGGTACGTTCAGTAAACGTGCGAGATGGATTTTCTAACATTTGAATTGGTGCTTGGAATTGAAATTTTAGGGTATCGTTGAACTTGCAGCGCTGGTATTCACTTAAGGAGAACTTCACCTTGACCACAGTAGGTTGAGGGTGTAAGTTATCTTTTCACATATTCATGAAAGAATAAAATAAAAATAAAATTGTGTAACATTTTATTTTTATTTTATTTTGAAACTCCCATGTGGATGTTTCACGGGTGGGGACAACTAAACTAAAACCTCCCACGAGAGGTTATAGAGGTGGGGACCACCGAGTCTAAACCTCCCATGAGAGGTTATGGTGGTGGGGACTACCCGGGGATAAACCCCCTTGAACTCCCTCTTAAGTGTGGGGAATCCTTTTTAACTTCCCCTACTTTAATGGTGCCACCCCCCTTTAATTAATTTTGTGCCAACCTCATCAATTAATTAAGTGGATCCAACATAAATTATGTCAAAAATTTAATTGTAGAAACATATCAGAAGTTGGCTACTTTGTAATTTGGTGGAATTGGGAGAGGAGAAATATTGAGACGATTACACTTATCCAATGATGAACGTTCCTCCAATAAAGAACGTCGACACACGACTTTGACTTGTTCCTCGGGACATCCTCCAACGTGGGACGTCTTCAATCGACGACCGTTCTTTCCACCTCATCGATAACAACAAATGAACGATGTAGGGGTTTAAATTTATTTGATTATATTCCCATGTTATTCCCTTATAAAACAATGAATGTGGATCAACTCACTATCATGTTGATCCGCAGATGTTTTCTTTTGCGGGTTGGGAATAATTATTGAGAAAGGTTGTATGGAGGGTGTTTAAATTATTTCCCTTACACGTTCTTGATATTCCTGTTATTCAAGTAATATAGCCACTTTCTACCACTCTAATGCAGAGAGTGAGGGCCAAACAAACATGGCTCATCCTCTCGGAATTTCTTGGGATAATTCTTATGTTCTTCATGATGGAGGAGTATGGCTATCAACCGCAATGAAGGAAACGGTGCCACTCCACGACCACCGTCGCCCATGGTGCTCTGTCGTATGCGACCACTGCTGCCCCGTGGCCTCTGCGCCCCATGGCACTCCACCGTCCATATCCATCGCCGCCTCACGACCTCTCCGTGCCACCGTGTGCCCTCGCCGCGCTGCCTCGGTCGATCCGCCCCATGGAATCTGCGACTTCCACCCTCCTGGCCGAGCCACTCTGACTGAGCTACCCCCGTAGCCTCGCGCCCCCATGGCACCCCCATGGCTGAGCCACCCCATGCCCTCGCGGTATCCCCATAGCCGAGCCTCCACGCGACCTCGTCGTGCTGCTTAGTGGCCTCGCCACACTGCCCCAGCCGAGCTACCTCGTGGAACCCCCTCGGCCGAGCCGCCCCGTGGCCTCGCTCCCTCGCAGCACCCCCACGTCCGAGCCGCTTTGCGCCCTCATGGAACCCCCATAGCCGAGCCTCCCCATGCCCCTGCAGCACCCATGCAGTCAAGCCGCCCCGTGCCCCCGCGGCATTCCCCGCAACGTCGTGGCCCTCACTGCTTGCCAGGCCGCCCAGCAGGCCAGGCCGAACCCAGCGGGCTGGGCCGGACCCAGTGGGTCGGGCAGGACCCATTGGGTCGGGCTGGACCCAGTGGGTCGGGCCGGACCCAGTGGGCTGGGCCAGACCTAGAGGGATGAGCTAGGTCGACCCTAACCTGGTGGACCCAGGCCGGGTCGGGCCAGGTTGGTCCGAACGAGTCAGACCGGACCAGACCAAATATGACCCTATAATTTACTTAGGCCATAACTTTGGCACAAGAATTCTGTTTTAAAAACCGTCAGCGACGCCGGAAACCTTGGAGCGATACGGTCCCTTTGGTATACCCCACTAGATTTTTGGATAAATTTGGGGAATGGTCGGGTTGGATCGAGCAAGAATCCAACCCGGCCCTCAGGACAAAAAGGCTAATAACTCACAGACCGGGTGTCTGAATAATGCGCTATTTGTTGCATTGAGACCCCTAGGATGTGGAAGTCCTTTGAGATACTTCTTCATGGGACTTCATGGCAGTTGGAGTATCGACTAGTAGCTTATGGAGTGGATACTCCTAGAGAAGAGCGAGAATAGTGCGGGAACCCAATAGCTGGCTGTGACGTGAGGAATGTAAAGAAATGTTGTGTGGTTCATCACTTAGAGCAATCATGTGTGGGTCAGCACCTTGCGATCCTCTGTAAGTCAGCACCTTATGATCATGTGTGGGTCAGTACCTAGAGATCCTATGTGGGTCAGCACCTTGCGATCTTGTGTGGGTTAGCACCTTGCGATCTTGTGTGGGTCAGCACCTAGCGATCCTATGTGGGTCAGCACCTTGTGATCCTATGTGGGTCAGCACCTAGCGATCATGTGTGGGTCAGCACCTTGCGATTCTGTGTGGGTCAGCACCTAGAGATCCTGTGTGGGCCATCACCGAGCGATCATGTGTGGGTCTACCTCTTTAAAAAGTAACATGATTTAGTAGTTACATCTAATCATCTCTACTACTGTACTTAATTTATACCTAGTTTGATCTGAGTTTGTACATATGTGGTACTTACCTTTGTGGTTTTTCTTTCATTGTGGAATAGTTTAGCATGGGGATTTAGAGTTGGAATCTGTGTTTTCCTCATGATTTAGATGGGTTTACTTGATAACTTAGGTATATGTGTGAGAATATACCTAAGTGGGGTTATTCGTTGTTTCCTTACTTTGTGTTTTATCCTTCGTGGATTTTGTGAGACCTTGAGGGTCTCAGGGTCCCTCCCAAGTATCGTTATACTCACCCCTACACGAGTTATGCCCGCACTTCATTGTGTTTGGTGCAGACGACGGATAGTGCTGACTAATGACGTGAGTACTATGACTGGAGGTAGCTCGGAGGTGGACCTTAGATGAGGTGTACCATAGAGATGACCAATCGAGAGATGTAACTACCCTTCAGGTAATATCCTTGGTGGGTGTTCACCAAATCCGTTCTAGTTTACTTGTACTTCCAGTTTACTTGTACTTTTAGTTTCTTGTACTTTCTAGTTGGGCTTGTATTCTGGCCCCTTTTTACTTACTGCACTTACTCTGTTTACTATTCAGTTTACTTGAGTTCATATCTTATTGTGTGCTTGGTTGTGTGTTCTTATAGGTTTTAAAGTTAATGCCTTCCCCATTTTAGGGAAAATGCCTTTGGTGTTAGTCTCCATCCCCTAGCCTATGGAAGGAGGGATTGGGGTAGTCAAGACACAGACCCCGAGGGACGGGTCGTGACAATATAAAAAGAAAAAAGAGTTAAATTTAGAAATATTTCTAGAAAATAATATTTGGTGTATATGTTCGTTAATTATGTAGTTCATGAGATTCTGAGGAATAATTATGCCTCAGTCAGACTTGGGTGAATGTGAGATTTGGATGATCATTGTATGCATCAAAAGTTGAAGGTTGTAATTTACCAAAGTGAGAAAGCTATGTAAATCCTTAAAGTATTCATAAAGTTTGAGATTTTTTGGATTTATGAATCATATTTAAGTGAATAATTATTTTACTAGAAGGAAAAAATCTGGTAGAATCTTTGGTCTTATAAGAGTATTAGTAGCAGGTTTTACCAAGATGGTAATGATGTGGTCGGAATTTTTGAATTTCCCATGGTTGAAATTGTGTGGGGGTGGATTCATTTCACCATATATAAAAAAAGGCATGAGAGTTATATTATTAAAATATGAATATGTTAGTCATTTGAATCACTCCTATCATATTTTATCAAAAAAAGAGTGATGTTATGGTTTACAATGAATCTACTGATGATTGGTGGTCAGACTATAAATATGATATATTGAATTGATATTTTTTAGTGTATTGAATGTATCCTTGAAAATTTTGGAGGTTTGTGAAACTAGTTAACCAGTTAGGACCCACTATAAAATGTGTGAGGGGACACAATTTGAGGTTTCAAGAAATCATTTGAGTTAGTGAACTACATTTCTATTAAGACACAGTGGTCCTAATATTATACATCCAATGAAATGACTAGCTTTCATGTTTCTCCCCATGGGCATAGGATGAAATCCTAAACCATGTAAAACTCTTGTTTCATTTGATTATATTCATTTCTATTCTTACATTTAATTTTTTTTAGTTATGAGTGGAAAAGGTTGAGTAAGTCAAAATTGGTGTGTATATTTGGGTTTGTTGATTCTTGCATGTTTTGGTTTATTGAAGTTCATAGAGTCATTTCCATAATCATTTTTCACCAATGTGATTCTGATGACAGAACTTCTGGTGGTTGAAGTTTGGGGTGAGATTCTTAATATTGGTTTGGTCTTGATGGATGTAGAATACCCCCTTGAAGGATTTAGATGGTTAAATTATCTTAGTCCTAATGGAACCATATTTGGGCCCACGAAGTGAGGAGTGTCTATCTTCTTGGGTTACTTTTTCCTAGAGTGATTCGTTCAGGGTTGGTTAGGTATTAAGTAACAGATATATTCTCAAGGAGACTAGTTAATGAGGATAAATTGGTATCGAGGAATTATCTAATTGAAAGACTAGTTCATGAGTGACTAGTGCCCTGGCGATGATTTAGTGATCTTGTGAGATTAGTTGTGTGACTATATTTTTATTTCTTGTGTGTGAGGATTGTGTGATATCAAATATTTATGGGTGTCTTACCTTGTAAAAGAGAGGTATGGACATGTTCCTTCATTTCTACCTTATTATTCAGTGAATTATTTGAGATCTATTTAGTTTTCCAACTACTATAAGAGGAGGAAAATTGGGAACTATACAATGCACCCACTCTTATAAGAGGATGAGGGTTTTGAACTATGTAGTGTGATTGCTCCTATAAGAGGAGGTGGGTTGGTGACTATAGATCCAGTCTAATCCTGTAAGAGGAGGAGTTTTGGGAAGCATACAGTATACCATATCCTATAATAGGAGTGCAAGGTACTATCATGAACCAACTTGTGTGAAGCTCAACTAGGAACACAATCTGACTCATGAAAAGGCCGAAGGAGGTTCTTGATCCCCAAGATATGACAACTAGTTCCAAGTAATCAAATTTATTCAATTGTTAATGATTTTTCCCATTAACTATAATTAAATATAAAATATAATTCTACCATATTTTTAGCATGATTAATTTATACGTTGGACTACCACACCAAACCAAATAAATAGTTTCAAAATTTAAAACCAACCAACCAAGACATGGAAAATAAAAACCTACAATATCAAATAAATATAAAAGAATGAAATAAGATCCTAAAATATAAAGAAAAGAAAAATATATATGATACATCCATGATATTAAAAAATAAAACAGGAAATACACACCACGATCTCCATGTGACTCCAAGGTCACTATTTGACTATCCAGACAAGACCACTCTAGAAGTGACCTGAAAATATAAACTTGAACTATAAAAAAATATCACTTAGTCTATAAATAGTGAGTGGATTAAGTAGGGTTTGATAATAACTACCTACTAAAATTACACAATATATTCCATCAATTTCCTTTTTCAAAACAAACCATAAATGAAAGTTTGAAATACAGTATTCAATAGTATGGATTTACCATTTTAAAAAATGAGAGGCCTTTTCTAAAACATCTTTTAAAATTTGAAACAAAATTTAAGAAATATTAAATACTTTAATTTTATAATCCATTTAAAACCTATCCTTCAAAATTACCTTTTAAAATTTATTTTTTAATAATACACCAAAATAAATATCAATTTAATAAATAAAATAATTCAATATGATACTAAAATTAAATATATAAAAAATCAAGAACTAAAAATATATAGCATAATGTAAATAAAAGGGATAACACTAAAATAAAAGAATAAATGAATCATAATATAAATGTATAGAAAAATAGATAGGACATAATGAAATACAAATATAAAAAATATAACAAAATTGAAAAACTAAAGTGTGGTAAGTAAGAAATGTTAGAGTATGTATAACCATGGAAAATTCTTAAAAATCCCATAAAATGATCAAAGAAGTACTTGGATGAAAACATATTTTATACTATCAATTAATTTTTAGTGCATAACCTCCCAATTTCTTTAAACTAGCCCCACTGGTGGTACTCCCCCATAGACAAGGAAATCATATACGAAGAGGGATTTAGTCAATCTCATCATGACTATAAGGTAACCATCTCTAAATCCATCACTAAGATTCTTAGGATCCCAATGATGATATATAATGAAGGTGGGGAAATTTTCATCATAATAGAAACATAAAAACAATATATATAATAACATTTACTCATCCCAACTCTATACCACCCCTAATATGAATCTTATCATACAAACACACACGCACACACAAAAACAACCCAAATCATTTCACTTATCAATCTCATACATATCATGGTAATATAGGGATTACATTAAGTGTGAATATTGTTTATAGAAAACAATTTATAAAAGGTTCCAGTTGATCCTTAAGATTTAAAACAATAAATAAAATTTCTACAACTCCCTCTGAAAACCATCTTCTAATATAATAATGCATATAAATTGTAAGATCATGGTTTTTTCATAGAGGTATAGATCCTTTAAATTTCAATTTAAATATATGGATTTGTTATAATAAATTTCCTTAAGTGATTGAGGAAGGTTTTAGGAGTATCTGGGACTTATTCAGAGCTCATAACTTTGGTTTTTAGAGAAATGGGTAGAGGCACATAGTTTGCACAAGGTTAGTAGTAACTGTGCAGCTCAACCGTGGAACCCTATAAAGAGGAGGATGGTTTAACAAATCATGTGAGGTAGGTCACATGGTCAACAGAAATGGTGAAGGTTTGTTTCAGGGCTTAAATTCATGGTTAGAACATGGTTTTTCTAACCGTACACCTAACCATGTGCGGGAGGATGGCTTTTGGATAGTGGGCATGTGTGGTTGGTGCGTGATTTGGATAAGCGTGTTTCCAAATTTTGATCTATTTAAAATTGGTGAATTTCTATTTCTATGATTCTTTTATTTAAATATTATTCCTCCCTTTTCATCCTCCATTCACACAACACCTCTCCTCCTCAGTTGAGAGGTACCCTTGTCCATCAATCTAGGCATTGATGGATATCCTCCATACAACATCAAATCAATTACAATATTTCATATTGGATAGACATTATAAATATATTCAATCTTGTTACTTCATTGATTTCTTTCACCATATGGAATTCTAAAATCGTGCAAGGTAATATTCCCTATTTTTTGGGAGATTTTCCATTCTTCTAATTTCACCCATTCTATCCTAAATTAAAGGCCGATACCGGATAAGTATTTGTCTGCCTCCATAAGGTAGGTGTTCTAGTACCTTTCCATTAAATATTTTTGTTTATATTATGCGTAGTTATGTCACACCTTAGGACTTCCATATGTTGCCTTGAAAATGATTAAATCACTTTTAATTAAAGATACCTTGATAGAGATACTCCCATATAGCCTTTTTTATTATCATACATTGTCCACATCGATGAGTTCCACCCCTTTTGGTGGGTTTAGTAAATGTTATGACACTATAAATGCTTATGTGACCAAACCATCTTCTATGTGGTCTTGGATTGACTCCTATTTGAAATGGATAAATTGAATTTTATGGAATGTGAATGGTAAACCCATGGGACATTACCCCCCTTGAATTATAAATTCTTCCCATGTATAAACAAAATTAAATGGAATTTTAAATAGTTGGGAAACCATATCCTAGATTACATTAAGGTATTAAAGGTAATGAATTATTATTATTATTATTATTATTATTATTATTATTATTTGAGAAATTATTTTGGTTTTTGTGACAGTATCAAGGAATATTTTGGACATAACACTTCACACTTCCCAAACATGTGATGTTGGACATAACATTTTACATCATCTACTAGATGTTGGACATGGAATTTCACATAATTTATTTGGATGTTGTACATGGTATTTCACATCTTATATTGAGATGTTGGACATGATTTTTCTTGATCATTCGTTGGGATGTTGGGAAATATGACCCCCATCATTGATTTGGAATGATTGACGTGAAATTTTTTATCCTTTAATGAATGTTGGTCCAATTCCCTTATTAAAAGCTTGTGACACTTACAATAATGTATTGATGCCTTGGTTGTATGTCTCAGGTCCTAGCTTGTATAAATAAATATATCTATATATATTAATATATATATATATATATATATACTTACATATATATATATATATATTTACATATATATATATTGACACTTATTCAGAGGCATTTCATCTTGGATCAAAGCAGGTAGTGTTGGATGGGTGTCCTTAGGGAACCCAAGACAATTGTGTTTAGTTTATTTTGTAGATTTAATTATTCATCATATCTACAAACTGGTATTTTATATACACTATCTAGAATTATACAAGACATAGTTGGTGGTGGATTACTAAGTTTTACTCACACCCTATCTGGTCCACCGAGTGGTACCGAGACACTCTTCATGGATTCATGTAGGGACAAAAGGAAACATCCATCATTGAATAGTTGATTTCTATAATAGGGAGGAGCATGGAAGAAGAGGAGCAATATTATGTTAATGATTCTATTAGAGATATATTTTGTCCTTATATTAATTTTTTATATCATGTACTATGTATTCATGTTCTCCTTATATCCCCCATTTTATATAGCATTATTTCATGACAAAATTTTTCTATATGCTACTAGATATTATTTATTCAACATTTTTATCATTATTTTGATTATTTACTTTCAAATATTCCTATTTTATTATGTTTACATTGTTTATCTATTATTTAAATGTTTTGTTCTACTTTAATCATGGGGGTATATTCTCCCCATTATACCACCATAGACCCTAGCTACTAGTTAGTAGTCTCTGGCATATAGGGAGGCACGCTTAAGGTCGTGTGGCCGACTGGAACAGCCAATTATTTATGAACTGGGGTTGGGAAGTCGCAAAGTGGTATCAGATCATTTTTTTGTTCCAATTTTGGCACAATTACATCATGGATAAGGGATATGGTGTATTTATTTTTTGATTGTAAAAAAGGTATGGCATAATAGGCATGGATTATTTGTAGTCTTATTCACCCCTATATTTTTAGCCTGGGAGTAGGCGCAAAACCCCAACACGACTTTGACCAGATGGGCTACAGTGTGTTCATCCCCTATGTGCCAAGATCCCTTAAATTTTTATCTATTATTCTATATGGTTCTATGGGTTATTATATGGACTTATGTTTTTCACACTGGGTATAAATTCTGATAGTACCTCAAACCCAACAATTATTTAGTCTTACCTCTTGTTTCATGGGTGGCTCGAGTACACACCATGGAGGACTTTTGACCCCCTTCTCATTTTATTTTAACCCTAGTATTTGGAGATTAATCCATGGTAGTTTAGGTGAGTTTCCCTATTATCCCACTATTTTCCTTCAATTTTCTCATTCGGGGAAGGATTTTGTCAAGGGAAACCTTTTCTCTTGGTGTTTTTTTATAAGAAGTTGTTGTGGGATGTTATTATAGTTTAATTATAGTGTACCCAATTATATTGGTGCTTGGTGGTTGTCTCCCTCTCAATAAAACCTTTCACAATTAATCAGAAATCATTATTTGTGGTAGGGGTTCTTAATTTATCATCTAGTGCATCACATGGGAGGGTTTTTATTCTTTTTTAACTATGGGAAGACTTTTTTCACCTCCCAAATAAATATATTTAAATGTTTAGTTTAAATTGAAATGTAAGGGGTTTTAATTTCATGTTTTTACAACTTTAATATTATTATTGATATTATGATTATATGGTATTGAAGCCCCGCTGAAAATCATGGATTTTAGGAGCCTATGTTTGAGTTGAATTGATTGGATTTTTGGAGACATTGATGTGTTTTTTTTGTGATTACACATTTAATAAATGGATAATCACTTGTATTTGCCTAATTAATTTGTTTCACATGGATATATGGATCTTGTAGGAATTCTGCTAAAATAAATAAGTGAAAATTGATGAAAATCCCCCTTGTTAAATATAAAAAATGTTATGTTTTTGGGGTGTGAAAAGTGTTGTTATGTGAGGTTGTATTGTGTGGGGATGATGTATAGTGGTGTAGCCATTCTGTGGGGAAGTAATGTGTGATTATAATGTGGGTGATTATTTTATGGGTTGGGTGGCTATTTAATGGGGAGGTTTTATTGGAAAAGTGGTTTTTATGTGGTTTTGGTAAGAAGGAAGTAGATGTGGATATGAATAGTGGTGATGTGGGGATGGTTGTATTGATGGGGACGATGATTTGTTTGTGGGGTGTGTTATTCTATATTCTAGGGTAGTAATGGAATAAACTGAAAATTTCAAAACTTAAATTGTTTATGTTAAATGTGAAATATGTGGGATAAATTGTAAAATGAATGGGATATTTAAATAAAACTTTTTGGTGATGTGAAAACTTATAAAATGGATTTATTTGACAAAGAAGTGAAATGTGAAATATTTCTAATGGTTTTTTCAAGGTGTTGCATATTTAGAGGTGGAAGAAAATGTGGTGGGGGTTGTGAGGTGATGTGGTGATGTTGTGATATGGTTGGTGCTCAGGTTATGAACCCATAGGTTGGGATTTTGTATGGATTTATAGATAAATCATGTATATTCCTTATGATTTTCTATATGCACCCCACCCATGTTGAGTAATATATTCCAACACCCGTATATTTTGGGTCTGTTCTACCAATATCCTAGTGGTTAGGATGAATGGATGGCTTCCCACCCTTTCCCACTCTCTCTTCTAGGAGATGATTACATGTACGGGCAATGATGGTCAAAATTCAAAATGTATGGATATATTTGATGAGGTGATGAGATTTATTATATTGGGGTTTGTTCATGGTAGTATGAGGTCGTGAGTTTGATGAAATTCGTGTTCATGATACCCTACTATTCTGGCCATGGTTATGGGTTAGATGTGATGTGATGAATCATGTGTCTTCAAGCGATATGTGATGTGATATACAAGGTTTCTTTGGGCGAGATGTGATGTGATTGATATTTTTTCTTGGTATGATGTGATGTTTTTAAGATAATTGAATGTTAGGACATAGAATTTTGGGGTGTGAGAGTTATAAATTATTGTGAAAGTGGTGTGGGGTACCCTTCATCAATATGCTTCTTATTATGTTATTATACTTAGATTGAATTATTTTTTGAGTGTTCCATGGTGAGTATGGGATTAGTTAGTTAAGTTTATTAGGTCATGTTGGTTCTTTTGTTCACTCACGAGTGCATTAATATGATCTTTTCAAATGTGCATGAGAGAATTTGATTTCCCTACTAATTATACTTGTATGCTCATTCTACATATATACAATCTTCTTTTTGGTTTCTAGTATGACTATGTGGACCATAGTAGACATTACTATCATAGAACTTTGAACTAATTTTATGTCACTTCCTTAGATTTTCCTTTTTGGGTATTTTTTTGGAGACTTTTATCTGTATTTGTTTTATTTATACATGCATTATGGGATGGTTTTGGTTTCTTGTTTTATATTAAGTCATGGATTTTCATTCGGTTGATTCATATATCTTGATCCTATTATTATATAGGGTAATGCCTCCTATTTGTGAAATTTTTATACCCTCTATGCTAGTCACCAACCCGGGGCCTACTAGAGGTGGGACATGGGTTAAATTATCTATCTTCTTTCATTTTTGGCCTAGGAGTGGTACCTTTGAAAAGATGGGTCATGATATAGTGGTATTAGAGGTGTGTTTGAGGGATTAGATGTAGTTCAAAGTTTGGAACAGTAAGGATTGCATGATTTGGTAGGTAAACTGAGATAATTGATCTTGTTGTGTGACATAGGTCAGAGAAGATCTTCTAGGACATGGGATTTTAGGGCCCCCATGATCTGATGTAAGGACTCTGAGCTTATAGAATGATTAAGTGAGGTGATATTGCTTATAGGGTAGAGACCTAGAAGAGGTGCATGCATCATGATTAACTTGTGTTCATGTTTGAATTTTGTGGTTTTGGAAAGTTTAAATAAGCTAAAAATAAATTAATAAATATTAATAAAACTCAATACTACCAAGATTAGGAAATAGTTATCTACCATTAAGTTATAGCTCCAGGTCAACATCCACAAGTGGATTAGGCAGTGGAGGATTAGTATGATGATATGGTTGATTGTTGGAGGGTTGATCTGATTTAGGAGGATAATCAATGGTATATAATATTGTGTTCTTTTCATCAGTTGCCTTTGTGAAGTATTAGTGCAACATTTCCAATATCGAGACAAATATATTGTTGGAGTATATTGATATCTCCTTTAGTTTGATTTGATCCCTAGTGGAGTAATGGGTCCCATTGGTAGTTATTCATATATGAGGAGCTACATGTTAGTAGTGTGCATTGTATCTTGGTGATCGAAAGGAGGTGAATGTGTTATGTGTCAGATTTTAAAAATAGTTCTGAGAAGAGTCCCTTTGTTCAACCATGAAGTGAGTGAATAGGAATTAGTTTCTCTCTCCTCAACAGGGAAGTATATCTATTTAGGATCTATGAATTAAGCTCAATTATCTTTTATATCTTTTCTTGGATCTCTATCTTGATAAGGAGTCTCATGAGAGACATCTTAAGGTGTCACTTCATCTTTATATCAAGTGTGATTTTACTCCTTTTATATTACCAATGTATCTAAAGGTTTAAAATAAGGAAGAGGTGATCGAGTGGATGCACTCATTATGTGGTTAACTATGGGAGGGGAACCAGTAGGGTTCTTTATGGAGCATAGTTATCAGTAGTGGACCATATGAACCAGGGCCTTCAAGGTTTAGACCAGCAGGGAGTTGACCTTAGAAACTTTCTTTCCAGCCTTCTAGGGCCAGTAGTTTTTGTGATTTTCCTAGGGTTGTTAGGCTAATTTTCTTTGTTTTCAAATTTTATGGTCATCCTCAAGATCATTTCCAGGTATATTGTTCTCTCATTTTATTGGATGTGGATAAATTCAACATCATCCTCAGTAACATCAACTATTGATACCATTTTAGTAAAAGGGCTGGCATGATTATGATCCAAAAGGAGCAGATGGAGTAGGTAAAGTCCAACCTTAGGATGTTCATTGTGTTCAAGGACCTTAAACAAAGCATGTTTGTAGAGGTGGCCATGGTTAGAAAGGTTGACGATATGGGAATATTTAGTTGAAGGTAGTGGGGAAGGAAACACCAGAGGGGCCAGATATCATTAGATGTATGATAATTTTATTGTATACCCTTGTTTGTTCTTTGTTAATTTGGGAGCTTCAAACTCATTTGTTTTACCCACTCTAGTCCACACACCGAAACTCTATGAAGTGAGGATTATCATTACTCTTCTATTTAATACACAATTCTGAGGCCATACCATATTTTTTATGCATTTTGGGGGGTTTATACATATAATGGGGACACATAATTCATGTGTATATATTTTATTTCCATAGATGCATCCATATGATTTTATTCTTGGCATCAATTGGTTATATTTTGTTAATTCTCTTATCAAATTCTTCTAGAGGAGTGTTTTGTTATTGGATGTGGATGGATTGAATACGATTTTCATTGGTTTGCAAATTTGTCAGGTAGTTATTATATTTATGGATTCCATTATTTCATTGGTGGATGGGTTGTATTTTAAGCTAGTAGACATAGGATGATGGAGGTATCCAGGGTTATTAGGGTGTTTTGGACATTTTTTTTGATGAGGATGTGATGGTACCACTCATGAATTGATTTTGAGTTTGGGATAGACTTATAGGATAGTTATTCTCTAAAATTGATGGCTTGATATCATCTGGAACCTCTTTAGTTATGGGGGATGAGGATTCAGATAAATGGCCCAATGAAAATGGGATTCATCTAACCTAGTGTGTCTCTATAGTAAACTCTAGTGTTATTCTCTAAGAAGGGGGTGGTAGTCTGAGGTTGTGTATAGAATACCATAGGTTGAATCATGTAATGATAATGAATCATTACCCTCTTACAAGGATTGATTATATATTTGACTAGTTTGGAGGGGCTATTTAGTTTTCTAATATCAACCTATGGTTTGGAAATCACTTGTTGAGGGTGAAGGAGGATAATGTTCCAAAAAATATCTTCATATGTTGGTAATGGAACATTGAGTGTGTATTAGTTTCACTTGGTTTCATGAACACAAGAGTTTTTTTCTTGTGAATCATAAAATCCATGTTTCATAAATTATTAGAATAGTTTTTAGTCATGTTCAATGATGACATATTGATCTATTCAAAGTTAGAGGAAGAGAATGTCAATTATCACATAGTTGTCTTGTATGTTCTTCAACACCACCAGATCTATGTAAATTTGTCCAAGTTAAATTTCTAGATATGATAGGTGCATTTACATGGGAATGTAGATTCTCATTATGGTGTATCTATGGACACATCAAAGTTTGAGGTAGTTGTTTCTCAATAATTTCCTAATAATGTGGTAAAGGTTTATAAATTCCTTGGTTTTGTAGGATATTATTAGAGTTTCATGTCTGATTTCTAATAGATTGAAACCTATTTTACTACACTAACCAAGATAGATTAGGCTTTTATCTAGACAAATCAGTGTCAAGTAGCATTTAACTACCTGAAGGGGAAATACATCAATTCTCTAGTGCTCTAGTTTCCAAATAAATGGGTGATGTTTGAGGTTTTTTATTCTTATCATTTAGGCCTAGAATGTGTCCTGGTGCATTTTAGATCAGTAATATTATATGGTTCCATAAAATTATTCCCCCATGAGTATAAAAAACACACCCATGATCTAGAGTTATTAGCATTTATGTTTACACTAAAGTTATGGATTCATTAACTCATTGGGGGGGCACTTTGTGGTCTTCATAGATCACATAGCATGACCTAAATCTATGAAAGTAGAGGTAGTTAGTGTTTTCATGGGACTATGAATTTGAGATATCATATACCTTAGGAAAATGAAATTTTTTGGTTGATTCTTTGAGTATGAACCCATATAAGGATGTTTTTTTCCGGTTTAAAGATGGTTGGAGGGAGATGGAGGAGTTAGAATCCTTGTATTTAGATGCAAGGCTGGTTGATGGTGGAGATTTATTATTTCAGATGATGGTGTAGTATTATCTAATGCCTCTGGTGGAAGAGTCTCAATGGGGGGACTCAAAGGTATAGGTGATGTGCAATCGCATTGGCCATGGTGATTATCTAAATGCATTGTCATAGGATGGTTAGAACCAGATGTTGTATTGAGGGAGGATTTTTTTTCAGGTAGTGATGTTGGAGGAAGTCCTTTTTGTGTTTCATATCTCACCTTTGGTAGTACATACATGGGCATCCAAGATATATCATGGATTGATAATGCAGTTTTAGTGTCCCATGATGAAATGGTAAGTGCTGGAGTTTGAGGCTTAGTTTCTAGTTTTCAATAAGGTAAGGGATGAGTATCATGTTTCTAGATGTTTATTTCATCCCTTGGATGTTTCTGAGTGGAAATGGGATGACATATCGATGGATTTATTCATATTTTTACCTAGATTTTATGGAGGCTATGATACTATAGGGATAATCTTGGATTGGTTGAAAAAATTGGTCCACTTTCTAGTGATCAAGTATTCAAACATCATGGATGTTTTTGAAAAGAGGTGTATGGATGAGGTGGTATGGTTGCAAGGAGTTTCAAATTCCATTTTCTATGATCAAGATGTATATTTAATTCATGAGTCTAGTGGGGATTGCAGCTTTATTTTTGAACTCAGTTACACCATAGAACTATTTTCCACCCTTAGATGGATGGATAGACAAATCATACTATCTAGACACTGGAGGATATGTTGTGGGTGTGCATCTTAGACTTCATATGATCTTGGGAACAACACTTTCCTTTGGTTGAGTTTTCTTAAAAAAATAGTTATCACTCATCCATTAGAATAACCCTATTTGAGTCTTTGTAAGGGAGGTCATTTTATTCTCCATTTTGTTGGATCGAGGTTATAGATTACATTGTTCTTGGTCTCGATGTGGTACAAATCATGAAAGAGAAATTCCAGCTTTTTCATGATAGGATGAAATCAGCACGTGCCCAATAGAAGGATTATGTTAATCACAGGAAGTGGCCCTTAGATTTTTGAGGTTTGAAACCATGTGTTCATTATGGTATCACCTTAATGTTGGTAGTTTAGGTTTTCCATGGAGAGTGATCTCTTGCACTAGTTCGTGGGACCTTTCAAGGTGGTGGGGCACATTGGTGAAGTGGCTTATTGGTTGGAACATCCACCATGACAAGACCAAATTCATGATGTTTTCTACATCTTCTAGCTCTGTTGATATTTTTATGATGAGTCCCATATCATTTAATGGGTATAGTTGGGTATTAAGGATGACACAATGTTCATGGAGAGGCCAGTGGAGACCTAGGATCATCAGGAGAAGGTGCTGAATAAATGAACCATTCCTTTGGTTCATGTATTTTAGAGGAATGGTGTCTTGGAGGAGAGTACATGGGAGTGTGATACATAGTTGTGTGAAAAATATTCAATATTTTTTAAGTTTTTTCTTATTCAATTTTTCTTGATGATGTGATTTTTAGATCATTATGTTTTATGAAATGTTTCTTTTCCTTATTATGTGATGTGTGATAGATATTATGGCACATATAGAAGGGAAAGTATGATTTCTAATTGAGATATGTTATACTTTAACATTATTAAAACCATTCAAGTGAGTTATTTCCACCCAAAATAGATAATATCTTGACATAAGATATGTAATTACTTGAATTTTGTGTGTGGTCTCTATTGTGTAGTGGTTGTCGTAATTGTTGGTTTGGTCTTTGTGGTGGATAAGATGGTTGTGAGGTTGGATATATAAAAATGGTTGTGATTTGTAGTTGGTGTAGAGTGTTGTTGTAATGAGGTTTTGATGGATGTTTTTTGAATGTTTTTAGCTGGGTTTGATGTGTGTTTGGTTAGTGGTGTTGTTTCATTTGTAACAAGATCCTTGAGATTTGTCTTGAGGGATGGTTGTTTGGACCGCTTCCCTCTTTTCATTTCATGTTAGTTTTTATTATTTAGGATGAGAATAGTTTAAGATGTATTTGATGTATGTTATATAACCTTTTAATATATTTCCTTTCTTTTATGGGTGTTAGAGGCACTTATAGTAGGTTTCAGAGTGTTTGGAGGTGTTTTGGAAGAAAAGGGGGTGCTACTGCGATTTTTGGGATGGTAGTACTATGGATCAAGGGGTTGCAGCACAAGTGTGGACACTTTGGAGTAAGTTTATCTTGGGGGCCTTTTGAGGCTAATTCTATTTTGGAGGGTAGTTTTTCCATAGATACATGGTTTTTATGTAGCTCTCCCTATCAAGTGATGGTTGCGGCATGGAATTATGGGTGTCAGTTTTCAGCAGTTCTTCCAATTTTTCCACCGTTTCACCATGGATCAGGGTTATGATGTATCTTATTTTGGGTTTTTGAGGTCCTATGACATAGAAGACCTAGCTTCCACATGGTCTCCCCCCCCATTGGATCTACAGCTTGGCAGTATCCGCAAAACCCATGCATGGATTTGACCAGCTGGGTTTTGGTGGCTAATTTTCCTTTGGATCATGATCCCTTCAGTTTTCAGTAGTTCTGTAGCATGTTCCTATGGGATATGACTTGTCCTTATGTTTTTCAGGCTGTGTATAAATTCCTAGATTCCCTTGAATCATAAAATTCTTCAATATTTCCTCTCCTTTTTTGGGTGACTCAAGTGTTCCCCAAGGGGTCCGTTTTTCCCCTTATCAGTGGCTTTCAAACCCAAATTCATAGATTGATATGTTGTGGTTTAGTGGAGTTCCCCTCTTTTACCCCTATTTTCCTTCTATTTTCTCATCGGGGGAAGGATTTTATCATGGTAAAAATCTACTTTTGGTGTTTTTTAGTAATAATTTATTTTATTATTTTGTTCTAGGTTGATTTCTATGTTCCCCATCTTTGAGGTTCTTGGAAGTTGACTCCCTCTTAATCCAACCTTGTACAATAGAAGAGAGATCTTCATTTGAGGTAGGGTATCCTTAGTTTCTCATCTAGTGTATCATGTGGGTGGGGATTCAATTTTGTGGGAATGCCCCTAAAATAATGAAGTGGAATTCATAAAATACACCCTTTATAAATCATTAAAATGCTATATTGATGTGATGTGAAAAGTTTTTTGATGTGGGTTTGTGGTTAGTGAGACTAATGTGTAGTTTTTTGAAAATGTTGTGGGGTGGTAATGTGAATTTATGATGTGGGGTGGTTATGTGATGGGTTTTGTGGATGTGATATAGGGTAGTTGTAGTGGAAAAGTGGTTGTTATGTGACTATCATAAGGATGAAGTGGATGTGGTTGTGAACAGTGGTGATGTGGGTCAGGTTGGCTTGGTGAGGATGATGCTTTTTATTTGTGTGGTGTGTTTTGTTAGTTTCTTGGGTCGTAATGGAATAAATTGTAAACAATGAAATAAAATTGGTTGATGTTAAATATGAAATACATGGGATAGAAATATGAAATGAGTGGGTTGTTTAAATGAAATTGGTTGATAATGTGAATCTTGAAAATTGTTTAATTTTATTAATATGATGAAATATTAAATGTAACTTGTGAACTACTGGAAAATGGACTTATCCCCATGATTTTCCACAAAACCGTAGGGATAGCCCCCCCCCCCCCCCCCCCATACCCATGGTTTTCCAAAACTGTGGGTATAGGGGTGTCTATCCCCACGGTTTTCCAAAACCGTGGGTATAGGGGGGTCTATCCCCATGGTTTTGGGGAAAACTATGGGTATAGGTCTGGGATAAAATACATATACCCACGGTTATGAAAAACCGTGGGTATAGGTCACTTTTGTGTGCGCGAAAAAACATATTTCCCACGGGAAGGAAATTTTTTTTGGCAGGAACCCTATACCCATGGTTCTTCCCTCTATACCCACGGTTTTTATAACTATATTTAACTATATATATATATATATACATATAGGTGATTTTAGGGTTTTGGGGGCCTATACCGACGCCGTTCCATCCCACGATTCCCAAAACCGTGGGTATAGGCTATACCCACGGTTTTGAACCGTGGGTATAGGATGTTTTTCTAGTAGTGGTGGCTTGTTATGTGGTATCATTCATTTAGAGTTTATAGAGAAAGTAGTGGGGGTTGTGAGGTGATGTATGGATATTTTTAGATAGTTGCTTCCCATTTTGTTAACCCATAGGTTAGGATTGTTTGTGGATTTATATATATACCATGTATGTTCCTTCTGATTTTCTATATACACCACATCCATGATGAGCACCATGTACCAATGTCTATATATTTGGGCGGGTTTTTCCCTAACATATCTGGAGTGAGGTAGATGGTTGGATACATGATCTTTCCCACACTCTCTTCTAGGAGATTATTATATGAATGGGTTGTGATGTCCAATAGTTAAAAAATTTACTATAGTAATATTTGATTAGGTGATGAGATATCTTATATTTGGGATCATGCATGTTAGGTGGATGTAATGAGGATGATTTCCATCATGTTCACTCTATCCTAATACTCTAGTTATGGTTGTGGATGAGATGTGATGTGATGGACTAGGTGTCTTCAGGAAAGATATGATGTGATGGACCAGGTTTCTTTAGGTATGTTGTAATGTGATAGACCAGGTGTATTTGGTTGAGATGTGATGTGATAGATAGTTTCAAATGGGTTTCTTGTCATGATGTGATGTTCATAAGAGATGGGATTTCCAATACATATGACATTGGGGTGTGATGACAGAAAATTATTGGGAAAACAGTGTAGGGTCCCCTTTAATCAGAAGACTCAGGATCAGGCAAGCCTACTCCCAGAAAATCTTTATATATAAAAAGATTAAATATAGGAAAAGAGGATAAACATGGGTTCAAAAAAGACACGTATAAACATCACCATGCACATCAGCATCAACCAGACCACAGAAGAAGGTTGGTGTAACAAAGGACTAAAAAGAGCATATCTCCTCAATCGCATGCTTGGACAGAGCATCAGAAACCTGATTCGCCTCTCTATAACCATGAGTAACAACCAAACAAATATTATCCACAAGCTTGAGACATTCATCCCATGCAGAGAAAATCTTCCAAGGTACATTTCGTGACCGCTTTCTAAGAATATCAACCGCAAGAGTTGAGTCAGACTCCATCCGTAAGGTCATCCAACCATGAAAAGAAGCATACTGAACAGCCTTGATCATAGCCCATAACTCTGCCTCAATATCCATTCCATTTCCTAAAAATTGATAAAAACAGCCTTTAACAAAGCCCCTATAGGTACGGAAAACACCACCACATCCCGAAGGCCCCAGAGCACCTGAATCCACTCCATCCACATTAACTTTCAAACACCGAGAGAAGGTGTAGGGTCCCCTTCATTGATATGATTCTTATTATGTTATTATACTTGTATTTCATTGTTTTTTAATCATTCCAAGGTGAATATGGGCTTGGTTAGTCAACCTACTTAGGTTTTTTTGGTTATATTTTTTTCTTACCGGTTCATTTGTATGTTTTTTCACATGTGCACGAGAGACTTGGTTATCCTACTAAGTATAATTTTATGTTAATCCTATGTATATATAAAATACTATCATGTTTCGAGGAGGACTATGTAAACCATCCTATACATTATTAGCTCGTACCTTTGGACTATTGTTGTGTCACTACCTTATCTTTTCCTTTTTTTGAACTTATTTGGAGACTTTTAGATGTATCTATTTTATTTATACAAGAATTATGGGGTATATTTGGTTTATCTTTTATGTTATGTCATGTATTTTATTCCAGATGATTTATCTTATCTTCTAATCCTATTATTATTTAGGTTAATTCCTTCAATTTTTTGATATTTTTATACCCTCAGTACTATTTTCCAACCTAAGGCCTATTGGATGCAGGAATCAGAGGGTCATTACCTCTATTCCTTAATTATCAACATAGGAGGGGTACCATTGAAGGGAGGTGGTCATGAAATGTAAAACCCTTTTTCCAAATCCATCATAAGGATAAAATAATGTTTTTTCTCTCATATTCTATCTCATAGGGTTTCCTAGATATGTGTAGACCAAATCTCACAATATGATCTGGTTACCTAACTCTTAGAGATGGTCATTTCCACCATTCCTTACACAATATAATCCATGGGAACCCTACTTTTGAAGAACCTACCCATTATAAATATTTAGGTCGTGATATTTGTTAAATTTAGAAGGAAACTTACAGTTAGTATTTATTGTATTTTCTTAGATTCACCATTTCTATATGTATCATATACATATCATTTATAACTATAATGAAATGACCTTAAAAATTACATAATCTACTATATTTAGACTATAATTCAATGTCTTTAATTATCAAATATATATTTTTATAGTTTTATTGAATTAGAGGAATCACTCTTACATAAACAAATATTACATCACAAACTTTACACTATAACTCAACATCTATTTTTTCCCACAATACAAAACTTTTAAAATAAAAAAAAAAATTATTTTCATAACATATCATCACAATTTTTACCTTGACCTCGTCCTTGTACCTAATCATCCTTATAACCATGTGAAAAACATTTTAAAATAGGTAATGAGAACAAAAATATTATTAAGTGACATATAAAAAAATGAAAGAACCTGTTAATACAAGAATTCTCTTAAAAAGTTTCTTTTTTCAAAATAAACTTTGGGTTAAATTAAACATTTTTGTACCTATGAAATCAACTTCTATACACAAATATTTTCATCAAACATTTGATATGAAATATTAATGTAAAAATAAAACTCATAAAGTTTTATTTTTAATCATAAAAAAATTGTGAAAAGTTTCACATCTTACACTTAAAAAGTATCATAAAAATATCTTTAAACATAAGCTCATTATATTACCTTGTAAAATAAAAATATTTCCATTAAAACCTAAAGAAATAATAGATAATTTATGCATTAGACTTGGTATATCATTTTTATATAACTCTTATAATCACTCTTACAAATGGAATAACCAACCTAGTAAATTCCAATAATCTCTTAGGAGAAACCTAACTAGTTAACTATATCCCTTTACCCAATACATTGGAGATCTATATCGGGCTCAACAATCATCATGATATATATCAAGATCATAGATAATAATGAGATATATAGGGATCATCCATCTTCATAAACAATTACCAAGAACCATAACATAATTATAATAGATAAAACATGTATTTACATTATCATACTCATAAAAATATTCTTTACACCCATAAGAAAACATTTTAAGATATTGGGATATTCATTACATTTAAAAACCTTGTTGAAAATAAAAAGAAAAATGGGAAGGAGGATATTTATTTGAATAAAACATAAAATATTATAAAGAAATTCAAATATCAAATAACACTAATAACGGCTGGAAGAACTGTTCATGTGGTATGTGTTAAAATAGAAATTCCTTTTGTATTTTCATCAAAATGTTCCCTATAAAAAACATAAAACAATTTTTTTTTGAAAACAATTTATAATTAATTTATGTATATATAAATAAATACATAAAAATATTTTAAAAATAATGACATTTCATAAAAATATTTTGAAAATAAATCTTTAAAAAATTTAAAACGAGGTGTTTAAGATAAAGTGTCACTTACCTCTAGTCTGATTCATCACTTAAATTATTTGTATTACTGAATGATAAAAGTATGTTAATTATTTAACTTATTAATAAATATTTTATTGTTTATTATTCATTTTATTTTATTTATTAACATGTTACATATAATTACTTAATCAATTAATTTAGCATCACATATTTTGACGATATTCATCTCATATGTCAAAAATCACTTTGGTAAGTTGACTATGGTCAAAGAGGTCATTATTAAATCATATCTATAATAATAATAATAATGACATAATTAAATTTTTTATACATTAATTATACTTTTAAAACCAATAATTAAATATAGTTATGAAAAAATACATACATTATAATCATGGAGATGGTAGGTTGTACGTACGCATGATTAATGTTTTCATTTTTCAAATAGAAATAGGGAAAATGGATTAATATTATTTATTATTTAAATAATTATTATTATATCATAAATATAATATTAATTTTTTGAATACAATTATATATGGTATTAATTTGATGTTTTCATGGAAAACGAATCACATAGCTTCATAGAGGTGGTAATCCACACATACGCACGAATGTCGTTATCATTTTTCAATTAATTGAAAGATAAGAAATAAGATGATATATTATCTTTTTAGAATGATAAATATGTAATTAATATAATATATATACAATAAATCCATCATTATAAATATTCATGAGAGTCAGTGATTGAAAACTAATTATATCAGGTCGCAATGTGATAGTCCATTGTACATACGAGCAATGGTTTTGTTTCCCATTTAATGGAAGAGGGAGATGGATATAGGTTATGAAATTAAAATAAAAACATATAATTATATAGATGATAATGGTGTTATTATTTAACCATGTTATAATAATATTTAAATTAGTTTAATAATAAATAAAATGAAAATGCTCATTTAATTACTATACCACTTCTTCAGACAACCTCTTTAGGTTTATATTTAAAGCCTTCCTAGGTTGGTTTTCTGATAAAACCATGGCCTCTATGACATGGTTATGGATGTAATTAATGTATTTAGGGAGTTATTTACTGAAAAAATCTATATAATTGTGTGGATAATAGGAAAGGGGGTATCCTTTTATAAGTGGGGGAGAGGACACACTTGGAATTTTAAAAAGATTAAAATATATTAATTTCATAATTAATAAAAATTACTCTAAAATAGATCAGTTGAGAATATTAGATAATATAGGGTATAAATATTTCCATAAAATATAATTTATATAATTTTATAGGTCATTTCAACCCTTATCACTTATATTTAACCCCCACCCCCCGATAAACCTATTTTAACCTTAACTGTGGTGACAGATTTTTACAGTTTTTACTATTCATTATGACCAAAAATTAATTTAACATTATTATTTCATATTAATTATGAGTATTAAAAATAAATAATACATTAACTTAAATTAAATTAATATCATTCACTAAAATTAATTTAAAATTAAACCCAAAAAACATGATGAAAAACAGTTTTTCAAAAATATGTATTTTTAAGTATAAAAAGGTTTTTATACCAAATTAACATATGAAATTAATTAAAAAAATTATTGGATTAGTAATAATATTATTGATCTAATTTTACTTTTAATCCATTTTAAAAAATTAAATTCCTGAAACAAAAAAGACAGATTTCAATAAAATCAGTATTTTTCACTCTTCATTGAAAAAATAAACTTTTCATAATATTCTCAAAAAAATATTCCTAAGATGATTTTAACACGCTTAATTAAAAAATGAAATTATTTTTTAAAAAATAAAATTTAATAATTTTAAAATTAATCAGTTAAATTAAACCATGGAATGCATGAAATCTCAAATTGGTTTAAAATAAAGTTGTTTCCATTGGACTAAAAATTTACCTAATATTATTATAGTGAATATAAATTAATAAAATATAATTATTAAATTACAATAAGATATGAAAATGATATATCTTAATATTACTATGGTTTTTACAGTAACTATTACATCCCATAAAATATTTACATCTCATTTTACCCCTATATGTATGCATGCTTCAAATGATTTTGTTTTGTAATCCCTATTACTTTTACTAAATTAACATGTTACAAACATATTAATGTGAAAATCATTATGTAACTCACATTTTGAGTTACTAATCCAAAAATATAATACAAATACATTTATACATATCTAAATTTATCACATGGATATGGTATATCAAACCATTTCATGTAAATTTTTAGAATCATATGAAACTAAAAATACCCATATGGGAAAGCATAATGTGACAGCTATCCAAACCACACTTTTTTAGGTAGATCATAAAATCTTGGGAAATTTAGTAGTCCAACCCCAAGTCTCGCTACTCATTGTTCAATAATCAAGAGATACTTCAATTTGTTTATAATTATAACATTTAATATATACGTATAAACAATTATCAACTCTAAATTCAAGATTATAACCATATAACAAACCAAAATTATGGTAGAAGAAAAGCTAAATATTATTTTTTCATTACTCGAATTTAAATCCTATATGAATGATATGAAAATTTATAAGAAATAATTTAAATAATTTAAATTAAATACAACTAAATTAATAATATAAATAATTTATATACATGAATATTTAAATTGGTATTTTATAAGTAAATGAATAATTTTATTATTTAACATGAGATGTAACTATTTTAGATAATACTAATAATAAAAAAATTTATCTTTATATGTTCTAAAGTTAACTTTATTCATTGTGGTTCCTTTAGGCCCATATTGATGAATATTTTTTGAGAAAATTAAATTTTAATTGTTTTAATAAAGATGACATATTTTTACCACGACATGATGGAATTATCCAAACCATTTTGGATTGTGATATTATGTATAACCATATAAAATTTTAGTTATTTATTATCACCAAGTAATATGATTAATTAATATTTACCATGATATACCAAATCCTTATGGTGGCTATTACCTTGATGTTTTGATCAACTAACCAAGTCATGGTGATGTTGAAAACAATACTCTATTTTATAGTTTGATGAAATATAATGTTTCCTTTATACCATGTTGTTATCACTTTAAAAAAATCATACAATAATTTGGTGATCATATACATATGTTTTTTTTAGGAAAAACACTATAGACTATGATGTGCTTAGATAACTGTGGCCACAGTTCTGGAAAAAATTCCAAACATGGTTTTAAATTCATTATTCATGCTTTTGATTCATCATTGGCCTTGGATAATATACCACTGATGGGTTTAATAGGAAATTATTATACCCTTAAGTAGTAGAATAAAACTCAAAACTCATGCTAAGATCTATCAGGTGAGGAATCAATAATATTAAATAAGAAAACCCATAAAATAAGAATACCTCACTACCCATGCTCTTGATCTTCACTTGAAGTGAGTTTTATCAATCTCCCTCAATAATAACCAATCACTTATTTTCTGGGAAAGTATTCCCAGTCACTGAAATTACTTTGATAATCCATTTTCTTTTTATTGATGTATTATCACCTCCTATTTAAAGGAAAATGAAGAGAATATAAATAGAGAGTGTTTTGGATTAAATAAAATGATCTACACTGTATAAAATGTAGTCTACGAATATCAATTTTTATAATCCATATTCATTGAAAGAAATATCCTATTGGAATTATAATTTTTCATATTTTATTAAATGACCAAACTATATTTATTCTTCCCTCATTGATAAATCCAATTGCTAAACACCATTTACAATTAATAAGATATCTACATGTCATCATATGAAATTTTAATAACTACAAAATTTGATAATAACTATAGAAGATTTATCCAAATTATATAACAAATCCTTCTATAATATTACCATGACATCGTATAGATGTCCATGAGATACTATAGACTACAGCATGGTGACTTTCACCATATCGGGGTAGGATGTTTAGTGCATAATTATTAATTGAGATTTTTTCCCTTGATTAGGGAGTGTTGTTATAGGTTTATGAGGATTTAATGAAATTTTAACAATGTAGTAAAAGTCATTAAAACCCAAAAATTCCTAGGATCACTATTTATGAGACCCAAAAACATCAAAAAAAATACGAATATTGTAAACCTTTAACTGATGAATTAAAATTCTATTATCTTCAATCATATGTTTAAATGAGATCACTAAGAGGAATCCATTAGGCTACCTATATTCATGGTGTATCCATAGGTTGACATGAATCACCTAATATTTGTGTTGGATTCATCTTATCTATAAGATATGGTAATACATCTTATTGATTGCATCCTTGCAACTTCACATAATTATATTTTGATAATTATAAAATTAGAATTTTATCCATTCTAACATTAGTAAAGAAATGTGTTTTAAGATTATACTACTTATAGAAGAAAATATTATTATTAATTTTATTTATTGACTTTTTATTCTTATTTTTATGTGTCTTATGAACTAATTTTAGATAAAAAATCACATTTTTATGAGTTAGGTTAACTTATATGATGTTTTTCTATTTCTTACATGCCTTTTGGAATTTCTATAAAGTTATATGATATTTTAAATTCATTCATTTTTTCTCAAAGTCTTATGATTTTTCAATGACATGAATTTTTTCATGAAATCTTGCAACTTAAAATAAAATCCATGTGTATTTAAAAATTTAATACATTTTTAATTTAAAGTTATACAAAATCCAATTCTTATAACTAAACAAATTCTAAAACACAGTCTATAAAGTCATATATATTATAGGAAATTCATAGTTTTTATACTCAACATATTATGATATACAAAGTAATGTGGGGTTTTAAATTCATATAGAAATATCAAATTATAATGAAATTAAAATACTTAGGTTAATTCTAATTTCATTCACAAATCATCTGAATTTTCAATTTTTTTAAAGCATAAAATATGATATTTTTTTGATATATTTTTATATATAGATTTACTACATATTTTTTATACATATTTTTCTTTATTTATTTGTTCTATGATTAATGATTAATTATTTTTATGCTGTGAAAATTTATTAGAAATCATTTTATAGAGAATTAAATTATGAGTGATCAAATGTGTTTTCATTTTTAATGTTACACTCTTGTAAATTTGTGTGTTTCAAATTTGAATTTTCTGAAATTTAAATAGTTTTTCTCACATGTTTTTTAAAATTTATACTGGGGATTTAATATTAATTATTATGGGAATATTAACTTTTGTATTATTTTTTTACTCATTCTAATAAGTTATGTTATATGTATAGTTATTATCTATTCAGAAGTAATGTGAATATTATTGTATATACACAAAATGGAAAATACATGTGAACCATTTTATGTGAAATATGAAACAAAAAAAATTATTTCATTATTGTCACATGCGTAACTATGCTTTGTAAAAGAATATATAAAAAGGATGGTATTTTAAAAAATATATACATAAAGAAACTCTATAAAAATAGTTTGAAACAAATGCAAGATATTTGAGAGTTGATATCTAAGTAATTTTCAAGGATACTCAAATTATGGTTTTCTTCACACATTTTTTATCACCACTGAAACATTCTTAGCTGAACTTTATCGTTATATACCTTTTTTTTGGAGTGAACCATGCTTCCTCGACACTCAAAGATTCACTATTTCAATTGGTTTCTACTATAAAAAATTATTTCTATATTTTTTGTGTGTGTAATTTTTGGTTTATGGTTTTTTATTCAAAATTATGACATTAGTTTCTCAGTAATATGACCCCTATAAAAGCTAGTTTGGTTTTTACTATATCTGATAAGAGGTAGAGGGTTTTGGTTGTGCCATCTCTTGGATAAAGGATATGTTTATTCTTCCTATACTTAAAAAATAAAGGTTCTAAGTTATGCCTCCTAATGATAAAAAGAGAGGATATTATTTTGTGACTCTAAGTGTATAAAAGTCATTGTAAAATGTTGTGACTCATTTCAAAAGTTATCTTGCTATTTAGTTAGTGTTGTACTCTAATGTTGAGAGTGTGAAGAGTATAAATAGGATCACATTAATCTGAACTACTATAAAAATACTTGTGGTCATATTTTTATTTTCTACTATAAAATAACTCTAATAAGTATTTAAAATTTTATAAAAATTTCAATTCACCCCTTCTTGAACATTCAACAATCTCCCCTACTGAGTAGAAAAGTTTTATTAGATTTTATAACTTGAAAGGATAACTAGATTTATCTTATATATATATATATATCTTTTGTTGCTATGAATGTCCTAGAATTAACCATCCAAGGAAAAGATATATATGGGATAGAAGGAAAATGTTATAATGATAGTTTTTCTCTACAAAGGCCACCATTTTTTATGGTAACAATTACGTCTATTGGAAATTTTGGATGGAAACATATCTTAAATATCTATGTATTAACCATTTTTAGTCATGGTAAGACCATAACAATCCCTAAGTATGATATTGATACTCGATATGGTGTTTATGATTTGAAATATGTTCTTAATTAAAAATCCTGAACATTATTTTCTGTGGTATTAATCAAAATGTATTCAATCACATTATAGAATGTAAACCCACACATTATATATAGCGAATATTAAAAAATAATCATTATGGTTCAGATAAACTTATTAAAAATTAGTTTAGTATGCTAGGTTTTGAATATAATAATTTAAATATGGGTGATAATGAAATTATAAATCAAGTGTTTCATTATTTTACTAGTATTATAAATGGAATGTATATATTAGAATAATATCTAGATAATACAATTTTAGTTGAAATGGATTTTAGAGGTATTCTAAAAAATGGCATGATAATACGGTATAAATTAATAAGAGTGAAAATTTTAAATAATATACTCTTGATAAGATTATAGGTTATAGGTTATTTATTGTAATATTAGTTAGAATTGAAAAATATCGATAAATAAGAATCTAGTAAAAGAAAGAGATTGGATTTGAAATCCAAAATCAATGTTACTAATTACTCCTTAAACTCTGAGTTATAGGAAAATTATAGTGATTAATCATTTCATATTATTATTATAAGAGAAAGAAGTGGAATTTAAGAAGGAATAAAAGATTTTATTCGATAGATAATAATCAAAAAAACTGAAAAGGTAATGTTATTTCTAATGAATCTCTGAATATAACATGTTATGAATGTAGAATAAATGGGAATATAAAACCTAAGTGCCTAAATTTTAAATGAAATAACAAAAACATGAGAAAAAAAGGAGAATATTCTATTTTAAGCTTTATGGATCTGTACCGATGACTCAAACTATAGTGAAGAATCTATTTATGTAAAAGAATTAGGAAATATTTGTTTATTGGAAACTTAAAATTTGGAAAGTGATTTTTAAAATGACTCTTCTTATTCTAATTATAAATAATATATTATGGATGAATTATATAAAATATTAAATGATAAAAAATCATGTTTTTAAGATATGATATTTTTATAAATAACTCAAGAATAAGTATAAAAACATGTTGAGAAAAACAATATAACTCTTGAATAATATAAAAATTAATGGAATATTATTTTTATCTCTAATAAGAAATATATATATACATATTTGGAAATCATTGAGAAGGTAAAAATTCAAAATTAAGGACTATGTTTCTAAAAATAGAGAGGTTTGAGAAATAAAGCTTAATGATATTCTCTATAAAAATTACATTCTGCAAAATTAGATTGAAAGTTTAAAAATAGATCTATCAATATTTGTTAAAAGAAGAGAAAGTTATGATAAAAAGGTAAGATTGAACAAAGTAAAAAATATATATAATAATTTTCTTTGTTATTATAATTAATAACCTAATATTTATGAGGTATTTTATGTAAAATGTTCCAAATGAATTGTTCTAATAGTTACTTTTTTTAAATGTGAAATGAAAGGTTATTATGGAATTAAATTTTCATTGAGATTTAAATAATATATCGTTCACACCAAAATATTTATATTTAAGTTCTTATAATATAAATTTTCTAGTACTAACTTTTTTAAATAAATTTTGGTCCTCAAGAAGTGTTTCACTAACCAGATTGGACCCATGTTTGCATAGGTTACCAAATTCTCTTAAATATATCATTATAAAAAACTTTCTTTAAATTTTTGAGAAATGAAACTTGGTACATTTATAATGGGTGTTCATATCATATTATATGTGATGAAATAAATTTTTTATCATTACACAAATTTATAAGAGGTAATGTTACATTTTTTGATAATTCAAAAGGTATTGTCATAGGGTTTGGAGAAGTTCGACTTTAAAAATATATTATTATCACAAAGGTACTATATGAGTAATGGTTAAAACATAATTTTTTTAAGTGTTTCTAAATTATGTGATTATGTAATACATGTAAAATTTTTAATTCATAATTATATTATTAAAATATTAATCTATATTATTTTTTGAAAATTAAAAGGATAATATTTATTATAACAATTATACTGAATTAACTGACCAAAATGTTAAATGTTTATGTGTTTTTAAATTAAATAATATCTTGTGGAATATAAGAATTGTTTATTACAACATTAGACTATTTTACAAGCTATCCAAAAATCAGAATGTCCTATAGATTCCAAAATTAAATATGGACAACACCAACTTTTGTGACTCGTGTATAAAAGGTTAACACCATAAATAGTCTTTCTTAATAAGAAAGAAAGTCCATATGTTAAGTCATTTAAAAATAATACATCTTTATTTATTATTACTAATGTTTAATACTAGTATGAGTTGAAAAAAATATGTGTTTATAATTTTTAGTGATTTCAATAGATTTATATGGAATTACTTTCTAAATAATAATTTCGAAACTATTTAATTTTTTATTATATTATGTTAATTAAAAATGAACAATGATATTTAATTTTTATTATATTAAAATTTATAGGGGTGATAATTTGTAAAAATTTATTTTGGAAATATTTGTGAAGATAATGGTTATACTCATAATTTTCCAACTGTTAGGGGGGCATAACAAAATTGTTTTGTGGAAAGGAAAAATAGAACACTATAATAAATGTCTAGAGCCATGTTAAATGAATTTAAAGATCCTAAATATTTTTTTAGGAGCTATAAATACATCTTGTTATTTATCAAAGATAATTATTTTAAGATTTATTTTAAAGAAAACACATTATTGAATTTATAATGGTATAAAACCAAAAGTTGGGTATTTTAGAGTATTAGGCTATCGTGTTTATATTATTAACACTAAATATTCATTCAATAAATCTAATTAAAATTTTTATGAAGGTGTATTTTAGGTAAATAAAACTATAGTAAATCCTGTAAAATTTATAATAAAATATCCATAGTATTTTAATGATCTATATATTTGTAATTTGATAAAAGTATTTCAAAAGAAAATAATGAGGATTTGAACTAACTTGAAGACAATTTTAGATATTTTAACTTAAGATAGGTTAAACCTAGAAATAAAAATTCAAATTTGGAGGGGGATAGTCACCCTCATAAAAATTTAGAGAAAATTATTAAAGATCAACCTTTAGAAAAAGTAATTGTAAATGTTGATTCAATAATTCAATCCATATATTCTTTAAGGAAATTTTTTTCTCATTATCAATCTATTTCTCATTTTCTTCCAAACAATATTGATGAATATTTACTTAATTCTAACTGAATTCTTGTTATGGAAGAAGCGTTAAACCAAATTTCTAAAAATAATGTTTTGGATTTAGTTGAACCTCCTAAATATTCTTAAGTAATTGGTACAAAATAGATTTTTAGGAATAAACTTAGTGAATTTAGATAAATTATAAGAAATAAGGACACATTAATATCAAAAATATATTACCAAGAAGAATGAATAGATTATGATGAATCATTTTCTCAATATGTTAGGTTATAAGCAATAATAATTTTTTTTAGATTATATAGATTTAATAGGTTTTCAATTAATTCAAATGGATATAAAAAGTGTACTTTTAAATGGATATATATATATATAAGTATATGTTATATATCCACCTTATAGTAACATAGGATTTTCATACATAAATTTCACCGTTTTTAGATGAATTTTCAATACAATTCATAAACACACACCCTAGGAACAAAATATTTTAGTGTATTTGTAGACTAAAAACACATTCTTCTTATTTCATGAAATATATTCAACATCTCCCATAAATATATTCTCATGTATTACTCCTCTTAAGCATACCCTACCTAAACCTTTCTTCATAACTTGGGGAAGGAAACAAAATAAAGGGTGAGATCAAATGCTCAGTAATGGTAAACATAGAAGATGTCAATCTATGATCATATGAAAGCATGAGATAAGAATAAGGGTGTGTGATCATGAATATAATTTACAAAGTTCCTACCCAAAATTTCATAGATCATAAACCTGATTCAAGGAATAAAACATTACCATTTCAGAAAACATGGGCCAAAAGAGTGAGAAATCATCATAAATCAATCATAAAACATAAGTTCATGTCATAAAAATCTACCACCATCATAAATATAGAAAATAATTCCATATATCAAGTTTAAATACCGATAACATCTATATAGTGAATCAGGACTTATCACTTGTTTCCCATTGTGGATCAGGATGCACCTATTTCCCATAGTGGACGAGGACACACCTATTTCCCATAGTGGAAAAACCTATCAACTAGTTTCCCATTGTTATCTCATGAGATAAAATTTTTTGCCCTGTTAATTGGAGGTAAATATAGGTATCTCACATCTCATAATGAAAATCATACTTATGTGTGCCACAATATCATAAAATATACATCATATCTTCACATCACAACCCATGTAAAGAAATATGGATTCAAAAAAATCATCAATTCGCATAGAATAACGCATTAAAAATAAATGGGTTTCATAAAAATTTCATCAAGATAAAAATTAATCATGCATAGAAATAATAAGGATGGTATAATTCAATATTATCTCTAATAAAGCATAAGTAACATAAAATTATTTCTTCTTATATGGAAAATGATTTTAAAAGATAACTTGGAACATCTCTTTAGAAATATATCCTTTCTATTTTGAAAAACACTCTTTAAAACATAAAACATTTTTAGAAACTATTTATTTTAAAATAACATTGAAAAATTATAAAGGAATATTTAAAAATAATTTAAAACATTTCTTGAGGAAAATATTATTTTCTTTTTGAAAAACAATTTTTTGAACATAAAACAATTTCAAAAAAAAATTAAATAAAATTGAAATTTTATAATGGAATCCATAAAAATAATTTAAAAAATTTCTTGAGAAAAGTTTCCTTTCCATTTTGGAAATCAGTTTTTAAAACTAAAAATTCATAAAACATTTTGGAAATAATTTTCTTTGAAAACAAACATTGAAAATTATAAATAAATATTTAAAAAAATTAAAACATTTCTTTAGTAAAATATCATTTATTCATTGAAAAACACTTTTTAAAACATAAAACTTTTCAAAATCATTTTTAAAAATAAATATGAAAACTTATAATAGATGATTTAAAAATAATTTAATACATTTCTTGAGTAAAATGTCCTTTATATTTTTTAAATCACTTTTTAAAACAAAAAATTCATAAAAAAATTTGGAAATACTTTTCTTTGAAAATAAACTTTGAAAATTTTAAATAAATATTTAAAAAATGATTTGTTCATGATCGTAGAAAATACAGTTCTATCCATACACAATAAAAAATATTCCTTTTACATTTTTAGTAAAATCCAAATGGGAATTTTTTGCAAAATAACATAAATATTCATTTCAAAACATTTTTTAAAAAGTCAAAAATGGGTGAAAAATTAATAAATCATTTGAATAATTTTAAAGGACATTTTTTGAAAAAAAATTAAAAAAACGGTTTTAGAAGAAAAAATGTATTTTAATTAAGAGATAAATAAAGATGTTTTTTCTTAAAAACGTTATTTTTAAATAGTTTGTACATGAAGAGAGAAAAATGATGGTAAAACGTGTATTCTCATGAAATAGATAGGTAAGAAGAAACATCATGGGTTTCTTGAGAGATAGATCATAATATTTCATCATTGGAATCATAATTATAACTTCTAAAATTTAACCAAGGTATAGACTATTTAATTGTTAGTTTAATTATTTCAAGAGACCTAGGGAATATGCCTGCACGGCCTGATGTTGGTCCCAAGCAACAGATTTTTTTGAAATGGTTGCATGAGATTTATGCAAAATAATACATTATACCCTAGAATAATGTTTCGTGTTAAAAGAAATTAAAAGGTATAAAAGGAATAAAAATAAATTTGAAAAAATAGAAATAAATTAAAAATAAATAAAAATAAATAATAAAATAAAAAATTGGTTATGAGAAAAATGAAAATAATTAAAATAGGCTTAACCTATTTTTATTTTTATTTTATTTTAACCCTCCGTTTTATTTTTATTATTTTATTTTATTTTATTTTATTTTATTATTATTTATTTCTTTCCCTTTATTTTTTCTCTCCTTTATTTCTTTCCTTTTATTTCTATTATTTTCTTCCTCTCTTCTGTCCCTCTCATCCAGTACATCCCGCCCCATGTCCATGTGGTGCGCCTCCCTCCTCCTCCACTTTGGAAGCCCACTACACTATTGATTCTTCTCAAATTTTATCATTGTTTGAAGTATAGTGAATCTCTAGGTAACCATTATTATCTTCACTAATTAATTTGGGGTTTCATTCTCTCTTCATTTCGCAGTCTTCTATAAAAGGTTTTTACCCGAAATTGGGGTTTTCGTTAAATCCTATGATTTATTCCATTTTATTCCAAATCAAAGGTTGTCATGGGATGTGGGGTATACTACAATAATTAGGTAGGGTACCTATGTTTTATCTAATCATTTGTTTGATTCGTTCAATTCACACCATTGTGCCACTCATCATTGCCTACCAGTGAATCCTAAATAAAGCGTATTAATTTAATTATATTGTTTTGTCTTGATCATTGGGACTTTTGTTTAATGTGAACCCCTTCCTAGGTTGTTTCCATTTCATTGAAAATGCCTTTGGGTGTGCCGAAAATATTTGCATATTTACCATTGGCCTTGAATCTTTAAATTATCAATTATGTGTGCATGTGTGATAATTTCAGTTAAAGTTTTAAATTGAATAAATCATTTAGGATGAAACATAAACCATGAATTTGGTTTTCCTTAATATTTTTTATGCCTAAATAATTACTGTTATAAGTATTGTCATGATTTTTTATTATTAAATGTCATTTCATATTCTTAAACTGATAAAGTGCCAGTTTTCTTTAATATTGTGTTATTATTATTAGTTATGACTATGGAGATTAAATAATTACTAAGCATGTGGAATTAAATGGTTAATTAAAGGGCTACCATCATGAATACTTATTTTTTGATATATATATATATATATAATACTCTCTTGTTTTTAAATTAAATCAGACTGGGGAGTGAACATGGGCCGCGTTTTAAGAAACTACAATTGGAATCTCTGTGCTAGATAGGTTACCACGCATTTCATCGAGAAATCAATGTTTTAGAGTCACTGGGCAAGGGCCTCCCTGAGATTTTTACTACACAATTTGGGTGATATAGGATCCCTAAGTGGTATTTGAGGATGGACTCATTGGAAAGATGTCTATGTCAAGCCTTATTTGATACTCGATCCCTTACATGTGATACCCAGGATGGACTCATGGTTATCATACCACGAGCGATGCATGGGATCTAGAAAGTATTTCCTTAGATGGGCTCATGGCATTAGATATAATTGAATGGATGTACCATAGAGATACCTTAGGGATGGGCTCAGACTCCACCTCTCAATTTATAAATTTTAATATAAATTCTTGAGATTATTTTATTGATACTACATAGAGTTATCTATTTCTTTGTGATACATCTCTTGAGCCTTCAGTGTGCCTGGTTTTGACATATGGATTATACCCGAAGACAAATCATAGTGTTGGGGGAATGCCCTTTTCTTTGGACCATCATGTTACTTAGGCCTTTCTAAATATACTATACTTTACCAAGTATCTCATTCATACTTATAGCTCAGGATGAAGAAGGTGGTATGGGACGAGTGTTTGTTGGGGAACCCAGTCCAAGGTGTAGTTATTTTATTTAATTAATTTCTTACTTTTATTATATATTGGTGCACTGTTATTTTTCTACAATACGAAATGGAATTTTCTAAAAATTGTGGGTCATGGCTTACTGAGATTAAATCTAACAACCTACTTGAGTGTCGTTTGTTACTCGAGTAGACATTATGATTGTACGTATGGACACATGGAAGTAACCCAATCCTAATGCTTGATTACTTTGCTATTTTAGATGGAGCTTTGGGGGAATAGGACTGAGCCTATGCTCGACATTTTGTGTGTGATTTTCTTTTCTTTTGTTAGTTTTATTAGAATTCATTCTATTCTTTTACCTCGTACCCTTGCATTTTGATTTATTTACTTTTGGCATCATACATTGATATCATTATGGTATCTTTTATGACTATTCAGATTCTATAGTTATTATTTATTTTGTTTGGTCATTTATCTGCTATTGTTATTGTATTCTTTTTCTATATTATTTTTCAACTTGTTCATATATTATTTACCATTGTGTAATACCTTATCCTATAAGAGAATAGTCTCCCCAAAGACTCCCCTAAGGCCCTTGCTGCTAGTCAGCAGCCTCTTGCATTTTGGAAGATGTTCTTGAGGTCTTGTGGCTCATCTTCTCGGGTCCTGGTTCAGTGGAACTCAGGGTGGTATTCTAAAAAATTGTATTAAAGGGGGTTATATTCCTTTTTCTTACTGTTTGGGTTATACATGAGACTAAGACATAGGAATTTGTAATTTACCCTTTGCTTGGATGTAGTTAACCCAAATATAGGGGACACCAAAATTTCCTAGGTTAGGGATTTTAGTTATTGATTATATCGTTTATTATTGATAAGACTTCACCATTGGGTGACACACTTGTTTATGTTATTACTAGTATTAGTATTATTGAGATGAAGATCTTGAATATTGAAACCTGAGAACATGAGGGCATTCAATTTAAATGCATCATATTAGGCACCATATGGATTAAAATGACATGAATATTGTCATTCCATATCTAATTTAAGCTTGAATCTGTATTTTTTCATGTTAATTTTGTCCTATTTAGTTATAATACCTTTCATTACTTGATTTTTATAAATATAAAGTATGTATGTGTCTTAGTGATCCTTCTAAGACCTCTTATCTTTTTATCTAGACTCATCTCTTAGAGCGGGCTATCTATTGTGTAAAACTCAGAGGTAGGACAAGGATTTGGTTCTTCCCATCAATTAATTATGTGCCATTATGTCTCTCGACGCTCCTTTTAGGGTTAGAACAGAGGTTATATTCCAGTACCAAAAGTTCCCCCTCGAGATGGGTAGGTACAGTTTTGTCTAGAATTTATTTATCCTCAATATGGATGACTTTGATTTCATTCTTAGTATAGACTGGATCTTTTATTATCATGTCCATGTGGATTTCTATTTCCATCAGGTTTCCTTAACAACACCTGAGGGGAATACATATATACACAAGGGAGAATGGTATATCCAAGAAGATCGAGCTGGACCCAAGTATTCTAGGCTGAGCAGGGTGACATCCCAACTATAAAGTCTCTTTATGAGTGATCATTAATTGTAGTTAGTGGGTTTCCCTCCCATTGGGGATCATTTCAGGGATGTATTACCCAACGATGTCTTTGGTTTACCGCCTATGAGGTATGTTGTGTTCGCTATCAAGGTAGTTCCAAGTGTGGCACCAGTATCCATTCCTTCTTATAGGATGTCATTAATAGAGCTCCAAGATTGATCTGAGATTAGGCTATCATCAAGTGTGTTTGCGAACATCGGATATACAATATACAGATTTTTGAAGAAGGTGTATCTTCAGTGAGTTTTTTTATATCATTTGTTCTGATGAACACGCCATCAGTTTTCAAGTCTCTGATTAATTTGATTTTCCACCCATACCTTGATTTGTTTTTTGAAGTCTTCATGGATGACCTATTAGTGTACTCACTCTCTATACAAAACCATGAAAATCATCTTGAGACTATGAATAGTATACCAAGAGAGCCCCAACTATATGCGAATCTTAGTAAATTCTACTTTTGGATCAGTAAGGGTCACTTCTTGGTTCATATCATATAAGAAGTAGGTGTATTAGTTAACCCAAAGAAGCTGAGTAATCTAGTTTTTTAGGAACATCCCAATAATGTGTTCGACATATGTATTTTCTTGGGGATTTTTTTGGATATTATAGATGTCTAATCCATGACCTATCCTGCTTAGTAGCACCTCTTACAAGATTGACTAAGAAGGGTGTGCAGTTCCTCTGGTCATAATTTTGTGAGAAAACTTTTCAGGATTCAAAGGGAAGACTCACGATATCTATGATCTAGATTCTACCTAATCCAGGTAGAATTTATATTTTTTACTATGATTCTTCAGGAGTCGGACTGGGTGCAGTTCTAATGCAAGGTGAACGATTTATGGCTTGTGGATCCTGCCATATGAGGCCTCATGAGAAGAACGATCCTAAGCATAACCTGTAATTAGTAGGTGTGGTTCATTATCTACATTGTTGGATACACTACTTGTTGGGATAGAGATTCTTTTTTTACAAATATCATAAAAGTTTTAAATATATATCTACATAGTGAGACTTAAATTTGAGGCAGCATCGGTGGGTTGAATATGTACAGTCATTCGACTTTGATCTTTCTTATACCCCTGTTAAGGGTAATGTCATGGCTAATGCTTTCAGCCCCAAAATGTAGACACAATCCATTCAGGTAGCCAGCAGTGAGTGGAAGATGATGGCTTTGTTTTCTGAGATGCATCTGGAGGTTTAGGAGCAGCGCGGACAACTAGTTCTAGAAACTCTTGTAGTGACGTCCTCTCTTTTTGAGAGAGTTCGCATGTGATAGTTATTTGATATAGATAGTCTCATTTTGAGGGAGAGAATTACAAGAGATAACCCACATCTTAGTTTGGTTATTTATGGTAGTGAGTCTCTGCTCTAAAGTGGATATGTATGGGTTCCTTATGATATTTGGGAAGAGATGATGAGGGAATATCATTCCCCTATTTGGGAAGTTCATCTTTGACTTACCAATATGTACAATGATATGAATTGTTAGTATTATTGGCCAGGTATGAAGAAGAAAATAATAGGTTTTATTACCCTATGCTCCCCCTATCAGTAGGTGGAGGTAGAGCACTAGCAACCTGCTAGACTCTTACAACCTCTATACATTAATAAGTGGAAATGGAATGATGTTGACATATATTTCATCATAGTCTTTTTGAGATATCCTTGAGGAAGTGATGTAGTATGGGTGATCATCGATAGGTTGACCAAAGTAATGCACTTCCTACCTATCTGGGTGACCTTCTCTATTAATGAGTTATGGAAACTATATATTAGAGAGATAGTTTGAATTCATTGTGTTTCATGTTCTATCGTGTCAGAACAAGATGCTTATTTAACATAACGATTCTATAAATGTTTATAGAAGGAACTTGTTTTATAGGTTCTTTTGAGTACTACATATCACCCTCAGACTGGTGGGCAGCCTGAACAAACCATTCGAAAGTTAGAGGATATGTTGTGGGCCTATATCCTTGACTTTAATGGTTCTTGTAGAAACATATTCATCTATTTAAGTATTATTATAATAATAGATTCCAAAAAACAATTCAAATGGCTCTATACGAGGCCCTCTATGGTAGACCATTTTGCTCACATCTATGCTGGCTCGAAGTAGGTGAGGCGGATATTTTGGGTCCTCATCTCATTCAGAAGACTTATGAGCATGTCCAACTAATTTATAAGCATATGTATATAGATCATCCCAGACATAATCTTTATACCAATCATCATCATAGACCCCTAGAGTTTGAGGTGGGACATCGGGTCTTTCTATGTGCATTATAGATATCGGGTCATAGGTGAATCAGGAGACATGGGAAGTTATCACTATGTTAGGACATTTAATATAGTGGAGAGAGTTGGGCTGGTAGCCTATAAGTTTTTGTTACCTCGGAGGTATCATTCCATGCATGATGTCTTCTATGTCTCTCATCTTTGATAGTATCATCCAAACTTATCTCATTCATTTAACCCTGAAAAAATTGAGCTTCAGGTGGATTCTTTCTTTCATGAGCTTCTGATTTGTATCATTGATTATAGCATGAAGGTTTTCTAAGATAGGTTTGTTCCCCTGGTCTAGGTGATATGGAAGTACGAATGTGTTCCGGATGATATAAGGGTGTGGGAGACTGATGTGTGTGTGCAGTGGCTGGAAATTTTCTCAGATGAAGTTCCACTACCCTTAGAAGGGTAAAGCAGGTACAAGTTGTATTAAGGAGGGTAGGTTGTAACATCTCAGCTTTAACAATCTAAGTACCATATAATTGTTAGTCTAATTCCTTAAAGCAGCCCAGGGCACATGCCCATGTGGCTAATGCTGGTCCTGAGTAGCAGATTTTTTTAAAATGGTTGCATGGGATTTCTACAAAATAATACACTATGCCCTAGCATAATGTTATGTGTTAAAAGAAATTAAGATTAAAATGAATAAAAATAAATTTATATAAATAAATCGAAATGAAAAAAATACGTTAAAAATCGATTATGAGAAAAGTGAAAATAATTAAACTGGGTTTAACCCCTTTTTATTATAATTTTTTCTTTTCTCCATCCCTTTTATTGTTATTATTTTATTTTATTTTATTTTATTTTTCTTATTTATTCATTTTTCCTTTTTTTATGCTCGTTTGTTTCATTAATTTTATTTCTTTTTTCCCTCCTTTATTCTCTCCTACTCCTCATGTGTGTTGCGCCCCCTGTCCAGGTGGTGCGCCTCCCTCATCCTCTACTTTGGAAGCCCACTGAACCTCTGATTATCCTCTTATTTTTTTACCATCTAAAGCACAGTGAAGATCTAGGTATGTCTTATCATATGCACCAATTATTTTTGGGTTTCATCCTTTCTTTCTCATGCAATCTTCCATAGAAGGTTTTTACCTAAAATTGGGGTTTTTGTTAAATCCTTTGATTTCTTCCATTTTAAGTCAAATCAATGGTTTTTGTGAGACTTGGGGTATACTACGACTAAGAGGTAGTCTTTCTATGTTCATTCTCATCGTTTCATTGCTTCGTTCACTTTTCACCATTGTGCCACTCATTGGTGGCTACCAGTGAATCCTAAATAATTCAAGTTAATTTAATTAAACTATTTTTTATTTATCTTTGTGACCATTGTTTAAGGAGGACCCCTTAATATGTTGTTTCCATGACATTGGAAACCCCTTTGGGTGTTCCAAAAATATTTTCCTATTTACCTTTGGCCTTGAATATTTAAATAATCAATTACATGTGCATGTGCAGTAATTTGGGTTGAAGTTTTAAATTGAAAATTTATTTTTAATGAAACATAAACCATGAATTTGATTTTTCTTTGAATTTATTATACCTAAATAATTTTTGTTATAAGTCTAGTCATGATTTTCTATTATTAAATTCTATTTCCTGTTATTAAAATAATAAAGTTCCTTGTTTTTTAATATTGTGTTATTATTATTAGTTGTGACTATTGTGCTTGAATAATAAGTAATCATGTGGCATTAAATAGTTAATCAAAGGGTTTCAATCATGAATTATTATTATTTCAATATAAATATATATATATGCCTCACTTATTGTTTTAAATGAAATTTGGTTAGGGAGAGAATGTGGATCATGTATTAAGATCCCACAATTGGACTCTCTGTGCTCAATAGATTCCCACACAATGCATCGAGAAAGCAGTGTTTTAAGCTCTCCAAGAAAGGGATTCCCCAGGATTTTTACTATACTATTGGGTGATATCAGTTACCAAAGGGGTAGTCGAGGATGGACCTATTAGAAATATGTTTACTCCAAACCTCATTTGATATTTGTTCCCTTACCTGTGATACCCAAGACAGACTCATGTTTACCATACAACAAGTGATACTTGGAATCTAGAAGAATTTTCTTGGACAGGCTCATGGAATTGGATATAATTAAATGTATGTACCATAGAAATACCTTAGGTATGGGCTCATAATCAACCTCTTAATTTTTAAATTTTAATATAAATGCTTGAGATTATTTTATTGATATTGCATCGAGTTTTCTTATGTTTTGTGATACATATCTTGTGCCTTTACTTTTCCTGGTTTTGAAATATGGATTAGAACCCAATCCAAAACACATTCTTGGGGTTACACCCTTTTATTTGGTATGTCATGTTACATAGTCTTTGTTTCATATATTCTTATTTACCAGGTATCTCATTCAGACTTTAGGCTCAGGCCGAAGTAGGTGGTATGGGACAGGTGTCCATTTAGAAACCCATCCTAAGTTTTCGTTCTTTTATTTAATTAATTTATTACTTTAATTATACATTGGCACACTTTTATTTTTATACAAAACAAAATGGAAAGGTCCCGACACCGTGGGTTCTAGACTGCTGAGATTATATCTTAAACTGTAGAGACCCGTATCCTGACGTACATGGACATTACATTACTTTTGCGGAATACTTAGTAAATAACAAAAACACACACACAAGGATCGTAATAGTTTAGTGTCTTTGGAAACTCGGAACGTAATCTTCTAATCCTGGTGAAAGATCTTCAAAATCTCCCACAAAGATCTTCCCTTTTTTTTACCTAAAACCTTTCTTTATATCCTGGGGAAAAGAAAACATAAAAGGGTGAGCTCAAATGCTCAGTAAGGGTAAACAAAAGAAATATCAATCACATAATTTTCATAAGAACATAACATTTTTGGAAATCTTAACCTGCAAAAGAGAGCATAATTTCATAACATGGGATAAATCATAGTAGTGAAAATGAAACCCTTACATAAAACATTACTCATTGTGGCATACACACATAATCATAGAGAATCATTTCTTGTTAGTCAAGACTCATTGCCAAGACTATCTTAGTGGACAAAGTCCCTTTCTGAATCGAGTAATCCTCGTTTCAGTCCTGTTTCACTGAACCGGTATAACCTACCATTCCAGCCATGTCTATCTCATGAGATATGAAATCTTTACCCAATGCATTGGAGGGAGATATAGGTCCCACCCATCTCATAATGATACCATTCTTATGTGTGCCACAAAATCATAAATCATACATCATTGCATAACCCATGTAATAAAAATGGGATTCTTAAACAACATGACATCATAAAACCATTCATATAAGATAAAGGAATTCATAAACATAATTCCATCACAACATAGTCAAATCAATGTAAAAATATGGATAGAAACAGAACCCTTTATTATCTTAGATGGAAAATAATTTTGATAAAACACTTGAAATGAATTCTTGAGGAAAATATCCTTTCTTCTTCAAAATCAATTTCTTTTCACAAAACATCATACAATTTTAAAAGAAAGTGATTTTATTAAAAATAGTCATGAAATCTTTTAGAGGAAGCTTCATGAAAATAAGGCTTTATAAAACAGTATAAATCCGTTTGTGCCGTATAAGTTAAAAAAAAACATTCTTCTCGTACTTTTGTCGGAAAAGTCAAAAATTACCTTGTATGAAAAACGACAAAAGATTCCTTTCATATCTTTTACTAAAAACTCACCGAAGGGTAAAATTGGATTTAAACAATTGTAGGTGGATGTAAATAACATTACATATTGAGGAAACATGGATGTGGATGATAAAATACACCCCAATAATTACCAAAGTAAAAACAATCTCGGATAAAAATGAGATTGTGATATTTCCCTTACCTTAGGTCCGACTTGCTTTGTAAGTGTCCGAACCTCCTGTATAATGATTTAAATCATGTTATTGACTTATTACAGAATCATATTCATTGTTATGATATCATATATGGTTCACTTATGACATTATATTACCCGTTCTTTTGTAAACTCCATGTTAAAGAAGCGTTTTGGGTAAAATTGTTTCATTTATCGTAGGTGTTTTGACTTGTTGTTCTTGACATCATTATTACTTATATCATGATTTACTTACTTCCAGAATATAAAATATGATTTATATATCATATATATTCAGTATATATATATATAATAGGTAGATAAATAAAATGAAAAACACCGTTCATGGAGACGGTAGTCCGTACGTACGCATGAACGTTGTTTTCCTTTCCTTATTGTCTTGAAATGGAAGTAAGTAGATGACATACATATGTATATATATACATAAATCCAGTAGCTTTATAATGTCATATATTTCATTATTATTTCTTATATATACTTTATAATCATTCTTAAATGGTTAATATGGAGAATGAATCTCATCGCGTCGTGGAGACGGTATTCCGTACGTACGCACGAGCGATGATATCATTTATATAAATATTGAATTGAATTGGAGTGTATTATACAATATATCAGAATCAATATGATGTTGTAATAACTATGTATAGTTATTCTTTACACCATTATACCCATCCATGTAAGGTGGTGGTGGAAAATAGATTACACCACGGCGTGGAGACGGTATTCCGTACGTACGCACGTGCGGTGATTTCTTTTTCCGTAGGATGGATAGATGGTGAAATAGGGTTGTTTCATACTTATAATAACATATCAGTATATGAGTGATACTGATGTTATTACTTCATAATGAAACAACCTAAGAAGAAGAAGTGGAAGAAGAAATAAAGATGAAAGAATTGGTAACGGTAATTACCTCTTCTTTGAAGCGCCTCTTTGAGACCTCCTCTTAGGGCACTAGAATTGGTCTTTGAGGAAGACCAGAACCTCTAGGATGTTTATAGGGAAGTGGAGAAGGGATTTTGGCAGGGGTTGGCCGAGAATGAGTGCTCAAATTGGTGTGAGGAGGAGGGGGAGGAGGTGTCCTTTTATAGGGGAGGAGAGGGGCACCTTAGGAATATCTCAAAATATTATTTTATATTAAAGTCAAAATCGGTTTATAATGGTTCCAAATGGTCTTATTTAAAAGCTAAAGTGGGGATGGGTCGAAATCCTATCAACCAATAAGATTTAGACAAGTTTAGGGTATTATTTTAACCTTATCAATTAGATTTAACTCTAAGTTAAATAATTTTACTTTTACCGTGTCTTTTTGTTTTCTTTCACTATATGGTTAATAAACTTACTATAACATGCCAAACGAACCCCAAATTGTTTATTATTAAAATATATATCCTTATCTAAGTCATTTGGCCGAACCTTAGATTTTTAGGAATACAATAACAATTAATAATATAATATTTTATTTAAAAACTATTTTGTGTCAATTTTGACACTATTTGATATATGATTTTTGTGAAAGTCATAACAGAATTATATGTTCGAAACAAGTTGATTAAATCAACACTAATATATCATAGTAACCTATAAAATTAGTGGAATTCATAAAAAGTCTCAAATTACATTTATTTTGGTGTTTATAACATCAATTATGTCAATATTTCATTAATAAGATAATTACTGCATCATCATTGTGTCATAAATAAATTGAATTATTTAAAGTCTAAAAATTACAAATAAAATATCATTATGTAGGAAATCTTTTTAGCTTTCTAATGAATATTTATAGTCGAATTTATCTTATGTATAACCCCATATTAAAAATGTTTTAGTAAATAAACTTTGATTTTAACTCTTTTAACTCTTCTTTGAATTAAATCATAATAAATGTCCTAATCTAATCCAAGTGGGCCTAAATGGTCATATTATATTCATAAGGTTGTTTTTGGCCGAATTACACTTATCCAATAGAATTAGAACATGTGTTAGGGTAATAGTAATATCATATTTACCCTTAGTTACCCTATTTACTATTAACCGTGGTAAAAAAAAGTAAAAAGTTACTATTCACCAAAAATTATTTTCATCTCATTGAACCACATTTTAGTCCTTGATATTAACCGTGTCTGTCGGATTTTCGAAATTCCATTCACAGAAGCGGTAAAATTAAGTTTTATGCAAAATTCAGTTTTTAACCTACCACTTAGTAGTTTCACTATTCATCAAAAATTGATGTTTTTCAGAACAATGCCAAAATTTCATCCCAAGCTATATTTCATATTCCGAATTCAAAAATGAAGTCTATTTTACCAAATTCATAACATAAAAGTTGCATTAATTAATTTTATAATTAAATCCCGCTGTTAAAACAAATAGCGTGTTTTTAAGAAACAATATCTATCAAAAGATTGACACTTGTTTATGTCTAGTTTAAATGTGAAACTACATCCAATGATCAACATTGTATTAAATTGTAAAAATATAATCTAAATATACTTTAAAACCCCTCAAATTAATGATTTATCATTATTAATTATTTCGATTAAAAAAGTTGTTTTTAATTATAATTTAGTAATTTTCACTATTCATCAGAATATGAAAGTTATCCGAAAAGTACCAAAATTTCACCTTAGGCTAAATTCGATACTCCGAATCCAAAAATAAAGTTCGTTTTGAAAAATAAGATTTACTGGATTTCAAAAAGTGGTTATTACTATTCATAACGGCTAGTTTTAATAATATTTTTATAGCATATCGTTGTTTAGTAAAACTCGGTATTGCGTACTACACACGCTATCGAGGAAGGTCGCGATTGCGTGTAATGCAAGGAAAGTCAAGGATGCGTGTTGTGCAAGCTCCTTTTGGTGTAGCGTATAACACAAGACATTAATAAAATTAAAAAGAATATATTTTTTTTTATAAAATCTTGGGCTGTTACATTCTACCCCCCTTAAAATGAATTTCTCTCTCGAAATTCGTCGGGGTTATAAATGGTTTACTATTCGAAAGTTTCTTTAATAGAAACCCACATCGTAAAAGGGAATACCAAAACTTGGCTTTAAAAACTAAAGTATGAAATGTAACGATTACCCAAATAAACTAATCACTGTGTTTCCACATAGGTGAAAATATGGATATGGAAGAGAAATCTAACCATCATGTTCTGATGGAGAGTGGTAGAGAACATGGCTATGGAAAATCCAGTAATCACAAATCCATAAATTTGTGACGATCTAAGGTACCATCTGATTTATCAGGTATAAGATCACTAGGACAACATTTTTGGTTTTCAAGATCATCTCCCTAAAGTTGAAAATTTGAATTAGAATAAATACTTATTTTATTTTGGTACAATCTCACTGTTGTTCATGCCTTGAACAATTTCCACTTCATTTCTTAAATAAATGAAGTTGAATTTGTTATTCGTGAAGTGTTAGCAGATCATGTGATAGAATGACTGTTCATTCTCAAACAAAAGGTTAGCAAAAGTTATTAAATATACATAAGTCATTCTATAGTGAGATTAATCATATATGGTTCCTAAAATGGACTTATACTTCATATATCATACTTCTTAATATAATAAAACTGGTTTCTACTAAACAGGGACTTCCTGTAGGTCAGTGGTAGGCGATAAAGGCCAGTCTCACTTCGGTTGTGGGTTCGATTCCTACAGCCTTGTCCGAAGCGATGGGCTGTCGCCCGTCCTGCAGGTTGTCCCTTTTTCGAAAACTACGTTACTATAACATCCCTTCAATAATATCGAAAATCTTCTATCCTTAAACAATACTAACTTATGTCCAACATAATCCAGTCTAATCTTTAGGCTTATACATAATACTTCAGTCCACTCTCATAATATAGTGACATCGATTACCAGAGATTTAATACTGTCGTTGATCCCCACATATCATAAGATATGTCTTGTTGGTCACATTCCAAACATTCAAAGTCCTTAATCGTGTATTCTCTTGAATACCTTAGTGAAAACATGAGTGCAGTTAAAAGTTAACACTTTCCACATACCAAAATCCTCAAAATTCTATATACTCAAACCATGATATCACTTAGTCCTTATATCAATCATGAGCTCATGAATACTATCAAACATTTAATTTTCTCCTTATCCCTTCATTATGCGCATATCATCTACATTCCAAAAATATCTGAATAACCTTTCATGGATACTGGTAACATTAATCATACACTTTCAAAACACAAGGAAAGAAAACAGTGTAACAATCCATAGATGTCTCTTTATTCTAAAATTACACATGATAAACATGTAATCATTCCACTACATTCTCAAACCATTGACCGAGCTTCAAAAATTCTTTCATCTCACATATCATTTGTAGTCTCTTCATTATCATCCACATAAATACTACCCATATGACCATACTGATTCTCTTCATGAGTCTTTCCCTTAGGGCATTTGTTTTCATAATGCCCATACATTCCACATTTAAAACATTTAACCATTTTTGATGTCGTAGCAATACCATTATCCTCATCCATGGTGTTAACTGAACCTTTTCCTTTGCACTTACTTGCTTTGTGTCCTTCTTTTCCACACCCAAAGCATCTTCCAGTTCCTTTGAAACATTCTCCTTGATGTCTCTTCCCACATGATTTACATAGGGAAAATTGAACTTTCTTTCCTCTATGATCATCATGAAACTCCATCTTTCTCTTATTAGCCGAGTCAGGAAACTTACCAAATTTTACTTTATTGATCATATTATGAGATTGCTGATTCGGCATAATAATGACGCAAACACTTCCAAATCCCATTTCATTATGAAGAATATCATTCCATTGTCCATCATATCCTCCATTATCGTGAATCATCTTGTTTCCAGCCATTTTCTAAAACCCAGAAAAGAATAGTGTGAGAGGTAAAAATCATGCTAGGGAAAACAACATAATAAAGGGGGAGTACCTTCAATATCCAACATCTTAGGTTTAATTCTATGATCGTTAGCGTAATTCTATTACTATAACCTATACGTATACTTATCCCTAGGGACATCCCTAGACATACCTTAGAAATATCTCTAGGGATCTCACTAACGTTTTCGCATCCTAGTTTCCAAAGGTTGACTAAACCTTTCCTCTGATACCAACTGTAGAGACCTGTATCCTGACGTACATGGACATTACATTACTTTTGCGGAATACTTAGTAAATAACAAAAACACACACACAAGGATCGTAATAGTTTAGTGTCTTTGGAAACTCGGAACGTAATCTTCTAATCCTGGTGAAAGATCTTCAAAATCTCCCACAAAGATCTTCCCTTTTTTTTACCTAAAACCTTTCTTTATATCCTGGGGAAAAGAAAACATAAAAGGGTGAGCTCAAATGCTCAGTAAGGGTAAACAAAAGAAATATCAATCACATAATTTTCATAAGAACATAACATTTTTGGAAATCTTAACCTGCAAAAGAGAGCATAATTTCATAACATGGGATAAATCATAGTAGTGAAAATGAAACCCTTACATAAAACATTACTCATTGTGGCATACACACATAATCATAGAGAATCATTTCTTGTTAGTCAAGACTCATTGCCAAGACTATCTTAGTGGACAAAGTCCCTTTCTGAATCGAGTAATCCTCATTTCAGTCCTGTTTCACTGAACCGGTATAACCTACCATTCCAGCCATGTCTATCTCATGAGATATGAAATCTTTACCCAATGCATTGGAGGGAGATATAGGTCCCACCCATCTCATAATGATACCATTCTTATGTGTGCCACAAAATCATAAATCATACATCATTGCATAACCCATGTAATAAAAATGGGATTCTTAAACAACATGACATCATAAAACCATTCATATAAGATAAAGGAATTCATAAACATAATTCCATCACAACATAGTCAAATCAATGTAAAAATATGGATAGAAACAGAACCCTTTATTATCTTAGATGGAAAATAATTTTGATAAAACACTTGAAATGAATTCTTGAGGAAAATATCCTTTCTTCTTCAAAATCAATTTCTTTTCACAAAACATCATACAATTTTAAAAGAAAGAGATTTTATTAAAAATAGTCATGAAATCTTTTAGAGGAAGCTTCATGAAAATAAGGCTTTATAAAACAGTATAAATCCGTTTGTGCCGTATAAGTTAAAAAAAACATTCTTCTCGTACTTTTGTCGGAAAAGTCAAAAATTACCTTGTATGAAAAACGACAAAAGATTCCTTTCATATCTTTTACTAAAAACTCACCGAAGGGTAAAATTGGATTTAAACAATTGTAGGTGGATGTAAATAACATTAAATATTGAGGAAACATGGATGTGGATGATAAAATACACCCCAATAATTACCAAAGTAAAAACAATCTCGGATAAAAATGAGATTGTGATATTTCCCTTACCTTAGGTCCGACTTGCTTTGTAAGTGTCCGAACCTCCTGTATAATGATTTAAATCATGTTATTGACTTATTACAGAATCATATTCATTGTTATGATATCATATATGGTTCACTTATGACATTATATTACCCGTTCTTTTGTAAACTCCATGTTAAAGAAGCGTTTTGGGTAAAATCGTTTCATTTATCGTAGGTGTTTTGACTTGTTGTTCTTGACATCATTATTACTTATATCATGATTTACTTACTTCCAGAATATAAAATATGATTTATATATCATATATATTCAGTATATATATATATAATAGGTAGATAAATAAAATGAAAAACACCGTTCATGGAGACGGTAGTCCGTACGTACGCATGAACGTTGTTTTCCTTTCCTTATTGTCTTGAAATGGAAGTAAGTAGATGACATACATATGTATATATATACATAAATCCAGTAGCTTTATAATTTCATATATTTCATTATTATTTCTTATATATACTTTATAATCATTCTTAAATGGTTAATATGGAGAATGAATCTCATCGCGTCGTGGAGACGGTATTCCGTACGTACGCACGAGCGATGATATCATTTATATAAATATTGAATTGAATTGGAGTGTATTATACAATATATCAGAATCAATATGATGTTGTAATAACTATGTATAGTTATTCTTTACACCATTATACCCATCCATGTAAGGTGGTGGTGGAAAATAGATTACACCACGGCGTGGAGACGGTATTCCGTACGTACGCACGCGCGGTGATTTCTTTTTCCGTAGGATGGATAGATGGTGAAATAGGGTTGTTTCATACTTATAATAACATATCAGTATATGAGTGATACTGATGTTATTACTTCATAATGAAACAACCTAAGAAGAAGAAGTGGAAGAAGAAATAAAGATGAAAGAATTGGTAACGGTAATTACCTCTTCTTTGAAGCGCCTCTTTGAGACCTCCTCTTAGGGCACTAGAATTGGTCTTTGAGGAAGACCAGAACCTCTAGGATGTTGATAGGGAAGTGGAGAAGGGATTTTGGCAGGGTTTGGCCGAGCTTGAGTGCTCAAATCGGTGTGAGGAGGAGGGGGAGGAGGTGTCCTTTTATAGGGGAGGAGAGGGGCACCTTAGGAATATCTCAAAATATTATTTTATATTAAAGTCAAAATCGGTTTATAATGGTTCCAAATGGTATTATTTAAAAGCTAAAGTGGGGATGGGTCGAAATCCTATCAACCAATAATATTTAGACAAGTTTAGGGTATTATTTTAACCTTATCAATTAGATTTAACTCTAAGTTAAATAATTTTACTTTTACCCTGTCTTTTTGTTTTCTTTCACTATATGGTTAATAAACTTACTATAACATTCCAAACGAACCCCAAATTGTTTATTATTAAAATATATATCCTTATCTAAGTCATTTGGCCGAACCTTAGATTTTTATGAATACAATAACAATTAATAATATAATATTTGATTTAAAAACTATTTTGTGTCAATTTTGACACTATTTGATATATGATTTTTGTGAAAGTCATAACAGAATTATATGTTCAAACCAAGTTGATTAAATCAACACTAATATATCATAGTAACCTATAAAATTAGTGGAATTCATAAAAAGTCTCAAATTACATTTATTTTGGTGTTTATAACATCAATTATGTCAATATTTCATTAATAAGATAATTACTGCATCATCATTGTGTCATAAATAAATTGAATTATTTAAAGTCTAAAAATTACAAATAAAATATCATTATGTAGGAAATCTTTTTAGCTTTCTAATGAATATTTATAGTCGAATTTATCTTATGTATAACCCCATATTAAAAATGTTTTAGTAAATAAACGTTGATTTTAACTCTTTTAACTCTTCTTTGAATTAAATCATAATAAATGTCCTAATCTAATCCAAGTGGGCCTAAATGGTCATATTATATTCATAAGGTTGTTTTTGGCCGAATTACACTTATCCAATAGAATTAGGACATGTGTTAGGGTAATAGTAATATCATATTTACCCTTAGTTACCCTATTTACTATTAACCGTGGTAAAAAAAAGTAAAAAGTTACTATTCACCAAAAATTATTTTCATCTCATTGAACCACATTTTAGTCCTTGATATTAACCGTGTCTGTCGGATTTTCGAAATTCCATTCACAGAAGCGGTAAAATTAAGTTTTATGCAAAATTCAGTTTTTAACCTACCACTTAGTAGTTTCACTATTCATCAAAAATTGATGTTTTTCAGAACAATGCCAAAATTTCATCCCAAGCTATATTTCATATTCCGAATTCAAAAATGAAGTCTATTTTACCAAATTCATAACATAAAAGTTGCATTAATTAATTTTATAATTAAATCCCGCTGTTAAAACAAATAGCGTGTTTTTAAGAAACAATATCTATCAAAAGATTGACACTTGTTTATGTCTAGTTTAAATGTGAAACTACATCCAATGATCAACATTGTATTAAATTGTAAAAATATATTCTAAATATACTTTAAAACCCCTCAAATTAATGATTTATCATTATTAATTATTTCGATTAAAAAAGTTGTTTTTAATTATAATTTAGTAATTTTCACTATTCATCAGAATATGAAAGTTATCCGAAAAGTACCAAAATTTCACCTTAGGCTAAATTCGATACTCCGAATCCAAAAATAAAGTTCGTTTTGAAAAATAAGATTTACTGGATTTCAAAAAGTGGTTATTACTATTCATAACGGCTAGTTTTAATAATATTTTTATAGCATATCGTTGTTTAGTAAAACTCGGTATTGCGTACTACACACGCTATCGAGGAAGGTCGCGATTGCGTGTAATGCAAGGAAAGTCAAGGATGCGTGTTGTGCAAGCTCCTTTTGGTGTAGCGTATAACACAAGACATTAATAAAATTAAAAAGAATATATTTTTTTTTATAAAATCTTGGGCTGTTACATAAACCCTCCTCGGGCACTATTTGATACCTGAGTAGACTTTATGTTCACAGGTATGGATATGGGGAAGTTTTTCACTCCTGATGCTTGATTTATTTGCTATTTTTGATGGAGCTTCGGGGGCATAGGACCGATCTTATGCTCTAGATTCCATGTGGAAGTTTTTTTCTTTTGGTATTTTTGTTAGCATGCAGTCTATTCTTGTAAACCACACCCCTTCACTTTGATTTATTTACTTTTAGCATCATACATTGACATCATCATGGTATCTGTTATGACTATTCAGATTCTATAGTAATTATTTTTTCTATTTGGTATTTTTTTTTCTTCTTTTTCTCTATGCTTCCACTACTAGTTCTTATATTATTTACCGTTGTGTAATACCTTATCCTATGAGTTCATAGTCTCCCCACAAACTCATCCAAGTCCCTTGATTCTAGTCAGCAACCTATGGCATTTGGGGAGATGTGGTTGAGGCCTTATGGTCCACCATATTTGTTCCTAATTCAATGGAACTCAATTTGTGATGCTACAACAATTATAAACAATCTCGATAAATGATGATATTGTAATATAAAACTCTTACCACTTTGGTAACTTTGAATTGTAATACCCATAAAAGAATCACATTAACTAAAATTTAGAATATCATTAAAAGAAATAGATTCATGATATAACATGTAAAAGGGTAATTATATATGCCTCATATAAGAATATAGGTTCATAACATGACCTATATCCCAATGAAGGCAAATTGAGATAAAAAACCCTTACCGCTTTGGTAACATTTAAACAGTAAACCCCATGAAAGAGAGATCATCAAATGCATATTTAAATCCCCATAACTTTAATTAGGTAAATTATAAAATACATTCATGGTAGCTATATACACCATATAAAATAAACACATGGGGAATATGCCATGTCTCATAGAAAAATAAAAGTGAGACAGAAATCCCTTACCATAAGTTTTGAATTCCTTCATACACATTTGAACCTCCTATATAATGTAGAGACCCAAAGCTTGACGTACATGGACATTACATTAATTTTTCAGAATACTTAATACATAACGAAAACAGACACACAAGGACCGTAATAGTTTAGTGTCTTTGGAAACTTGGAAAATAATCTTTTAATCGTGGTGAAAGATCTTCAACAGCTCCCATAAAGATCTTCCCCTTTTGTTTTCTTACCTAAAACCTTTCTTTAAATCCTGGGGAAAATAAAACATATAAAGGTTGATCTCAAATTCTCAGTAAGGGTAAGCATATAGAACATAAAACAATCCATAAACATTTGAATGCAAAAACTTGAACATAAAATCTAAACATCAAAATCATGAGCAACGACATAAATCATGGAAGTACATAAGGCATGTATCATAATGGAACATCAATATTGATAAAATAGCATGGGAATAAAACATGTAATTATGGCAACCATTCATCACTTGTTATGATTTCCATAGTAGCCAAGGCATTGCTGCCAAGACTATCTTAGTGGACAAAGTCCCTTTCTGAATCGAGTTCACTCCTCGTTCCAGTCCTGTATCACTGAACCAGATTAACTTACCATTCCATCCATGTCTATCTCATGAGATATAAATCTTTACCAAATGCATTGGAGTGAGATATAGGTCCCACCCATCTCATAATTAAATCATTCTTTTGTGTGCCACAAAATCATAAATCATACATCATAGCATAACCCATGTAATAGAATGAGATTCTTAAACATCATGCCATCATAACATAATCCATATAAAAAATGGATATCATTTCTTCGTAAGAATAATAAAACCATGTAAATAATGGAAACATTATACTTTAAACATAAACATATTAAATAATATCATTTTAGATGGAAAATATTTTTGACAAAACACTTGAAATGAAATCTTGAGGAAAATATCCTTTCTTCTTCAAAATCATTTTCTTTTCACAAAATGCCATGAAATTGTAAAAGAAAAGGGTTTGTTGAAAATAATCATGCAATCTTGTATAGGAAGATTCATGAAAATGAGGCGTTATGAAACTATAAAAATTCGTTCACGCCGTATAAGTTAAAAATAACATTCTCCTCGTACTTTTGTCGGAAAAGTAAAAAAGTACCTTGTAAAAGAAATATTCCTTACATACCATGTAGTAAAAAAATGGTTAAAAAGGAATTTAAATATACATGAAACCATTTTTAGAAAATTGGGACATGAATGATAAATATAACCCCAGTAAATACTTACGTATAAGCAATCTCGGATAAAAAATGAGATTGGAAAAGTTATCTCTTACCTTATGTCTGATATGCTTCGTATGTATCTGAACCTCTTGTATAATGATTTAAATAATGTCATTGACTTATTACATAATCATATTCATTTTTATGATATCATATATGGTTTACTTATGACTTTATATTACCCGTTCTTTTATAAATTCGATTTAAAAGATTTGGGTAAAATCGTTTCATTTATTGTACATGTTTCGACTTGTTGTTCTTGATATTATTACTTATATCCTGATTTACTTAATTCCAGAATGTAAAACATGATTTATATATAATATATATTCATAATATACATATATATATGATAGATCAATAAATGGAATGAAATACACTGTTCATGGAGACGGTAGGTCGTACGTACGCATGAACACTGATTTAGTTTCCTTATTGAATTGAATAGAATTAAGTAGATGAAATATATATATATATATACATAAATACATTATCATTACTATGTCATATATTTAATTATTATTCATTATATATATACTTTATAATCATTCATGAATGGTTAACATGGAGAATGAATCTCATCGCGTCGTGGAGACGGTAGTCCGTACATACGCACGAGCGATGATATCATTACCATGATAGTGGAATTGTATTGAAGTGTATGTATACTATTTCAGAATCAATATCACTTTACAATAATCATATATAGTTATTCTTTACACTATTATACTCATCCAAGTAAGATGGTGGTAGAAAACAGATTACACCACGGCGTGGAGACGGTATTCCGTACGTACGCACGCGCGGTGATTTTTGTTTTCCGTAGGATGGATAGAATGTGAAATAGAGTTGTTTCATATTTATAATAACATATAATTATATGAGTGATACTTATTTTATTACTTCATAATGAAACAACTAAAGAAGAAGAAGTAGAAGAAGAAATAATTTTTAAAGAATCGGTAACGGACATTACCTCTTCTTTGAAGCGCCTCTTCTTAACCTCCTCTTAGGGAACTAAAGATTGTCTTTGAAGAATACCAGGACCTCTAGTATGTTTCTAGGGAAGTGGAGAAGATAAATTTGCAGGGTGTTTCTGAGATTGAAGGCTCAAAGTGGTGTGAGGAGAAGAGGGAGGAGGTGCCCTTTTATAAGGGAGGAGAGGGGAACCTTTGGAAAAACTAAAAATATTATTTTATTATAAAGTCATATTCGGTTTTTAATAGCTCCAAATTGATTTATTTTGAAGCTAAGGTGGGTATGGGTCGAAATACTCTCATTAAATAGAATTTATAAAAGTTTAGGTTTCTATTTTAACCTTACCATTTAGATTTAACTTTAAGTTAAATAATTTTACTTTTACCGTGTCTTATTGTTTTCTTACACTATAAGGTTAATAAACTTACTATAACAAGACAAAAGAACCCCAATTGGTTCATTATTAATATATATATCCTTATCTAAGTCATTTTTCTGAACCTTATATTTTTAGTAATAAAATAACAATTAATAATATAATATTTTTTTTAAAAACTATTTTATGACAATTTTGACACTATTTGGTAATTGATTTTTTTTAAAAATCATAACAGCATGATTAGTTCTAAAAAAGTTAATTAAATCAATAATAACATGTCATATTAACCTAGAAAATTATTGTAATTCATAAAAAGTCTCAAATTACATTTATTTTGGTATTTATAATATCAATTATTTCAATATTTCATTATTTAGGTAATTACTGCATCACCATTGTGTCATAAATAACATAAATTATTTAATGTCTAAAAATTATAAATAAAATACCATTAGGAATGAAATCTCTTTATCTTTCTAATTAATATTTATAGTACAATTTATCTTATTTATAACCATATATTAAAAATGAATTAGTTATTAAACTTTGATTTTAACTATTTTAAACCTTCTTTAAATAAATTAATAATAAATGTCCTAATCTAATCCATGTGGACTTAAATGGTCATATGTTATTCCTAAGGTTGTTTTTGGTCAAATTACACTTATACAATAGAATTGGGGCATGTGTTAGGGTAATAATAATATCATTTTTAAACTTAATTACCCTATTTACTTTTAACCGTGGTAAATAAAAGTAAAAAGTTTCTATTCACCAAAAATTATTTTTATCTCATTGAACCACATTTTAGTCATTGCTATTAACCTTGTCTCTCGGATTTTTGAAATTCCACTCACAGAAGTGGTAAAATTACGTTTTATGTGAATTTCCAAATTCTCCTAGGAGGTGGGTAATAGACGGTGAAAAGTTCAATAAAATTTTTATATATCTAAAATTATTATATAATGACTCCAATGAATTACATTTAACTTATATAGGTAATATGTATCAATTTTGACCTAAAATAAATTTAAATAAAATAGGTAATTATCTAAATAAAAATTCAGTTTTTAAATAGTAACCCAGTGTTTTTACTATTCATCAAAAATTTATAGTTTTCAGAAAAATACCAAAAATTCACCCTAGGATAATTTCGATATTCTGAATCCAAAAATGAAGTCCATTTCGAAATATAAAATTTATAAAATTTTAAAAATGGGTATTAGTATTTATAATGTCTAGTTTATATAACATATCATTGTTTAGTGAAACTCGATATTGTGTACAACACAAGATATTGTGGAAGGTCGTGATTGCGTGTAATGCAAGCCAAGTTAGGGATGCATGTAGTGAAAGCTCCTTTTTGTGTAGCGTACAACAAAAGACATCAATAAAATTAAAAAGAATATTTTTCATAAAATCTTGGGGTGTTACATATAATAAATTTAATTTTATTATAAATATATTAAATAACCATAAATATATATACCATACCATATATTATTTACTTATGACCTTTTCTTTCCCATTTATTAAAAGTTCCATGTTAAAGTCACATTTCAGGTAATAACTGCTTTGTTTTTAGTGTATGTATTGTTTTTTATTTGTCCTATTATAATGATCATGGTTGAATAATATCTATAATTTTATCCCTGATATAAATATAATATATATTAAGTTTACATGTACTTATATTTATTCTTAAAATTTATAGATATAAAATGAAATTCATCGTTCATGGAGATGGTAGGTCATACGTATGCATGAACGTTATTTCCATTTTCCTAATGGAAAGAAAGAAAGAAAGGTAAATAATATATTAAAATTATATAATAATTATTATTTCATATATATCACATATTTTCATTAAAAATATTCTCATTACCTTCCATGTAAAGTGTGAATGACTCACATCGCTTCGTGAGGCGGTAGTTTGTCGTACACACGAGTGATGTTATTGTATCCCCCACAGAATGGAAAGTAATAGGGTATTTGTGATATCATAATTAAAAAATATATTAATGTAAAAAATATAATATAAATATGTTAAATCCATAATTATCTCCATCTTTTAAAGGTGGTTATGGAAAACGAACTACATCATCTCATGAGAAAGTAGTCCACCATACACATGAATGATGACTTCATAACCCATTTGATGTTAGAGGATAAGGATTTAGATTATTCCATTATCATAATAACATATTAGTATATAGTATTTACTATTTTTATTATATTTTACGTATTAATACATAATTTAATGTGGAAAATAAGGAATGAAAAGGAGGATCTTAGTGAATATAATTACCTTCACTTAGAAGAACCTCCTTTGGATCTATTATTATGGACCCTAGTGTTGGTATTTTGGGAGAACTAGAAGCTCTAAAATATGGATAAGGTTCTAGGGATGGATTTATGAAGGATTTTTATGAACTATATGGCATTATATTTGTGAGTTGTTTAAGGGTTTTGGTATCCTTTTATAAGTGGGGGAAAGGAACCCACTTGGAAACTATATGGAAATTTTCTAGAAGAATACATACTAATAAATTTATTCCAAATAAAAAGCTGCAAATTTCTATATATTAAAATTTTGGAAGTATAATATTTAAAATTTTCCAAAAAATAGAAATTTTATAGTATTTATGGTCATTTTAAACCTTATCTTCTTAGTTTAACACCTGGTAAACTCATTTTTACCTTAACCGTGGTAAATAATTTTTACTATTTTTACAATTCATTATGGTAAAAAATTAAGTTTAACTTATTAGATAATATAAATTATTATTATTCCAAAAAATTTAATCCATTCTTTCAAATTAAATTCATATAATTGGATAATTTTATTTTAAAATTAGTCCCGCTGACAGGACGAGAAAGCGAGTTTTAAAAGAGAAAAAAGCTCAAAAGTTTATAACATTTTTATATAAAAATTCAATATGAAATTTATTCTAATGAACTAAATTATATTAATATATATATATATAATATAACTTATTTTACTTTTAAAACCATATTAAAAAAGTTAACCTTATAAATTCTTTAAATGAAAAGGTAGTTTTCAATGAAAATCCAATATTTTCACTATTCATTCAAAATTTAATATTTAAAAAAAATCCTAAAACATTACTTTAATATAATTTTGGAAAGTTGATTTAAAAAATGTATTTATTATTCCTAGTAAATTTTTTAAAATTATCAAATCTAATTTTAAAATAAGTGTGCAAAAGGCGACCAAACTATTTTTTAGAAAAATATAGTTTTAAGCATAAAATTGGATTTTTTCTTATCTCTTGCCTGTAAAACACATAAGATAAATTTTAAACATTTTATTGAATATATAATATAAAAATATCATTAAAAAAATTAAAAAAAAATATTTTTTAAATTCATTGAGTTAAAACACATTTTTGTGCATAAAAATAGTTTTTTATAAAAATATTTCCTTTATTTTCAAATGATTCTTATTTCTATTTCTAATTAATTGGTCACTACAGAATTAATTTTATATAAATTTATAGAGTGTATATTTTCATAATTTTGTTATTATTATTCATACCCCTTATTCCAATGGCTATGTGATAACTATAATATTAAATAATAGTATTTTAATAGTGTTTTATGTTTCATTTAAAGGCGGTGTTGCGTGAAACTCAAAATATAGAAAAGATTCAATTCATTTGAAAAAATATATAAAAAATATTAGGTTGTTACATTCTACACCATTAAAAAATTATATCCTCTCAATTTGAACTTTTTCTCAGTAAGAAAGGTTCTAATATTTGAAAACCATATTATGGGAAATCCATACCCTAAAATGGGTTAGTAAAACTTCCTCTTGAAAAAAGAGAGAGTGATATATGAAAGTTATCGAAAATAACACATAACTAGTCTTCCAAATAGGATAACATTGGTAGTAAGTTAAAACATGGACATATAAGAGAAAAATAAAACTGAAATACTAACGGGGAGTGATAGAAAAAATGGTCAAGAGAATGTAAACAACCACAAAGCTATAAATCTATGGTAGGTGAAAAGACCATTCATTCGTTAATATTGAAGATAAATGTATAAAATTTTATTTTAAGATCCATTTATTAAAGTAAAATAAATATTATGAGGTGATATACTCACTTTATATCTTTTCATTTCGTAATCACAATCACGTCCTTTGGTTGTGCTTCAATCAATTTATACTTCATCTCTTACTTTAAGAAATGAAGATGAATTTTTTTATGCCTAAAGAACTAGTGGATCATAATATCCATAATATAATGATAATTAATTCCTTATTTATCAAGTTATTATGAAAAATATAATTTTTATCTCAAGGTTTCCAATAACATCTAAAGTTCAACTTAATACATTCCATGAATATTTAACCTTAAGGATCCTCTATGTCTAGATGAAATTTAAATCCAGAAATTTAGAAATAAGGTCTCTAAATTTCCAAAATAAAATTAAAATTAATCCCCCAAACAACGTGAATTTGATCTTAATTTAACATACCAAATATTTAGATACATTGATCATATATTCTCTTAAACCATGGTAATATCATAAATTACCATTAAACCTTAATGAAAACATACCTGCCTTCCAAAATTAAATCTTTCTTCATTCCTTAAATAAAATCACAGATTATTTAATATATTCCACAAATCCAATATTGTTGTAAACTCTATAAATTATAACATAAAACATTTTCTCATCAAAATATTAATTATTTTAAAGGTAATCAATGTTATCTGATTTACTTTAACAAAATAAATCATATTTTCATCATAACTAAACACCATTTTCTAAACATCAAGAACATATTAAGGTTTATCTCCCCTTAATAAAAAAATAACCTTTCTATTAAACAAATTTTATAGTTCATAATTACCATTCAATATATTCTTTAAAATGCATAACAAAAATATTATACTAAAAAATACTTATATATTTCATGGTCCATATAATATAATTTTTAAATTCCAATACATAAACTCTTCAATAATACCACTTCCTTCTCAAATCATTAATTGGGATTCATCATATTATTCTTCAATACCTCTTTCCTACAATATGAAATATGAATCATATATTAAGATTAATCAACCTCAATTTAATCATTCTTATCATGGTTAACATTTATAATACTATTAGAACATAACATGCCTTTCATATTTCATTTCTAGTCTCCGCATCATTAGCGATATAACCATTACTTATACCACCTTGATGTTTCTCTTCATGACATTTCCCCTTATGACATAGATTTTCATAATTCCCATACATTCCATATTTTAAACATTTAATAATCAAATTTACCTTATGGAGACAATTTTTATCATCCATTACATTAACCAAACTTTTCATTTTTTCATCTACAATTACTTTCTCTGTTTCCTTGTTTTCCTCACTCAAAAAATATTCTTGTTCCTCTAAGACTTCCACTTGGGTGATTTATCCCACATTCTCAATATATATAAAACTGACTATTCTTTCCTCTATGGTCTCCACTACTCTAACTCTCAATGAACTCTATAATTATCTTCTTTAGTGAGTTTGAGAGTTGGTTAAGGTAAAAAAATTAATAATATATCATGATAAATAATTAAGAATAATCACAATATCCTTACCCACTATTTTCCATTCCATTATTTTCTCATCAAGTCATTTTCTATCGTATTCAACATTAATCAAGTTACTTCTAGTTCTCATAATTTAATAAATCCAAAAATCATAGTGTGAGTAACAATAATCATAGTGGGGAACCACATAATCAATAAAAATAACTTATAGGATTTATAAATCATCACACCTTATTTTTAATCTATGACAACTTAGGTTTATCTTAGGTCATTCATAGTTATCGTCTACTTAAATCCTTCATAATGGTTTGTAAAGATGTTGTGAATTTTCAAAGAATATCTCTAATGAATATCAAACCAAGTGTGTAGAAAGGATCGTTCTCATGCACCAAGTGACGATTGAATCTAGCTCAATATTCTCATTTCAGAGTTATTACCCCTAGGTACCTCTGTACTAGAGCCACATCCACTTATAGTATCTAGATAGTGATGTAATTTCTTTGAAGCCACTCGCTCTATCCTTTTACAAAATTCTAAAACATTTTCCTATACTTTGACTCATCCATAGACTTATCCTTATATGTATCCCTATACATATTCTTAGAAATATCCATTGGAATGTCACTTCATTTTTCTCATCCTAGTTTCCAAAGGCATACTAAAATTTCCCTTTGATACCAACTATATAGAACCAAGATTTTATATATAAATATCGCATCTTTTTAGATAAATGTTAGATAAATTTCATAAACATACACTTGTGGACTATAGTAGTTTAGTGTCTTTGGATATTAGAAACAAAATCTTTTTATTTTATGAAATATCTTTTACATCTTCTGTAAACATCTTCTCATGTAGTACTCCTATTAGGTATACCCTACATTAACCTTTTTTTATAACATGGGGAAGGAAAAATAATAAAGGTAGAGTTCATATTATTTGTAAGTGTAAACATATGAGGTATAAATCTATGATCATATGAAAACATAAGATAGTTATAATGGTATGTGATCATAAACATAACTAATGAAGTTCATACCCAACCTATCATAGATCATAAACATGATTCATGGAATCAAAATTTATTATTTCAAAAAACATGGTCTGTAAGGGTGAGAAATCATCATAAATAAATAATGAACCATAAAATCGTGTGAGAAAAGTGTGTAAGAATAATAAATAAATAAAAATTCATATGTCAAGGTTAAATACCAGGACTATCAACATAGTGGATCGTGACTTATCACCGATATCCTATTGTGAATCAAGATTCACCTGTTTCCTATAGTAGATCAAGAAACATTTATTTATCATAGGGATTGGGAAGCACTGTTCTCTATAGTGTATCAATCCCATAAACTTTTTTCCAAATATTATATCATAAGATACAAAGATTTACCCAATAAAATGGAGGGAGATTTAGGTTCTACCCATCTCATAATAAAAACAATACTTCTGTGTGACATAATATCATAAAACATTCATCATATCATCACATCATAACCCATATAAATAAAATGGATTTCATTAACATTTCATCAATTCACAATAGTATAACCCATGAACAATAAATGGGTTTCAAATAAATTTCATCAAAATAAACATTAACCATCCAGATAAATAATAAGGATGGTATCATTCAATCTTATCCCCATTAAATAATAAGTTACATAAAAATATTTCATCTTATGTGGAAAATTATTTTGAAATATCACTTGGAAAATTTCTTGAGGAATATTGCCTTTCCAATTTGAAAATATCTTTTAAAATAACAAAAATATGTTTAAAATAAATTTCTTTAAAAATAAACTTAAAAATTATTAATGAATTTTAAAAATCACTTAAAACATTTCTTTATAAAAATAACCTTTTCTCTTTGAAAAACACTTTTTAAAAAATAAAACATTTTAAAAATTAATTTCTTTAAAATAATCTTGAAAAAAATAATTTAAGATTTAAATTCATTTAAAATATTACTTAAGGTATATACTCTTTCCATTTTAAAAATCACTTTTTAAAACTAAAAATTCATAAAAAATTCTAGATATCCTATTTTTTGAAAATAAAATTTGAAAATTATTAAGAAATATTAAGAAATAATTTTAAAACTTTCTTGATGAAAATATCATTTCCTCTTAGAAATGTACTTTTAAAACATATAAAACTTTTAAAATATTTTTTTTAATGACCCTAAAAAAATATAATGGAATCATTAAAAAGTATTTGAAACATTTATTGAGGAAAAAATACTTTCCATTTTGAAAATCACATTTTAAGACTAAAAATTCATAAAACATTTTAGAAATACTTTTATGTGAAAATAAACCTTTAAACTTGTAGAGGAAGAATTAAAACAATTATTTTTCCATAAAGGCAGAAAATATTGTTCATTATTTACATGTTAAAACAAATATTCCTTTCACATTTTTAGTAAAAACCAAACGAGAATTATTTGGAAAACAAGCTGAAGATTTCTCTCAAAAATATTTAAAGAGTAAAACATGGGAAAAAATTTCTTAAATAATTCATTTAATGAATTTTAAAAAAACTAAAAATATTTTTATAAAAATTGGTTTTGGAAGAAAAAGGGTTTTCAACAGAAGAGAAAAATAAAGAGTATTTTTCTTAAAAACATTATTTTTAACTCTTCAATACAAAAATAGATGAAAATTATGGGAAAATATATTCTCATGGAATAATAATATGAGAATAAAATTCATTTGTTTATTGATATATAGATCATAATATTTCATAATTTTAAACATAATCACAAACAAACATAATAAACAATGAGATTTTGTCATAAAACTATTACCACTTTGTTAACATTTATTTATAATCCCCATGAAATAATAACATTAAAAAAACTTATAATATAATTAAAATAAATATATTAATGATATAACATGTAAAAGTGGTAGTATATACACCTCATAGAAGAATATAGGGGCATAATATTACTTATATCCCAATAAAAGTGATTTGAGAAAAAAATAACTTATCACCTTGTTAACTTTTGAACTATAAACCCAATGAAAGAGAGATAATAAAATAAATATATAAATACCAATAAATTTAAGGATATAAATAATAAAATACATTCATGGGTATTATATATACCATATAAATGAAATATGTAGTGAATATGGAATGTGTCTCACAAAAAAATAAAACTAAGGTGGAAATCCCTTACCATGAGTCTCGACTTCCTTCGTACATGATAAAAAAATTCTATAATAAATATAATTTTATTATAAAAAATTTTATAGATCCATAAATATATATATAATACCCTATATTATTTACTTATGACCTTTTATTACGTGTTTATTAACAATTCCATGTTAAAGTCGCGTTTCAGGGAATAATTGTTTTGTTTTTCGTGTATATTTTGATGTTTTATTTTTTTCATATTACTTTAATAATGGTTACATAAATTCTAGAATTTTAAATATTATATAAATATAATATATATTCAATATAAATTTATTTATAGTGATCCATAAAAGTTGGAGATAGAAAATTAAATACACAGTTCATGGAGACGGTAGGTCGTAAGTACGCATGAACGTTGTTTCCATTTTCCTAACATAAATAAATTTAAATAATATATTACCATTATAGAATCATTTTTTATATATATCATATATTTTTATTAAACACATCCATATTACCTTCCATGTAATGTGTGAACAAATTACATCTCTTCGTGAGGTAGTAGTCCATCGTACACATGAGCGACGTTATCGTATCCCCTACAGAATGGAATGTAACAAGGTATTTTTTATATAATAATTAAAAAATTATATTAATGTAAAATATATAATATAAATATTTCAAATACCTAATTATTTCTATACTTTAAAGGTGTTGATGTAAAACTAACTATATCAGTTCCCAAGGCGGTAGTCCATTGTACACACAAATGATGATTTCATAACTAATTTGATGGAAGAGCAGAAGGATTAAGGTTATTAAATTAACATAATAACAAATAATTTTATAATATAAACTATTTTTATTATGTTTTAATGTGTAAATACATAATTTAATTTGTAATTTAATAAATAAAAAAGAATGAGCTTAGTGAAGACAATTACCTTCGCTTGGAAGCACCTCCTTTGGATCTCTTATTAAGGACCCTAGTGTTTTGGTTTTGGGAGGAAACGAATCTATATAAAATTTATTATTATTTGGAGGATTTATTTTGTTATGGTTTTATTCAACTATTTGGATTTATAGGTGTGAATAATTGATGGTTGGAGGTGGACTTTTATACATTAGAGAAAGGAATCCACTTGGAATCTATATGGAAATTTCCCAAAATAATCCCATATAATAAAGTAATTACCAAGAGAAAAGATTAAAAATTACGATATGTTCAAAACTGAGAAGTATAATATTTAAATATTTCCATCCAATAGGAATTTTACAAATTTTATTGTCATTTTAAGCCTTTTTTCTTATTTTAACCACTCAATAAACCCATTTTTACCTTAACCACGGTAAATAATTTTTACTGTTTGTAATATTCATTAAGGTAAAAAATTAAGTTGAACATATTAGATAATATAAAGTATTATTATTCCAAATATTTATTCTATTTTTCAGAATTCCATTCAAAAAAGTGGAAAATTTTAATTTTAAATGAACCCCGCATAGGTGACAAGAAAGCGGGTTTTCAAAGAGAAAAAAGTTCAAAATTTGAAAAAGTTTTTGTATCAAAAATAAATATGATATTGATTAAAATTACCTAAATTAGATTAATATATATATATATAATTAAAATAATTTTAATTTAAAATCCATCTTAAATAAAAAGGAACCTTCTAAATTCTTTTAATGAAACGGAAATTTTCTGTAAAAACTCAGTATTTTTGTTATTCGTCGCAAAATTAATCATTTTTTTAAATACCAAAAATTCACCCTAATATAATTTTTACATGATTATTTAAAAAATTATGTTTATTTATTAAAATTAATTTTATAAATTTTTCAAAAATTTAATTTAAAATAAGTGAGAAAAGGGTGACAAACTACTTTGTGGAAAAATGTAGTTTTTAAGTGTAAAATTGGATTTATTCTTATCTCTCATCTAGAAAACACATAAGATGAATGTTAAAATATTTATTGAATATATAGTATATAAATTTAATTAAAATAATTCACCAAAATTTATTTTTTTGATTTATGAAGGTAAAACACATTTTTACACATAAAAATAGTTTTCATAAAAAGATTTCCTTTATTTTAAAATGGTTTTTATTTTCATTTATAATTAATTGGTCACTGAAGAATTAATTTTATATACATGTTCATAAAAATATATTTTTATAATTTAGTTAATATTTTTCAAACCCTCCTTTAAAATGGCTACGTTATTATATCTCAGTACCTACACTTCTGGATTCGGTGTTGAAATCGTAAACTTTATATTTCTGAAATTGATGTAATTAAGGGTGACCCATTTTTTGCATCCAAAAATTACAACATAAAAAGGAAAAAAAATGAATCAATTACATCCTATATGACCTTTTAGGTTTATAGTTTTATATAATTTGGATAAACTACTAAATAAATAATTTACATGAATTTAAATGAAAATTTCTCTCACATAACCGAACTTTTCTTTTTCACATTAAGACATCATCATCATCAAAATTATTTTTATAAATAATTATTTCAAACTATTTCTTTATAACCTTTGGAAAAGGAAATATAATGGAGTTTAGCTCAAATTCTCAATAAGATAAAAACATAATAATTAATAAATAAATGTCAGCAATGAGCATAAGAAGATCATAAGGGTGTGATGAAGTAATCAAAGTTAATGAGTATAACATACGAATTTTAATACCCATAAATCCTTGAATCATTAAACATGAAAACATGGAATAAGGAATTAATAATGGGAGAATTCATAAGAATAACAAATCTTGTGACATGTGATATAAATATTGATCAATTCAAACATTATAAACCCAAAGAAAGCATAACTAAAACATATTGGTATCTTAGAACATCATCTCATAGAACCCTTACAGAACCCTTAAAATTGGAATAAATATATGGCCAAATTAAAATATAAATATTCAGAGAACATAATAATTACCCAATATGTTTGAGAATTATCTTGGCGCACCCATTTTTTAAGCTATTATGGGCTTACCTGACGATATCTGGACTAACCCAAGTTATGTTGAAAAATCCATACCCAGTATTATCTGGGCCACCCCAAGTTAAGCTATAACGGGCTTACCTAAATCCATCTAGGCCACCTTATGTGATTATATAGCGAGATTACCCATCATTATCTATGACACCCCATTTTTCATGTATATTTTATAATAAACCCAACATGAATAAAGTACATAGATATTTCACTTCATCATAAAACTCATAAAAACAATAATTATTCTTTCATAACCTTATTAACCCATGGAAGAGAAATTGGTTTCATGTCAATATCTTCAAAAAGTGATTAACCCATGGAAAATAAAATGGTTCTATAAAAAACCCTTTCAAAACATTTTTAACTAATGGAAAATAAATTGGTTTCTTAATAATCTCTTTTAAAAATGATTAATTCCTAAAAATGAAATTCGATCCATAATAATATCTTTGAAACAATCGTTATTCATCTAGAGAATAAATGAGTATGGTACCAATGAAAAATATCCCTAGTGAAGGATAAGTAATAATATGGTTTTTTGACATGGATGAAAGGAAATACCATTAAAAATCATTAAAAACATTCTTGATTAAAATATTCACTTCATTTGAACAACACTTTTTAAAATATAAAACATTTGAAAAATTCATTTATTTTAAAATATCATGGAAACATTATAATGGAATATTTAAAAAAATTAAACATTTCTTGATTAAAATTCCCTTTTGTCTATGAAAAACACTTTTAAAAAAAATTTGAACACATTTTTAGAGAACATGGTTTTGGAAGAAAATAGATTTCCAACCGAAGAGAAAAATGAAGTCAGTTTTTCTTAAAAAAATTTTCTCAAATAATTTAAGTACCAAAGAGTGTAAAATGGTACTATTACTTAAAAAATAATTAATAAATATGTTATAAGAAAATTTACAAGTTTAGTGAGGGATATATAATAATATTTCATCATTGTAAATATAATCATAAACAATCCAGATAAATGATGAGATTGTTATATAAGACTCTTACTACTTTGGTAACACTGAATCAAAATACCCATGAAAGAATATAATAAAATGAAACTTATAATATAATCATAATAAGTATATTCATGATATAACATGTTAATTTTTCATAATATACACGTAATAAAATAATATATGTGTATAGAATAACTTATGTCTCAGAGAAGGAAAATTGAGGCAAAAACCCCTTAATGTTATAGTAACTTTGAAACTATAAACCTCTTGAAGGAGAGATGATAAAATGGATATTTATATACCCATAAATTTTAGGATAATAATAATAAAATATATTCATGGGAATTATATAAATCATATAACAAAAAATATGTTGTGAATATGTCATATATCTCACAGAAATAATAGTGAGATGGAAAAAACCCTTACCTTAAGTCTGATTCATAATGACAATTATTTATCTTTATGAATAATAACCTTATGATAATTATTTACTTGATTTATAAACTTTTTCAAGTCTATTAATAATTTTATTTCACTTTTAAACAAGCTATATATAATTACTTAAACAATTAATTAATTATATATACTTATATATATAATTATTTTTATGTAAAAGGAATCACATCACTTTGAGGAGGCGGCAGTCCAAACGTCCACGAACAACGTTATCACTTTTTTAGTGTGTAAAAAGGTAATAAAGAAAATGACATATTATATTTAAAGAAATAAAATTGTGTATTTAGTATAATAATTATGTCATTTATATCATATATATTCATTATAATTACACTTATTACCTTATATTTAACCCATGGAAGAGAAATTGGTTTCATGTCAATATCTTCAAAAAGTGATTAACCCATGGAAAATAAAATGGTTCTATAAAAAACCCTTTCAAAACATTTTTAACTAATGGAAAATAAATTGGTTTCTTAATAATCTCTTTTAAAAATGATTAATTCCTGAAAATGAAATTCGATCCATAATAATATCTTTGAAACAATCGTTACTCATCTAGAGAATAAATGAGTATGGTACCAATGAAAAATATCCCTAGTGAATGATAAGTAATAATATGGTTTTTTGACATGGATGAAAGGAAATACCATTAAAAATCATTAAAAACATTCTTGATTAAAATATTCACTTCATTTGAACAACACTTTTTAAAATATAAAACATTTGAAAAACACATTTATTTTAAAATATCATGGAAACATTATAATGGAATATTTAAAAAAATTAAACATTTCTTGATTAAAATTTCCTTTTGTCTATGAAAAACACTTTTAAAAAAAATTTGAACACATTTTTAGAGAACATGGTTTTAGAAGAAAATAGATTTCCAACCGAAGAGAAAAATGAAGTCAGTTTTTCTTAAAAACATTTTCTCAAATAATTTAAGTACCAAAGAGTGTAAAATGGTACTATTACTTAAAAAATAATTAATAAATATGTTATAAGAAAATTTACAAGTTTAGTGAGGGATATATAATAATATTTCATCATTGTAAATATAATCATAAACAATCTAGATAAACGATGAGATTGTTATATAAGACTCTTACTACTTTGGTAACACTGAATCACAATACCCATGAAAGAATATAATAAAATGAAACTTATAATATAATCATAATAAGTATATTCATGATATAACATGTTAATTTTTCATAATATACACGTAATAAAATAATATATGTGTATAGAATAACTTATGTCTCAGAGAAGGAAAATTGAGGCAAAAACCCCTTAATGTTATAGTAACTTTGAAACTATAAACCTCTTGAAGGAGAGATGATAAAATGGATATTTATATACCCATAAATTTTAGGATAATAATAATAAAATATATTCATGGGAATTATATAAATAATATAACAAAAAATATGTTGTGAATATGTCATATATCTCACAGAAATAATAGTGAGATGGAAAAAACCCTTACCTTAAGTCTGATTCATAATGACAATTATTTATCTTTATGAATAATAACCTTATGATAATTATTTACTTGATTTATAAACTTTTTCAAGTCTATTAATAATTTTATTTCAATTTTAAACAAGCTATATATAATTACTTAAACAATTAATTAATTATATATACTTATATATATAATTATTTTTATGTAAAAGGAATCACATCACTTTGAGGAGGCGGCAGTCCAAACGTCCACGAACAACGTTATCACTTTTTTAGTGTGTAAAAAGGTAATAAAGAAGATGACATATTATATTTAAAGAAATAAAATTGTGTATTTAGTATAATAATTATGTCATTTATATCATATATATTCATTATAATTACACTTATTACCTTATATTTAATGTGTTAGTAAAAAACATTTCACATCGCTTTGTGGGCGGTAGTCCACTATGCACATGAGTGACATTATCATATCCCCTACAGTATGGAATGTAAAAAGGGTTTATATTATATAATACCTACAAAGGTATAATTATGTTATAAATATCATATATATCATATATATCATATATAAAAATTACTTCCACCATTATTCCCAACCATGAGTGGTGGTCATGAAAAAACGAATGACATCGTTTTGCGAGGCGGTAGTCCATTGTACATACAAATGATGATTTTGTTACCCATTTGATGGAAATTTGTGTGTTTTTAGGTCATAACCTTAACATAACACCATATAAATATATTTAGGGTACTTATTTTATTATATAATCATGGTATAAGAATAATTGAAGGAGGTGGATAAGGAAATAAAATAAATATTCTTATTGAAGAACATTTCATATTCTTCGGGTATCTTACTTTCGTTTTCACTAAAAACCTTCCTAGGTTGCATTTATTCCCATAATAAGTATTATATTATGTGATTATGGAAGTGGATAAGTAATTTGGGTAGGTATATTTAGATCTAAATGGCTTGATAGGTGTGAATAGATGAGGAGAGTGGGTGGCCTTTTATAAGTGGGGGAGGGGACAAATTTGGTATTTTTAAAATAATGTTAGGTGAAACCACTTTTTTTATAAGGACTCATCCTTAAACATTGCTTATTATTGAATTAAATGAATAATTCACATTGAGGATCTTTTCAGGTTTAGATTTTTAGAGAATTAGGATATAACTATTACATATCAAATATTACAAAGTAGAGGCATCTACTCAGCTTCCATTTTTTTCACAAAAATAAAAACTCTTGAACAAAGGAGTCATGTTTAGTTCCTTGTTTTAGACAGCCTGACATTTCCTTGATCCCATCCATGACCCTATTCAACTTTATGTCCTGTGAAAAACATTTCAAAAAAACTTGGGATGAGCATAAAAAGCTTATTAAGGTTTATAACAATACGGAAATAAAACATTAGTCCATGTATATATAAGAATCAATGAAATAATACTTTACTCATAAAACATAAGCAATTTAACATACCTCATGAAATCATAAGATTTACGAATAAATCATAGAAATCATAAGACATAAAGGTAACTTGAGGCATTCATAACATTCTTACATAGGGAGTAACCCTCTTGGTTACGTTTGGAATACCCATCACAGTATATTCCCTAAATCTCTTTGGAGAAACCTTAGGGTTTAACCCCTTCTCGTTACCCAATGTATTGGAGAGCTATATCGGGCTCACCTGCCCTTAGTTTATCACAGAACCACCCATCTTCATAAACAATTCCCAAGAACCATAACATAATCGTATGACATAAATCATACATAAAGGAAACATAACATTCCCACATTGCAATAACAATATAAAATTTTAAGATATTTAAATAATGAATCCATTCTAAAAACCATTTTCAAAACCATTTAAAACATTTCATAAAGATATTTTTGAATCAAAGTATCCCATACCACTTTGAAGCTTTTAACATTTTAAACCATTAATATCCATATAAATAAATCCTTAAAACCATTTTGAAAACATGGATATTAATGAGAAATATTTATAATAATAAATCATTAAAACATTTAAAACGATATTTTAGTTAAAGTGTTTTTACCAAAATTAGAGACACTTGAATACAATAATTGAGCAATAACATTTAATCATAACTTTATAATATCATGAGAATAAATGGATTCATGATATAATATTCCATAGGATAGTATATACACCATATAAGAGTGAATTGGTGCATAACAACAACGAAGTCTCAATAGAAATTTAAAATGAGATGAATTCCCTTATAAAGAAGGTATCCTTAAATTAAGGATAAATCAATCTCAAAATTATGTGTGACAAATATAAATACACCCAATATAAGTGGATATTAATTGTAAAACAATTGAAGGACATTCACACATATTCAAAGGATGACATATTCTATAACTACATGTTAAACCCAAAGAAATCGAAATTGGGTTAAAAAGTTCCCTTGGTAAAATTCGACAGCCTAACGACGTCACTTTAAAATTCATAAAATTAGTTGATGAGAGAAAAAATGGTATCTCATCACTTGGACATAAAATTTACATCAATAAGTATATATAAAAACATATCCCAACATAAAAATATTTAAATTAAAAGACATAATAAAATAAGTCTTTAAAAAGAGGAGTGTGAAAGGTTCCCTTACCGATTTGGGCAACTTTCGAAACATAAACCCCATGAAAGAAGGGTCATACAATGAATATTTAAATACCCATAAATGAGAGTATAGTATTCAAATAGTAAAATAATGTGCATTAAATACATGAAACAAAAAGAAATAGTGTCCAATGTAGCATGAATCCCATGGGATTAAAAAGTGAGATGAAAATCCCCTTATGAAAATTCGGCAGCCTAACGGCGCCACATAAAACTTCAAAAAATTGATTGATGAGATAAAATTGGTTCTCTCATCATATTAACATAAAATTTACAATAATAGTAATATAAAAGAACATCCCCCAACATAATAAAGGGTAGCTTAAAATAAGTTACATAAAAAAGAATACTTAAAAAGAAAGAGAGAGGTAGGATCCCTTACGAAAATTTGGCAGCCTAACGGTGCCACTTAATAATTCTTAAAATGAATCGACGGGAGTAATAGGTGTTATATAATCATATGAAAATAAAAATTACAGTATTTTGAATATAAAATAACATCCTACAACATAATAACATGGAGCATAAATGAAATGACATAAAAGAGGGTACTTAAAAAGAAAGAGAGAGGTTGGATCCCTTACCTCAAGTCTGACTTGTCTTGTTCTTTTCTTTATATTCCTGAATAATAAACTTTGTTCAATTTATAATTTCTTAAGGTACTCCTTTAAAGATTATTATTCAGTTCATATCACATATTATAATGTTATAATAATTGGTTAATAATGTGAGTTCATATCAGATGTTTTTGTCGATGTTTGGTACATGAGTCAAAAATGAACTTGTTTGAAAATGACTGTCCATGTAATTATAAGTAAATAATATACAGAATAGTATTAATGATTTAAATATCATATATATCCAGTACATATTCATTTTATAATATTCCATAACATTTGGAGATAAAAATAAATGAAATGCACTGTTCATGGAGACGGTAGGCCGTACGTACGCATGAACGCTACTTTCATTTCTTTGACATATTAATGGAATTAAAAATAATTTAGAGATATATATATATGATAATTACAGTATAATATATATGTTTTATAGGTCACATAAGTTCATTAATTTCATTATTTATACATTCCATGTATTTAATGAGTGAGTCACATCACTTGAGGGGGCGGTAGTCCACACTTCCTCATATGAAATTATCGAATTTGCAAAACATGAAAAGCATAAAGGTATGTTTTAAATATAAAATACATAAGAATATGGAAAAAATAAATACCATATATATCATACATAAAATACAGTGACATCATAATGGCCACCATGAAAGGGGTTAAGAGAAGATTGAACAATCATCGTTTCGTGAGGCAGTAATTCGCCATCCACAGAAATAGTATGTTCTTTAACCATTAGACGGACGTGTGTGTAATTTTAGCTCTAATCCTTCACATAACAACATCCTAGTATATTTAAGATACTGTTTTTGTTACAAAAGAAAGGAATAAAAAGAGTTTAGGGTTTTGGAGAGTCAAAATAAAATAAAAGAACACAAGTGAAGACATTACCTTTAAATCAGGTAACTCCTCTTAGTTTGAACCAAAAGGGTTTCTTGAAGATCATTCTTCCAAAGGTGAGGCTCAATGATGAATATAAAGATGTGGAGAGATGAAATGCTCAGGTTTTGGCCGAGCCAAAGGCTTGAGAGGTGTGGGTAAGGTGGTAGAGGTGGGGTCCTTTTATAAGGGAAGAGGAGGGGCACTCTTGGAAAGTTATAAAATATTACTTTATTATAAAATTATTTTCGGATTTTAAATGTCCCAAAAGGATATATTTCGAGTCTAAGGTGATAAAGTTTCTAAATACCCCCATAAAATAGGTTTGTGACAAGTGTAAGACTTAGATTTCACCCTATCTTATCATTTTATTGAAATCGTTCATTTATGAGGTAATCACTGAATCATCACGGTGTCATAAATAAAATAGTTTATTTAATGTCTAAAAATTATAAAAAAAATATCATGATGTATTAAATCGTTTTATATTTCTTATGAATATTTATAGTCAAAAATATGACTTGTATAACCCCATGTAAAAATTGTTTTAGTAAAACAATACATGTTTGTGGCATTTTAATTTTAACTTTAAATAAAAAGTTATTAATGTCATTTTCCAACCAAAGTGGCTCAATGGGGTCCCCAAGTTGACCCATGGATTGTCTTTTAGGCCATTACTCATCCAATAAGGGTAGTACATGTTTCAAGGTCATTTCATATAATTATAACATTATATTTACCTTAAATTATACTAATTACCTCTAATCGTGATTAATAAAACTTAAAAGTTACTATTCACCAAAAAAATTATTTTAATCTCATTGAACCACATTTTACTTCCTAATGACAACCATGTATGTCAGATTTGTGAAAATAAAATCACATAAGTGGTAATGTTTCAATTAAATGAAAAATCGGTTTCTTTAACTACCACTTAGTAGTTTCACTATTCATCAAAAATTGATGTTTTTAGAAAAATACCAAAGATTCACCCTAAGCTATATTTGATATTCAGAATTCAAAAATAATGTGTATTTTACAAAATTCAAAATATATAAGTTTCATTAATTAATTTAATAATTCATTCCCGCTGTCAAAACAAATAGCGTGTTTTTAAGAAACAATATCTATTAAAAGATTGACACTAGTTTAAGTCCAATTTCAAACTGAAATTAATTCCAATTACCACCATTGGATTAAATGGTAAAAATATATTCTAAATAAACTTTAATATCATTGAAAAAAATAATCTATCCAAATCAATAAATCAGATTAAAAGGGGGTTTTGAATTAAAATGCAACATTGTCACTAAAAATGATCTTTATTGGAAAAATAACAAAAATTTACACAAAGTAAATTTTGATGTCCAGATTATAAAGAAGGATTTTATTTTTTCAAATAAAACATATAAAATTGTTAAAAGTATATTTAAAAAGGTTTGTCCATCAAAAGGCGGTTAATCGACCTTTTAAAGAATATTAGAAGATTTACGCTTAAAATTGGATTCATTCGCATTTTAAGCCTCTAACATTTATTGAATAAAAGTTAAAATATTTGACAAACATATATAATCATTTTGTAGTTAGTTCTGTTCATTCCCGCCATTACAAAGTCTCGGCGTTAACTACCATTTAAAATAATATTATTTTATTATTAGAGTGCAACGTAATATTTCCAAGAAACTTGTTGTTGCGTATTGGGTACGTCATCGAGCATAGCGTTCCCTTTAAATTAATATTAACATTTTATTCAAAAATATGGATAAATATAAAAATGTCATATTCTTTATTTACCTGGGGTGTTACATCCTTCCCCCCTTTTGGAAATTACATCCTCACAATTTCAAAATTGGGCTTGTAAACTTCATTGAAAGTCCCACATCAGAACAAGAGTCAGTAAAACTGTCACTTTAAAAGAAAGGGGGAGAAGTACAAAGGTCACCCGAGTTAACCCATACTAGGATTCCAAGTATTACAATATGGATATGGAGGAGAAAACAAAGGGTCATGTTCTGATGGAGAGTGATAGTAAACATGTCTATGAGAAAGTTAACCACAAGAAAATCACAAAATTGTGATGGGTTAAATGATATTCAACTCCCCAGTAGGAAAAGTTAACAGATAACATTTTTGTTTTAAGTTACTCTTCATTGAGGAATTTATTTTTGAGCTTAACTAAATCATAATAAAACATACTTACTTATCACGTAGACTTTCAACTTTTACTAGATTCCTTAATCAAACTCATATTTTCTCCAAAAGACGATTATTTAGGAAGACTTGTTCGCATTAAGAGTACCATAATCAACTTCTTGAGAATCACCTAATTCACAAAAGAGAAATATAAATTTCCCATGTCTTTAGATCTCAACCAAAACCAAACCAAAAAGTTTAGTACGAGATCAGATAATAACCAAAAAAATATTTTTTTTTACAAAAAAAAAACTAATCCTAATCTCCAAAATTTTTCAAACAAAACCCAAAGTTCAATGAAGACCATTCAATAAAAAATTTGTCCATAAAATTCTTCAAAGTAAACCCAACTAAGATTAAAACCGAAGTATTTGAAGGATTTAATCACATAGTCTCCCAAGGTACAAATTAACATTTATCTCCAAATAACATCAGATGCTCATAAAGTCTCATACTGAAAAGTAATTAACCTAATCACAAATCCTCATTGATAGGTTAATAATTTCCATAGATAACCCAAAATCAACTTACTCTTGATTCATAAAATCATCTAACTAAAAATAATTAGTCAAACTAACCAGGGACTTCATGTAGTCCAGTGGTAGGCGATAAATACCAGTTGCACTTTGGTTGTGGGTTAGATTCCCGCAGCTTTGTCCGATGCGATGGGTTGTCACACGGTCTGCATGTTGTCCTTTTTTCCAAAACTATATAATTATTAAAACATTCCCCAAAACGAGATAAAATCTTCAAAAATAACCATAACTTCATTTAACCTCAAGTTTATCTCATGTCGTCCATATTCCATCATAATGTATAGTAACCCATAATTACTTCAAAAGTAAGGATCATATAAATGCTAATGGTTACCTTTATAATTATTACCTGAACTTCCATATCGAGTTGGTTCTCTCGTACATGATGCATTAGAGAACTCACCAAGGTTCAATTGGTTGATCATGACTCCTGATAGTTGGTTTAGAATAACCATGATATTTCTCATTGAATCCCCCATTTCATCCAGTCTTTTAATCAGAGAACCACCACAGTTTCCTTCAGACCCATTGTCACTTTGGCGCCTGCTAGATCCATCTATTTACTAAAACCAGAAATGTCAGTGTGAGTATATCAATAAAATCATTATGTACTAAAGAGGAAGATAAACACTAAGATATACTTATCCAAGTTATCTCAAACTCATTCCAACCTTCAAAAATAACAATGACTCTATCTAATATAATAACCATTGTGGTTATACACAACTTTTCACTTAACACTCTAACCACTAAAGTTATCTAAAAAATCCTTTGATACCAACTATAAGGACCCATCCTTAAACATTGCTTATTATTTAATTAAATGAATAATTCACACTGAGGATATTTTTAGGTTTAGAATTTTAGAGAATTAGGATATAACTATTACATCTCAAAGATTACAAAGTAGACGCATCTACTTAGCTTCCATTTTTTTCACAAAAATAAAAACTCTTGAAAAAAGGAGTCATGTTTAGTTCCTTGTTTTAAATAGCCTAACATTTCCTTGATCCCATCCTTGACCCTATTCAACTTTATGTCCTGCGAAAAACATTTCAAAAAAACATGGGATGAGTATAAAAAGCTCAGTAAGGGTTATAACAATACGGGAAAAAAACATTAGTCCATGTATACATAATAATCAATGAAATCATACTTTACTCAAAAAACATAATTAATTTAACATACCTCATGAAATCATAAGATTTACGAATAACTCATAGAAATCATAAGACATAAAGGTAACTTGAGGAATTCATAACATTCTTACGTAGGGAGTAACCCTCATGGTTATGTTTGTAATACCCATCACAGTATATTACCTAAATCTCTTCAGAGAAACCTTAGCGTTTAACCCCTTCGAGTTACCCAATGCATTGGAAAGCTATATCGGGCTCACCCACCCTTAGTTTATCACGGAACCACCCGTCTTCATAAACAATGCCCAAGAACCATAACATAATCATATGACATAAAACATTCCTAAAGGAAACATAACATTCCCACATTTCAATAACAATATAACATTTTAATATATTGAAATAATTAATCCATTCTAAAAACCATTTTCAAAACCATTTAAAACATTTAATAAAGAGATTTTTGAATCAAAGTGTCCCGTAACAATTTGAAGCTTTTAACATTTTAAACCATTAATACCAATATAAATAAATCCGTAAAACCATTTTGAAAACATGGATATTAATGAGAAATATTTTTAAGAATAAATCATTAAAACATTTAAAATGATATTTTAGTTAATGGGTTTTTACCAAAATTAGAGACACTTGAATACAATAATTGAGGAATAACATTTAATCAGAACTTTATAATATCATGAGAATAAATGGATTTATGATATAATATTCCAAAGGATAGTATATACACCATATAAGAGTGAATTGGTGCATAACAACAATGAAGTATTAATAGAAATGTAAAATGAGATGAAATCCCTTATAAAGAAGGTATCCTTAAATTAAGGATAAATCAATCTCAAAATTATGTGTGACAAATATAAATACACCCAATATAAGTGGATATTAATTGTAAAACAATCAAAGGTAATTTACACATATTAAAAGGATTACATATTCAATAACTACATGTTGAACCCAAAGAAATCGAAATTGGGTTAAAAAGTTCCCTTGGTAAAATTCGACATCCTAACGGCGTCCCTTTAAAAATCATAAAATTAGTTGATGAGATATAAAATGGTATCTCATCACTTGGACATAAAATTTACATCAATAAGTATATATAAGAACATATCCCAATATAAAAATATGTAAATTAAAAGACATAACAAAATAAGTCTTTAAAAAGAGGAGTGTGAAAGGTTCCCTTACCGATTTGGGCAACTTTCGAAACATACACCCCATGAAAGAAGGGTCATACAATGAAGATTTAAATACCCATAAATGAGAGTATATTATTCAAATAGTAAAATAATTGGTATTAAATACACCACACAAAAATAAATTGTGGAAAATTTAGCATGAATTTCACGGGAATAAAAAGTGAGATGAAAATCCCCTTATGAAAATTCGGCAGCCTAACGGCGCCACATAAAACATCCAAAAATGGATTGATGAGATCAAATAGGGTCTCTCATAATATTAACATAAAATTTAAAATAATATTAATATATAATAACATCCCCCAACATAATAAATAGGAGCTTAAAATAAGTTACATAAAAAAGAATACTTAAAAAAGAAAGAGAGAGGTAGGATCCCTTACAAAAATTTGGCAGCCTAACGGCGCCACTTAATAATTCTTAAAATGAATTGATGAGAGTAATAGGGGGTATCTCATTTTATTAAAATAAAAATTAAAGTATGTTGAATATAAAATAACATCCTCCAACATAATAACATGAAGCATAAATGAAATGACATAAAAGAGGGTACTTAAAAAGAAAGAGAGAGGTTAGATCCCTTACCTCAAGTCCGACTTGTCTTGTTCGTTTATTTATATTCTTGAATAATAGACTTTGGTAAATTTATAATTTCTTAAGGTCCTACTTTAAATATTATTATTCATTTAATATCACATATTATAATGTTATAATAATTGGTTAATAATGTGAGTTCATATCAGACGTTTTTGTCCATGTTTGGTACATGTGTCAAAAATGAACTTGTTTGAAAATGATTGCCCATGTAGTTATAAGTAAATAATCTCCAGAATAGTATTAGTGATTTAAATATCATATATATCCAGTACATACTCATTTTATACTATTCCATAACATTTGGATATAAAAATAAATGAAATTAACCGTTCATGGAGACGGTAGGTCGTACGTACGCATGAACGCTACTTTCATTTCTTTGACATATTAATGGAATTAAAAATAATTGAGAGATATATATATATTATAATTACAGTATAATATATATGTTTTATAGGTCACATAAGTTCATTAATTTCATTCTTTATACATTCCATGTATTGCATGAGTGAGTCACATCACTTGAGGGAGCAGTAGTCCACACTTCCTCGTATGAAATTATCACATTTGCAAAACATGAAAAGCATAAAGGTCTATTTTAAATATAAAATACAGAAGAATATGGAAAATTTAAATACCATATATATCATATATAAAATAGAGTGACATAATAATGGCTACCATGAAAGGTGTTAAGATAAGATTGAACAATCATCGTTTCGTGAGGCAGTAATTTTCCATCCACAGAAACAGTATGTTCTTTAACCATTAGACGGAGGTGTGTGTAAGTGTAGCTCTAATACTTCACATAAAAACATTCTAGTATATTTAAGATATTGGTTTCATTACAAAAGAAAGGAATAAAAATAGTTTATAGGTTTGTAGAAGAAAAATAAAACAAAACAACACAAATGAAGACATTACCTTTAAATCGGATAACTCCTCTTGGTTTGAACCAAAAAAGATTCTTGAAGAGCATTCTGCCAAAGGTGAGGCTTCAATGATGAATATAGGGATTTGGAGAGATCAAATGGGCAGGGGTTGGCCGAGCCAAAGGCTTGAGAGTTGTGGGTAAGGTGGTATAGGTGGGAGCCATTTATAAGGGAAGAGGAGGGGCACTCTTGGAAAGTTATAAAATATTACTTTATTATAAAATGATTTTTGGATTTTAAAGGTCTGAAAAGGATATATTTCGAGGATAAGGTGATAAGGTTTCTAAATCCACCCATAAAATAGTTTTTTGACAAGTGTAAGACTTATATTTCACCCTATCGTCTCATTTTATTTAAATCGTTCATTTATGAGGTAATCAGTGCATCATCACGGTGTCATAAATAAAACAATTTATTTAATGTCTAAAAATTATAAAAAAATATAATGATGTAGAAAATCTTTTTATATTTATTATGAATATTTATAGTCAAAAATATGACTTGTATAACCCCATTTAAAAAAAATTTAGTAAAACAATACATGTTTGTGACATTTTAATTTTAACTTTAAATAAAAAGTTATTAATGTCATTTTCCAACCAAAGTGGCTCCATGGGGTCCCCAAGTTGACCCATGGATTTTCTTGGTCGTCCATGACTCATCCAATAATGGTAGTACATGTTTCAAGGTCATTTCATATTATTATAACATTATCTTTACCTTAAATTACACTAATTACCTCTAATCGTGATTAATAAAACTTAAAAGTTACTATTCACCAAAAAATTATTTTAATCTCATTGAACCACATTTTACTTCATAATGAAAACCATGTATGTTATATTTTTGAAAATAAAATAACAGAAGTGGTAATATTTCATTTAACCGAAAAATCAGTTTCTTTAACTACCACTTAGTGGTTTCACTATTCATCAAAAATTGATGTTTTTCAGAAAAATACCAAAAATTCACCCTAAGATATATTTGATATTCCGAATTCAAAAATGATGTCTATTTTAAAAAATTAAAAATATATAAGTTGCATTAATTAATTTAATAATTCATTCCCACTGTCAAAACAAATAGCATGTTTTTAAGAAACAATATCTATTAAAAGATTGACACTAGTTTAAGTCCAATTTCAAACTGAAATTAATTCCAATGACCACCATTGGATTAAATGGTAAAAATATATTCTAAATACACTTTAATCTCATTGAAAAAGATAATCTATCCAAATAAATAAATCAGATTAAAAGGAGGTTTTGAATTAAAATGCAACATTGTCACTAAAAATGATCTTTATCGGAAAAATAACAAAAAATTACACAAAGTAAATTTTGATGTCCAGATTATAAAGAAGGATTTTATTTTGTCAAATAAAACATATAAAACTGTCAAAAGTATATTTAAAAAGGGTTCTCCATCAAAAGGTGGTTAATCGTGCTTTTAAATAATATTAGAAGATTTACGCTTAAAATTGGATTCATTCACATTTTAAGCCTCTAACCTTTATTGGATAATAGTAAAAATATTTGACAAACATATATAATCATTTTGTAGTTAGTTATGTTCATTCCCGCCATTACAAAGGCTAGGCGTTAACTAACATTTAAAATAATATTATTTTATTATTAGAGTGCAACGTAAGATTTTCAAGAAACTCGTTGTTGAGTATTGGGAACACCATCGAGCATAGCATTCCCTTTAAATTAATATTAACATTTTATTCACAAATATGGATAAATATAAAAATTTCATATTCTTTATTTACCTGGGGTGTTACATTTTTACCTACAAAAAATATCCAATAATGAAACAAAACTAGATCCTATAAGTTATTAGGTCAAAATATGTCCATAAAATGGTTTCTTGATAATTTTATAGGTCATTTAGACCCTTAAGTTTAAAGTTTAGTCACTTGGTAAACTCATTTTTTACCTTAATCATTGTGAATAATTTTAATTGTTTTAACTAATAACTTTGGTAAAAAATTAATTTAAACTTATTTGATATTATATATTATTATTATTCCAAATATTAAATCATTTTTTCTGAATTCAATTCATTGATGGAAAAAATAACTTTAATATTAATCTCGTAGTCACGGTGAAACAACGAGTTTTTCAGAAGAGTATTTTTTATAAAAAGATGATCCTATATTAAATCTATGAATAATGATAACCATTTCATCAAAATAACTTAATTATTAATTATAAATAATATATAAATTTAATTAAAAACATTTCACATTAGTTATTATTTTAATTAATTAAAAGGGGATACATTATGCATCTTAACACAATTTTTCAAAAAACCCATTTTTAAACCCAAGAAAAACTTATACTAAAAACCAATATAAATATGATTAAAATTTAATTATCTATATTAAATATAAATTAAGTTACTTTAAAATATATTCAAAACATATTGGGACTTTTAAATTACATAAATTATTGAAAATAATACATTTTTACAAAAAACTGTATTTTCACAATTCACTGAAAAATAAATACTTTACGAAAAATTCAAAAATTTCACCCAAAGTAAATTTAGATATTAAAATTAAAAAAACGAGTTTATTGTTTCAAATAAAAAAATAAAAATTTATCAAAATTTATTTTTAAAATAAGTGTGCCCTAAGAAGGCAAAAAAACTATTTTTTAGAAAAAATAAAGTTTTTAAGCATAAAATTGAATTTATTTTTATTTATTGTGTAGAAGACACATATGATGAATTATAAATGTTATATTGAATATATTAAATATAAATTTCATTAATATAATACAAAAAGAGTAAATTTTTTAATTTATTGGTATATTAAAAACTTGTTCTCATTCAAATAGTTTTTCAGAAAAATATTTCCTTTTATTTCTAGGTTTTATTTTCATTTATAATTAATTAGTCACCAAATAATTAATTATATATAAATGTGAAAATCATGGTTTAATACTTATGTTAATCCTTTTCATACCCACCATTCTAATGGTTAGGTTATAAAAATAATATATATCATGGGTTATTTAAGTTCAGTGTTGCGTGTTAAATACGCCATCAAAAATAAAAATATTGGGGTTGCATGTAACACAAGATAAAATGGGTGTTTCATGTAATAGAAGATAAACTTAGTGTTTAATTTATGTTATGATATAGAATATAATTTTCTTCTTTTAAAATATCATAGTGTTACATCCTCCCCTCCTTTAATAAATTGCATCCTCATAATTGGAACTTTATCTCAGTAATCAAAGGATGGATACTTTAAAATACTTTTTTTAACCCACATCGAAAATGGGTTAATAAAACATTTTATTAATAATATATAAAGGTAAGTACAAATTTCCTATGTAATAGCACATATCTAGGTTTCTAAATAGGATAGAATAGGTGTGAATGGAGGAAAAGAGTAAATAATTATAGGGATTAGTTGAGGTAATTGATCATAATCTATAAAATGATCATTGGAGAGTTAAGAGCCTCAAAACCATAAATATGTGATGATCGAAAAGTCCATCAGTTCATCAAAATTTAAGGTATAAGGATAAAAAAAATTCAAGATCTATTTCCTAGAGTTAAGTAATTATATTACCATCTAGACTAAGAGAATATGGAAATATATTTACCTGATGAGTAGAATTACATCCTTTAATAAATTTCAACCACAAAATCTTATTTTGTTCCAAATTATGAGTCTTAAAAATGAATTTTTAACACCTAATTCACTAAAATAAACTTTTATAGACCACATGACTATTAAATGGATAGTCAAGATATTCCACCTGTCTTTAAACATTATCTGAAAACAAAATGGTTAGAATATGGTAAGATAATTTCCAAAATTATTGAATGTTCATATTATATATTAATTTTAAAAAGTAATATACCCAAGGTTCAAACCAAACCAATCCATAAATAAATATACTTAAAATTCTAAAAACATTTTCTGACTAAGTTCGAGACCCAAAAATGAGAAGCATTTTACCATATATTATTTCAAGATAAATAAATCATTATTCCTAAAATAAAATACCATATGTCTCTGAAATAAAATTAATATTTACCAATAAAAATTTCATACTAACCATGAAATCGTGTAGGCCAGTGGTAGGCGTGAAACCCTTGTCATCCTTCGGTTATGGGTTCAATCCCTACCACATTGCTGAATGTGTTGGGTTCTCACCTAATATATGGTTTATAATTTTTTTATTTAAACATGAAAACTAATTATTCCCTAAATAAAACATCATTTTGATCCTAGCGGTTACAAATACCTTAAGAAAAAAATTGTCTCCAAAAATTTCATTAATAACCTCAAAATTTTTATTACTTAAAACAGAAAAATGTGGTTTCTAAGACTTTGAAATCATGATAAATGTATGATGGTATCCATTAATATTAAGATAAAATCACATGAAAACACCCTAATCTCCAAATTTAGATAAAACTTTCCTTTAATACCAACTATAATAGCTTAAAACTCGTATTCCCAGATTTGGTGATGAAATTGTAAACTTTACATTTCCGACTTTTATGTCGATAAGGGTGACCCATTTTTTCCATCCAAACCTTATAATATCAAAAGTAAAATTTTATCACTTAAATCATAAAGGAATTTTTAGGTTTTTCATTTTAGATAATTAGTAAAAACAAATATATGAATAATTCACATGACTATAATTGGACATTTCTCCCACTTAACCAAAATTTTATTTTTCATATTATGACATAATCATCTTCCATATGAAATCCCTTCTAGACATGAATCATTAAACCTATTTATTTATAACCTAGATAAAATTAAACATAATAATGGTGGGATCAAATACTTTGTAAAGGAAAAATTAATCATTAACAAATAAATGTCATCAGTGAGCATAAGAAGAGAATAATGGTGTGATTACATAATTAAAGTGCATGAGTATAACATACAAATATTCATACCCATAAATACATATATAATTAAACATGAAAACATGTAATAAGGCATTGAAAAAGGAAAAATTCATAAGAATCAACAATCTTATTCCATGTGATATCAATCTTGATCAAATGAAACATCATAAATCCATAGAAATCATAGATAAAACATATTGGTATTTGGGAACATCATATCATATAACCCTTACAGAACCTGTATAATTGGAATAACTATATACACAACTTCTAATATAATTCTCTAGATAACATAATCATTACACAATATATTGTAGATCTATATGGGTGCACCAATCATTTAATCTATTATGTTCATACCCAATGTTATCTCGATTACCCCAAGTTAAGTTGTAATGGGATTAATAGGCACTATCTGGACCACCCCAAGTTAAGTTGTAGTGGGCTTACCCAGTGCTATTTGGGCCACCCCATGTTAAGTTGTAATGATATTATTCAGTGCTATCTAGGCCACCCCATTTTTCTCATATAATTTCTAATAACCATAACATGAATAAAGTATATAGAGATTTAACTTCATCAAAAAAATCATAAAAACAGTCATTATTATTTCATAACCTGATTAACTCATGGAAAAGAAATGGGTTCATGTAAATATATTTAAAATATGAATAAAAAATTAAAATAAATTACTTCCACAAAAATATATTTGAAACATTTTTAAACTATATAAAAGAAATGGATTCTATAAAAATCTGTTTGAAACATGATTAACTCATTTAAAAGAAATGGGTTCCATAACAATCTCTTTGAAGAAATCATTATCCATTTAGAGAAGTAATTAGGATGGTATATTCAAAAAATATCCCTAGTTGAGGATAAGTAACAACAAGTTTTATTGACTTTTATGAAATTAAATAACGTTAAAAATCATTAGAAACATTCTTGATAAAAATATCCTTTTCATTTTGAACAACACTTTTTAAAACATAAATAATTTATAAAATCCTTTTATTTGAAAATAACCTTAAAATATTATAATGAAATATTTTAAAAATAATTTAAATAATTTATTGAAGAAAATATCCTTTTGGATTTTAAAAAACTTTTTAAACTATTTTTTAAAACATCTTTAGAAACCTCGGTTTTGGGAGAAAACTGATTTCTAACCGAAGAGAGAGATGAATTTGGGTTTTATTAGAAATATTTTCTCAAATAATTTAAGTAAAAAATGGTAATATTACTTAAAAAATACTAAATAACTATATTATAATAAAATTAATTATTTTATTCAGTTATAGATAATAATATTTCATCATTGCAATCATAATCACAAACAATATCGATAAGCGATTAGATTGTAACATAAGACTCTTACCACTTTGGTAACCTTGAATAACAATCACCATGAAATAATATCATTAAATGAAAATTATAATATCATGATAATAAGTATATTTATGATATAACATATCAAAGGGTCTGAATATACACCTTATTAAATAAGATTGGTGTATATCATAACTTACGTCTCAAATAATGCAAATTGAGACAAAAATACATTAATACTTTGGTAACTGTGAAACCGTAAACCCCATGAAATATATATGATAAAATGGATATTTAAATACCCATAAATTTAAGGATAATAATAATAAAATATATTCTTGGGAATTATATATTCTATGATTCAAAAATAAGTGGTGAATATGGAATATATCTGACATCAATAAAAGTGAGATGGAAAAAACCCTTACCTTGATTCTGATTTGTCATGATTGTTATTTGTCTTCCTAAATGATAAACTTATATTAATTATTTAATTTCTTGAGACCATTTATAATATTATTATTAATTTTATTTCACTTATAAACAATTTATATATGATTACTTGATCAATTAAATTTAAGTCGGATGTTTTGACCATATTCAGTTTATGTGTCAAAAATGACTTTGGTGGGTAAACTATGGTCAAAGGGGTAGTTATTTTAACATTTGGATAATAATAATAATTAATTAATATTATTATTTATACATAAATTATTCTTTTAAAACCAATCATGGAAGGTGGATATGAAAAATAAACTAACATTATGGTCATGGAGATGGTAGGTCGTACGTACGCATGAGTACCTTTTCCATTTTTAGTGATCATTATGGAAAGAATTTAAGTATTATTTTATATTTATATAATGATAATTATATCATAAATAACATATAATTTAACAATATATACTTATATATATCATTATTTTTATTTAAAATGGATCGCATCGCTTCGAGGAGGTGGTAGTCCACACATCCACGAATGATGTTATCACTTTTTCAGTGTGTGAAAAGGTAATATATAAAATGATATATTATATTTAAAGAAATATAATTATATCATGAATATAATTATTATTTAATTTATAATATATATATTCATTATAATTACCCTTATTACCTTCCATGGAAAGTGTTAGTGAAAACGCTTCACATCGCTTCGCAAGGTGGTAGTTCGTCGTACACACGAGCGACGTTATCATATCCCCTACGGTATGGAATGTAAAAAAAGTTTTATATGATATAATTTATACAGAGGTATAATTATGTTATAAATATCATAAATATCATATATGAATATTATTTCCATCATTATTCCCAACCATGAGAGGTGGAGATGGAAAAATGAACGACATCGTTTCACAATGCGGTAGTCAGTGGTACAAATGAGTAATGATTTCATAACATATTTGAGGGAAGTTTGTGTGTGTTTAGGTCATAAACTTAACATAAAAACATATAATTGTATTTAGGATAATTATGTTATTATATAATAATGGTATGATAATAATTTAAGGAGGAAGAGAAAGAAATAAAATAAAGACGCTTGTTGGAGAACATTACCTCTTCTTTGGGTATCTTCATTTGGATTACATTAAACCCTTTTTATGTTGAATTTATTTCGAAAATATAGATTATAGGATGATATTAGGTAATTTTATAGGTGATTTGGGTAGGTATTTTCCAGTAAAAATGTATTAATATGTGTGAAGAGAGGAGAGTGGGTGTCCTTTTTTAAGTGGATGAGAGGATACACTTTGTATTTTTCAAAAGAAAGTTTTGTAAACCCATGTTTCTACCAACCAAAAGGCTCCAATAATGAAAAAAACTAGATAATATATAGGATAAGTGCTAAATATGGTCATACAATTGGTTCTTGACATGTTTATAGCTAATTTGGACCCTTAATTTTAAATTTTAGTCACTTAGTAAACTCATTTTTTACCTAAATAATAGTGATTAATTTTAATTATTTTCACTAATCACTTTGGTAAAAAATTAAGTTTACCTTATTAGAAATTATAAATAATTATATTTACAAATATGGAATAAATGTTTCCAAATTCAAATAAAATAATTTCCCAAATTTAATTTAATATTAATCTTACAGTCGCAGCGAGATAACAAGTTTTTAGAAAGAGTATTTTTTTAGAAAAGGATGATTCTATATTAACTCTATGACTAGTAATAATAATTTTATGAAAATAAATTAGTATTTACTGATATATAATCTTTAAATTTCACCCAAAACATTCCCCATTAGTTATTATATTAATTAATTTAAAAGGAGATACATTATGCATTTTAAAATAATTTTTAAAAAACACCATTTTGAAATCCAAAAACACACATATAATAAAAACCAATATAAATTTCATTCAAAAGAAATTAATTGGGTTAAATATAAATTAGGTTAATTTAAAAAAAATATTCAAAAAATATTGGTACTTTTAAATTGAATAAATTATTGAAAATAAAACACATTTTTACAAAAAACAGTATTTTCCACTATTCAATGAAAAATCAATATTTTCCGAAAAATCCAAAAATTCCACTTAAAGTAAATTTTAATATTATTTCTAAAAAAATAAGTTTATTTTTCAAACCAAAAATTATAAAATTTTCACAAATTATTTTTCAAATAAATATACCATAAGAAGGCGACAAAACTGTTTTTTAGAAAAAAAAATACATTTTTTAAGCATAAAATTGGATTTATTTTTATCTGTTGTATAGAAAACACATAAAGAGAGTGTTAAAAATTATATTAAATATATTTCATATAAATTTAATTTATATAATCCCATAAGAGTTATTTGTTTATTTTATTGGTATAAAACACACTTATGTTCATTCAAATAGTTTTTCAGAAAAATATTTCCTTTTATTTTCAAAAGATTTTTATATTCATTTTTAATTAATTGGTTACCAAATAATTAATTATATATACATGTGTAAACCATATTTTCATAATTCATTTAATCCTGTTCATACCCACCATTTCAATTTCTAGGTTATAATGATAATATATATCATGGGTCATTTAAGTTCTGTGTTGCATGTTGAAGATGCCATCGAACATAAAAATATCAGAGTTGTGTGTAACACAAGATAAAGTGAGTGTTGTATGTAATGGAAGATAAACTCATTGTTCTGTTCTCTTTATGATATAAAATATAAATTTATTATTTAAAAATCTTATGGCATTACATATTTAATGACTATCAAATTTAATAATAATATTTTAAAATTTTGTCACGTTTCGTTTAAACACAGTATTGCGTGTAATAAAAAATATCCAAAAGATTAAATTTATTTTAAAAAAATATTTCACAAAATATCCGGGTGTTAAACCCTTGGTTTTTAAAATCAAAATCATCATAATAATGTTTTAAAGATATTTAAATGACTTTATAATCTTAATCAACCTCTAAGATCTTAATATGAAAGGTTGTAAAATTCTATTTTTCAAAATAAATTTACAAAAGGAAAGGTATATCATAAATTTTTTATCAATAAAAATTATAAAGAAATTTTCATTATTAAAATCTATTTGGATGATTTTTTTATCCTCCATTGATTTATTTAGTGAATTTTAAGAATTAATGGAAAGTTAATTTGATATTATTCTTATGGAGAATTAAAATTATTAATTAGACTTCATATTTCTAAAAGGAACTATGCTATATTTCAAAATAAATCTTAGTGTGCTAAAGGATTGGTTAAAATATTTGGTTTAGATAGTTATAAAAGATAAAATAACCCCATGAGTACTTCGTGTAAGTTAGATGTTAGTAAATCTAGAAAACGAATTGATAATAATCTTTATAGAGGTATGATTAGTTTGTATATTCTGGAAAAACTGAGGTTGAGTTAAAAATGTATACATATTTTTATTTTGGTTGTTTTAAAGTTAATAAAAACAGAATGAGTGGAGTATTTCACTTCTTAGGAAAAATCTTAGCTTCTTAGAGTTCTAAGAAACAAAACGGTTTTTCCCTATAAACTGTTGTAGAAGAATAAATGGTTGTATAATTTTTTATGATCAATCCTTATTGATTAATAAAACTTTAATATATTTTAATGTTTACATTGAAAAGTTACTTATTTTATGTGATAGTTCATCTACAATTAAAATTTCTATGAGTCATTTACAGCACTCAATAGAAAGAATATATAAGAGACCAAGATCAAAAAGGTAAAATTTTGTTGTAATATGTTTCTACCTATGATCAACTAGATGATATATTTACTGAATCACTAGATTCAACTATGTTTTATAAAATCAATTATGAACTATGTATGATGAAAATTTAAAATAAAATTTTTGAGTTAATTATGTTTTAAAAATATGTTTGTAACTAGAAGGTGGTTATTCATGGCTAAAATATGTCTACCTTAAAAATCCCACTTCATATCAACTTTATTAGTTTGGAATTTTTTATTCTTATGAAATTATGTTATATTTGGTCAATAATAATTTAAAATCTTCTTATATTTTATAGTTTATTAACAAGATCTTCAATATATTTTTCAATTTTGGATAGTGTGCATGATAAATTTGTCATATTTTATAATTCATTGGAATATTATTTAATAATTGGTTATCATATAATTCATTAAATATCATATTATATTACTCCTAGAACATATTATCCCATTACCATGCCTTTTTATACTTCTAAATTATTTTTTAGAGATACTTTTCACTATTGTGTAAAATCATTTTTTAATTTCTTCACACACAATTTTGAGAAACCGTGATTTTTATAAAAGGAAGGAAAAAATATATTAAGGAAAATTTTATCTAATTTTATTATCTATCTCTTTTATTTACTATTTTTATTTAAATATTTTTTGATTTTGTGTTTAGAATACATGATTTTAGAGGTGGATTTATTTTTTTAATTTGTTTTCCCTTGAAATTTGATGCTATAGGTTTTAATTTTTTTTAATTGTTCTAATAATAGTGAAATATTAGATATTAAATCTATTTTTCAAGTATTACCCTTAGTATAATATTATTTATCATAGAGTAGTTATATTTTTCATTTTAGGGAGAATAATTTATTTTGAAATTTTTTCAAAAAGGGTGGAGATATTCTAAAACAGGGGATATATGTTTCATAATCTGATTTGAGTTTATATTTCTAAAAAAGGAATGATTTTATTTATTAGTTTATTTATATCTTTGAGATAATTTCAAAAGGAGGAATATAAATTTTAAATTATTTTTTATTTTTCTAATTATAAAAAATTTGGATATTTTTAGTTGATTCTTTCCATTTCACCTAATTTTATTTTGATAATTAAAAATTTATTATTTTATTCCCTCTAAAATTAGTGAATAAATGTGTTTTAAGTTTTCACTACTTATAGAAGAAAATATTATTGTTAATATTGTTTACTAATTTGTTCTCTATATTCATTATATGTCTTATGAACATATTTCAGTGAAAATATATATTAGTATGAGTTAGGTTAACTCATATAATGATGTTCTATTTAAAAAATATCATATAAAATTTATAAATGTCATACAATTTTTACAATTAATATGTTTTTACTCAAACTCATAGAATTTTTCAAATTCATTTTTTTATATTAAAGTCTTATGGATTAAACTGAAATTCATATGGATTTTTAAAATTCATATGTTTTTAATTTAATGTCATGTAAAATCAAACTCTTATGGAAAAAATATGAGGTGTGTTTTGGAAAGTCATATGTTTTTCACTCAAATTATTATGATATAAAAATTTATACGAGATTTTAAATTCATATGGGAATATTTAATTCATAAAAAATTAAAATAATTATGTTATTTTTGAATTAATACATGAATAATTTTAATTATCATTTTTTTTTTATATATCTTTAAATATTCTACAATTTTTATATATTTTCATATATTAATCTAGTGTATATTAATTAAAGATGTATTTATTCATTTATTTGTTCCAAAATTAAACATTAACTATTTTTATTCTATGAAAATTTATTTGGAAGTATTTTATATATAATTAAATTACAAATGATCAAATATGTTTTATTTCTCATAATGTATTCTTATAAATTTACGGGTTTCAAATTAGAATTGTTTGAAATATAAAGTCTTTTTCTTGAAAGTTTTTAGATAGTTTCCCAAGGACTTTAATATTTATTATTATGGGAATATTAACTCATGTATTTATTTTTAATCATTCTAACGATTTCCACTATATAGTTTGTTTACATAGAATCCACATGAATATTAATTCATGCAAAATAAATAGAGGATACACATAAACCATTTTACGTGAAAGTTTCACCAAACAACTTTAAAGTTGTTAATTAATTCCATATGTAAAATTGTGGTTTAGAATAGATTAAATGGTATGGTTAATATTTTTAAAGTTTTTTGTGTAAAGAAAATCAATAAAAAGATTTTAATAGTACCAGTGTAAGATAATCCAGAGTTAATATCAAATAAATTGTCATGGATACTCAAACTATACTATGATTCACACTTATTTTATCATCACTACAACACTCTTGGTTGAAATTCATCGTTATAAACCTTTTTTAATGGAGTGATCCTTTCCACCTCGATATTCAAATCTTCATAGTTTCAATTGGTTTCTATTATACTAAATTATTTCTATCTTTATTTTTTGTATAATTTATGGTTTATGTTTTTTTATTCAAAACCTTGACCTTAGTGTCTGGATTATAATACCCCTTCAAGAGGCATGCCACGTTGTGACATATGTGGAAAAATGTTGGGGATTTATTTGTTTCTTGTTTAAGATAAAGGAAATGTTAGTTCTTCTTACACTTAAGATAGAAGGTTGTGGGTTGTCCCTCTATGTAATAAAAAGTAAAGATATTGGTTTGTGACTCCAGGTGTACAAAGTTCATTGTAAATGGTTGTGGATCCTTTCAAAATCTTTTTCACTATTTAGTGGGTGTCATACTCTCATGTTCATAATGAAAAGAATAGATGTAGGATTACTTTGATCTAAAATACTATAAAAATACTTGTGTTCATGTTTTTATTTTCCATTAAAATCTAACATAACTCTAATGTGTATTTAAAATTTTATAAAAAGTTTAATTCACCCCTTATTGACCATTCAGTTATCTTTCCTATTGGGAAAAAACCTCTCATGGAAAATGAGGAAGTAGAAGAGGGATCATGGGTAGGGAGAATTAAATAGATAAGGCTTCGGCAAGGATCACACATCATTCTCATGTCAACTACCTCTTTTATAAAGTATTTAGGGAACTCCCGAGCCATTATATCATTTACTCAAATATTTTATAACATTTGAGGTAATGATTTGGTTAATCATTCATTAATCTTATGAATGAACTTTTGACTCTCTCGTGTGTTTCATCATATGAAATGTCTACAATAATGATAGATAATATGGAACGTAAAATGAATTTAAATACTTAATTTTATGCTAAAATTATTAGTTTTATGTTATATTACATTACCATAAGACAATCGTGTATCATATAGTAAGATAGGCTTAATAAATTGGTATGAAATCACTATTTCATGCTTTACAATATACATAAATCATACCATACAATATAAAATAAACTCATTATATGTGTTTAAATCTTTATAACATATCTCCATTAGGTTTTCCTTAGTAATGTTGTGTCTTTGGACATAAAAACTTCTAAAATGTGTTATTTTAGGATTATTGAATCTTTTTTATACTTTTTTAATCCACTTATAGTGAAATATTGGTCGAGTGGAGATCTAGGAAAGAAAAAACATTATTAGTTAAAATGGGATTCCCTTTATAATATTAAAATTTAAGGTGAGTTTTGTTTTAAATATATTAATGTGCTTAATCTTGAAATAATTTCTAGGTAAGGATAACATATATTGCAGCCTTTAGATGCACCAGGGTTCAATTTTTATTGGGTAAATATTTTCCTAGTGGTTATTTTTATGTCTGGTTCATTAAGTAGTAAACCATCATATATATGTAGTGGCATGTTGAAGGTCCATTAAAATCTATGATAAGGGTTAACATGGAATTTAGGTTTGATATGTGAAGTGTTTTTTGGTACAATCAGTTATTTTCTAAATCTACTACTTATAAAGTGGTTTCACTTTGGAAAATTTTGATCCCAATTTAGAACTATGTGATTTTATATTGTCGGAGGGAAGCTAGAATTATCGATTTGTTATAGATTTATATTCAAATTTTTAATTAGATATTATTATTAATATTATTTTCCATGTTTATAATTGTCACGACTCGTCCCCTGGGGCTCGTGCCGTGACTACCCCAAGACCGCCTTCCATAGGCCAGGGGTTGGTGACTAGCACTGAAAGGCGTATTCCCTAAAACCGGGAAGGAATTGACTTTATATCCTGTAAACGTACGCAACTGAGCACATAGAAAGATACAAACACAAGTAAACTGTATAGAAAAAAGAGTGCTGAAAGTAAGATGGGTTGGAATAGAAGCCCAACAGTACAGGTATAAGTACAACTGAAATACAATACAACATAAGAAAGAGAAAGACAACTATTGGGTCATCCTCTGAGGTTCCTACCTGAAGGGTAGGTATAGATCACCTCCTTAGCACTCCATGTCCACCTGTCTCCTCTTCGTACTGACACGCCATATGGTCCACCTCTGGGCACCGTCCAGTCCTGGTACCCTCAGCCTCGATCAGCACTGTCTGTTGTCTGCACCAAACACAACAAGGTACGGGCAGCCCGTTCAGGGGTGAGTATAACGATACTCAGTAGGGACCCCGAGACCCTCAAGTTCTCCCAAAATCCCCAAAGGATAAACCAAAAAGAAAGAAATCAACTGACAGCCCTTCTAAGGTATATGCCCATACATATACTTAAGTTATCAAGTAAACTCATCTCAATCATGAGGAAAACACAGGGTCCAACCCAAAATTCCAAAGCTCAATTGTTCCACAAATGAAGGAATACCACAAAGGAAAGTACCACAGAGGTATGCCACACAGAAGAATACCACTAATGTATTTCCATGAAGGAAAGTACCACACAGGTACAAAATCATCTCACACCAGGTATAACTTAGGTACAGTAGTAGAGATGATTATATGTATCTACTAAATCATCTTACTCTGTTAAGAGGTAGACCCACGAAGGATCCTATATTATCATCAGACCCATAAATGATCGTAGTACATCGTCAGACCCACACAGGATCATAGTACCTCGTCATACCCACATAAGATCCAAGTACATCGTCAGACCCACACAGGATCCTAATACCTCATCAGCACATCGTCAAACCGACATAGAATCCTAGTAAATCATCAGTACATCGCCAGAACCACACAGGATCCTACTACATTGTCAGTACGTCGTCATAACCACACAGGATCCTAGTACATTTTCAATACATCGTCAGACCCACACAGGATCCTAGTACATCGTTAATACGTCGTCATACCCACACAGGATCCTAGTACATCGTCAGTACGTTGTCAGACCCACATAGGATCCTATTACATCATCATTACATCATCATACCCACACTGAATCCTAGTACATCGTTAGTATGCCGTCAGACCCACACAGGATCCTAGTACATCGTCACAGCCCGCTACAGGGTTCCCATAATTAGATCACTTGTCTTCGGGAGGGTCCGCTCTTCAAGCCACAGGTTAATACTCCAACTTCCATGAAGTCCCATGAAGAATTATCTCAAAGGAACTCCATGTAAAAGGGGTCTCAACGCAACATACGATGCCTTAATCGGACACCTGGTCTATAAGTTATTAGCCTTTTAGTTCCGAGGGGTTGGTTGGATTCGTGATCAATCCATCCTGACCATACCCCCAACATAATACAAACCCCAATTGGGGTATACCAAAAGGAACATATCATTCCAAGGTTTCTGGCATAGCATATGGTTCATCAAACGGATGCCCGGTGCCAAAGTTATGGCCAAAAGAGTGTATAGGGTCGAAACTGGTCCGGGACCGGTCGGACCGACCCGGCCCGGCCTGGTGACCTGGACTGGTGGCCCACAGTGCGGGGTGGCTTCGGTGCGGCAGGGTGGCCGTAATGCGGTGGTGTAACACCCCAATATTTCATAGTACGCTATTTCTTCAAAGTAATTCAATAACTTGCACTACACGCAACACCGAGTTTAAGCGCACCATGACTTACCAAACTAGCCGTTCAAAAGAGGTTATGAATAGTATTAACTAAATTTTTAACTTTATATAATCCTTATAATTTTATAATCCATATTATGAGTTTCTTAGACATAATAAAAAAACAAATTCATTTTTTTCAGATAAAAGAAGTATTTTTTTAATGCAATATTTACACCTTTTAATGGAGAACCCTTTTTAAATCCAATATTTAAAACTTTTATGTATTCAATTTGACAAAATAAAATTCTTCTTTATAATCGTCACATAATAATTTAGTTTCAACAAATTTTTGGTGTTTTTATGATACCTTTCATATTTGGGTGAATAGTGAAAATACTATATTTTAACTAAAAACAACTTTTTTAATCAAAATAATTTTTAGTGTTAAATTATACATTTTAATGGATTTTAAGTATAAAAAGATTATATTTTTACTATTTAATCCAATGTTATTCATTGGAAATAATTTCACTATGAAATTGAACATAAACAAGTATTAATCTTTTGTTAGTTATTATTTCTTAAAAACACGCTTTTTGGTTTTGACAACGGGATTTAATTTTAAATTAATAAATGAAACTTATATGTTTTTAATTTGGTAAAATAGACTTAATTTTTGAATTCATAATATCAAAATTATCTTAGGGTGAAATTTTGGTATTTTTCTAAAAACTTTCAATTTTTGATGAATAGTGAAAAACACTAAGTTATTGGTTAAAACCGACTTTTTGTTTAAATAATTAATTATTATTTTTTAATTTATTTTATTTCAAAAATAGATACATAATACCTATAAAAGTTCAATATAATTCATTGAAGTCATTTTATAATAAGTTTAGATATATAAAAAAATTATTGAACTTTTTACCGTCTTTTACCCACCTCCTAGGAGCATTTGCAAATTTGTATAAAACTTAATTTTACTGCTTCTGTGAGTTAAATTTCAAAAATTCGAGAGAAATAGTTAACCTCATTAAGTAATATGTGGTTCAATAAGATGAAAATAATTTTTGTTGAATAGTAACTTTTAACTTTTATTTACCGCGGTTAAAGGTAAATAGGGTAATTCAAGGTAAAAAGAATATTATAATAATACATTATTACCTTAACACTTGTCCTAAACTTATTGGATGAGTCATGGACGACCATTTTCATCCTTGGGTCTATTTGGGGACCTCATGGAGCCACTTAAGAATGATAATGACACTTTATTTTAATTAACTTAAAGTAAAGGCAAAAATGACATAAACTAATATCCTTTACTAAATCAATTTTTACATGGGGTTATATAAGTCATATTTTCGACTATAAATATTAATTAGAAATCTAAAAGGTTTTAATATATTATGTTATTGTTTTTATAAATTTTAGACATCAAAAAAATTAAATTATTTATGACACAATAATGATGTAGTATTTACCTCATTAATAAATGATTTAAATAAATAAGATTATTAATATTAAAACTATATCCAAAACATGTCCAATTCTTATTGGATGATTTTATTTCTACCATGAGTCATCTTATCTTTGACTTTAATTAGTTTTGGACTTTTATAAAGAAAATATCACTATATAATAAAATAATATTTTCACACTTTCCTAAAGATCCCCTCCTCCCCCTTATAAAAGGACACCACTTCTAACTCATTCCACACACCTCTCCTGCCCATTGGCTCTTCCAACCCCTGCCCAAATAAGCTCTCAAGATCCCTATATTACACCTAGAATCATTAAATTAGGAATAAGTTACTTCAAAAAGTCCTTTTGGTTCAAACCAAAGGAAGTTACCCAAATTAAAGGTAACAGTTTCTCTTAAATTATTTTCTTTTATTTTGTTTTATTTTACTTCTTCAACCCCACTAAACTCTTTTTATTCCTTTATTTTATGACTAAACCAGTATCCTCAATATACTAATATGTTTTTATGAGAATTATTTGAACTATACTTACACACACCTCCATCTAATGGGTGAAAAACATATTGTTTCTATGGTTGGAAAACTAACGCCTCACGAAACGATGATTGTTCGATTATCTCTTACCACCTCTAATGGTGACCATTAATATGGAACTGTATTTATATATTATATATATATATTATGTTTATGTTTTTTTTTTGTTTCTGTATTTTCCATTTATATCATACCTTTATGGTTTTCATTATGGGTAAAACGCGATAATTTCATTTGAGGAAGTGCGGACTACTGCCCCCTCAAAGTGATATGACTCATTAATGACTTATGTGGGATGTATTAAGTATGGAGTTAATGATATTATATATGATATTATACTGTAATTATAATATAAATATGTATAATTATGTTTTAATTCCATTAAAATACAAAATAAAAATGAAATTAGCGTTCATGCGTACGTACGACTTACCGTCTCCATGAACGGTGCATTTCATTTCTTATCTTCAAATATTATGTAATGTTATAAATACATATATATACTGGACATATATTATTTATATGAAATATAAATGAGTAATATCATTCTATAGATAATGGACTTTTGACCACATGGACAATTTATAATTATAACAAGTTCATTTTTGACTCAAGTTCCGAACATCGACAAAATGTCCGATATGAACTCAAATAATTAACTAATTGTTATAGCAAGGTAAAAAGTGATATAAAAGGAATAATAAACTTCAAAATATTCTTAATTGAGTAGAAATAAACTTAAGTTTATTATTCAGTAAGAACAAGGAACATACGAGCGAGTCAAGTCGGACACGTGGTAAGGGGTTTCTTATCTCACTTTTAATTCGTGAGATTTCCACTGTTCACCACTTATTTATTGCATGTGGTGTATTGTGTACTACCATTGGATATATATTATCATGATTCTATTTATATTCATGATATTATGTGATTAATTTGGTGGTTATTGACTATTTTTCAAATGACTCAATTGATTACAACGAGGTAAGGTTTATTTCATCAATCTCATTATTATCCAAGATTGTTCATGTATAAGTATTTTCTAGGACATACTTATCATAGATACCCATATTTTCTAAAAATTATTTCAAAAGGAATACTTTAAGGTTTTATGGGAGGGTCTATTTAACTAGATCATCATTTTAAATGTTTTAAAGATTTATCTTTCTAAACCCTTTTAATTAATGTCCATGTTTTCAAAATGATTTTAAGGATTTATTTATATGGACATGAATGTTTTGAAATAATAATTCTTTTAAAAAGATTAAAAGTGTTATGGGACACTTTGATTCAAAAATTCCTTTTAAATGACTACCTTTATAAATTGAGATAATTTTAAATGATTTCATGAAAAATGGGTATTTCATTCAAAGCATTTTACTGATCATTTTCATCTATTTAAACATCTTTTAATGAATTTTAAACTTGTTTGAATTTGATTTAATATGATACAAATCTTCCATATTGTATAGAATGTTTTGTGATATGTTTGACTTTGGATGTGTTATTTTTATACCATTCATGGTTTATGGATAAACTATTGACATTTCATATGCTAATGTTTATGTTATATTTCAACCTTTTCTTATGATGAATGTATTGGACTAGTATGTTCTGGGTTGGGGACTAGTAAAAGTAAGCCCTCCGGGTTGGGGTCTGGTTACAGCAGACCCTCCGAGTTGGAGTCCGATTACAGAGGCTCTCTGGGACGGAGTCCGATTGCAGAGGCTCTCTGGGATGGAGTCCGGTTAGAGAGGCACTCCGGGTTTAGGTCTGGTTACAGTTAGCCCATAGGTCCTGGCATGAGGCCTTGACACATAAATTAAAGTCTAGTATTATAAATTCCCTCATTATGAAATTAGTTATTATATGCGATTATTCGACTAATATAATATCCATGTACATGTTTATATTATAATGTTTGATTTATTTTTTCCATATTATGTTCAAGGTTATGTTTAAAAGGTTATTATTTTATTACACATCTTACCTTAAAAGTTCATAGATTACGATAAATTATATATCCTTAGTGATCATCTGAGATCGCCCCTTTCTTTTGTTTTATTTTCCCCGGATATGAAGAAGTTAGTTATGAGTGACTTGCAGGCATAATCTAGGAGGCTTGGACGTTTCTAATGGAATAAATTACTGTTGTTTTTCTTTTCAAGTTGTAATGTTGAACTTCATGTATGTAATCTATTTTCCAAGACTGCTAAACTGATCGGTCCTTAGGGACTTTATTCCTTGTAATCATGCCAATTTTATGTAATAATGCACCGACTCTGGGTAACTGGGGTCGAGGAGTTACAGGTGGGGCACTGCGGTGTGGTGGGGCGGTCGCTCTGTGGTGGGGAGCCGCTGTACGGCGGGGCGCCGCGGGGCGATAGGGAGTTGCGGTGTAGTGGGGTGGTCGCGGTGTGGCGATCTGCTGCAGTTGGCTGGATGGCCGACCGTCATCTCCGTGTGGCACGGTTGCGCGCCGCACCTTCGTCGGCTGCTGGCTCAGCCGACCTTCCTTCCTTCGCCGCTGCGGCACAAGCCGCGGTTCTCTTTCATCGGGCAGCGCGGTCGCGCCGTCACCTTCATCGTGAAGAACACAACAAATAATCACAAGAATTTGTGGAGAGGTCACGCCATGTTTTTTTGGAATTCACTCTCCGTGTTAGGGTAGTAGAAATAGGCTATGATTCCTTATTGAATTGCGAAGAGTCGTCAATAATGGGAAAGGGGAAAAATCAAAAACAACAAACCCTACTTTGTCGTTCATTGGAGGAGGTTCAAGGAAAATACGAAGTCATTGAGAATGGTGGATGTAAATACTTGTAATTTCCATGTAATTTTTTAAAAAAAATATATAGGAATTTTATGAGTTTGTGAAAATTGACGACGCGTGATTTCGAGGTCCAGAGTGCCCGAAATGAGTTTCTGAACTTTTTTTCGGGTACGTTCAGTAAACATGCGAGCGGATTTTTATAACTTTTAAACCGGTGCTCAGAATTGAAATCTGAGGGCACTGTTAAACTCACAACACCGGTATTCGCTTAAGAATACTTTCACGTCGATGACAGTTGGTCCAAGTTGAAAGTTAATTTTTAGGTTTTTCGTGAAAAGAATAAAATAAAATAAAGTGTCTAACATTTTATTTTATTTTGTTTTGAAACTCCCATGTGGAAGTTTCATAGGTGGGGACCACCTAAATTAACCTCCCATGAGAGGTTATGGTGGTGGGGACCACCTGAGCCTAACCTTCCATGAGAGGCTATGGTGGTGGGTCCTGCTTGAGGCTTAAACCTCTTGAACTCCCCTCTTAATGAGAGATAAACCTCTCAACTCCCTCTTTAATGTAGAGGAGCCTCTTGAGATTACTCCACATTAATTTTTCCAACGTCATACATTAATTTTTCCAACATGTGTGTGTATGTGCCAACATAATTTCTTCTTAAGTTAAATTATATTGGCACCTATTTATTTTTGTGGGAAAAGGAGGAGATAACTCTTTGGAGAATCGTGGAGAATCCCATCCTCCAACAAAGAACGCTCTTGTTGACGAAAAACGCCTTTGACTACGATGAACCAACGAACGAGCCTTGTATTGGAGGCGTGTGGCAGGCGTGATGAACGCCAATATCATCGACTTCCTCCAACGTGGGACGTCTTCATCTACGACGAATCTACGTCCATACTTCCTTCTCGCGCCAACGTCAACGAACAATCAAAGGTAGGGGGTTATTATTTAAATTCTTGAATTCTCTCATTTAATTTCCTCATTATTGGAAAGAATGTAGAATGTGGAACAACCAAAACGAGTTGATCCATGATTTGTATTAAATTGAAGATTTTGTCATTCTTTTCTTCTGTTTTTGTTGAGCTACCTCCTACCGCTCTAATGTGGAGGGTGCAGGCTAAACAAACATGGCCCGAACCCTCCTCTGTTTTTCATTATTGTGTTCCTCGTGAAGGAAGAAAGTGGCTTACACCATGAAGATGAATGAAGAGAGACGACAGCTAAACTGGCCACAAGCGAAGGCACGGCACCCTGCCGTCCATGTCTGAGCCGCCGCCCGAGCCACCGTTGTCGTCTGTATCCGAGATGCCGCTCGAGCCGCTGTTGCCACCCGAGCTGTCGCCGCTATCCGCAACTGAGCCGCCGCCCGTGGTCGCCCTACCTGAGCCATCACCGCCATCCCCGGCCGAGCCACTGCCTGAGCCCCCGTAGCTGTCTGTAGACAAGCTACGGCCCGCGGCCTCGCCACCTGAGCTACTGCTGCCGTCTGTGGCCCCACACCATCGCCCGCAACCTCGCAGAGCCACCCCTTGGTCGAGACGCCCTCGTAGCACCCCTCAACTGAGCCTCCCATGCAGCACCCCTAGGCCGAGTTTCCCTCACGACACCCCCAGGCCGAGCCACCCTCATCGCACCCTCCGTGGCTGAGCCTCCCTTGCGGCACCACCCGTGACCCTCCGTAACCCCTCACGGCCTGCCAGACAATCTAGTGGGTCGGGCCGCCCAGCACGGGTCGGGCCGAACCCAACAATTCGGGCCGCCCAGTGGGCCGGGCTGGACCAAACAGGTGGGGTCGGGTCTACCCAGACCGGGTCGGACCGGACCTGGACCCACTACGACCCATTTACGCTCTTTTGGCCATAACTTTGGCACCGGACGGCCATTTGACGAACCATCAATGGCGCTGAAAACCTTGGAGTGATACGGTCTCTTTGGTATACCCCAATAGAGTTTTGGATAAAGTTGGGGAATGGTTGGGTTGGATTGAGCACAAATCCAACCGGGCCCTCGGGACTAAAAGGCTAATAACTCAAAGACCGGGCGTCCGATTGATGCACCGTCTGTTGCATTGAGACCCCTGTGACGTGGAAAAACTTTGAAATACTTCTTCGCGAGATATCGTGGAAGTTGGAGAATCGGCCAGTGGCTTGGGTAGCAGACTATCCCGGAGACGAGAAAGCCTAGTGCGAAAACCCAGTAGTTGGCTGTGACGAGAAGAGTGCTCCTAGGGATCCTGTGTGGGTCGGCTCCTAGCAATCCTGTGTGAGTCAGCTCCTAGAGATCTTGTGTGGGTCAGCTCTTAGCGATCCTCTGTGGGTCTGCTCCTAGCGATCCTATGTGGGTCAGCTCCTAGTGATCTTGTGTGGGTCAGCTCCTAGTGATCATGTGTGGGTCATCTCTTAGCGATCCTGTGTGGGTCATCTCCAAGAGATCATGTGTGGGTCATCTCCTAGAAATCCTATGTGGTTTAGATCCTAGCAATCCTATGTGGGTCAGCTCCTAGTGATCATGTGTGGGTCAGCTCCTAAAGAACATGTGGGGGTCAGCATTAGAGTCTCTTAACGGATTCAGATGATTTAGTAGCTATAACAAATCATTCTACTACTGTACCTAAGTTATACCTAGTGTGAGTTGAGTGTTTACATGTTTTTTACTTACCATCATGATTTTCCTTCCTTTGTGGAACATTTGAGACTTGGTATTTTGAGTTGGACCTTGTGTTTCATCATAATCGATATGGGCATACTTGATAAATTAGGTATATGTATGGACATATACCTAAGTCGGGTTGTCACTGGTTTACTTGCTTTGTGGTTTATCCTTGGGGGATTTTGTGAGACCTTGAGGGTATCGGGGTCCCTAATGAGTATCATTATACTCACCCCTTCACGGGTTACGCCCGCACTTCGTTGTGTTTGGTGCAGATGACAGATAGTTCTGACTAAGGACGAGAGTACCAGGACTGGATGGTACCCAGAGGAGGACCATACGGTGTGTCGGTACGCAGAGGAGATGGGCGGACATGGAGTGTTGAGGAGGCAAATTGTACCTACCCTTCAGGAAGGAACCCTAGAGGATGATCTAGTAGCTGCCTTTATCTTTCTTCAGTAGGATTGTATTTCATTTTTACTTGTACCTTTACTGTTGGGCTTGTATTCTGGCCCCTTTTACTTTCAGCACTCTTTTGGTTATACAGTTTTCTTGTGTTGGTATCTTGTTTTGTGCATGGTTACATGAGTTTACAGGTTATAAATCCAATTCCTTCCCATTTTAGGGAGTATACCTTTTGGTGCTAGTCTCCAGTCCCAAACCTATAGAAGGCAGACATAGGGTAGTCACGGAACGGGCCTCGGGGGACGGATCATGAAAAATTTGTATCAGAGGAGTCAGTTCTACCGCAGAACATAGAACTATGATATTTCTTTTAATGGAAAAAGTGTTAATTTTAGTGGGTGTAGTTATCAGTTTATGGAATCCAGTGTTGTTGTGGAGACCGACATATCCATACACTAGGACCTTGACTCCTGATTTCTGACTTAGTGCACGAAAACATTGATTGTGTGTGTGTTTCCAAGAGTTTTCTTTGTGATATCTTGGGCCATCTCACCAGGTATAACTTATTGATCGTGGCGCACCTATTTCTTTTCAGGATGCCTCCATGCAGACATCCATCTTGGGTTCCGAGACTTGTACGAATTGATAGCCCACCGAGCGATGAGGCCTTTGTGCAGGGACCTTTTCCAGTAGAGGCACCAGTGGAGGCCCCATCGGTACCATTCCCCATTGGGCCACTGATGCCACCAGCCTCAGTAGAAGACAGTGCCCATTGCTTGAGCGTGTTGCATGAGTTCCAGCACCAGAGGCCACCCAGGTTTAGGGGAGAGACGGACCCACAGGCACCTGAGGATTGGTTAGAGGTGGTAGTTAGAGTCTTCTGACTGGTAGGGACACCATCTGATCTCATGGTTATCCTTTCTGGCATCCTTCTAAAGGCAGTAGTAGGCAAATGGTGGAGCTTGATGCTCTGGGTTCACGACGAGGTGACCCTTCTTTGGGCAGACTTTGAGAGCCTGTTTCATGCAGAGTTTGTTCCAGTGACACTTCATGCAGTGCGCATACAGGATCTGCTTCATCTGTAGCAGGGCAGCCAGACTGTGGCTTAGTACTCAGCGAAGCTCACTGAACTCTCACGCTACTCCATAGATATGGTGTGAGACCCATTCTCCAGGGCCTGAACCTTCAAGCAGGGACTCAGGTGGGATATCAGGGCTTCGATGATCTCACTTATCATCCTGACTCAGGAGGGGGTGTTAGAGTGAGCCCTCTTAGTGTATAGTTTTCTTGCTAAGCAGACACCAGTAGAGAGACCCACCGCCATTCATCACATAGCAGAGTCTTCTACAGCTTTCTTTAGACAGATAACGCAGAGGTCCAAAAGGAATAGACCTACAGGTAGACGACCGTAGGATTCAAGGTCAGTTGTACGAGGCACCTGAGGCAAAGACGGTCATGTCATGATCAAGCAGTGTTATACATGCAGTAGGTAGGGTCACATGGCTCATGACTATCCGACCTGCCATACGGATGATCAGCAGACAGTCGAAGGACCACCCAGGTAGAGACAAGAGGTTCAACCAAGGAGTTCAGTAGGGAGCATGAAGACGTGTTAGAGTAGTTGGTCGTGAAGCTGGTGATGGGTGACAATTTGATATGTTACTGCCACCACCACCAGTAGGTCCACCCCAACCACAAGAAGCAGGTGGAAAGGGGAGAGCTCATCTCTAGGCAGTTGAGGCTTATGGTCATGGTGCTCTGGAGATGATACAAGGTACGATCTATGTCTACTCCACCATAGTTTCAGTTCTTATAGACAGAGGTTTCAGTCATTCTTTTATTTCCACTACCCTCGCTCAGAGCTCAGAGATTCTGACAGAGTTTTTGGCTCGATCCTTATGGATAGAGACTCCTACGAGAGCGGATTCGATGATTACGCATTGGTGATGGCTGTGTGATCTTACTCTAGGAGGTAATAGATTTGGCTGGGATCTTCTAGTAGCAATGTCGAGGCCTTACGACATCATCTTGTGTATGGATTGGTTATCTACAGTCTATGCTCAGATAGATTGTATTAGGCGCAAAGTTTGGTGTGTCCGCACGGATGGGACCAGGTTTACCTTCATTGGCGAGAAGGGAGCCTTTGAAGTGTAGGATGGACTTGCCCGGAGGAGGGTGCAGCCTATCACTCATCAATTGTCTAACCTTACCCTTGGAGCAGTTGATGTGGAGAGTCTGAATTATCCTTTAGTCGTGGATTAGTACATGGATGTATTCCCAGATGATGTCCCGAGTCTACCTCCTTGAAGAGAGGTGGACTTTTACATTTACTTGTACCCCGGGATGGTACTGATATCTACACCAGTGTATCGGATGGCTCCTATGGAGCTTCATGAACTGCGGGTACAGCTGGAGGACTTACAGGGGAAGGGGTTCATCTGGCCCAGTGTTTCACCTTGGGCAGCCCCGATTTTGTTCACCAAGAAGGTGGATGGGAGCTTGAGGATTTGTGTTAACTATCAGTTCCGGAACTAGGTGATCATGAAGAAAAAGTACCTACTCCCAAGGATTGATGACCTCTTTTATCAGCTAAAGGGAGCACGGTGGTTCTCAAAGATAGACCTCAGATTAGGCTATCACCAGCTCAGAGTACGATATGAGGATGTTTAGAAGATGACTTTCATATGTCAGGAAGGCCACTATGAGTTCTTGGTTATGTCATTCGGTGTAACCAATACTCCAGTAGTGTTCATGGGACTCATGAATAGGATCTTTCAGCCATACCCTGATCTCTTTGTAGTAGTCTTCATCAAAAACATTCTGATCTACTCGGCTACTGAGGAGGAGCATTCCTTTCATTTACAGGTAGTACTGGACACACTCTGAGAGCACTAGCTTTATGGTAATCTCTCGAAGTGCCAGTTCTAGATCTGAGAGGTTCACTTTCGGGGACATGTCATCTCGGAGGCTGGAGTTGCAGGGGATCCAGTGAAGATTGAGGCGGTGCTTTCTTAGGATCCACCCAGGAGTGTGACAGAGGTACAGAGTTTCCTTGGTTTGGCTAGATACTACCGTAGGTTTGTTCTAGACTTCTCCAGACTTTCATCACCACTATCAGCATTGAAGAAGAATGGGAAACCCTTCGTTTGGTTGTAGAAATTCTAGTGTAGTTTTCAGGAGCTGAGGCAGAGGCTGACTAGTGCCCCCATCTTGAGGCTTCTAGAGGAGGGTGTAGGGTATTTAGTCTACTGCGACGCATCAAGGAATGGACTCGGATGTGTCCTGATGAAGGAGAAAGCAGTGATCACATATGGTTCTCGACATCTGAGATAGCATGAGCAGAACTACACTACCCATGACCTGGAGTTAGCAGCAGTGGTCTTTTACTTGAAGATTTGGCGACACTATCTGATGGTCGAACGTTTTACAGTGTACTCTGATCACAAGATTCTTAGGTATATCTTCTCTCAGAAGGACTTGAACCTAAGACAATGATGTTGTTTTGAGTTACTCCAGGACTATGAATTAGAGATAGTCTATACTCCTGGGAAGGGGAACGTTGTTGCAGATGCAATTAGTAGGAGGTCTGGTATAAAGCTTCTAGACAAGGCGACGGAGTAGCTGGATGCTTTTCAGATATCCTTTGTGGATAGAGATGGGGAAGTTTTCCTTCGGTATCTTACAGTCACTCTTCAACTTCTTCAGCGAGTCAAGGAGGTGGAGCATGGGGACGCTGACTACAAGGCATGACGTGCTCAGATATCCATAGGACAGGAACCTGGTGGATTTTCTGAAGGTGTAGAGCATGCCATCTTCTTCTGAGGATGTACCATGGTACCAGTTTCACTTTAGGAGGAAGTGTTGATGGAGTTCCAGATATCCCCTCAAGTGGTACATCCAGGAGTGGCGAAGATGTAATAGGATCTCCAGGGACAACACTGGTGGCCGGGAATGAAGAAAGCAGTAGCAGAGTTTGTTTCTCGGTGCCTCACTTGTTAGTTAGTGAAGGTGGAGCATCAGGTACCAGCAGTCTTGGTTCAGCCTTTAGAGGTCCCAGAATGGAAGTGGGATGGGATATCCCTGGACTTCTTGATAGGGATTCCACGTACATCTAGAGGTCATGACTCTATCTAGGTGATCGTCGACCAAATCACCAAGTTGGCACACTTCCAACCGATCAAAGAACAGGGTTCAGTAGATAGCATGGGATGCCTCTATATGCAGGAGATTGTGCAGCTGCATGCAGTACCCTTGACGATTGTCTCTGATTGTGATGCACGTTTTACATCCTGACTATGGAAGGGGTTATAGGAGGCTTTCGGGACATAGCTTCATTTGAGCACCGCCTTTCATCCTCAAACGGATGGTCAGACTAAGCAAACCATTCAGACCCTCGAGGACATGATGCGTACTTGTGTCCTCGACTTCGGTCGCAGTTGGGTGCATCACTTTCCTTTGGTGGAGTTTGCATACAAAAACTGCTATCACTCCACCATTGGGATGGCACCTTTTGAGGAATTATACGGGTGACCTTGTAGATCACCCTTGTGCTGGACTGACCCAGGGGAGTCAGCACTTGTGGGACCTGAGATGGTATGGGCTACCACAAAAAAAGTGCAGATCATCCAGGATCAGATGAAGACTGCACAGAGTAGGCAGAAGTCTTATGCTGATAGGAGACGGAGACCTCTGGAGTTTGAGGATGGTGACCACATCTTTCTACGGGTCTCACCTCACTGAGGTTTGAGGAGATTTGGTCGGGGCCGCAAGTTATCTCTAAGGTTCATCGGACCTTTTTAGGTCCTCATTAGAGTTGGTGAGGTGGCTCACTTAGCTCTTCCACCTTAGTTGCACCGGGTTCATGACATCTTCCATGTATCCCAGTTGAGGAGATACGTGCACGGCCCTTCTCACATCATCAACCATGGTGAGCTGGATGTCGACGATGGGGTGATTTTTATGGAGGTTCTAGTAGAGATTGAGGATAGACAGGAGTAGATCCTTCATGGATGGTCGATACCTCTGGTGCGTGTTCACTGGCATCATGGGAACCTCCAGGAGAGCATATGGGAGCAGGAGGCTCAGTTGCGTGCTCAGGACCCCCACTTATTTACCTAGTTATGAGTTGTGGTTTATGGGGACATAAATCCCTGAGGTGTGGAGAATGTAAAGACCTGGAATTCCCATGTCATTTTTTTAAATATATGGGAATTTTACGAGTCCGCGAAAATTGACAGCGTCTGATTCCAGGGCCTGGAGTGCCCAGAATGATTTTTGAACTTTTTATCAGGTACATTCAGTAAACGTGTGATTAGGTTTTTCTAAATTTTAAACCGGTGCTTGGAATTGAAATCTGAGGGTACCGTTGAACTCACAGTATCGGTATTCGCTTAAGAATACTTTCACCTCGATGACAGTTGGTCGAGGTTGAAAGTTAATTTTTAGGTTTTTTGTGAAAAGAATAAAATAAAATAAAGTGTGTAACGTTTTTTTTTTAAAAAAACTTCCAAGTGGAATTTTCATAGGTTGGGACCACCTTAATTAACCTCCCATGAGAGGTTATGGTGGTGGGGGCCACCTGAGCCTAACCTCCCATGAAAGGTTATGGTGGTGGGGACCGCCCAAGGCTTAAACCTCTTGAACTCCCCTCTTAATGAGGGAGAAACCTCTCAAATAACTCTTTAATGTGGAGGATCCTCTTGAGCTTCCTCTACATTAATTGTACCAATTCCATACATTAATTTTTCCAACATGTGTGTGTGTGCCAACATAATTTCTTCTTAAGTTAAATTATATTGGCACCTCTTTCTTTTGGTGGGAAAAGGAGAAGGAGAGAACTCTTTGGAGAATCATGGAGAATCCCATCCTCCAATGAAGAACGCTCTCATCGATGAAGAACACCTTCGACTATGAAGAACCAATGAACGAGCCTGAAATTAGAGGCATGTGGCGGGTGCAACGAACGCTGATATCTTGGACTTCCTCTAACATGGGATATCTTCATCTATAATGAATATATGTCTATACTTCCTTATCATGCCAATGTCAATGAACAATCCAAGTTAGGGGTTATTATTTAAATTTTTTAATTCTCTTGTTTAATTTTCCCGTTCTTGGAAATCATGGAGAATGTGGATCAACCAAAATGAATTGATCCACGATTCGTATTAAATTGAAGAGTTGGTCATTCATGACTCCTGTTTTTGTTGAGCGGCTTTCTACCGCTCTAACGTGGAGGGTGCGGGCCAAACAAACATGGCCCAACCGCTCCGTCATTCTTCCTTATTGTGTTATTTGTGATGGAAGAAGGTGGCTTACACTACTAAAATGAAAGAAGAGAGAGGCTGGATAAACCGGAAGCTGGTGAAGGCACGACACCCCACCATCCACAGCTGAGACGCCGCCATTGTCCACAGCCGAACCGCCTCCCGAGCCGCCGCCGCCGTCCGTAGCTGAGCCGCTACCCCAGCCGTCGCCGCCATCCATAGCAGATCCACCGCCTGTGGCCTCATCTCCCGATCCGCTGCCTTCGTCCACAGCTGAGCTACCACCCAAGACTCCACTGTTGTCCGCAGCCAAGTCGTCGCCCGATGCTTCGCCTCCCGAGCCACCACTGTCGTCCGCGGTCGAGCCACCGCTGCCTGAGTTACCATCGTTTTCCCCGGCCCAGAAGCCACATGAGCCATCACTGCCATCCGTAGTAGAGACATCGCCCACGTCCTCACCACCCGAACCAATTCCTCCGTCCATGGCCTTGTCATGCCGCCTGTGGCCTCGTCGAGCCTCCCCTCGGCTGAGCCGCCCTCACGACACCCCTCATCCGAGCTGCCCACACGGCACCCACCAGGCGAGCCACCCTTGCAGCACCCCCGGGTCGATCCGCCCTCACAGAACCCTCTGCGGCCAAGCCACCTCACAACCGATCCACCTTCGCGTCACCCCCCCCGTGACCCTCGGCGGCCCCTCGCGGCCTGTCGGACCATCCAGTGGGTCGGGCCGCCCAGCACGGGCCGGGCCGGACCTAGCGGGTCGGGCCGAACCCAACAAGTTGGGCCACACAGTAGGCCAGGCCGGACCCAGTGGTTTGGGTCAGGTCAACCCAGGTCAGGTCAACCTAGGCCGGGTCTTTCTGGGTTCAGTGCGACCGGGTTGGACCAGACCCGAACCCACTACGACCCATTTACGCTCTTTTGGCCATAACTTTGGCACCGGACGTCCGTTTGATGAACCGTCAATATCACCAGAAACCCTAGAGTGAGACTGTCCCTTTGGTATACCACACTAGAGTTTTGGATAAATTTGGGGAATGGTCGGGTTGGATCGAGCACGAATCCAACTGGGCCCTCAGAACTAAAAGACTAAAAACCTACAGATCGGGCATCTGATTGACACATCGTCTGTTGCGTTAAGACCCCTATGACATGGCTAACCTTTGAGATACTTCTTCTTGGGACATCGTGGAAATTAGAGAATCAACCAGTGGCTTAAGGAGAATACTCTTCCAGAGACAAGCAAGCCTAGTGCAGAAACCCAGTACCTAGCTGTGACGAGAAGAGTGCTCCTAGTTATCCTGTGTAGGTCAGCTCCTAGAGATCCTATGCAGATCAGCTCCTAGTGATCCTATGTGGGTCATCTCCTAGAGATCTTGTGTGGGTCATCTCCTAGCGATCTTGTGTGGGTCAGCTTCTAGCGATCCTGTGTGGGTCTACTCCTTGAGATCATATGTGGGTCAACTCCTAGCGATCATGTGTGGGTTATCTCCTAGAGATCCTGTGTGGGTCATCTCCTAGAAATCCTCTATGGGTCATCTTCTAGCGATCCTCTATGGGTCAGCTCCTAGAGATCCTGTGTGGGTCAGCTCCTAGAAATCTTGTGTGGGTCAGCTCCAAGCAATCATGTGTGGGTCAGCTACTAGCGATCCTGTGTGGGTTAGCTCCTAGTGATCATGTGTGGGTCAGCTCCTAGCGATCCTATGTGGGTCAGCTCCTAGTGATCCTCTGGGGATCAGCTCCTAGATATTTTGTGCGTTTCAGAAGCAGAGCCTCTTAATGGAGTAAGATGATTTAGTAGCTATAAATAATCATTATACTACCGTACCTAAGTTATAACTAGTGTGATCTAAGTATGTACCTGTGTGGTACTTACCTTCTTGATTTTCCTTCCTTTGTGGAACATTTGAGCCTTAGGATTTTGAGTTGTAATTTGTGTTTCCTCATGATTGAGATGGACATACTTGATAAATTAGGTATATGTATGGGCATATACCTAAGTCGGGTTGTCACTGGCTTACTTGCTTTGTGGTTTATCCTTGGGGAATTTTGTGATACCTTGAAGGTCTCGGGATCCCTACTGAGTATCGTTATACTCACCCCTGCATGGGATATGCCGGCACTTCGTTGTGTTTGGTGCAGACGACGGACAGCACTGACTGAGGATGAGAGTTTCAGGACTAGACATTACCTAGAGGTGGACCATACGGTGTGTCGGTACATAGAGAAGACAAGAATACGTAGAGTGTTGAGGAGGAAATTTGTACCTACCCTTCAGGTAGGAACCTTGTAGGATGATCCAGTAGATGCATTTCTCTTTCTTCAGTAGTATTTTATTTCAGTTGTACATGTACCTTTACTGTTGGGATTTTATTTCATCCCCTTTTACTTTTAGAACTCTTTTGGTTATACAGTTTTCTTGTGTTCATATCTTGATGTGTGCTTGGTTACGTGAGTTTACAGGTTATAAAGGATATGCCTTCCCGTTTTTAGGGAATACGCCTTTTGGTGCTAGTCGCCAGCCCCTAGCCTATGGAAGGCGGGCTTGGGGTAGTCACGGCATGGGCCCTGGGGGACAGGTTGTGATAGTGGTGTCATTGTTTTTTTCCTCCACAAGATGCCTCTGATCTGGGCTCATGCGTCGTCCTTGTTCTTCATTGTAGATAGTGCGTTCTTCATTGGAGATGAGTTCCTCCAATTTCTTCCCTTTAACCAATTATTTCTCCCAACAAAAAATAAGTGAGGAGCCAACACCAATTAAATTAAGTTTACAAATTTAATTTATTGGCACATTTAATTGGCATAATTAATTAAAGGGTGAGGCACAATTAATGTGGAGGAAGTTTAAGAGACTTCTCCACATTAAAGAGGGAGTTTAAGGGTTTCTCCCATTATGAGGGTTTGGGTGGTCCCCACCTTTAGGAATTCAAATTGGGGGGTTTAGGCTTGGGTGGTTCCCACCACCATAACCCATGTTGATGGGTTTCAAAAATAAAAATGCAAAACATTTTTTTTATTTTATTCTTTCATGAAAAACACAAAAACTAACTTTCACTCTCAACCCACTGTGGACTAGGTGAAGGTTTCCTTAAGAAAATATCAGCCCTGCGAGTTCAACGGTGCCCTCGGATTTAAATTCCGAGCACTGGTTTAAAAGTTACAAAAAACCCGCTCACACGTTTACTAAATGTACCCAAAAAAAAGTTCAGAAATTCATTCCAGGAACACCCCGCCTAGGAATCAGGTGCCGTCAATTTTCGAGGACTCATGAAATAACCATATAATTAAAAATAATACATGGAATTTTGGGTTCTTTACATTCTCCCCACCTCAATTCTTTGCATCCCTGAAATCCACATCACAAAACTAGGAAAACAAGTGGGGGTACTGAGCATGAATCTAAGCCTCCCACTCCCATGTGATCTCCTAGAAGTTCTTATGCTTCCATAAAACGTGCACTAGAGGTATCGAATGCCCACTAAGGACCCACTCCTATTGATCCTCAATCTCTACTAGAACCTCCATAAATGTTGCCCCATTATCAACTTCCATCTCATCGTGGTTGATGATGTGAGAAGGGTCGTACACATATCTCCTCAGTTGGGATACGTGGAAGGAATTGTGCACACAGTGCAACTGAGGGAGAAGTTCTAGGTGGTAAGCCACCTCTCCAACTCTGCTGAGGACCTCGAAGGGTCCAATAAACCTCAAAGATAACTAGTCACCCTTGCCAAATCTTCGTAAACCTCATCGAGGTGAGACCCATTGAAAGACGTGGTTTCCATCCTCAAACTCCAGAGGTCTCTGTCTCCTGTCGGCATAAGACTTCTACCGACTATGTGCAGTCTTCATCCACTATTGGATGATCTATACTTTCTCTGTGGTAGCCCATTCCATCTCTGGTCCCATGAGTGCTGACTCCCCTAGGTCAGTCCAGCACAAATGTTATCTGCGAGGTTTCCTATACAACGCCTCAAAAGGTGTCATCCCAATGGTGGAGTGATAGATGTTGTTCTATGAAAACTCTACCAAAGGCAAGTGATCCTCCCAGCTGCGACCAAAGTTGAGGACACAAGCACGCAACATATCCTCGAGGGTCTGAATGGTCTACTCAGTCTGTCCATCTGTCTAAGGATAGAAGGCGGTGCTCAAATGAAGTTGTGTCCTGAAAGCCTCCTGAAACCCCTTCCATAGTCGAGAAGTAAAACATGTATCATGATCGGAGACAATCGCCGAGGGTACTCCATGTAGCCTCACAATATCCTACACATATAGGTGTCCCAAGCTCTCTACTGAACCCTGCTCTCTTATAGGTAGGAAGTGGGCCGACTTGGTGAGTCAGTCGATGATCACCCAGATAGAATCATGACCCCTGGATGTACGTGGAAGTACTATCATGAAGTCCATGGATATCACATCCCACTTCCACTCTGGGACCTCTAGGGGTTGAACCAAGTCTACTGGTACCTGATACTCTTCTTTCACTTGCTGAAAATTGAGGCACCAAGAGACAAATTATACTACTTCTTTCTTCATTTCCCAGCCACCAGTGTTGTCATCAAAGATCCTAGTTCATATTCACCACTCTTGGATATACCGCTAGTGGGGATGTGTTGAACTCGCTCAACACTTCCTCCTGAAGCAACACGGGTACCATGGTACATCCTCTGAAAAGGATGACGTGCTCCCCAACATTATAAAATCCATCAGGTACATGTTCTATGGATATCTAACCACGTCGAGCCTCACAGTCAGTGTCCCCACACTGCGCCTCCCTGGCTTGCTAAATAAGTGGGGGAGTGACTGTAAGATATTGAAGAAAATATGCTCCATCTCTATCCACAAAGGATATCTGCAAAGCGGCCAGCTGCTCCGTCGCCTCACCTAGCTGTTGTATACCAAATCTCCTACTGATTGAATATGCAACTATGTTCCCCTTCCCATGAATATTAACTATCTCAAAGTCATATTCCTGGAGGAACTCAAGCCAATGTCATTGTATTAGGTTTAGGTCCTTCTGAGAGAAGATATACCTGAGACTCTTGTGATCCGAGTAGACTGTAAAACGTCTGCCCATCAAGTAATGCCACCACACCTTCAGCACAAAGACTACTACTGCTAACTCTAAGTCCTGGGTAGCGTAGTTCTACTTTTCATTCTCTATCTCATCTCCTGAAAGCTCTGCTGACAGTTCTTCGTCCATAGGAAAGGCTCCCACTTTTTCGTCAAAGCTAACAAGGGTGTCACTACCCTAGGGAAGTCAGGTACAAATCTCTATTAGTACCTAGCCAAACCATATTTCCCTCTCCCTTTGAGGAGGTAATACTATAATCATATTTTGAAAAGATGTCCTCATGCTCTACCACTCCTTTTTAGAACTGAAAACTCAAAACTACTGGTGCCACAAGGGTAAGTTTGGCCGACTCATGAGTGATCGGTTGCACCCTCCTATGCATGAGTCCATCCTATGCTGCTTGGGTTTCCTTTTCACCAACCAAGGAAAACCCCATTCCAATGTTGTAAAGAAACCACAACCTTTTTTCCTAATACAGTCAATATGAGTATGAATTGTGGATGTCTAGTCCATAACCAAACTAACGTCGTAAGGGCTCAACGATGCCACCAAGAGGTTCCAACCGAAACTCTCTCCTCAAGGGTCGGATCACACCGTCGGTGTAAGGGTGATTATCGATTCTCCTCCCAAAGGTATCTCCAAACGTGAGTGTCAAGTGAACGGCTTAACCAGAAACTCTAGGTCTTGAACAGGATTTGTGGAATGAAGGAATTATTGGTACTTATGAAAATTGATACAACATCTAGTAGTAGACACAGACCATACCTTGAATCATTCATAGAGCCCTTGTGTTGCACTTTTTGACCGCATGCAGTTACTCCCTTCCCCTGTCCTCCAGCTCCCTGAGCCTAGTGAGGACCACATTGGGGGGTGGTTGTAACATGTGGAAATATACACTACCTCATGCTGCTCTCCTAGCTCTGCTTCCACATCTGTATCCCTACAGATTCATATATCCCTAAAACTTCTTCTTCCTAAAACATTTTTACACGACCAAGTCTCTGAGACTGACGCCAGTTTCCTATTTTTCCACTAATAACATTTACTGGCTGTATCCGCTCATCCAAAGAACATTCAACTAAAAAGGTACTCTCTACCACTCCAACATAAGTAGTAATGAGAAGATGAATGGTATTGGTTCATACGTCCTTAAAAACGCTATACTCGAAAGTCTGAGCCCCAAATAACTGATCGTATCATATTCATCGAGTACCAATAATGATCAGTATGCCTCGATGAATACTCAGCTACCAACATGTCATCCTGCCGAAGGTATAAAAGCTCTGGAGAACTCTCATCCACCTCCTCAATCCAGTCCTCAGCCGCCTGTGAGTCGGGCTCGCCTCAAAACCTAAGGGGTATCTAATGTTGAATCATGAGTAAGGCACTAAGCCTATATGTGTCCTCTACCGGTATCGCCGGTTGTAACTGCTGACCAACGGGAAGTGATATAGATGACACACTACCCGAAGGTACTATCTTGGGTAATGGTCCACATACCGAAGCCTCATCACTATGGGAACCATCCTCATAGTTACTCGCTGAAAAATTATAGTAGTTAAGATCACCATCTACTCTACTGATGTCTCAACTAGGCGGAAAACCCTAGCAACCGCCTCCAGTCATCCCTCAACTGCATGGGAAACTATCTCGCCTCGAAACCTTAGAGGCCTCTACTGCTGGAACTCATGCAATGTGCTCAGTCGGCATGCACCATCCGCCACTGCGGCCGGTGGTATATACTGCCCAATGGGTGGTGGTGTTGCTGGTACACCACCTGAAGGTGCCAACATAGTAAGAGGGCCTTACACCTGAGCATCTTCGCTCAGTGGGACATCATCGTGTACTCTCTCGGGAATCCTAACTGGCTGTCTACACAACGGGATCCTAATAGGGAACAGGTATTCCACATTCATTTAGTTTTACCTGGTGAGATGACTCAAAGAGATAACAAAGAAAACTCTTGAAAACACACACACAATCAGTGTATTCACACACTGAGTCGGAAATCATAAATTAGGGTCTGGGTGTATGGATATGTCGGCTGTCGCACCAACTCTGGATTCCCTAAACTGATAACCACACTCACTACACTTAACACTATTGGCATTGAAAAAAAATTAGAGTCCTATGTTTTATGGTAGAACCGACTCCTCTGATACCAATTTGTCACGAGCGGTCCCCCAGGGCCCGTACCGTGACTACCCCAAGCTCGCCTTCCATAGGCCAGGGGCTAGCGACTAGTACCAAAAGGCATATTCCCTAAAACCAGGAAGGATTTTCCTTTATATCCTATAAACACATGCAACTGAGAACACAGCAAGATACGAACACAAGTAAATTGTATAGCAAAAAGAGTGTTGAAAGTAAGAGGGTCCAAAATAAAATCTTAATAGTAAAGGTATAAGTACAACTGAAATAAAATACAACTGAAGAAAGATAAAGATGGTTAATGGGTCGTCCTTTGAGGTTCCTACCTTAAGGGTAGGTACAGATCACCTCCTAAGCACTCCACGTCCGCCCGTCTCCTCTACGTACCGACACGTCGTATGGTCCACCTCTGGGCACCGTTCAGTCCTGGTACCCTCACCCTCAATCATCGTTGTCCATCGTCTGCACCAAACACAACAACGTGCGGGCATAGACCATGTAGGGGTGAGTATAACGATACTTAGTAGGGACCCCAAGACCCTCAAGGTCTCACAAAATCCACAAAGGATAAAACACAAAGCATGAAATCAACTGAAACCTCTACTTAGGTATATTCCCACACTTATACCTAAGCTATCAAGTAAACCCATCTCAATCATGAGAAAAAACACAGGGTCCAACCCAAAAGTCCAAATCTCAACTGTCCCACAAAGGAAGGAGTACCACAAAGGTAAGTACCACACAGGTACGCCACACAAAATAATACCACCAAGGTATTACCACATAAGAAATTACCACACAGGTATGAACTCAGCTCACACCAGGTATAACTTAGGTATAGTAGTAGAGATGATTAGATGTATCTACTGAATCATATTACTCGATTAAGAGGAAAACCCAAGAAGGATCCTATATTATCATCAGACCCACAGAGGATCGTAGTATATCGTCAGACCCGCACAGGATCCTAGTACCTCGTTAGACCCACACAGGATCCTAGTACATCGTCAGAACCACACAGTATCCTAGTACCTCGTCAGTACATCATAAAACCCACATAGGATCTTAGTAAATTTTTAGTACATCATCAAACCCAAACAGGATCCTAGTACATCGTCAGTATGTTGTCAGACCCACACAAGATCCTAGTACGTCGTCAGTACGTCGTCAGACCCACACAGTATCCTAGTACGTCGTCAGTACGTCATCATACCCACACGGAATCATAGTACCTCTTCAGTGCGTCGTTATACCCACACAGGATCCTATTACATCGTCAATACATTTTCAGAACCACATAGGATCCTAGTACATCATCAGTACGTTGTTAGACCCACACAATATCCTAGTACATCGTCACAGCCAGCTACAGGGTTCCCGCACTAATCTCACTTGTATCTGGGAGGGTCCACTCCTCAATCCACTGGTTGATACTCCAACTACCACGAAGTCCCAAGAAGAATTATCCCAAAGGACCTCCATGTAAAAGTTGTCTCAATGCAATAGACGGTGCGTCAATCGAACACCTGGTCTGTAAGTTATTATAATTTTAGTTATGAGGGCCCGGTTGGATTCGTACTCGATCCAACCCGAATGTACCCCAACTTAATCCAAACCTAAATTGGGTTATACCAAAAGGTTTGTCTCATTCCAAGGTTTCGTTCACCACAGATGGTTTGTCAAATGGACGCTCGGTGCCAAAGTTATGGCCAAAATAGTGTATAGGGTCGAAACTGGTCCGGGACTGGTCTGACCCTGTCGGAACGACCCGGCCCGGCCTGGCGGTCCACGGTGCGGGGTGGACAGGGTGCGGTGGGGTGGCTTCAGTGTGGCGGGGTGGCCGCACTGCAATAGGGTGCTATGGTGCGGCAGGACACCGCGCTGTGTCGGGGCGCTGTGCTGCGGTAGGGCGGTCGCGCTGCAGCGGGGTGCCGCGGTGCAGCGGTCCGCAGTGGCTCATCAGATGGCCAGCCATCCTCTCCGCACAGCGTGGTCTCATGCCACGCCTTCACCGATGGCTGGCTCGGTCGACCATCCTTCCTTCGTCGATATGGCACAAGTCGTGGTTCTCTTCCGTCGGGCGGCGCGGTCGCATCATCACCTTCATCGCGAAGAACACAGCAAATAATCACAAGAATTTGTGGAGAGGTTGGGCCATGTTCATTTGGCCCGTACTCTCTTCATTAGAGTGGTAGAAAGTGGCTATAATTCTTTCTTGAATTACAAAGAGTCGCCAAGAATAGGAAAGGGGGAAAATCAAAAACAACAAACCCTACCTTGTCGTTCGTTAGAGGAGGTCGCAAGGAAGGAGATGAAGTCGTTGGGGATGGTGATGTCGGCGTTCATCGCTTCCACATGATGTCTCTGATCCGGGCTCAAGTTTCATCCTCGTTATTCATTGGATATGTTGTGTTCTTAGTTGGGGATGATTTCCTCTAATGTATTCCCTTTCGCCAACGATTTCTCCCAAACAAAAACAAGTGAGGAGCCAACACCAATTAAATTAAGTTTACCAATTTAATTTTTTGGCACATTTAATTGGAATAATTAATTAAAGGTTATGGCACAATTAATGTGGAGGAAGTTTAAGAGATTTCTCCACATTAAATAGGTAGTTTAAGGGTTTCTCGTTTTATGAGGGTTCGGGTGGTCCCCACCTTTAGGAATTCAAATTGGGGGGTTTTGGCTCGGGTGGTCCCCACCACCATAACCCATGTTGAGGGGTTTCAAAAATAAAAATGTTAAACATTTTTATTTTATTGTATTATTTCATGAAAAAAAACAAAAACTAACTATCACCCTTGACCCACTGCAGACGAGGTGAAGGTCTCCTTAAGTGAATATTAGCGGTGCGAGTTCAACAGTGCCCTCGGATTTTAATTTTGAGCACCAGTTTAAAATTTACAAAAACCCACTTGCATGTTTACTGAACGTACCTGAAAAAATGTTCAGAAATTCATTTCGGGCACACCGGGCCTCGGAATCACGGGCCGTCAATTTTCACGGACTCATGAAATTCCCATATAATTAAGCAAATACATGGAATTTCTGGGTCTTTATAATAATAATCCTAAATAACTTATTTGGACTACTATTGTGTTTATTTTTTTGCATTTCAAACATACTTTATTACAATAAAATGGATAAAAGTGTCAATGATCTATGATCTAGGTTCATTATAGGATTTTTGAGATTTTAAAATAATAGAACAATATCTGGAATATTTGAGTTCCATGTAAAATTAATTTGTTTACATGGATATTTCTCTATAATATTTTACCTAAAAAACATTTTTTATTTAAAAAAGGTGTGTCAATGGATGTATTATATCCTTGGTGTTATGGAGTTTATTATTTTTAACATTTTTTCATTTTCTTTTGAGGGTTGTTGATATTTGACAAGGGGATAAATTTGGATCCAAATTTTATTTCTATAAATATATTTGATATTTTTTCTGATATTTCTTCATTTAAATAATTAAATTTTAATAAAAAAATGGGATTTTATTTTCGAAAATTTGGAATGATTATAATAATTATAATTTTTTTAATTTAATTAGATCTATATACCAATATATTATTGGGTTTTTTGATCCATTATAGTGGTATCTAATAGTTAAAGAGTGATTTTTTTAGTAAAATAAGTAAAGGTCACTACCGAATAATGTTGTGAAAATTAATGTGGATGTTTTTTTATTTCTGAAAGAAACAATCAATGTTATTCCCATAGTGCCTCAAAATTCTAATTCCAAGGTTGTAACGACTATGTAAAATATTTGTTTTTAAAATTACGTACATGAGTTGAAAGAAAGATCTTCATTATTAGGTATTTATTTAGAAAAATAATTAAATTATCCATGTTTTAAATTTGAATCAAATTATTATCTTAATATTTAAAATATTTTGAATTTTTTGGATGCTTGGATTTATATATTTTACTACTTTAAGAAGTATAACAGTGACCAAAATTTTTCATAGAAACATTTTACAATATATTTTTATAGAATAACATGACATGGTAAGATCCCTTGTTAACTTTTCATTTTCTTTCACAGTGCATCAATTTTAAATTTTTGATTCTCTTACACATGTGATGAAAGTGGTTGTTATGTACATTAGGAATGAGATAAAAGTTGTTTGAGTGGTTAAGTGTATTTTTGGAAATATTTTGGAGTTTTATTTGGGTGTTTATTTATTTAAAATTAATTATTATTTTTGGGGAATATCTTTGAATGTTATTTAGCGATACTGAGGTTTTTTTAGTGACATTTGAATGATACTTTTCTTATATGGTAGTAGATGAAAATCCTTGAGGCACTTTATGATGTCACTCTCCTTAAGAGTATATTATCATCTACCAAATTGGTATTACAATGGGTTTTTAGATAATATTATTAAGAATATAATGGTGGATTATTACTCTATACTTTCATTTAGTGGAGTGTTACCCTTGAAATAACTCTAGAATCAAGAGAGTGATGAAATTTCTTTATTTTTATGCACAAACAAACATTCATTTATTCTTTTAAAAGTATTGAAGGAAATATAAATCTATGGATTAGAGTGCTTTTTAATTGACCGAATTGATATTTCAATCCAATAAAGAATCCATTTTATAAGCATTGGAGTACCCCTTTTGATAAGGATTCATAAAACTTGGAATTAGGTAGAAATATATCCTAGAAAGAAATATGTTATCCATATTAATCATGTCTTTTGAATCAAACTGAATCAAATAAGTATCCTTCATCCCACCTTCCAGCTAATAGATAATGTGGTGCACCATCCCTATATGATTTTTCCTCTATAATTAATCATTTTAAAAAAATGGAAAAAGTATTTCCTCTTATAAATGAGACCCCAATTCAACCCACTTTCTAAGATGGGATTCAAAAAAATATTCCTTTTAAAAATCAAAATGATTTTTTTTAAAAAAATCAAACAATTTTAAAAAAATTTAAAATCATCCCTTCTCTAATTATTATATGGGTGATGTTGTGTCTGAACCTTATAATATTGATTCATCCTATTGTTTGTGGGATTTTTAAGTATAAAAAAAGAATAATTTCAAACAAAATAATAAATTAGAATTGAATAGATACACCAAATAAAATACCTATGAAAAAACCCCTGATAATACATCAAAATTATCATCTCTAATTCCATGTTTTGTAAAAAAAACTCAATAATGCAATTAATGATAACATGTAATCTGTTTTAAATATGGAAATATCCATCACCATGAGTTAAATAAAGAAATTTTTCATCTTTTAGGGGTATCAAATCTATTAATAGGGATTTATTTTTTCACATAAAGAGATTCATATTTATTGTTGGTGAAAATATTTGTCTTCTATTAGATTTTATCTATATAGATTATTGATTGTGTGACGGTGGAAGGTATTGATACATTTCATTAGTTTCTAAGCTTCCACGAGAGGTGAAAGATTTATTTATTCATCATTTTTTGACTGAAACCATTATTTTTTTGTTCATTTAGAAAATTGTAATATTTTTAATATGTAATAGTATTTTGGAGAGCTACATGCAATAGGTTCATATTGTGTGTATCTAACTTATTTTTGTTGGAAGTGATTTTTTTTCTTCTAATGGAATAAAATAAAGTTATTAAATATTATTTTTTCAATATTACTATTTTCAAATGGAGTTTTGTATTATCTATGTGAAATTTGTTTTTTTCTTCCCAATGAAGTCTCATGACTTTTAGTAAAACTTTGGTCGGTTACTTTAAGTAAAAAAATATTTTGAAAGTACTGCACTACAAACTTTTAGTGAAACTTTTAATGGTGACGATAAATTTTAATAATTTTTTCATTAAAATATTTTGAAAATTTTTTTATAACAAATACAGTCTATTGACTTTTAGTGGTGACTTTCTGTGAATTTTTTTGAACTTTCAACTTCTCTACTAACTTTGAATGAAACTTTTAGTTGTTCTATATTCACTAAACTTTTCAAGTAATGCTTCACTAAATGTTTCATTTATTTTTGTTATATAAACATATCCATAAATTTAAATCTATATTAATTCTAATTATATTGATGTTGTATCATATATTAAACCATTTGTAAGGATGAAGTTCAATGTACTTGAAGATACACAATGTTTCTATGTAACATATGGAGGGATATGAAATTCATAAAGGTGTTTGGTTGTATTTTTTTCAATTTGACATATTATCAATAAAATTTTCACTATAGCTAATTCAAAGTATATGTCTTGAGTTAAGTAGTAATTATCTACCCATTCAAGGATATCAATATACTTTTATTATATTTTTATGGTAAATGAGAAAAATAAAGGTCATTGGAACGGCTGTTTGGACAGATTCCTTAGACCAATACAAGTGTTAATTAAAGATCTAGTTTGTAGGGATATGAAAAATTCTATAAGGGTATAGAAGAAATATCTACAAAAGTCCCATATGGTGTTGGTAAAAATCCCTTGTATATACATTATGGATTTTTTGGTTTTTGTTGTTGAAAATTCGGTTGAAAAAAAGGTTTTTTGGTTTCCTGGAAGAAGGTTTTAATGGTGACGATGTTTCCTTATGTTTTATAATTTTTTGGTTATGAAAAAATTGTGAAAATGGTTTTTTTCTACTTAATATTCATGAGAACCATGAAATAAGTTCACACAGATCATGAAAATAGATCAAAATGATTGTAAAATGAGTTTAAGAGGATTGCGAAAGGAGATCACACAAACTGTGAAAAGAGATAGTATGATAATCCCATTGTATTATAGTTAAATGTCGGTGGTTATTTAAAAACCATGAAACAGATTATGTGTAAGTAGAATCACATGATCACAATAGAAGTTCATCATTTATAAATAAATTATGGGGATTTTTCTGACCACATAGATGATTACATGAAGGGATATTATGTGTTAGAGGTTCATGTGATTCCATGAGAGAAGTCCATAATTCATGGTCAGAAGGTAGAAGGAATTTTAGGAATGGAATTTTCAAAAAATGAGTGAGAAAATTTTTTGTGATTAGTGGATTTATTAGAGCCCTTTCCTATATAAGGACCTCCTAATCACTTCATTTACACTAAGCAATAATTAATGATAGGATTTCATTTGTGGGTTGATATCTATATTTCATGAATACATTTTATGGTATTTTAATACATTTATTTAAATAAATAATTAATGAATATTTCTAATTTGTGAATGATTTTATTTGTTTTATGTTTAACGGAAGGAACAAAATATATGTCAAAAATTAATGAAAATAGGTGAATATTATATATCAAATACACTTTACACTATGAGATTCGCTCACCACGTGACACTGGATTTTTTAGTATGTAGTAGAGCTGTGAAACTGGATCAGAGCATTTACACATCATGTATTATATTAAATGACATGAATTTTTTGGGATAACTTATTTTGGAATAGATGTGATAAAATTATTGATTCTTTCTCATGTAGTGAAAACTTAAATATTACATGATGTGTCTACTTTAAACGTCATGTAAGTTTCAACGAATATAAAAATAAATGATGGTCGGACGAGGGTTTTGATGGGAGGAATATAAAAACATCCCCTTAGATGCATAGAAGTGGGGTTTTTGGAATGTGGGGATAAAATAGATGACTTTCAGACACATAGAGTGACAATCTAAAGCCTTTATTCACCACTATTCTTCCTCGTGTATCCATACTGCTCATTCTCAACATGCATAGCATGATCGGGTAGTTTTCTTTGTGTCTGGTGATGTGATTTTAGGGGGATGTTCTTCTGATGGATTATTTCTATCTTTTATTCTTATTTTGAATTTTTTGGTACCATTTATAAATTTCAATCTTCTTCTTTTTAAAATTTCATGACCATTTCTTGTGATTTGATGTGGTTCATTTTATTACATCAGTTAATTTCCCAATTTTTCATATGACCATTATGTAATATAGTGTAGTTATGTTTAAATAGGGTTTTGGGTCTCCTAGTTTTGAAATTATACCTATTATATGACCATTACAATGGTGTAGTCACAGGATTAGGGTAGTGTACCTAGATCGAGGATCCCTGTAGACCCAATTCAGATACTAAACTTGAATAAACCCATAATCTATTGAACCCCGAGTGCATGAACCTGAATATCACTAAAACTGGAATACTTCTTATATAACCCAATCCTTACTAATATTTTATTTCTTAAAAAAATCAATCAATTTCAATTTCAATTTCTTTAAATAATTTAAAACATATGAATCGTACTTGTGGGCTTGACACTTAGGCTTTCCAAACACTACATTTTTAGTTAGGTTGTCTGAGTTTTATAAACTATTAAATTTTTATAGCCCTGTAAAATTTCAATTATGCCTTAGGTAATATCACTGGTTATTTCAATAAGTTGAGAAATATTACATAGTGAATATAAATCATGTAATGGAGTTCACATAATCAGTTTTTGAAAGGGGTTATGCAGTGAACAGCAATCGTGTAAGGTAATGTGTGAAGGCCTGTAACACCCATGCCTCAATTATAGTAGATGAACATTATAAAATTTTATGGAATAAGATTTATAATTTTATAGAATATATATAGATTTTGAACTTACTTGGTCAAATAATTCAAGAATGGTTTTGGAAATTATCCCTTAGAAATAAGCTTTTATGAATAATTGAAAATATAGTATTTAATTAGTCCTTATTTTATTAATAATAATATATTATAATATGTGTAATTAAAAATTTATTTACTATAAATTTTATATAAATAATTATAATAAAATTTTGAGGTAAAATGGGTATTTTTCATAAAACTGTTTATTTTTCAGAAAACTATTCTTTTTAGAAAAGTGTTTTTGTTTAAAAATTCATAATGTCCATCAATTTTAATTAATTAAAATAATATTTAATTATGAATTTTTTTAAATTTAATTTATATATAATATTTCTAATTATATGGATTTAAATCCATATAATGAAGATTATTAGTCATATAGTTAATATAATATCATCTTATGATTGAAAAATGCATTTCTTTAAAACCCATTTTTAAAAACAATTTATGGGTTTGCTTTTAAAAATAAACTATACCAATTATATAAATTTAATTTTAATAAATTTATCACATATTTTTAATTAGAATAATTAATATAATGTAATAATTTCAACTTTAGTTTGTTCATCATTATTAGTAAAAATAATAAAAATTAATTAACATGGTTAAGGGTAAAATGAGGTTTTTTGTGTTACGTACACTTGTGTTAAAATTAATTTTCCACACACATTGGATTTTTATTTGATAAATTGGATTTCAGATTTATAATTAATAGGTTCAAATTATACAATAATTCTCATTTTATTTTATTCTGAAATTATTAATTACATAGGTTAAAAAACTAGTTACCTTGGTGAAAACTAAAATGGTAAAAGTAAACTTAAAGGATAAGAGAATAATATATTTAAAACATATTTATTTTTAGTTTTTGAGGTTTTTATAAAAATTATAATACCTCCACCCCATTATTTATAAATTTTAGAGGCACTTTGGGTGATATTGACTCCATATTATTGAATAGTTTTGGGTATTTACAAAAAATGTCGTTCTTCCTCACTTATAAAAGGGAACTCCATTCCCCGACTTCTTCATACATTTAAATCTATTTAGACCGACCAATACCTACCAAAATCTCTCCCAAATATCCTTTTACACATTATAGATGTTTTTTTCCTTCCTTAGGTCCAACTCTAGTCCCCTTAATAAGATATCCAAAGGGGGTTCTTCTAAGAGAAGGTGGGTGTCTTTATTAAGCTTCTTATTTTTACTTCTTCATTTTACACATTTAGTTATGTATTAACAATTTCGATATAATAAATCCATTATCTACCATATAATGTGATTTTATTATGTTTATGGTATAATATTTATTCATTTCCTTATCTATCAAATGGTAAAGAATTTCATCGCTCGTGTGTATGGCGTAATATCGCCTCGTAAACGAATGTAATTTTTCTTCCATAACCGAATCACATGGATTGTCATGATGATAGAAATAATGAATATATAACATACTTATGAAATTATATTAATTATTTAAAATTAAAATATTATCCAATTTCATACCCTTTTAACCATTAATTAAATGATATCATCTCTTGTGCATACGTATGGCCTATCATCTCCATGAAGCGATTCGATTCATTTTTCATGTAAAAATTTAAGGAATGGTTATAAAAATATATTTAATGATTAAATATTATATTAATATAATTAATATAATTCTGTATATTATGTAACTAAATCCTATATATAAGAACCATAACTTCTGTGACAAACATTCATGAGAAAACACGGCAGTTAACACCTAAAACAAGGGTAAAAATGACATATTATTAACGAATGGGTGATATGATTTCATAAAAGGATCATATATGATATTATAAATATTAATATGGTTTTGGTATAAATTAATAACATGTTTAAACCATTTTATGGTATGTTAAATAACTTTCAACGAAATAGAAGCATGAGGTAAAGGATTTCATCTCAATTTCCATTCCATTGAGACATATTTGATATTATATACCCATTCACTTTTATGTGTTGTATATACATACCATTTGATTTATTTAACATGAATACATATGTATTCATGATTTTGAATATTTTAATTCAATTATATTCTTTCAATGTGTTACAATTTTAAAGTTAACAAGGAGTTAAGAATTTATTTTAAAAATCACACATTCTTTTAGGATTGCTTTTATTCTAGTTGAAGAAATATTATATTTTATCCTTCATAAGATACAATAATTTTTTTACAAACTATATATTAAATTATTTTCTATATTTTATTCCAACTTTTTCTCACTTTTATACTTGAATCAAACAATGAATTTTTTAAAAGAAAATTTGATTTTAGTTCTCTATATATTGGATATATTTTTATTCCATGTTTATGTTTTCCAAAATTGTTTTAAAAAGGTCCTTTTATTTACTCAAATGATTTATTAAGGATATTTTAATTTATCCTCAACTTTTAAAAATGGTTTTTAAGGAATATTTATGTTTTTTTCAAAAGATACATTTCAAATTTCTTTACAAAAATTCAAAATGAATTTTTTAAACTTATACAGGGATAACAGACTTCCCCTCTACCATAACTATTTTATAAAATTTAGATTCTTCTTCATGTTTTCAATGGTTTTACAAAAAAAAATTATGAAATATTATTTTAATATTTCACTTCCATTCCATTTACTCTTCTAATTGAAATGATTTTATTATTAAAAAAATGGTATTACTAATAAACCAATCATCACCTCTCATCTCTTGATTAATTTTGTGATTATTAACTTTATCTTGAGATAATCACTTTTTTGTTATCACTTTTCATTGGAAATTATATCTCTTTTAAATATCTATATCATTTTTATCATGGATATGATTATTTTATAAATCGTATACCATTTTTATATACAGTTTTTACCTTGAAAGTTATTTGATTAATTAGGGAAATATTGATAAATATGTATCCTTTACTCAATACAGATATTTATTAATAATAAATATTATTCATGAATTAATTAATTAAATCAATATATTAGGAATTACATGGTCATGAATTTATGGGTGTGATCTAGAATTATATATCCCCTTGACGCATCGATAAGTCTTATGAGACAAATCAGTTAGCTAAATTAAATAGGTTTTTACACATAGTTTCAAACTATCTTGGCACAAGACTTTGGTGGTATAGATATAATTATGTGTGATATCATGAAATCCAATATCAATAATTTAATTCATTGAGAATTCAGTTATTATTATCCATTATATTATTTCATTGATATTATCCATTGATTCATTTTTTGTTCAAATTATTTATTAAATGGCATGTGTGTTCATTTATTTACCTTTACAGATTGATTATGCCTTATCTAATCATGATAATCAATTTGTTGATTAATTGGCATGTGAATTTAGTTATTTACCTTTCCATATTTATTATGAATTATTGATTCATGATAGCTTCCATTGTACATAACCCTTACTAAATATTTGAGATCACTCATTTTTTCCTTTCCCTTTGATATGAAGAATAATTCTTTGAATGAGTTCAAGGATTTCTAATGTTTTTTATTACTTTTTTTTCTATTTTATCAACAATGTAAAATGTGTATAATGTATGTATCTATCTCTACAAAACTACTAAAATGATTGGTCCTCCAATATTTTACCCCTTGTATCGATTCCAATGTAATAAATTATATGTTGGATCTAGGTTATTGGAGTTGGGGTTATCATAGTTGGTATTAGAGGAAGTTTAGTAGAAACATTGGGAACTAGATTAAGGAAAAAATAGATTTGGTAACATAACCCTATGATATATTTTGAGGATAATTATATAAGAATATCCTGATGTTTTATTAAGGAAGATATTATGTGGTTTTTCCAAGAAATTATATCCAGTTTGGATACTACTAGTGGATGTGGTTCTAGAATAGTTAAACAAGGGGGTAGCAAATGTAAAAATGGTGCATTTTTCTTTGACTCAATTGTCACCTCATGCATGAAAATATTCCTTTTTTGATCCTATTTTGACACTACTATAGGATATACTCATAATAATTGAAATTTTCATTAAAACCCATTATAAATTACTTGAAAATAAATATATCTCAAAAGAAACCAAGTTTAATATTTCAAGATTAAAAATTCATAAATTTTCAATTTATGTTAAGTGTTACATTAGATTTAGAATTATGAATTATGATTTAAAATCCATAATTTTATGAACTAATTCAGTATATTCCATTATTTATAAATGGATCCTAGAATAAAGAATAGTATCAACACTCATGGATTTTTTTACTGAAAATTGTTTTTTATTATTATCAAAACACTTTTAAGGAAAAAGTGAGAAACCATACATGACCTCACCACATCACCAATTCACCACTTCACCACTTAAAATCATCCAAGCGCAATGGAAGAAATCCATTCAAGCCTTCAAACTGAAAAACTGTCACAGCTGGAGCCGAAGTCACTAAGAAATGACTGAGGTTTTAAGAACCTGGATCTTCAGTTTCAGGTACGGATCTCTTTTATAGGATTTTTTACGGAAAAACGAAGTTTCTGGAAATTTTTGAAGTACACACCATGTACTTTCTGAGTACATGTCGTGTACTCTTTTCCCTCCCGAAGTCGTGTGTTGGTCATGTCTAGTCCACACACGGTGTGTAGGGGTGACGTGGAGGCCGATTTTGGAGGAGTACGGAAAAACCCACTATACGCCATGTACTTTAAAAGTACACTCCATGTACTTTTTTTATTTCATTAATCGGACCGGGGTTGCACCTAATGCTCATTAATGTCTTCTTCTCTGCCTAATTCTATACAGAGCATATGAGGAGGCCGATTCTTCTCCGAGCCACTGATCCGTCACCGGTTGTCTAAATTAAACTCCGTCGATTGCTGAAGAATCACAGCAGTGAGTTCTTGGTTCCTCTTTGGCCTTGTTTCCTGATTCTTTCTCTCGTGTGAGTTATCTGAGGTTGAAAGTTTTAGACATTTTTGCAGATCTACTCCATTCTAGGACAATTCATAGGCTGAGGTTCAAGTATATCGATCTTAGAGGATCGAGGTAGGTGGTTTCTTTCCCTATGTTGAATTTCTTTGAGTTTTGGTTGCAAAAGTGTCGGATACCCATGTATCGGGTATCCCGGGTTTGGGATTTTGATCCTATTGTTTGTTTTCCCTATATTTCTTGTTATCTTATGATTAATTATTGCTAATATATGCTAGGTTTTATGTTTGAGGATCACCCCATGGGTGTCTCTCCCTGTTTGGTTGTTTATTGTCGTTTGGCACCGTTTTCCTGTGAGGCAAACCCTATTGAAATTGTTAGTTTAATTTTTATCACTGATTTCATGTGTTTACTACTATTTAAATGATTTTTATGCATGGTACCTATTATCTAAGTATTTTTTGAAATTACTTAGGGTAGCTGACAGTCGATTACGCACAAATGGACTGCTCAGTGCTGTGAGAACCTGGTGTGGGAGATCAAAGAGGGAATAGATGATTAAGTTCTTCCCTAGAGGGTCTGTTGGTTTTAGTTCGTACGGAGGACCTACGGGAATAGGACTTTGTGATTCTCAAGAGTGTTCTTAGTTTACCCACGCATCGATAGCACATGAGGAATTAGACTTAAGTGCTTCCTCAGAGAGTCTGTAGTTATCGTTGTAAGACCATAGGGGAATTGACGTGAGAGCTTCCCAGAGTGTATGTGCCTTGTTTGATTACTGGTATTTAGGGGTCTTCTAGTTTGATCCACCCAGAGGGTCAGTGTGAATTTTGATGGTTGGTTGTGACGAGTCCACCAAGCCAAAGAACAATCTTGGGTTTTATACTTCTTGTGTTTAGGTAGTATTTTGAGATACCTGCTGTGATACTTACTTTAACTTGGAATATATAACTTGATAGTTTTCCTTGGTAATTTAATTAAATTAATTTGAATGGTAATTGGTAGGATAATTTAATGGTGTACTTCTAGTTCATTATTGTATTTATTTACCTTTACTTTTGTTATATCACTCACTGACAGTAGGGCACAAATCTTGTGGTGGTTGCCTACTGGGATTTGTCTCACACCCTATTTGGGTCCTGCTTTTCAGCCCAAACAGATTATATGGTTGTAGGTATAGGTAGGGATTATGGCCCTTCTACCTCAGGTACTTGATTACTGGTTGGAGCTGGAGAGCATGGGACCGGGCTTTGGCCCGCGATGCTGCTGAAGTTTCTGTTTACATTTAGTACTTTGGTTTCAGTTTTATTGCAGCACGTTGTTTTGTTTACCGCTTTCCATAGACACATGTACCATCCTGCATCATTATTATATCAGACATTGATTATAATTTTAGTTTAGTTGTTTTATGTTGTTTACTTCTTCTGCTATTGATTATGTTTATTCTTCCGTTGCATACTTACCAAATGAGGGCATAGTTTTCCCACTGCCTCACCAAGGCCCTCACTGCTAGTCGACAGCCTCTGGCATTTGGGGAAACGCGCTTGAGGTCATGTGGCGAACTGGGTATGGGGCACCAGTTATGTGGCTCCGAATCCGGGTCGTTACAGAGGTACCATGAACTAGGGGAAACAAACATCAAGAGAGATGAAAAAACCTCAAAATTGGTCTCTTAAAACTCCCACTGATGCGACAGTCGACACCAGCCCAAATCCATAAACCTGCCAGTGGACTCCAGTCAGATTCCGCCCAACCCTCTAGTGAAGTGATATGGGCCCTAAAAAGATCACATCCACAAAGGGCGACGAAAAGACCAGAGCGAGGAAGACTAGTCCATCCGGATGCTAGACCCTACTCCGTAGGTAACTACAGTGCAACCTCGGACCAATCACGTCCAGAAGACCAACATTGTCCAACTTACATCCAAAATATGATAACCCAAACAACACACATCGAATCAAAAATTACATAATGAGACCAGCATCACAGAACCGTTACCAAACCAGTCTGTTCAGCATCTACGCCTTTATAAACCTATCACAACATCAAATTTCATCAACAAAAACAAACATCACCCTCGATCAGTACAACTAGAACTGGCGCAGGATCACCGGACATCAACCCATCATATGACCCAAAACAAAAAGTATGTGAAGATGAAGAGAAAGAAAAATGAAGACCTCCCGAATCTAACCAGAAGAATGCCTCGTAGAATATCAGAGTCACAGATGCCGTCACCACCTTCAATCTCATGCAGAGAGAGAAGATCCTCCCATCACACCCACATCTGACATGAAATGCGATGGAAACCTTAGGCCGTGACATCTAGATCTCAATCTATGAACCAAAACCATGCCTCCATGAAACCCTATCCAATTAAAGCAAGTGGTGGGGTCTTCCAAGTGTGACGAGCTTGCATGACGCCACAACTTGAGGGTGATTCACACCACAAATGCACCGAACAAGAGCACCAAAGAGAGATCAGTAGTCGATTATCAATGGTGGAGAGGAAGGCAGTGAGGGGGGACCCTAGCATATATAAGCCCCTTACAGGCTCATTTTCCTCAAACATTTTAATGGTTAATGCATGTATAGGTGTGGCTTTACACTACCTATTTCCACACATCCCCGGCGAGTCCCAAGGTGTCCATCCTTGGGCTTGGGCCAGTTCCCATCGGGGTAGAGGGGCCCATGAGAGGTTTGTTAGCATATAGTGCATGTTTCCTTGCAAGGACTCAAACCCAAAACCATGGGGTCAGGATTCCACTTCCTTTAACCAACTCACTAGTTCCCCACAAAAAAAAAACTTGTTAATGGTTAATGCGTGTATAGGTGTGGCCTTACACCACCCGCGTGCCACACATCCCTAGCGAGGCCCAAGGTGGCCAGACTTGGGCTTGGGTCATTTGCCATCGGGGTAGAGGGGCCCATGAGAGGTTTGTTATCATATAGAGCATGTTGCCTTGCAAGGACTCGAACCTGGAAACTCGAGGTTAGGATTCCACTGCCTTTAAACAACTCACTTGTGCCCTGCGGGCAAACATTTTAATGGTTAACATGTGTATAGGTGCGGCCTTACACCACCCATGTGTCACACATCCCTGACGAGGCCCAAGTTGGACAGCCTTGGGCTTGGGCCAATTCCCATCAAGGTAGAAGGGCCCATGAGAGGTTTTTTATCATATAGTTCATGTTGCCTTGTGAGGACTTGAACCTAGAACCTCAGGGTCAGGACACCACCGCCTTTAACCAAATCACCTGTGCCCCACGGGCATTCATGGTCAATTTATAAATTTCCCTTCTAATCAAGATAATACGTCTTGTATTAGATCTAAGAAGATCATGGATATATTAGGGAAGCTTACTTAGGTTATGATGAATAACCTTTTCCAAATGGAGAAACCTGTTATTCCATAATATGATTCTTCTATATTGGATCACTTTATATGATAAAACCCCCATCATTTAGTGGTATTAATCCTTTATTAGCTATGAAATATATTAATACACTTGAAAATATATTTTTTTCTATGGGATGTAATGAAAAAGGAAAAGGTTATAATTGTAGTATATTATCTCATGAACGATGCTAATAAATAGTGGTCATTGATCTAGAATAATGGGGAGGAATAATAAATAGAATGCATATACTAGAGATATTTTAAATAAATATTCTTTAAAAAATATTTCCCTCATGAGAAATGGACTAAAATTAATATAAATCTCCTTGGCTTAAAGAAAATGGAGGAAGAAAGTGTTTTGGAGTATGAGGCTACCTATAAAAGACTAGCTAGGTATGTTATGGATTACATATGCAATACAAAATGTAATATTGACCATTTTGTTGAAGGTATCAAACCAAGTCTATAAAGGCTAATGGTTACTAAAAGGTTTTCATCATATGATGAAATAGTTTTATTCACCATAAAAACAGAGAAGGAATTTTCTAGATTTTATATTTTCAAGGGGATTTAAGAGAAGAGTAAGTCATATAAACACCATGAAAAATAGAACACATCAAAAATAATAATAAAATGAATAAAATTACATCATGTGAAAATTGTGGGAAGAAACATCCTAGAAAATGTTTGAAGGGTATGGTATTTTTCTACAAGTGTGGGGATAAGGATCATATAAATAATGAAAGCAAGGAGAAGAAACAAATCAATGATTTTCAATGCTTCAACTATAAATAAATATGGTGTTATTCAAACCAATACCCCAAGAATCAAGGAAAAACCCATATAATATGCCAAGGGGAGAAGGCCAAGCTAATATGATCACTAAAGCTAAGGTGGAAGTACCCAATGATATGGTGGAAAGTACTTCAATCATACCCTCAAATTTATCAAGTGATTTATTTTATTTTTAATATTCATATTCTTTTATATTATCCATGTCTTCCAATAAAATTATATATTTCCCTATCACCTTAAGAAAGGATTTTTTATTCAAAACTTTTAGTGTAAGTCTCAATGAAATAAGGATGTATCAGGCGATCCCCATTATGACACATGAGAATGCTCTATTTTTTTAATTTATTATCATACCTATGGTTGAATTTGGTATAATCCTTGGTATAAACTATATTTCAAAATATTATTAAAAAATGTATTGTAGGTAGAATTAAATTATGATTTATAATGAAGATTTGTAATTTCTTATCTTTAGAGTAGAAGTCTCTTCATCTAATTCATGGATAGATCAACCCCTTATAACTCTTCTGAATTAGATTATTGGGGAGGAAGAGGAAGAACAATCTACAGATGGAAAAGTTAATATTCAAATTGATGATGTACCTATTTTATAGGAATACATTTATGTATTTAATGAGTAATTACCTGTACATCCCCCAGAAAATAAAGTCCAGTTTTTCATTGATCTAATATTTGATGCAAGGCCAATATCAAAGAATCCCTATAGAATGGAAACTATATAGTTAATGGAGTTGAAGAAACAATTTGTGGAGTTGTGTGATAAGTGATTTATTTTCCCTAGAATTTTACTAGGGGATCCTTTGTTCTCTTCATTAAGAAGAAAGATGGATCCTTGAGGTTGTGGATTGATTATAAGAAAATCAATATTATTACAATAAATAACAAGTTTCATCTTCCTTGCATTGATAACTTATTTGATCAACTTAATAGAGCTCAATATGTTTCAGAGGTTAACCTTCATTCTAGATATCATCAGTTGTGAGTAAAGAAGGAAAACATTTTGAAGACAGAATTATGAATGAGGTATTGACATTCTGAGTATCAGTAATTCCATTTGGATTGACTAATGAACCATCATTTTTATGGATCTAATGAATATAGTATTGAAGGAATATCGTGATAATTTCATTTGGGTATTAATTGATGATATATTGGTGCATTATAATAACTATGTGGACCATGATAATCACTTACAGATCATTCTTGAGACACTTAGAAGAAAATAGTTATATGGTAAAATTAGAAAGTGAGATTGTTTGATTTAGGAAGTTTCTTTTATTATACATATTTCATACAAGGATAGAATCTTAGTTGATCTTATGAAGACATAGTAAGTCATAAAATGGCATACACTAATGAACATAATTAAGTTACGTAGTTTCATTAGTTTGGTAGGTTACTATCGGTGATTTATTCAGAATTTTTCTCAATTAGCTAACTTGTTAAGAAAGATTATATATAAAGGGTTAAGTTAATATGGAAAAAAGGATGTGAATAATGTTTTGAAGAATTTAAGTGGAGATTGTTCAATGCTGAAATGTTTACTCTACTATCAAGAAATGTCATATTTTGTATATATTGTGATTCATCAAAGAAGGGAATTGGTTGTGTCCTTATATATAATGATAATGTTATTGTCTATGCATCAAATTAGTTGAAGAATTGTGAGTAGAACTATCCAACCCATGATCTTGAGTTGGAAGTTGTAATCTTTTCTTTGAAGATATGGAGACATTATCTCTATAGTGAAAAATGTGATATATACATAGACCAAAATATCCTAAAATACATATTTTCATAAAAATATCTTGACATGAGGAAAATGTGATGGATTGAGATACTCAAGGATTATTATTGTTCAATACACTACCACCCAGGGAAGGAAAATAAGGTAGTGGATGCATTGAGTAGGAAATATTATAGATTTTTATCCCAAATGTGGATTGACAAGGATCCTATGTTCATGGATCTAGTAAATATTGATATGTGAATTATTAAGGAAGGGGATACATCACTTCTTTCTCTAATTACTTTTGAACTATCTTTATTAGAAAAGATAAAAATTTCTCAATCTAATTATGAAAATTTTCAAAAGAAAATTATAGTTTTTAATGATGGTAAATTGGAAGAAATTATTTGTGAAGATGGAATTTTAAAATTTGGAATGAGACTATATTCTCCAACTATACTTGAGCTAAAAAGGGAATTGTTGGATGATGTCCATATCTATACACCTTAGTATCACTAAGATGTATAGGTATTTTAGGGAATATTTTTAGTGTGATAACATGAAGTGAGAAATTTCTGATTATATATCAAGATGCTTGGTTTTCCAATAGTTTAAGGCTAATATTAATCATCCTAGAGGATTTATACAACCTATTTATATTCCTATATAGAAATGGGATTCCATTACTATGTAATTTTTCATGTGACTACCAAATAATCCTTTAAAAAATAATTCAATATAAGTTATTGTTGATCTTCTAGACAAATCTATGCATTTCCTCACTATAAGAGAAAATTTACCTCTTCATTACCTCATAAGTATCTATATTAATGAAGTTGTAAGACTTCATGGTGAACCTCTTTTGATTGATTCTGATCATGATCCCCATTTTACATCAAAATTCTAGAAGATTATTTATAATACGCATGATACTAAGTTTCATTTGAGCACCGCCTACCATAAGAAAACTAGTGGATAGAATAAAAGGTCTATTAAAACATTGGAATACATGTTGAGGTTGTTCTTACTTTAATTTCAAGGTATATTGGATCATTATTTACCTTTTTTAGAGTTTTCTTATAAAAAAATTCATTCAAGTATTCAAATGGTGTTTTAAAAATAATTATATGGTCATATATGTCATACTATAATTTTTTGGGATACATTTGGTGAAAGGAAACTTATAGAACTATAACTTATTTAGGATACAATAAAAAGGTAAATACTATTCAGGGTCAGATTAATTGTAGTACCCCCGATTTAAGGTATGAAACCCTTATTTATTTCTTTTTATGTATTTAAAGTGGTTGGGTAATGTTGGGGAGAGTTTGGAAGGGTTTTGGAAAGGTTTGGAGGCTTTTATAGGGGTTTTTTATTTGAAAATGTTAGTGAAAACTTTTAAACAAACCCAATTAACTGTGCAAATAGAATAATAGGGCTAGGGGATGGTGGACAGTTAAGGCACATGACTTCCAAACTGTGTGGATAGCCCAGGTAAACTGTGCTACTTGAGACATTGGGTTTTTTCATGGTCAGCACACGACTTGTCTAACCATGTGGGAAAAACATGTGGGTCTCCATTTGGGATAGTATCAGTCATGCGGTTAGCACACAGTTTGTCTAACCATGTTAGATAATCGTGCAAGACATTAAAATTGGGTTTTTAATAATGGGATCACTCAAGATTTACCCTAAATCGCCCATTTCCTCACCCACTCAAATCTCACTTGGTATTTTCTCTTCTTTGTGGTTAAGTCACCTCTTCCACTCATCTTGGAAGTGAATTGAATGGTTTTATTGGTGCGGTAAAGGAGATTCTCTTCTGGTAAGTCTCTTCTCTTGGTTATCTCTTGGTTTTCTCTAGATCTAGTTCTCTCTCTCTCTCTTGGTTTTCTAGATCTACTTCCATCACATGTAGATATAGGGTTTTTGTTTCCTAAAATAATGAGATTCAGGCTTGTTGATGTTAGAAAAAGACATATAAGGTGATTTTGTGGAAGTTTTACCCAGATTTGGTGTGCAGTTGTGTGTTTAGTCGATTTCACCAAAACCCTAAGGTAGGTGGCTTCACTCTCGACTCCTCTTGCTAGAACTGATTATCATAGTTTCAAATTGATTTAATTTCATTATTTTCATTTTGAAATTAGTGTATAAAGAATTTTTGAAACCTTATTTAGTGATGGTTTTGGATTTGTTGTGAAATTTTGTAATTTCTATGAAAAATGATTTGATAAATGATTTTAAAATGGTGATTCTAAAATGGTAGCTTGGTTTGATTTGTGGAAAAAGGTTTTCAATAAAAAGGTTATTTTATTAAAATGGTGTTAGTATATAAATGGTTTTGGAATGTTTTTATGGTAATTAGATTGGCATAGTTGGTGTGTGTGTTTCATGGATCATAGATGAAAAAGTATCATCAGAATCGTGACCATCTAATTCGTCGGGATCATGTTGATCTAGATCTGGATACTTCTTTAGTTCACGTGCTAGTATGGATTGTGGATAGGCAAGATAAAGTCTTGTATGGTAAAAGCATCAGTCTAGTTTAGGTTTTGTGGAAACATGGTTATATTCAAGAGGATACTTAGGATTGAGAGAAATAGATGGTCAATCAATGTCCTGAGCTCTTTTGGCAAAGTGATGGTTCTCTACTTTCCTAGGACATAATTTCTAATGGTGGGGATAATTTAGTACCCCGATTTGAGAAATTGTTTTATATAAAATGTTTTATATAAATGTTGCTAAATTTTTTATCCTATTGGTGTGAGTACAGATTTCATTGTGGAAATATTCTAAGTTTTAGTACTCACCCCTGCTTTTTCACTTTGGTGATTTTTCATATATCATCTACCAGGAATTGGGAAAAGGTAATGTATCACATTTCTATAGCACTACTCTATGATACTTGTGATATTGGGGGATTTTTATCTTGGAAAATTTAGAGATTTTGAGTCTTGTAGTTTCCTTGTAGTTTTATTAGTTTGTATTATATTGTTTAAATTTATATTGTAGTCTTCTATTGTGGCTCTTGAATTTAGTATGATTTTTCTAAATGAGATGTTGAGTTGTATTTCATTTTTATCATGAATTATATAGTGATTGTTTGGTTGTGGTTTGTTTGGTTAGTTTTTTATTCTTAAAGGGTAAATCATCCCCCAAATATATTAAAATCATTAGGCATTTATTTCTAGCCTTTGGCATCTTGGGGATGTTACTTAAGGTATGATAGTGTCTCACTACCCTCTCAATCCAATGAGAGTAAGAGGGATGTTACATTATTGGATCTCAAATAAGGAAAAATTGTTATGATTCTATATGGAGAAGTGAATTGGAATTCCAAGTGTTATATCACATTTTATTAAAACTATATCCATTGAAGGGTTTAATGAGTTTTGGTAAGAAATGGAAACTAAGTCCCAGGTACATCAGACCATTTGAAATTATGTAAATAATTGAACAAATTTCATATCAATGAAAAATTCCACCAAGAATATAAAAATTAAATTATGTGTATATATATATTTATTAAGGATCTAATGTTATACCCAATGTATTTTCTCACCTTTGAATAAATAAGATTGGAACCTAATCTATCTTACTATGAAGATCCCATCCAGATTCTTGATACTAGAGAGAAAGTGTTGAGGAATCAGGGGACTCGATAGATAAAGGTACTTACAAGAAATCGTGAAATAGAGGAAGCAATATGGGAACCAAGGTATGTTATGAATAAGGATCACCCTCATTTTTTTCGAAGGTAATATCAATGAAAATTTTAAGGATGAAATTTTTATAGGAGGGAAGAATGTAACGCCTAAGCCTCAATTATAGTAAGTGAGAATTATATTTTAATAAAAAAATAATGAAATTCACATATTAAAAATTCATGGTATAAAAATTAAAAATTTTATAGGATGGATATCTATTCTAAACATACTTGGTCAAATAATCCTAGAATGATTTTTTGAAATTTTCTCTTAGAAATATGCTTTTATGAATAATTGAAAATATAGTATTTAAATATTCATACTTTTATTTATAATAATGTATTATAATATGTGGAATGAAAATTTTATTAAATTTAAATTTTACATAAATGATTATAAGATCATTTTGAGTTAAAGGGTGTATTTTTAAGCAAAACCGTTTATTTTTCATAAAACTGTTTTTTTTTAGAAAATTGTTTTTTCTTATAAAGGAATAATGTCCATCCATTTTATTTAATAAAATAATATGTGATGATTAATGATTAAAATTTCATGTATATATTACATCTATAACTCTATTAATTTAAATACATATAACTATTATTACTAGTTATATAGTTAATATAAGATCATCTTGTGCTTGAAAAATATATTTCTTGAAAACTCATTTTTCGACATGATTTATGGGTTTTCTTTTAGAAATAAATTCATGCACTTATATTAATTGAATTTAATAAAATTTAATCCATATTTTTAATCATAATAATTAATATTAGTTACTAAGTTCAATTTAATTTTTTCATAATGATTAGTAAAAACAGTAAAAATTAATTAACGCGGTTAAGGTTAAAATGAGGTTTTGTGAATTACATGTATTTTTATTAAAATTAATTTTACACACACATATGATTTTTATTTGATAAATTTTAATTCATATTTATAATTATTAGGTCTGTATTATCTAAAATATTTCATTTTATTTTAGTCCTAAAGGATTAATTATCTAGGATAAAAAAATAGTTATCGTGGTGAAAACTAAAATGGTAAAAGTATGTAAACTTAGAGGATAATGGAGTAACATGTTTAAACTATTTATTTTTAGTTCTGGAGGTGTGTATAGACCTTATATTCTCTCAAAAAAATATTTATCAATTTTTTAGGAACTTGTAGAGAGAGTGACTTCCTATTATTGAATAGTTTTGGGTATTAACAAAAATGTCACTCCTCCTCAATTAGAAAAGGGAACTCCCTCCCCTCATTTATTAATACCTTTAAATACATTTATCTACACCAAACCCTATAAAACTAACTCACCAAATTTATTATTCACATTCTATATGTTTTTTCTCCCAAAATACTAACCCTAGGATCCTTAATAAGAGATCCAAATGAGCAATGGTAATTGACTTCACTAAACTACTTCTTTTTACTTCATCTTTTTTCACCTTCAATTATGTCTTAAAATTTTCAATATAATAACACCATTATATCTGATATAATTATATTTTATTATGTCTATGGAATAATATTTATACATATCTTTATCCATTAAATGGGAAACAAAGTCCTCGCTCATGTGTACGACGGATTATGGCCTTACGAACTGATGTAATTGTTTTTCATCACTAACTCACATGGATAGTCATAATCAGGTAAATAATGAATATATATAATAATTAGGAAATTATATTAATTTTTTAAAATTAATATATCATCCACTTACCCTTTCACCCATTAATGAAATGATATTTTTATTTGTACGTACATACGTCCTACCGTCTCCACAAAGCGATGCGATTAATTTTCCATGTACAACTTTCAATAATGGTAATAAAAAAGTATTTAATTATTAAATATTATATTTATAATATTAATATCATTCTATAGATTATTGGACTATTCATATACTAAATAACCATAATTTTTGCGATAAACATGCATGATAAAATAAGGAAGTTAACACTCGAAACATGGGTAAAAATGAAATATCATTAAAGAATATGTGATAAGATGTTATAAAAGGATCATATATGATATTATAAATATTAATATGGATATTTTATAAATTAAAAATATGTTTAAAACCAGTATTAATGATGTTAAAATATGTTCAACTAAAGGGAAGTGTGAATTAAGGGATTCTGTCTCAATTTATATTCCATTGAGACATATTTTTTATTATACACCTAATCAATTTTATGTGGTATATATACTCCCCATTTTATGTATTTAACATGAATAACTATTTATTAATTATGTTTAATGTTTCAATGTAATTATATTCTTTTAATGGGTTATAATTTGAAAGTTACCAAATTGGTAAGAATCTATTTTACAATCTCACTTTCTTTTGGGATTACTTTTACTCTCGTTGAAGAAATATCATCATTTATCCTTTAAAATAACCAATAATTTTCTTATACAGTAAATATTTAATTATTTTCCATATTTTTCTTCCAAATTTTACTCTCTTTAGTACTTGAGTCAATCAAATTAATTTTTAAAAGAAAAAACTGATTTTATTTCTTTATTAATCGGATATATGTTTCTTCTATGTCCATATTTTCCAAAACAAATTACAAAAGTCCTTTTATTTACTCAAATAATTTATTAAGTACATTTTGAGTTATCCTTAACTTTTAAAAATGGTTTTAAAGTAATATTAATTCTTTTTTAAAGGAATATTTATTACTTTCATTACAAAAAAATCAAAAGGAATGTTTTTTTAATATATAAGGAAATAATGGACTTCCCCACCACTATAGCAGTTTTATGAAATTTAGCTTCTTCTACATTTTTTAAATGGTTTTAAAAAAGAAATAATTTATGAAATTTTATTTTAATATTTCACTTCCATTCTCTTTATTCTTCTAAAAGACATTATTTTATTGTAAAAAACTATATTCCTGATGAAGTAATGGTCACCTCTCATCTCATGATTAATTTTGTGATTGTTAACATTCTCTTGAGATAAAAATTGTTCATTTAAAATTACATTTATATTAAATATATAGATTATTTATAATATAGATATTATTATTTCCTAAATCATATACCTGTTTTAAATATGGTATTTACTTTAAAGTTATTTAATTAACTAGGGAAATATTAATAAATCTTTATCCTTTACTCAATATGATATCTCTTAATAAGGTATATTATTATTTAATTATAACAATCATTTTATATGTGAGGAATTATATTTATATTCGTTTATGGGTGGGGTTTGAAATTATATATCTCCTTAAGGCATTGATGGGTCCATGAGAAAAATTAGTTGTCTGAATTAATTGGGTTTTTACCCATAGTTTTAAAGTGTCTTAATGTAAGGACTTGATGGTATATGTATCATGATGTATGAGATAATGACATAAAATATTAATCATTTACTTCATTATGAATTCAATTATTATTATACATGATATTGTTTCATTAATATTATCCGTGAATGCATTTTGTGCTCAAGTTATTGATTAAATGAAATGTGTGTTTAATTATTTACCTTGTCATATTGATTATGCATTATCTAATCATGATATTATTGTTATTTATTAAATTGAACATGTATTAAGTTATTTACCTTTCCATATTGATTATGCTTTATTGATTCATGATAGCTTTTTTGTATGTAACCCTTACTGAGAATTTGAGATCACCCTTATTTTTTTCTTTTCCCTGGGGTATGAAGAAGAATTCCTTGACTGGGTTCAAGGATGCTGAATGTTTTCCATTACTATGTTTTAAATTTTATCCCCAATGTAAAATGGGTATCATGTATATATATGGCTCTCTAAAACTATTAAATTTATTAGTCCTTACGAATTTGAACCCTTGTATCTATGTTAATGTAGTAAAGTATACACTGGATTTGGGTTACTGGATTTAGGGTTGTTAAAAGGATAGTTATCTAAAATAGTTCGTGAAGAATGAGTGCATAATGAAGATCATTTAAGACATCATATAGTGGGTTCACATGATAGATATACCATGGTGGCATCTCACGGTGAACAGTGAACTGCGTAAGGTGAAGAACATTTCATGAAAGAGTGTTCCATGAATAAAACCTTACTTGTAAAGAAGGATTTAATATCTCAAATGAAAAAGTAGCTTCATGACACACTAACATATGTTTGAACCAAATCTGAGAATATTCATAATAATCAAAGAATCTTCTAGAGTAGTTGTGTGTTCACTTTTATTGAGAGAGTAGTGATATTTCAAAGTGTGATTAGTAGTAAACTAAGGGGGGTAGTGAGTCTTCTCCAAACATTTTAACAATAGTGTGCTATAGTGGATTTGGTACATTGGAACATTTACTTCGTAGACTCTTTGGACTAACCCATTTAAGGGTGAACCAAGTAAAAATTGATGTGTCTCTTTCATGATTTTATTTATTCATATATACATTATTATAATAAGAAGACATGATAGGGTTTTATTTAATAATGAAACAAGATCAAAAAGGGTGATTCTTTTAATTTTTCAAACCCTAATTCGCCCCCTAGATTATTTAACCTAGTGAATCCAATAATTGGTATTATAGGGAGAAGATTAAAGTTAATGTTTATCTCTTAGTGGAAGAAATGTAATTTTTTAATCATAAAGGGATTCTAATCTTCAATGGAAATAATTTTTAAATATAGAATAATTGAATGAAGCACTACTTTTTATCATTAGGCATGTATGTTTTTATATATGTTATTAATGGTATTTCAGTTAGTATGGATAGTGGAGCTTCATCAAAATTAGATCGAAGAGAATTGGTTGTTGATTCAAAATGAATAAATGCTTTATGGGGTCTTTATTCAACACAATATTCACATAAGTGATGGCTTTTAAATACTTGAAGTCTATGTGGGAAAAACTAATAAATATCTATGAATTTGATCTAAAATTATGAGAAGCTAAATTAAATATTCTATGGAACAAGTATGAGTATTTACGGATGCACACTAATGATCATGTTGATAAATTATTTGATTGGGTGAACGTGATTTTAGAGGACATGTGTGGTCTTAGAGAAATCCTCAATGACATAAAGATCATAAATCACATCCTCATAAGACTTCCACCCCTATTCAATCTGAAAGTGTCTTTACTTGAGGATAAATAACCAAAGGAGTTGATATTGGATAATTTTCACAATACTATTGTTTCATATGAGATAATAAATGATGATAATGAGTCTATTGAAAATGGGAAGTCTAAGGAAGTTGAATACAAAACCATAAAGAATGGTTCCATAGAGGATGGCCTTAAAGAAGAAGAGGTAGTTGAAGTTTTTTCATTTATTTCTTCAAATCTAAAAATAGAAAAAAGTAAATTTTTAAGGTAAACTTCCACTCGTGTGTTTTGGATGTAGAAAGTTTGTTCACCTTGCAATTAGGTGTCCCAAGAAATTTCAATAAGATAATGAGAATGATGAGGTTACTCTAAATAAATCATCATCCAATGTGAAATATAAGAAAGTCATAAATTTAAATTCTATAAGAAAAAGAATTTTATTTCACAAGAAAATTATAGTACAGAATAAAGTGGGGTGATATAAATTGAAGACTATAAATACCATAGATAAAATTAAATTTTTGTGGTTGTGGTTGTGGGAAGTCCCCATACAAGGGGACAGAGATACAATGATAAAGAATAAGCATAAGGAAGTGTTGATCTCTACGTTGAGTTGGAAATATCACTTTAAGAGATAAATATTAGATGAGATAAAACAATAAAATATAATAAAATATTTCATGATGAAAAATTCTATATACGGTAGAAAAAGGAATAGAAGTCTGAGCTCAAGGGGGGAATTAAAAAGGATGAATCTATAAAGCACAAAATATCAAATAATTTCAGTAAGTAAAAGATCAAAGTTAAATAATAGAACATGGTGATCTATGGTTTAACAAATATAATATATTATCATGTCAAACATATTAAATATATTGATGAGGAATTTTTCAACTTGTTATGAAAATTTAAATATCATAAAACTTTTGAATCCTAGTGAAATGACAGAAAAGTTGAATATATGGGGGATAGAAAAAGGGGAAGTTGAGCATGGAGGTAAAAAAACAAGAGGGTAGTAAAAGAATAAAAAATAATTTCAAATTGATAATTATAGTATGGGTCTTCATCATCAATAGAAATTAGTAGTGGTTAATGCAAGACTGCAAGAACCCACACCGAATTTGAAGGTTAATTTGGGTATGTTTGAGAATCAGAATATTCATAGAACCTTGGGGAAAACAAGTGTTATATTAATGACACACAATAGTGTTCCTCATATCATGTGTTATTATTATGGGAATATAGTACATTCCTAAAAAATTTATTCTATATCTAAAAGGTACATAAGGTAATAAGATAAATAGTGGTAGTAAAATAGAGTTCAACATTCCATGCATGTTTTTATTGGTCACTCTTTTTGATGTGGTGGATTCAAAAATATGAATAGATATTACTCATTAATACAATAAGGTAATGTTCCAATAAAGAATCGATATGGGAGTGTGTAGTAGCTCATATAATCATCAAGTAGGATAAAAATGAAAAATCAATTTTCTAATTTGTAAGATTAAGTTGGCCCATCATACTATGAGGAAGATCAAGAATTCCAATAAACATCATAAATGAAGTCAAAGACATAGTTCAAAAATAAAATAGAAGAGCATGAAATATTTTTAGAAATTATTATTGAAGTGTCTGATTGAGATGTTTTCTGGATCATTGATAGTGGATGAACTACCTACATGATAGGAAATAAGGATTTAGTGACAGAAATCAAGTATAATAAGGAAGGTGTTGTTGGATTTAGAAAAATTTAGGACTAAAAATTATTGGAATAGGAAGATCCAGTTTTTGGTTAACGATATGATACAAGTGGATTTATTTATTATTGAAGGCCTCAGTCACAACTTATTGAGTGTCATTCAACTATGTGACTCGATGCATGCATTAAACTTTACCAATAAATTTTGTATTGTCAAGGAAAAATTTTATGAAGTTTTTTATGCAGGTTAATTGCATAAAGAGGTATTTATAACATGTGAGTGGAGAAGAATATATGTGATTTCTATCCAAGGTGTAATAAAACAGGTTTTGGAATAAATGACTTGCGCATTTGAGCTAACTATCCTCAGAAGAACTGGTGAAATGTGATATAACCTGATATCTCCCTAAGCTATCACATGATCATACTCACACATGTGATATTAAAAATGAAAGATCGCTTGAAATAATTACAAAGAAAAAGAAAAGAATTCAATAATAGTACCAGATCTGGTGCATGTTGATGTGTGTGGATCCATCCCACTAAGATCCATTGATGGGGAGATATATTATGTTCTATTCACTGATGATTATAGTAGTATGGCATGGATTTTGGTTATCATTCATAAGTTTGAGGTGTTCAGTTGAATAGTACAATATTAGAAAAAAGTTGAAAATATGATCAGTCCTAAAATTTTGAAATTTTAAACCAATAATGGAACAAAATTAACAAAAATCCAGGTGAAGTATTATCTTGAGAAGCACAAGATATGGCTCTAAGTCACTGAAGTGAGAACACCTCGGTAAGATGGTGTGGTTGAGAGGATAAATCAAATCACAAAAAATATATCCATAATTATGCTTATTTAAAAGGACCTACAATGCCTTGGGTCCATATGGGATTTTTAAATTAAGGAAGTAACATAGATTTTAAATTAGGGGAGAGGCCAAATTTTGAATCGGTATTTGAAATAAAATTATGAGAGTTTAAACATATCACAAGAGTATTTCAGATGTGGAATGAAGCTTAAAGAGAGATAGAAGGTCTCCTAAGAGTACCGTGAAAGAATCCAAAGAGATCGGGTTATAAAGGTCTACATTCTATATCCATTGACCAGCTAATGGTTTGGATAGTGGAATCTGCACTTTTTATATGGACATTGGCTAAATGGTGTCCCCAAGGGAAGTTTTTAAGTGGAGGGTAGCACCTTAATTTTATCTAAGGATTTCACCTATTCTTATTACTTCATATTTTAGACCCATTTAGGTCTCGTTACCCCTGATATGTTTTTACCTCCCTCTCCTCTTCATATGGATGAATCTTCTACATCCCTTATCTGATTCAAGTGTTATTATATGCATTATCGAGATTATGGTGAGTCTATGACTCATATTACATCTATTATTTATTTTTTTAACTATCAAACAATATTTTAATATATTTTTCTAATACACCCTATTTCTTGAGTGTTTGTCTGCTCTTCTGGTTTTTTTTATTTTGACCAAATCGGAAGTCGATACTCGATGTGTGGGATTGTCTAAGAATAAGGTGTCTGGTCCCTAAGCCTAATCCATAGTCTCATTAAATTTCTCAAGTACATAGATTTTGAAATAACACTGGCTATCTAGAATTATACTATAATTTATTAAATAATATTTCCTTGTGTTTTTACATAATTAAAATGCCTAGTTTAAAAATTTTCTTGTCTTGGCTAGTTTTTATTAAAAAGTTAATCCATGTTACAATTGTTACAAATTGGGATTTTATTGAAATGGTTGATTATGAAATGGTATTTCACAATCACCAATGAATATGAAATGGATCTTCCCTTAAGATAATCCTAAATAATTACAAACTTTTTTTTGGAAAATGGTGATTATTATGGGGTTTTGGCTTGAAATTAATGAACTAGAATAGTATTTTCTCAATAATTGTTTGGAAATGGAATAAATATAAGGTTATTTTTTTTAAAAATTACATTTTCCTTATAAAATGGCATGTCTTGAATAAAAATTAGGAAATAAATGTGGAATTTTATATTGAAAATTCCTATGGAAATGTGTTTTTTATTTTCTCAAATGGAAGATTAATGTTTTTATGTGGTATTTATTTTTTTAAATTGAAATATCTCGTATGAACTGGTTTCAAAAATGGTTTTTTTGTTAAAAAATTTAAAGGTAAAGGAAAATTCCCATCAGTAAGTTTTTTTTAAAATGTAAAATGAAAAACCCTTTAGAGTGGTCTTATTTTCAAATAAATGAAAAAATACATGTTGGGGTAGTCTTGTTTTAAAATTGGAAGGAAAACCCCATTGGGATGGTTTTGGTTTTAAAGGAAATTAAAATAGAATATATGGTTATTCATGTTATTTAGATGAGAAAACTTCTATAGGGGAGGTCCATGTTACATATTCAATTATTCCATAGGCTAAGAAAAATTCTAAAGGGGATATTTTTGTTACTTACTATGTATACTAGGGTGAAATGGGTTTTTTATATTAGGAGGTATGGTCATAAAAAAGTTCCTAGAGAGAAACTGGATTTGAGAAAGGTATGTATGGTGGATTAAGGACAAAGACCAAAGGATCAAAAACGATATGACCATCATCAGGCACTACTGCAACCCCAGAGCATCATCAATTTTTTACTGTTTTATTTTTTTTAACTATTTTAAACTATTATTGGTTTACTTTGAACACTTATACATTTACTTTTATTCACAATGGTTATTTTAGGGACACTATTAGTAGTGGAATAATAAGTTGAAATCACACACTTCTTGGGACACCATGGCACTTAGGTACCTGAGTAGACATCATTTTATTGATGCTAGTTATAGGTTTAGTTAATGTTTATTATATGATAATTTTTTGGCATGCTAAAGTGGGGTATGGGTGAAGGTATTGATCTGGACTCAGGACCATTTCATGATGAGTTATAGTTTCATATGATTTTTTTCCTTTTATTATCCTATATATATTATCTACCCTTGGGAGACTCATTATGGAATGTATGGAATAGTCCATTTGTTAAATCATTTTGATTTTTGGTTTATTTTAACAGCACTTTCCAATTTTATCTGTGTTGGTTATTTGGTAAGGTTTATATATTTTCTGTTATTTATTATATTTTTTTTCTTTGATTAATGGTTTTAATCTTCCCATAGTATCCTCATAGAAAAATTCTATTAATTTGAAGCCTCTAGCATATAGGGATTTGTTCTTTATGTGATGTATCGACTGTCAGTCTAGCTTCGGTTAGTGTTCTGGGGTGGTGGGATGTTACAAAGTGGTATCATAACTATTTTATTTTTTATTCCTCTTTAGGTATAGTTTATAAAAGTATACGATGTTTCAAGGATTGGTAATGATCTTATTTTTTGTATTGATCAACCCATACATGGGGTAAACCCATGTTTCAAAGGATGGGACTTTTTTCATGGGTTTTATTTATTACAATTGTATTTTATTTTCACATTGAGTGAGTCGCTTGATTTGAGATGTTTTTATTTATTTGGATTTATAATATTCTTCCATTATGAACAAAACTTTTTTGCAAATTCATGCATCATTTTAGGCACATATGGATTCACATGACATGAATCATGCTGGGGACATGGGGTTTAGATGTTAATTTCATGCTACTTTTGATTTATATTAGAACATGATTATATATTTCTAATTTATATCTACATTTGGTTATGAATTCTTATTGATAAAAAGGGTGTTGTTTATTTAAATTTTCATAAGAATATTATATGGTTTTTTACCATATAATCCTATTGTTAGGGCCAATAGGGGCCTATGTACCCTGAGAGGGGGGGTGAATCAGGGTATGGATATTCTTTTCAAAATACTTCCTGCCCCACTGGATCTTGACCTCTTTGTTACAAGGGTCACTTTGTTTGCTCTTGTGTGTATACTATGCTCAGTTCTTTTCAAGTTTATCTGATGATAATGCTTTGAGTGCAATGCAGAGAAGCGACCAGGCAGACACAGCGATTTTTACTTGGTTCACCACTAAGGGCTACGTCCAAGGAGCATACGCCGACAAGTTGCCGGTTCGTACCAAGATCCACTAACTTCACTAGCTGTGGTTTACAATGTTCGGGCTAGATCACTTCTATGCCCAGGCTCACTGCCTTTACAATGTTTAGGGTCAGCTCACTGCTTTCCCAAGGGTCACTCCCTGTTTCTCTCTCTCTGGCTCACTGCCGGTGGAGAGGATCACCTTCTTCCTCTTCCTAAGCTCACTGCTCCAGAAGGGATTCACTCACTCACAGTTTATAGACCTGTAGGTCTCTTCATTTCCATGAAGGAATGCATCTTCCTCTGTATGTAGATGCTCTGTTGAAGTCCAACTTTCACCCGCAGATGAATCTCACTTTGCACCGGATGTACCGGGCAACCTCAAGTTTTACGCGCAACCCTTACGGTGCCTTGCGCGCAATTTCTATGCTTTGCGCGAAATTCCTTTTTCGCGCAACCTTCAAATTTTACGCGCAGCCTGGAAACTGCCTTGCGCGCAATTCACTGCCTTTGCGCGAAATCCACTTTTCGTGCAACCTTCCTTTTACGCGCCAACTCAAACTTTCTGCGCAGCCTTTGCTTTTCGCGCAATCTGACTTACGCGCAAACTTTAAGTTTACGCGCAACACCCTTTCAAACTTCAATTTTGCGCACCAGAGCTCGGGTATTTTCTATGTCTTGAACTCCCCCGAATGGAGGAGGGTCACTTCATATTTATAGGCAAAATCGACCCCGCGCGAAAAACCCTCCTTGAGCGCGTAATCCGCGTTGATCGCGAAATACAAATCTTCCGCGCACAACCATTTTCCGCGCACTGCTCCATAATTTCGCGCACCTCATGCCTTTGCCATTTTACGAGCTTCGGACCTCGTAACACCTCTTGCGCGAAATACTTCATCCGCTATTTCGCGCGCCACTTCAATTTTCCGCGCACGCCTCCAAAATTTCGCGCGCCTCATGCCTTTACCGATTTTCAAGCTTTCGGCCTTGAAACATCTTTTGCGCGAAATACAATTTCGCGCAACCCGCTGTTTTGCGTGCCACACTTCAAGATTTCGCGCAACCCTCTAGTTTTGCGCGCCACGCTTGATTTTTCCGCACACCTTCTTCATTTCTCTCTCCTCAACCTTTGCCAACAACATATCACTCCATTTTCCATTGGCGATTTTCAGGCCCAAAAATTTGGCAAACACTGGAAAACGGCGCCACCTTGTACTGCTCTTTTGTACCGCCTCCAGATCGTCCTTTCCTTTGTCAAAGTTCTTTGTCAACATGGAATGTCAACAAATTCTCGGGAACTCGACAATTCTCCATGGAAACCTGCTTTGTCAACAAACACAATCAACCCAAAAATGCTGTAATGCTACCTTGAGGGATTTTTGCCCAACAATCTCCCCCTTTGGGTTTGTTGACAACTCTTCACAACTCTGCTCAGAAATATTTTCTGCACTTTGATACCTCACTGAGTCTTCTTCCAGCTGCTACCACCATTCGCCTCTTGCGATTATGATAGCGTTCAAGGATTCACTTAACATGTACTCTAAGCCCACATGAGCAATGCTCGGCGTGAGAAACAAGAGTAGTATGAAAAGTTCATCAATGAATCACTTCATGTCAGACCACAGTTGTTGATTCCACCCTGATACCAGTTCTTAAAATAAAACCAGTTGTTGAACCACACTGATACCAATTGGTGAATTCTCAAGTTGATACCAATTGTTGATAGCTGGACACCATCTCTCACCATTCCAACACCACTGTTCTGCTTTTATCACGATCCTCAGCTGTCGTGATTTCTATGATTTGATCGATCACGTCTAGCATCGTCAGATTTAAAAATCTCTCCCCCTTTCTCATTGCTCCCCCTTTCTGGCTGCTCCACCTGTCAGCTTCTCCCCGTATCAATTATGATTTATCAAATCTCCGCACTATTTTCTCTCTTGAACAAACACTTTTCTCCCCCTTTGTCAAGCACTTTTCAAGCACTTTTCTCCCCCTTTGTCAACGAACCCAAAGGTCACGCCTTTGTAGTCTGTAACATAGTAGAGAACACATATCAGCACATTAGGGAAAAACACACCATACCTCGGGGAGAGGGGGGGGTGACCCACATCCACTCTATTTCAAGTGTGGGGAATCGACTGAACTCCCAGAGCCAGTCGATGCCTCTCAAAAGCTTCCTTGGGTAAGGCCTTTGTCAGAATGTCTGCAACCTGTAGCTCTGTAGGCACGTACTCCAACTTCACGATTCTCTGCTCAACCTTCTCCTTGATGAAATGATACTTGATCTCAATGTGCTTTGTCCTTGAGTGGTGGATGGGATTTTTGCTGAGATTTATAGCACTTGAGTTATCGCACTGGATTCCGATCGGAGACGTCACTTCAACTCCCATATCTTCAAGCTGCTGCTTCATCCACAATAACTGTGTGCAGGCTTGAGTGGCCGCAATATACTCAGCTTCTGCGGTGCAATCTTGCTTCTTGCTTAGCCAAGAAATACACAAACCACCAAGATAGAATGCACCACCGGACGTTGATTTTCTATCATCCGCTGAACCGGCCCAGTCTGCATCAGTGTACCCCAATAACTCTGTCTGAGATTTGTCGCTGTAGGTCAAGCCGAAGTCCACTGCGCCCTTGATATACCGAAGTATTCTTTTCACTACAAGCATGCGACTTTCCTTGGGATTACTCTGATATCTCACTGCTTGGCATGTGGCGAAAACAATATCAGGCCTTGTTGCGGTTAAGTACAACAGACTTCCAATGATTTGCCTGTATTCTGTGATATTAGCTGCCCTGCCACTGTCATCTTTTGATGATTTCATCCGGGTAGAAACCAGAGTCTTCATCTCCTTGGAATTTTCCATTCCAAATCATTCCAAAGCATCCATGGCATATTCGGATTCAGAAATGAATGCTCTATTCCTGCCTTGTGTAACTATGCTTCATCTGATCTTCCAAATATTGTGTCTTCTTCCTTGACCAGCCTCACCATCCTTTGATTACTATTGTTGTTGAAATAAAGATTGTAATCAAATCCCCCACACTGAAAACCAATCTTCTTCAAATACTGATATAGCCTTCAGTACCATTCTCTTGGGGTGTATGCTTTGCACACCAGTCGTGCTTTGTTTCGAATCATTGTGCCATCTTCGTTCATCTTGTGTAAATAGACCCATTTTGTCCTGATGACGTTTTTATCATCTGGCCTCGAAACAATTTCCCAGGTCTGATTCTTCTCAATTCTGACCTATCTCTTCATTCATGGCATGATCCCGGTTTTCATCTTCAGCTGCATCAGCAAAGCATTTTGACTCAACCTGAGATAGTAATGATGTCTGCTGTAGTGATTTCATTCTCTTTGTCTGAACTGGATCTCACTGATCACTGATGATAGTCTGCCTGTCAATTTCAGCTCGATTCTTTGTATTTTGTGCAGATAAGGATTTTGCATCCTTGTACTCATCATCAGTATCTTATTCTGAGTCACCCTCAGCCACTTCTTCTCCCCCTGTGTTGCTTTCTTCCTCAACACTTTCGTCAGGAAATTGTCCACTGACTCATTTTTCAGTGGCTTCATTTCTTTCAGCTACTTTTCGCAGCTTCTTGGTATCCTGAAAAACAGTCAGCTAATACCACAATGTTAGATCAAAATAAATAAGCATGAAATGCTTGATCACTGCTGCTTCTCTCATAGTATGTCTTCTCTCGATAGACAACTCTTGAGCTGGGTCATCCAATTATTTCCTTGATGGATCTGACATCTGATTTTGTTGTTGAATGCTCCCCCTATGTTATGCAACACTTCCTGGGGTTAGGCCCAACAGTTTAGACCCATAACACGTATTTTCCTCCTACATCATTCGTTCTCATCTTCCAATCAGATTTGAGCCACTAACAAAATCTCTAAGCCTACGGAGTTGAAACTCGGTGTAGGAAACAAGAGATAAAGTTAATAACACAATCACTTCCTATTGTTCTCTGTTGCTCTCCTTCTTCTTCAACTCTAGTATCTGATTTGAATCAATTGAAACTCTAGAGCATATCATTTCTCCACTTCGCATCCTTAGATGCCACTTCCCCTTGGATTGTATCTCCCTAAAACCTGAAACACAAGAATCATCAGTTAATAGCATTTATATACATAGGGAGAGGGGTTTCTTCTAGAATCCTCAACATGAGGATGATGGTTGATCCTGATGGGTCAACCCTTTGATTCTTTCTTTGAGAGCATCACACTCCTTTCTTGCTTCCTCCAACTGCCTGACCAACTTCAACTGTTCTGGCCATATGACTAGGCATTCTTTGCTCACATTCTGAGCCTTTTTCTGATATGAAGATTCTGCAGACTTGGCCTTTCTCACAATCTGGGGTTTAGACCCACTGGTACACAATTCGGTCTTTGATGTTCTACCGAAATTCCATTTCCCTTGATTGTTTCTCGGTGCAGGAATCTCCTTTCTTATCATCTTCCCTGTCTTCTTTGTCCATTTTAGGGATCTGCCTTTTTCTTCCACTTCTCGTTGCGGGGAGAATTTTGCAATGCATTCTTTGCTTATCTGCCTTTTATCAGATTTATGAGTCGCCACCCTATTTTGCATTGGTGGTGGGTCCTCCATTGAACGTTCACTCTTCTTTATCACAACTGGAGTAGATCTCCCCTTAATCTTCCAGGTTTGTTCACATTCTCTCCTTGAGAGTTGTTGTGAGCACGCTAGAGGAGGTGACTGATACAACTTTCGTTCAGCTCCATGTGATTTCCCCGAGGCTTTAAGCCTATTCTTCTCCTTACCACTTTGTCTCCCAGTACAGTCTTCTTTCTTGTACACTTCTTGTGGTGGAGATCTCTTTTCTTGTTCCTTTCCCTTTCCTGCTTTCTTCTTACTGCAATGTCTCGCCATGTGCCCATAGTGAGAACATATAAAACATTTTCCCTCAAAGACATACCTCATTTCATCATCTCTCTGCTGAGATGTTGATGCCCCTTTATTTCTTCTTTTGATATTGGGCTCCTGAGCATCCTGACACATACTCATTGTGTGTCCCATTCTTCCGCAGTAATAGCATCTAACATATGCTTTCCTCTGAGAGACTCCTCTCTCTGATTTCTCATGATGCTTCTTCTTATTCTCAGATTTAGTAATGTCTCTATTTTCACACCCTGAGATGTATTCCAGAGCCTCTGAACAGAAGCTTGATGTGTGGCCATGAATCCCACAAAAATAGCACATGTCATCACTGCTTTTTGTATCTGTCCTTTTAGGCCTATCTCCAACACCTATAGGATTTCTTTCCCATCTAGAACTGTTCATAGCTCTCTTTCTATCTTGCACGGGAGGGGATTCATCAAATCCGATACCAGCTTTTCCGAAACTTGCTGGTCTTTGAGCTGAGAAAATATTCTGTTGTTTCTCTTCAGAAATAGCATACCTATTCTTCATTTTATCATCACTTGTCGAAGGATGATCAAATAGCAAGTGTAAGGCATCCTTCATTTTTGGCATTCCTTTAGCATTAGATTTTTCCACATCCTTCTTTACTAATTCTAGATCCTCTTCCAACTTTTTAATCTTCGTCTCCCTTGATTCAAGTTGGACATCCAGTTCTTTCTTGAGAAGCTTCCCATTACTCACCTCATCTTCTAGTTCCTGTGTGAGCTTTTCCACCATTGCACTTTTCTTCACTACTTTTAATTTTTCCTCAGAAACAGATTTAGAGACAGATTCATTCTCTTGTTGAAGGCTTCGATTGTTCTGAACTTCTTCAGACAACTGTGCTGCTAGATCATCATTTCTAGCTTTCAGATTCTGTACTTCATCTGACTTTTGATTCTCTTCATAATCATCAGCCTTTTGTTTTCCTTTCATTTTAGCCAGCTTCTGTAATACCTCACCTTGAGAATCATTCTTCTTTGTTAGGTCAGTAACTATATCGATAAGCCTTTGATTTAAGCCTCTTAGCTTGTTGACCTCAGTTTCCAGAGCATTGATCTGTATGCCTTTAGAATTAATTTCTTCAGTGGATTTCTGATCCAATTCTTTAGTCCCATGGACAACTTCCACCTTTTTGTTCAGGCCATCGATCTCTCTTTTCTGTTCTTCAACCTTCAGCTTATACTTACTAACGGATTCTGAGTTCTCTGATGTTGAAAAATTAAGTTTCTGAATTTCTTCCATCAGCTCAGATTTCTCTTCTTCCTGCTGCTGCATATAGAGTTTGGCATCGCGAACAATTTTGTTAGCTTTCTTGGTTTTGGCCCTCCAAACATCTATCTCTTCCAGAGCAGCCTCCAACTCAGCTCGCATATCAATTCTTCCTTCAATTTCTTCTTCTTCATCGTCAGTGGTTCCAACGTCACTTGGAAAGTCAGGTTCTTCACTCATTCCATCAACATCTTTGAATGAGTAAGTATTTTTGTTGTATGATTTATCCAAATCATTTTTCTGTTCACTACATGATTCTTTCAGTAAGCTATTTGATTCTTTTATTTGAATCACACTTTTTCCAAAAACACTTCCACACTGAGGGATACCACCTGACTTCTGATTCTTCTTTGAAGATTTTCTTTTTCCCATGGTAGACCGAGATAAGCGCAAACAATATCTTCAACAACACAGATCGACTACACAAAGTTGAAGCAAACAAATCTGATAAAAGCAACCAGTCCCTCTGATACCAATTGTTAGGGCCAATAGGGGCCTATGTACCCTGAGAGGGGGGGTGAATCAGGGTATGGATATTCTTTTCAAAATACTTCCTGCCCCACTGGATCTTGACCTCTTTGTTACAAGGGTCACTTTGTTTGCTCTTGTGTGTATACTATGCTCAGTTCTTTTCAAGTTTATCTGATGATAATGCTTTGAGTGCAATGCAGAGAAGCGACCAGGCAGACACAGCGATTTTTACTTGGTTCACCACTAAGGGCTACGTCCAAGGAGCATACGCCGACAAGTTGCCGGTTCGTACCAAGATCCACTAACTTCACTAGCTGTGGTTTACAATGTTCGGGCTAGATCACTTCTATGCCCAGGCTCACTGCCTTTACAATGTTTAGGGTCAGCTCACTGCTTTCCCAAGGGTCACTCCCTGTTTCTCTCTCTCTGGCTCACTGCCGGTGGAGAGGATCACCTTCTTCCTCTTCCTAAGCTCACTGCTCCAGAAGGGATTCACTCACTCACAGTTTATAGACCTGTAGGTCTCTTCATTTCCATGAAGGAATGCATCTTCCTCTGTATGTAGATGCTCTGTTGAAGTCCAACTTTCACCCGCAGATGAATCTCACTTTGCACCGGATGTACCGGGCAACCTCAAGTTTTACGCGCAACCCTTACGGTGCCTTGCGCGCAATTTCTATGCTTTGCGCGAAATTCCTTTTTCGCGCAACCTTCAAATTTTACGCGCAGCCTGGAAACTGCCTTGCGCGCAATTCACTGCCTTTGCGCGAAATCCACTTTTCGTGCAACCTTCCTTTTACGCGCCAACTCAAACTTTCTGCGCAGCCTTTGCTTTTCGCGCAATCTGACTTACGCGCAAACTTTAAGTTTACGCGCAACACCCTTTCAAACTTCAATTTCGCGCACCAGAGCTCGGGTATTTTCTATGTCTTGAACTCCCCCGAATGGAGGAGGGTCACTTCATATTTATAGGCAAAATCGACCCCGCGCGAAAAACCCTCCTTGAGCGCGTAATCCGCGTTGATCGCGAAATACAAATCTTCCGCGCACAACCATTTTCCGCGCACTGCTCCATAATTTCGCGCACCTCATGCCTTTGCCATTTTACGAGCTTCGGACCTCGTAACACCTCTTGCGCGAAATACTTCATCCGCTATTTCGCGCGCCACTTCAATTTTCCGCGCACGCCTCCAAAATTTCGCGCGCCTCATGCCTTTACCGATTTTCAAGCTTTCGGCCTTGAAACATCTTTTGCGCGAAATACAATTTCGCGCAACCCGCTGTTTTGCGTGCCACACTTCAAGATTTCGCGCAACCCTCTAGTTTTGCGCGCCACGCTTGATTTTTCCGCACACCTTCTTCATTTCTCTCTCCTCAACCTTTGCCAACAACATATCACTCCATTTTCCATTGGCGATTTTCAGGCCCAAAAATTTGGCAAACACTGGAAAACGGCGCCACCTTGTACTGCTCTTTTGTACCGCCTCCAGATCGTCCTTTCCTTTGTCAAAGTTCTTTGTCAACATGGAATGTCAACAAATTCTCGGGAACTCGACAATTCTCCATGGAAACCTGCTTTGTCAACAAACACAATCAACCCAAAAATGCTGTAATGCTACCTTGAGGGATTTTTGCCCAACACCTATGGTGGAATATTACTTGGACAATCCTTTAAGTGATATCTTTATGTAATGTAACACCCTAAGATTTCATAGTACGTTATTTCTTCAAATTAATTCAATAACTTGCACTACACGCAACACTGAGTTCAAGCGCACCACGACTTACCAAACTAGCCGTTCAAAAGTGGTTCTGAATAGTATTAACTAAATTTTGAACTTTATATAATCCTTATAATTTTAGAATCTATATTATTAGTTTCTTAGACATAATGAAAAAAAAATCATTTTTTTCAAATAAAATAAGTATTTTTAAAAAAAAATCAATTTTACCGCCTTTTAATGGTGAACCCTTTTTAAATCCAATATTTGAAACTTTTATATATTTAATTTGATGAAATAAACTTCTTCTTTAGAATCTGTACATAAGAATTTAGTTTCAACAAATATTTGGTGTTTTTTCTGATAACTTTCATATTTGGGTGAATAGTGAAAATACTATATTTTAACTAAAAACAAATTTTTTAATCAAAATAATTTGTAGTGTTAAATTACACATTTTAATGGTTTGGAATTATAAATACATTATATTTTTACCATTTAATCCAATGTTATTCATTGTAAATAATTTCACTTTGAAATTAAACATAAACAAGTATCAATCTTTTATTAGTTATTATTTCTTAAAAACAAGCTTTTTGGTTTTGACAACGAGAATTAATTTTAAATTAATAAATACAGATTACATGTTTTTAATTTGGTAAAATGGTCTTCATTTTTGAATTCAGAATATGAAAATTATCTTAGGGTAAAATTTTGGTATTTTTTTGATAACTTTCAATTTTTGATGAATAGTGAAAAACATTGTGTTATTATTTAAAATCGAATTTTTATTTAAAAAATTATTTATTTTATTTAAATTTATTTTAAGTAAATATATATATATATAATACCTATATGAGTTCAATTTAATTCATTGGAATCATTTTATAATAAAATTAGATGTATAAAATTTTATCGAACGTTTTACGGTCTTTTACCCACCTCCTAGGAACATTTGCAAATTTGCATAAAACTTAATTTTACCACTTTTGTGAGTTGAATTTCAAAAATCCTAGAGACATGGTTGATATAAGTAAATAAAATTTGGTTCAATAAGATGAAAATAATTTTTGGTGAATAGTAACTTTTGACTTATTTACCACAGTTAAAAGTAAATAGGGTCATTAAGGGTAAAAATGATATCAAAATTACCCTAACACATGTCCTAATTCTATTGGATAAGTGTAATTAGACCAAAAACAACCTTAGGAATAAAATATGATCCTTTATGTCCACTTGGAGTAGATTAGGAAATTTATTATTATTTAATTCAAAGAAGAGTTAAAAGTGTTAAATTCAAAGTTTAAAAAATAAACCATTTTTAATATAGGGTTACACATAATATAAATTCGACTATAAATATTCATTAGAAAGATAAAAAGATTTACTACATAATGGTATTTTATTTATAATTTTTAGACATTTAAATAATTTAATTTATTTATGACACAATGATGATGCAGTAATTACCTTATTAATAAAATATTAAAATAATTGATATTATAAATACCCAAATAAATGCAATTTGGGACTTTTTATGAATTAAAATAATTTTATATGTTAATATGACATGTTATGGTTGATTAAATGAATTTTTTTTGATGTGATAATGTTGTTATGAATTTAGAAAAAACAAAATACCAAATAGTGTCAAATTTGACATAAAAGAGTTTTTAAAACAAATATTATATTATTAATTGGTATTATATTCCTAAAAATATAAGGTTTGGCCAAAGGGCTTAAATACTATTATATATGTAATTAATGAACCACTTGGGGTTCTCTTGAAAGTTTATAGTAAGTTTATTAACCATATAATATAAAAATACAAAGAGACATGGTAAACGTCAAACTATTTAACTAAGAGTTAAATATAAAAGATAAGGTTAATATAGTGACCCAAACCTATCTAAAACCTATTGGTTGAGTGGTTTTCGACCCATACCCACCTTTTCCTTTAAATAATACATTTTTATCCATTATAAACCTAAAATGATTTTATTATAAAATAATATTTTATGTTTTTCCTAAGGTACCCTTTCCCCCTCTTATAAAAGGGAACTTTTCCTTATCTAAAATTCACACCTCCAAATCCATTTATCTCGGCCAACCCCTGACCAAATATCCTCCCAACTATACTACCTTCATCCTAAAGGCCTTCCTTTGGTCTGAAATCCAACATAAGAATCCATTTTGATCAAATCAAAAGTAAGAACCTGAAAAAGAGGTAAATATTTCATCACATCTTTCAAGTTCTTTTCTTCTTCCACTTCCACTTTCTTTGTTTTTTCCATTATAAAATAACAAATCCAGAATATTATATATACTTTGATGTTATTATAGAAATTTTATAACCATATTCATTATTCTATTCATTCTATAAATGATAAAGTCACCATATGTGCGTACGTACGGATTACCGTCTCCACGTCGTGGTGTAGTTTGTTATTCAAACACTTAATTATTTGGATGGGTATGATAACGAGTATAACTAATGTAAATAATAAATATAACATTTTAATGATTCTTTATATATTATATACCATCCAATTACATATTATTTCTCCATCAATATAATTATATTGTCACTCGTGCTTACGTACGGATTACCGTCTCCACGAAGTGATGAGATTCATTTCCACGTTCACCATTCAACGATAATTATAAAATATATATCATTAATAAGTATGTAATATATGACATAATAATTCTACTGAAGATATATTTTTTTTTTTTGTGTACTTACATATACCTTATTCACTTAGTTCCGTTCAATACGATATAAAAACAGAAATAGCATTTATGCATACGTACGGACTACCGTCTCCATAAACGGTGTTTTCCATTTCATATATATGTCTATTATACATATTTATATTATAAATATATATTATATATAAATAATTTTTTATATTCTGGAATTATTTAAATCTTTATCTAAGTGATACAATCAAGAGTAACAAGTTAAAACACGTACGATAAAGAAAGTGATTATTACACGAAATGTTAATTTAACATGGAAATTATTATTAAATGGGTAGTATAAAGTCATAAATGAATCATGTATGATATCATAAATATTAATATGGTTCTATTATAATTTAATAACATACTACAGTCTTCATATAGAATGTTAAACGTACCCTTGACTAAAGGAATGTGCAAGGTAAGGGTTAATTTCACAATCTCTTTTTTATCCGAGGTTGTTTTTATATAAGTATATACTGGGACATATTTATTATCCATCTCAATGTTTCATAAAAGAGTTTTCAAAGGGATTATTTTAAAGGTAATTTTTACTAAAACATAATCCTAAATGTTTTAAATATTTATTCTTCAAAATCGTTCTCATTAATGTCCATGTTTTCAAAATGGTTTTTCAGGATTTAATTATATGGACATGAATGTTTTTAAAATGTTAATTCCTTTGAAATTTTTCAAAGTGTTATGGGACACTTTTATTCAAAAATTTCTTTAAATTTCTTCCTTTTTAGATTGTGTGACTTTTAAATGTTTTCATGATAAAGAGATATTTATCTCAATGATTTTTACAAATCATTTTCATCTATGTCAACATCCTTTGATGGATTTTAAACTTGTTTGAAGTTGATTTATTATGATACAATTCTTCCATATTGTATTAAAGGATTTGTGATATGTTTGACTATGGATGTGTTATTTTTATACCATTCATGGTTTATGGATAAAGTATTGACATTTCGTATGGTATTTTTAATACGAATGTTTATGTTATGTTTCAACCTTTTCATATGAGGAATGCAGTGGACTTAATAAGTGACGGGTGGAGCCCGCTATAGCTCCTCGATGCATCGGTAGGTCGCATGAGACAAAATATTGTCTTGGCACAAGGCATTGACAAAAAATTTATTTGTAGTCTTGGAACAAGGCCTTGACTATGTGGTAATGATTTCCGGCGTTAGGTATTCCCTCGTTATGAAATTAGTTATTACATGTGATTATTCGACTAGTAGAATATCCATGTGGATGTTTATATGGTAATGTTTGATTTATTTTTTCCATATTATGTTCAAGTTTATGTTTAAAAGGCTTTTATTTTTATTACACATCTTGCCTTAAAATTTTGTAGCTTTCGCTAAATTATTTACCCTTACTAAGCATCTGAGCTCACCTCTTTCTAATGTTTTATTTTCCCAAGATCACAAGAAGTGTTTTATTTTTGAGATGAAGGGTTAAGCTAAGGGAACAATGGCATTCTCAAAGTATTTTTTTGTGTTGTATGTTAGAAAGTGTAATGTAATGTTCTTTTATGTAATCTATTTTCCAAGACTACTAAACCGATCAGTCTTTTAGGACTTGATTCTTTGTAATCATGCCAATGTATTAAAAAAATGCACTGACTATGGGAATATAGGGCTAGGGCATTACATGTCAAGGAATATATCAATGTATTAAATAGATCACTAGTAAAAAACTATAAGGTTTTTCCCTTATATATTTTGAATTAAATCCCATTTGGAAAAAACCCTATAGTCCTAAAATACCTTTGAAATAGGAAAGTTTTAAATTTTGAATTTTTTAAGAAAAAAAATAAATTTAGTTAAAGTGACTTTTATGGTTTGTTGGTAGTGAGAAACCATTATAATAGAATAGAATTTGAAACCCATGATTATGGTGTTTATAACTCTTGCATACATTGATTAACCTTTTGTGTGGGTTGTTGGGGTGGTTGGGAGTTCTCAAGTTATGAGTTCTTGTGATCTGTGTTGAGATAGACCCTTTGATGGTGGTAGACCTTGGGTATGTATAGTATTTACTTGGTCTTTAGAATGTTTTGGGATAGAGAGAGAGCATAGTTCAGAAATCCTTCTAGATGTACAGTGTATTTCATAGTGAAGGCCATGCATATTGAATTTTTTACTTGTGTTTTAACCTATCGAGTTTTTTATAAGTTTTTATGGGTAGTGGATACCTAACATGCCTTGTTGTTTATATATTCCCTAGGAGTGGGTAGGATCAAATGGACTCAGGATTATGTGTGAGGACCCTAGAGTGGTTTATTTTCATATCAGATTCCATGTTGTCATAATATGGGAGTGAGTTTCATCCCATTAGATGTGTTTTTAGTAAGACCATGATTGATAGAATGGGTGGGAGGACCTAGTGACCTTTTAGATGTGACTCATGATTTTTAGTGACTCCTTAACTAGAGATATCTTATAGTAACCCATGAGACGTTTATACCATTTTTGTTAATACCTTTAGATATGTGAGGTGTAGGTGGATGATTTGGGTTGTGTGATTTATACATGTTCATTATTGCTGAGTTTTGACATAGTTATATTTGAGAACCCATAATGTCATTACCTACTATATTGGTCAATTTTTAAGGGAGAAATCATTTAGATGTATGACCTTGTCCATTATATCACTTTTGATACATGGTGTTAGTTTAAGTAAGCACTTTTAATTATTAAGGAAATTCTTGGGATGATGGGTAGTCATGTGCTTAGCCTTGATACATGAAAGGTGCCATGATTGTTTTACAATAGCATATAGGATACCTCTAGTTAATTAAAATTACATTCCATGAGCATGGAATACTATTTTATTAGGAACTCAACTCATGGATGATGAGTCGGGTTTTTTATATTAGTCACAATAGATCATAAGACCCCTATGTTTTGATAATATTTTGTGGTATGATAGTGATCACCCTTTTTTAAGATGGGTAAGAGTTGGTATTAATTGATCCTATCAATATTGGATCGGTGGAACATTCCATTTCCAGATGTGCTGAGAATCATTTGGGTCTTGTGGAAGCTTGGGAAATGTGATAGTGGTAGTTCCATGATGGTATTTTGGTTCACAACTACTTGGTAGAGACTTGTAGGACTATGGTGGGTTTCATTTGGAACTCTATTTTTAGAATGGAGTGATAAAAAATTAGTGGATACTTATGGATTGAATGCTTGGAGATTTTGGTGGGTTTTATGAGGTCCCAGTGATAAGAGATGATGATTCTAGATAGATAAAATTGTAATTTCTTGATTGATCAAAGCATGAACTCTATTAAAATCACTAGTTCTTTGGTGGGTGAGTGATACGTAGAAGGAGCGGCATGTGTTCCTTTGTGGTGGAACCCATTCAAGATTCACTATAAGAGTGGTAAAGTGATTACATATGGTGGGGAGAGAACCATTGGCCCAATGAGGTAAATAAATTCATTATGGGTTCGGTTTTATTGGATTCCAATTATGATGTTCATGTGAATTAAGGGTGGGAAACTTTTGATTTTTTTGTCTAGTCCTCAGGTGTGAAAAGGATGACCATGTCTAGCTATTACATTATGTTATGGGAGGATCATGTATAATGGTGGTAAAGTTTTTTTTCTAAGAGTGACGATAAGGAATCTTATGTGGTGTAGATCATCATATTAGTCATGGTCAAATGACCCTATATTTAGAAGGGTTGTGAATGTGTGAGATCAATCTTTAGATGGTTGTGACTGCACCAGATATCGGTTTTCTTGTGTTTTTTATTTAATTTAGATTCCTAGGAGGAATTATAGAGGCTAATATCTATTTTATATTGGTTGGACTTTGAGTGGAGATTTAGGTCTCAGGATTAAATGATGTGATCCAAGCATGTTTTCGTTTGGTGGCATGCTAGTTCTTGGGAAATATCATGATTAATAGTGTGGTTGGTCGATGATTTTTCAATCTAATCACACAAAAGGTTAGGTTTAAACCTTTTTGTGTTTTAAAATGATTATGGGATGCCTCTAGTTATTAAGTTATTGTGCTCTAGTAGTTCAATAGTGAATCAGTGGAATAGGTTTTGGAATACAATAGATGTGGTTTGGGGTTTTGGTTAGGGATTTTTGAGAAAAATTCATTGTTCTCATGTTGTGCTTGAATAGTGGAGGCAGGTCTACATTCACCAACCAACCGATGGCCTGGGTAGTGGCACCTGCAACCTACCAGTGGCCACTAGCTAGCTAGTGTGGCTTTTCGGTGGGGTCTAGTAGTGTTAAGGCCCGCTTATATGAGGAATCATCTATTCATGGCCTCCTACTAAGTTTTTAAGTGGTATGATTACATTTATTTAACCCCACCCCCCCCCCCCCTCTTATTCTTACTCTATATTCTAGTCCCATTTGGAATAGGAAACCCTCTCATACATGCCTCCCTCCCTATCCTCTCCCCATTGATGAATACACTATACTCCATGTTTGATTTGATTATCATTAGATGTGTTAAAGATCTTGATGTTAGTATATGACTAATATTCTTTATATTATTCATTTTTTTCGTTGTCAAGTGGTATATTTCTAGATTTGTCTAATATTCCCTATTTCCAGGGTCTTTATCTACTATTCTAATCTCTTTTGATTTTTTCCAATCCAATGGTCAATACTCTCCATGTAGGATTTTCTAAGAATAAGGTGTGTAATCCTCAATACTACTACATATCCTCACTTAATTGTTCAAGTCCATAGGTTGTGTGGTCACACCTGGTAGTGGGTGTTGTCCTTGAATTTGTTAAATTATATTGCCTTGGGGTTTTCCTTAATTAAAATGCCTAATATAAATAGTTTTCCTTATCTTGGATAGTTTTATTAAAAATATTAATCCAATTTACAAATGTTTCAAAGTGTTTTGTTTTTAAATGGTTGATTGTAAAATGGAATTTCACAATCACTGGTAGATATGAAATAGATCTTCTATTGATACGGGCCTAAATAATGGTATTCTTGGTTTTGTAAAATGGGGATGATTTGTGGTTTTGGCATGGAATTAATGAAATGGAATAGTTTTTTCTCAAAAAATATATTGGAAATATAATAAATGGATGGAATTTATTTTTATAAAAATTTTATTACTCCCATGGGAAAGGTAATTCTTGGTTAAATATTATGAATTTAAAGTGGTATTTTATATTAACATAGCCTATGTAAATGTATTTTTTATTTGTTTAAATGGGAAATTAATTTTTTTATGTTGTGTTTCTTTTTAGAAATCAAAAGTGATATTGTTAACTTGTTTCAAAAATGGTATTTATGTTAAAATGTTTTTAAAGGTAAAGGAAAACGCCCTTTTTGGTGGTATTATTTTTAAAGGTAAAGGAAAATTCCCATTATGGTGATCTTATTTTTAAAAATAAAGGAAAATTCCCATTGGGGTGTTCTTTTTTTAAAGGTAAATGAACATGTTCTTTGGGTGGTGTTATTTTAATGGAAATAGAAATGCTCATCAGGTAAGTATTGTTTTTAAAGGGAAGGAAAACATCCATTCAGGTGATTTTGGTTTTAAAGGAAAGGAAAATACTCTTCATGGGGGTACATGTTATTTCATTGAGAAAACTTTTATAGGGGAGGTTCAGGTTACTATTTGGATTATGCCATCGGTTGAGAAAACTCCCATAGGGTAGGTTCATGTAATTTATTGTATTATGTTACAGGATGAGAAAACTCTCATAGGGGAGTTATGTATCCTCATAAACCCCCACCACTAGTTAGTATCCTTTATCTTATAGGGAGGTTCACTTGAGGTGGTATAGAGATCATCGGTCTGGCATAGGTTAGTGGTCAAAAATGATGGGATGTTATAAGACCTTTTAGATAATTTTTGTAAGGAATTCATTTCAACATTGATCTGTATTACTAATAGATATTTTTTCTATCTAAAATAGGAGAAGACTATATACAAGTTTTAGTATATAAATAAGATGGAACTGAAATAATTTTGAATCTTCATAAGTAAGTGTTTCATTATCAATAAGGAGAAACACAAGAACATTAAATCTCATAGAGATGAAGAGATATTCCTTGGATAATCAAAAAATATAAAAAATAAAAATTATTCAATAAGACATTGAAAAAGGTTATTAAAAGTAATCATATGGTTTTAGGGGAAATTATGAATAATATTCATCAAAACTTTGAGCAGTTTTTGGAAAAAAGTGATTAAGAGGTAATCAGATCAATGGGATCACTAATTCCTGAGAAAAATTCAGAAAAAATATTCAAATGATGAACAGGACGGTTTTAAACTTGTATCTACATATAATTCTAAGATATAATCTGAAATTGATAGGTATAACACCATTGGTGACAATACAACACCAATGAAAAAAAGATGAATGAAGTCACTTTTGTAAAAATCATTCCTATTATAGGGATCACCAAAAAAATTTGAAGAATCTAAAAAAGATGAGAATTGAGTTTCGATGATGAATGAAGAGCTTGACCAAAAAGAAAAGAATTAGACTTTGGATATTGTTATGAGGTTGAAAAACAATAATTTCATTGGGACCAAATGGGTTTTCCATAATAATCTAAATAAAGATGGTAGAGTGATTCAAAACAAAGCATGAATGATGTGAAAGAGGTACTCTAAAATCAAATAAATTGATGTTTATGAGACTTTTTCACCCATCTTAAGGTAAGAAAAAATTCATCTATTTTTATCAATTATTTTGCAAAGGAAGTTCAATATATTCGAGATGAATTTTAAGTCATCATTTCTAAATGGATTTCTAGAAAAAAAGTTTCACATCTAATAGACCGATTTTTTTATTATTCATAATTATGAAAACAAATATTTTCTACTGAAGAAGTCTCTTTATGGGATAAATTAGGTGCCAAGAGTGTGGTATTCAAGACAATATTAATACTTAAATAATATTAGTTTCCAACATGGTAGATTTTATTACAATATCTATGTAAAAAAGAGTAATAAAATGATGATGGTGCTAGTGTACATAGATGAACTAATCTTTGGTGGAGTGGATAAGGAACAATGCAAAAAACTTTCATATAAAATGAAATATGAGTTCAAAATTTTGATGATAGTTGAACTAGTTTTTTTTCTTAGTATAAATGTTTTATAAGGAATGTATGGTGTATTCATTTTTCAATCCAAATATGGTAAAGAGGTTCTAAGAATATTTAGAATAGATGATTATAAGGAGATGAAAACTCTGGTTTCTACCTGGATGAAATTACCAAGAGATGGTGATGGAAAAATGATCAATGTCACAAAATATAGGAAGATTATTGGGATCCTATTTTATATTACATCAATATGACTCAATATTATTTTTTCCATATTCTAAGTAGAATGATATCAAATTAATCCCAAATAAGGCCACATGGTATCAGTTGAGATAATTATATGATATATCAAAGGCATAATGGATTTCAATTTTCTATATTATGAAAAATATCAATAGGATTTATTGGTAAATATAATTTTAGATTTGGTTAGTTTATCATATAAGAGGAATTCAATTTCAAGTGGTGCATTTTATCTTAGCATATTCCATTTTTCTCAGCTTAGTAATAAATAAAACTACAATTCCTTAAGAACTATAGAAACGAAATATATTTTCAAAAATCAATCCTCCATGCAGATGTTATGAATGAAGTAGTAGCTTGAATACATGGTAATTTAGGTGAAGTCTCTAATTGAAATAAATTGTGATAATTCAAGTGTTATAAATCTTAGTAAAAATAAATTCCATCACTCAAGGAAAAAGCACATTTAAATCAAATATCACTTTATCAAGAAGAAATTATAACATAGGTCGGTGAATTTAGAGTATATTCCTATAAAACATTAGGTTATAGACATTCTAATAAAGGACTTACCCAAAGAAGAATTTAAAATACATTGTCAAGCTCTTAGAGTCTATCCAAAACCCCAATACTTAAACATTTTGGATGTGAAAACCCTTATCCCCGAGCTATGGTGTGTCTTCCATATATGCTAAATTCTGTTGTTTACATTTTACAGACAAAAAAATATTTATCTATGGGTTCATTAATAATGGGGGATAAATTTTTTTCATGAAAGGGGGAGAAATTTATAGGGGGATCAAGTAAAATTTGATGATACTAATTTTATTCTATTAATGAGAAGATTTCATGAAAGGATGGTTTATGGGTTTATAATGAATTAAGTTTTGATGTGTGGTAGAAGAAGTGGTATTCCCAAGAGTTTATTTATTCCATCCTTTTCAAAAACTATAATAAATCACCAATAACTTTTGGTATTAGCTTTCAAGATGAGTTGGTGTTGATTTAATAGGAGGTATTGAGAATGATGTGATTCATTGATAAAATTTTCATATTACTCTTATTTCTCATGTTGATCATGGATAATGTGGTCTTAGAGAATGTGTTGAGTGACTCTTTGATCACTATCTAGAGTCTCTTTTTGAGAATGGTGGTTAATGGAGGAGGTTTTTAATAATTTTATAAAGGTTGTGGGCACAGTGGGTGTGTGGGATGGGTCATACCCAAATTTTATTTTTTTCATGATTAGTGATCAATTCGTGATTTACATGAAGTTTATTATCATAATCAATAGAATTGAATCAAAGAAAATAGATAAGGGATAAAATACAGAAACCAAGCGCAGGATCATCACATATTATTTATAATTAATTTAATCAATTAAGGAATTACCTTGCATGAATTCTTTCTTTTTTGGTGGATCTGACAACAGATTGATGTTTTACGGTCTTTGAGTTGTAAGAATCATGAGAATATTCTCTCAAGAAGTGATCTGCATGTATTCTAAAAATCTATAAACGTCGTCATAGGAATATTTTAGTGCTGGCATGGCAGGTCCTATCACCTATGTCATTCACCTCTGATTTCCATGAGGATGGATTCTAAATCATTCTCCTTGATCAATCTATACTTGAGAGTGGATGGTGGAGGAAGATTACTCCCTATTCTTGGGGGTGTTCTTATAGAGGGATCTATCTATGAAATGAGAGGATTATCTCCAACTCTCATTGTGAACAACACAAAATGAATTAGATCTATTTAAAAAATAATAAAATTGGTTTTAAATACCACTAGGTTTTAGAAATAAATATTTTCAAAAGTTCCCTTCAATATTTATTTAATACCTTATGGGACCCCATGTCTAAAATAATAGCATTATTATTATTTTCTATACATGCACTTAACTTGTTCATTAAATTAAATATTTATTAATCAAATAATATTCAATATATATTATTTCTCACTAAACCTAAAGACTCAGTCCACCATTCTTCCACAATATTTTTTAGGACTTGAATAATGGCTATTTATTTAGTAAATAAATATCACTGCATTATTCTCTAATAAATAAATAAAAATTATATTCACTAAATTAAAAAAAATATTAAATATTCATTTCACATAATATTCACTCGAATAATTATTGATAGAATATATGTGATCAAGCATACATAAATAATTTTTAAACCTTGGGTGGGGATAACATTTATTTAACTTGTTATATAATAAATAATAATATATTATTTAATTGATATTCTAGATACACTTAGTGTGTGACACTCTAGACCAATTTCTTAGTAGCATTAGGTTAACCATCCTAAAGTCCAAGGTTAGCATCTAGAAACATGACAAGGCACCCATAGAGAAATAATTTAATGTTAAAATGACATAATACCTCATATGGACTCTCACTATGTGCTTGATGTCTCTTTCATTGAATTTCTAGAAATCAAACTTTCCCATAGAACGTGATGGCCATGGATTTATTTAGGATATATCATTTCAATCAAATGGCCTAAGATATCAAATTCTGTTAAAGAACATAAGGAAGAAATCCTTTCTCACATTATTCATTAATGCAATAGTATTCATGATGCAACCAACATATCCTACCTCTCCATGAACATATTCCATCATGGTTTTCATCAATACATCAAAGTATGTTACTTATAATATTCATTAATAATAATAATAAAGTATATCTATCAATAAAAATGTCTATAAATAGGAACATTCAATGACACATATGAATGTGGATTTCCTATTGGTGGGTCTCATTCTCATAATATCCTACATTGGATATTACCAAGGGCATACACGGTGAGAAGGTTCCTCAAAGTCCTATGATTCTACACCCCTAATAGACTATATCATTTGTGTCCCTAAAATGATATCATCTGGATATAGAAAATGTATTTAAAAATAGTTTCATAACACTTCCAGGTTCTCATCATAGTAGGGAACTGGTATGACCTTTTAGTATGATAGCTACTCTTAGGACATTATCGCATACTATGTTACGCAAAAGAAAAATCATGATGTGATAATGAGTTTATTAATATTCAAAACTATGAATACGGGTTATCATAAAGTACATAGAAGTTGGTTATAGGGAATCAACTCCAATAGACTCCCACTTTCACTAGATCCAACTTTTAATAACCTTCATTCTGCTAGCTCTCAGATGATACTCATACTTCTGCTGGGATATGCATTTAGTCAAGGGATCTACTGAATTTTCTTCCATGGGTTCACTTATTACTACAACTTCTCCCCTTTGATAAAAATACATCAAGAGGTGATACTTCTAGAGTATATTCTTTATCTATTAGAGTGACCTTGGCTCTTTTGGAAGAGCCACCAATGCATTATTATCACAATACAATGTGATAGGTTCTTTAATAATAGGTATCACATCAAGATATTAGACAAAGTTTAATATAAAAATGGATTCCTTGGTTTCATTAGAAGCCACTATATACATAGACTCCATTGTAGAATCAGTGAAAAATGGTTGCTTTGAAATCTTCTAGATCACAGCTCTTCCTTTGAGATAGAAAACATATCATGACTATGACTTCAGATCATTTTGATCTTTTTAAAAACTAGAATCAGTATAACACCTAATGAATAGCTCATTGTATCCTCTATAAACCAAGAACATATCCATAGTTATTCTCATATACTTGAGGATAGCCATAACAGCATACCAATATTTTCCTCCTAGATATTCTTGATATCTTTATACCATGATAAATATATAGGCAACATCAAGTCTAGTAAACAACATGGAACACATGATTGATCCTATCACTAAATTGTATGGTATCTTACTCATTCTATATTCCTCCTGTTTTATATGAGGACACATTTTCCTATAAAAATTCAAACCATGTGACACTAGAACCAATCCCCTCTTGGATTGTTCCATACTAAATCTATTTAGTATCTTGTCAATGTATGTGCTTTTACTTAGTCCAAGTAGCCTCTTAGATCTATCATGAATGATCTTTATCCCTATAATATAGGTTCCTTCGCGTAATTCCTTCATATAGAAACACTTGTTTAACCAATATTTAATAGAATATAAGACTAGTATTTCATTTCCAATAAGTAATATATCATCAACATATACTACTAGGATAACTATTGTGTTCCCATTAAACCTCATGTAAACACATTGATTAAATTCATTCTTAATGAAACCAAATTATTTTATATATTCATCGAATAGAATGTTCCATGACCTCGAAGCTTGCTTAAATCCTTAAATAGACCTCTATAACTTTAAATTCTTTTTAGAATCACCTTGAGTTACAAACCCTTCTTATTGCATCATTTAGACATCTTTCTGAAGGTTCCCATCATAGAAAGAAATTTTGACATCCATCTACAAAATCTCATAGTCATGGTCTGTTGTTATAGAAAGTAGGATTCTGATGAATTTAAACATGTAAACTGGTGAAAAAATTTCATCATAGTCAATTCCTTGATGTTTTTTAAAGCCTTTATCCACTATCCTTGATTTATAGGCATTTACTTTGCCTTCTATGTCCAATTTTCTCTTGAATACTCATTTTCACCCTACAGGATTTACATAAACTGGAGCATTTACCATAACCTAAACTTTTTTCTAATATATAGAATTCATGACTTCTTTACATCTTGTAGATATTGATCTCTCTACTGTATCTTTCTAGGAGAGAGGTTTGTCATTTTCAACCAATAATGAGTCATCATCTTCGATGACTAGAAAACCATATCTCTTTGGTTCTCTTGCCTCTCTTGTGCTCCAACATAGTACTTGTATTTCAATAACTACTTATTCCAAGTTGAACTGTGGAATCTGATCATGTACAAACTCTTGTGTATCTTGAGAACTAACTTCATCGAATTCAATATTTATCCCACTATCCTCTTTGAGGATGTTATCCCTCTCAAGAAAGATAGATTATTTGGAGAAAGTCACCTTCTTGTATGAGGGGTTGTTTAGGTTGTATCTCTTTGTTTCCTTAGGATACCCTATAAAGATACACTTTTTTCTTCTAGTTGTTAGTTTGTTTCATGATAATGACTTAAAAATCACCTCGAAACCCCATACATGTGTATAAGATAAATTAGGTTTATTTTCACTCCATAATTCAAAGGGATTTCCATTTTCCGCTTTAGTTGGTACTCAATTTAATTTTTATGTCATAGTTTGTAATCTATATCCTCAAAAGGATAATGGAATATGTGTATGAATAATCATTTACCTTATCATTTTTAACAAGGTATAATTCCTCCTTTCACCAACACCATTACACTATGGTGTTTAAGGTCGAGTGAGTTGAGATATAATATCAAACTCCCATAAAAGGTTGATAAACTCTTGGTTATGATATTCACCACCTTTATCCAATCAAATCTTATTTATCGTATTTCCAATTTGATTCTCTACTTAATTCTTTAATTCCTTGAATTTCTCAAAGGACTCAGACTTATACCTCATCAAGTAGACATAACCATATCTAGTCAAGTCATCATTAAAAGTTATTAAGTGAGAATACCCACCTCTAGATTCTATTGGAAATGGTCCACACACATCAATGTGAACCAATCCTAGAAGTTATGTGGCCCTTTTACCCTATCCATCAAATAGAGGTTTGATCATTTTTTCTTTTAAACAATCATGGAATCTTTCAATTAGTTTTAGCTCAGAATAGTCTAGACAACCATCTTGACAGAGCTTTGTCAAATGCTTCTCGTTTACATAACCAAGAGGGTGATTCCATAACTGGGTGATATATGAGTCTTGTGAACATGATTCATTATCAATTTACATTACTTTTTTATAATTTAATATATATAATGATTGTTATTTAAATGTGTTATACCATAACATATACTGTCTTTATAAAAGAAACAAATTTTATTTCTAAACATTAAAATAAACCCATCTACATATAGAAATTATATTCTTGATAACAGTTGGTACATTAAAAATCTTTTAAAACCAAAATCATTACCATTGGAAATGAAAGGGGGTATCCACCAATGGCTAGAGCAGCCAGCCTTGCACCATTTTTAGCTCGCAGATCAACCTATCTTATAGCAATTTTTAAAATATACATCATTCTTGCATTTGGATGCATATGTGAGAACCAAAAGTTGTATCTAATACAAAATGTGTAGATATTGAAATATTACACTTGTTAATGAACCCACATTTAGGTTCCCCTTGATTTTGGGTGTATTTGTTCTGCTAGTGTCCTTTCTTGCCACATGCAAAAACAATTTCCTCATTTTCCCTTCTTGTCCTTTGGATCTTCCTCTTCTTTAAAGGATGTTTCTTGAGAGATTTATACTTTTTATTAGTCTTATTCCCCTTCACCTTCTTCTTCCTTTTATTATTCTCTATAAGGACTTCAGGTTTATCATGCCCCATGTCCTTATCCGCTTGTAAAATCAAAGTAAGAAGTTATAAAAGACTCTTATCATTATTAATCATATTTTAATTAAGAATAAAACTAGAGAAGGTATTGGGTAGTGAGGAACATATGAGATATATATACAACTCATATAGGAATTTTATCCCTAAGATGTTTAAGAGTTCAATGTAGCTAATAATCTTGGCTACATGAGGCCCAAATAGCATAGACTCTCCAAGCATAGTGTCAAACAAAGTATTAGTGATCTCATATATCTCTTGTCTCTCCTTCTCTTAATATAAACCCCAAAGGTGAGACATCATTCTATATAAATCCATTTCCTCATGTTTCTTCAAAATATCATTGTTCATGGATGATATCATGAAAAACTGAACATATGTAGCATCATCTAAATGTTTCTCATAGAGAGACAACTCATTATCACTAGCATCATTTCTGGGCACTTTAGGAATAGTTTATTCTAGTGTATAAAATTTCCATTCATGGTGAAGGATAACACATACACTCATTTTCCACTCTTGTTAATTTGTTTCGGTGAGAAGGTTATCCTTATCAAGTATTGATCACAGTGATATGTTTTATTTCGTTTTTATTATTGTTTCTACAAGTAACATGATATGAGATTTAGTACTTTATATAATAGAATTTATACAAATAAATAAATATTATATTTATTAATCTCACACTATTTTATTGAAACCCAGTATCCCTCACAATTGTTTTCAGAATATCTGAATGCTTGTACATTATAGTTGTAAGGATATATATTCCCCTTCTCATTACCCCAACTTTGGGTGGTTAAGAAACATGAATTATTTTAGGTAACCATTACAAATTCCAATTGTATTAACTCACAGTTCCTTGATCTTTTGAGTGGACTCTCTGATCCGAAAATCCTTAAATTGGATTTCCTAAATCCTTGCCTCCCAGTTACACCAAGTCCTTCTTTGTAAGTTAACCCTTTATGTGAACTAAGTTAATTCAAACCAAAACTTCATGTTATAATTCTTTGATAACTGAAAGCACCCCAACATTGGCTGGTAAATCACTTTGAACTATGGTTCGATTTAAATAGAAGTAGTGGAAGGCTATACTGACTTAATATATAATTGAGGGATTTTATCTTTTATTTTTAAATTACCAATTATTATCTTTATCACGTTATTGTTAATATTAAGTGTATTTTCTTAAGTGATTAACCATGTATTAGATAATATTTACTCATAATAAAATTTATTTTAGTTCTATCTTGAATTATTGTTAATTAATTAATTCATGTGATCACAACAAAACATCCATAATGAAATAACCAAGAAACTTGAAAGAAATAAAATAATAAACTAGTAGGTTAATGAGATTTTACTAATGGTTAGTTTATCTAGTGGATGATAAACTAACCGCCGACCTAGGGGGAAAACACCTTGAACTAATTAAGGTTCATGTTTCAGCTTCCCACATGTCTACCTATGTATCAGTCTTGGATTAGTTTCACATTAACTCTAAACTTGATCTCCCTCCACTAGATTGGGATATCCATCCATCACATGTGCTTTTAATCACACACAAGTGTGGGGAAAATGGTTTAAATAAAAGTAACCATGGGTATGGAATCTCATACACAATGAGATGAGAGATGACACATAGGCCACCAATTTCATTTAATAATAAATTAAATAAAATAATCACATAAAAAGTTCCGATCTATGCTCATGATAATCCACATGCATGAAATTAATTACACATTTAATAAAACTATCATTCAATTATTAATAATTCTTATTTAAGATGAATTTTGCTCAAATAAGTATCTTTTTTAATTAATTAATTAATTTATCTTAATTCTCATCCAAATTTACTTAATATTCTCATCCATAATACTTTTAAACAAATTAAATAAATTTATTGAAAATTAATTGTGTACATAAATGTAAATTGGAGGAAACACAGTGAATACCCATCCAAATCTACACAACATGTATTATACTCATATATTGTTTACTCTTATGACATGTGGGATACATGATTTATCACATACTTTCATAATGTTCACTATCAACATAATGATTACATGAATTGAATGATTTTTCTGTCACATGTTATGCTTCAATGCACATAGAGTATTAAATGTAATGTGAATCATACATGATATGTAGATCTAAAAATTAAGTATAAATTAATTAAACATTTATATATATATATATATATATATATATATATTAAAACCCATCACATGGTGTGTATTTTAAACTTAATTACTACATGAAAGCATGTGTTGATAAGGTTTACACAGTATAATAAATTAATTTTAATTCTGCATGATTTGGTATAAGTACAGAGCGTGTATAAGAAAGCTACATTGTGTGTGCACCTCTCACTATCTATAAGAGGAAAATGACTTGGGACTCAGTGTTTAAACTGTTACTTATAAAAATAGAGTTCACAACATGTAAAATGGATACACGGAATGTGTTCTTCAAGTTATATGGTCACCAGTCAAGTAGACCATGTATAAAAATAAAATTCTTCTATATGACTTAAAGGACTACACATTGTGTATGTGGGATACATAGCATGTACTCTGGCTGACTATGCGCCAGACTATCCTGGTCAACACATGGTGTAAGAAATTAAATGCACCACATGTATTCAATTCACAAGGTTAAATTAATTTTTAATTAATTCCTGGTACATTGAACACTAGTACATGTTGTGTACCTCTAGGCACATAGAGTGTACTCTTGTGTTATCCATCTAGAATACTCAGAACCTTCGGATGAGTTCTTCGGTTTTATTGCATTTATAAAATTAACTGATTTGATTAAATCTATGAGAAAAAAAGAGGAAGAAGTAGATATCACAATTTTTTTAAAGAATAATTAAACTTTAATTTAAAACTAAATGAAAAATTCATAAATAAATCAATGATCATTAAATAATTATAAAATAATTATGAGATAGCTCTAATACCACTTGAAGGTTTCAGACATAGGAGAAGTGTGTGATGGGTCATGCCTAACTTTTCTTTTTATCATGATTGATGATCAATCTGAGATTTACATGATGATGAAAGTCTTAATCAATGATATTGAATCAAAGAAAATAGAAAAGTTATAGAACATTAGAAACAAGCGTAGGATCATCACATAATATTTATAATTAATATAATCAATTAAAGAGTTACCTTTTTTGATTATTTCTTCATTTATGGATCTAATAATAGATCTACTTTGTATGGTTGTAGCATTGTAGAAATCAAGATAATATTCCCTCTAGCGGTGATCCAAAATTGTTCCTCAAATCTCCGAACATCATCTTGGGAATTTTTGGGTGCTAGCACAGCAGATCCTGTCACATTCATCGTTCACCTTTGATCACCCTGAGAATCACTTCCAAAGAATTCTCCTTAATCTATCTAGACTCGAGAGTGGATGGTGGAGAAATATTTCCCTCTTTTCTTAGGATTATTCTTGGAGAGGTAACTCTCTAGGGATTGATAGGATTCTCTTCAGTTGTCATTGTGTTCAACACAAAATGAATTGCCTCTACTGAAAAAATAATATAATTGGGTTTATATACCACTAGTGTTTAGGGAAAAAAATATTTGAACAAGTTCCATTTAATATTTATTTAATACCTCATGGAACCCCATGTATAAAATAATATTATTATTATTATTTCCTCGACATGTTCTTAACATGTGAATAAAATTAAATATTATTTAATCAAATAATATTTAATATATATTATTTCTCACCAAACCTAAAAACCTAGTCCGTAATTCTTCTAAAATATTTATTGGGCCTTGAATAATGGCTATTTATTTAATAAATAAATATCACTATATTATTCTCCAATAAATAAATAAATATTATATTCACTAAATATAAAATAAATATTTATTAAATATTCTGCTCACATAATATTCTCTCGAGTAAATTGTGATGCAATATATGTGATCAATCATGCATGAATAATTATTAAACCACATGCAAGGATAATATTTATTAAATATATTAAATAATAAATAATAATATATTATTATTTAACTGAGATTTTGGATACACTTAGTCTATGAACCTCTAGGCCTCTTTCTCAGTGGCATTAAACGAAGCTGCCTAAAGTCCAAGGTTAGCATCTAGCAACACACCAAGTCACCTATAGATAAATAATTTAAAATCTTAATTCCATAATACCTCATACATATTCTCACTGTGTAATATAATCCTTTTATCTCGTTATCTTTAATCAATTAGGTTTCATGCTAGTACCATTAACCTATGTGATTGATGTCTCTTTCTTTTAATTAATGGAAATCAAACCTTCCTATAGAACACCATGTACATTGATTTATTTAGGATATATCATTTCCATAAAAGATCATGAGATATTAACTTTTTTAAAATAACAAAAGGGATAAATCCTTTCTCACATTATTCATTAATGCAATATTACTCATGATGCACCCAACGTATCCTACCTCGCTGTGAATATATCTCATCATGGTTTTCATCAATACATCAAAGTACATGACTTATAATATTCATTAATAATAATATTAAATTATCAGTATCAATAAAAACATCCGCAGATAGAAAAATCCAATGAAACAAATGAATGTGGATTTCCTACTGGTGGGTCTCATTCTCATAATATCCTACACTGGATATTACCAAGGTTGTACACCATGATAAGATGTCTCAAAGTCCTATGAGTATCCACTTCTAATATACTATATCATTTTTTCCCTCAAATGATATCATCTGACTATAGAACATGTATTTAAGAATAATTTCAAATCACTTTTGGATTCTCATCACTGAGGGGAACTTCTATGACCTTTTAGTGTGACAACTACTCTTAGTTCACTATAACATACTATTTTTCACACAATGAAAATCATTATGTGATAAGAAGTTTATTATTATTTATAAATATGAATATAGGTTATCATAATAAACACCAAAGTTGGTTCTAGGGAACCAACTCCAACATTGTCAATAATCTGGAATTAAAATGTTCTGAATAGTTGTGTAGAATTGTTAACAAACCCAAAGGGGAGGATTGTTGGAAAAATACCTCATATCTAAATTTTGGTGTTTTTGGTTTTAATTTGTTTTTGAAAAATGTGATTGAAAAAGGTTTGGTGGTTTCATGTAAGAATATTTTAATGGTTGTGATGTTTCTTAGTGTTTGAAAAAAATTTAGGTGTAAAAAATATATCAAAAATGTTTGTTACCTCATATGATTCACAAAAACAATGAAAGGAGTTCACACATAGTGTAAAATGTGTTCGCACAGATTGTGAAAGAAGATCACATACACCATGAAAGGTGTTTATATGAATCATGAAAGATGATCACACTGACTGCAAAACAGAGAATCAGAAGTTGGGGGTTATTTGCAGACCACAAAATAGATTACATGGAAGGAGAATCATGTGACCACAAGATAAGGTCATAGTTTTTAGAGAAATGATGGGTATTTGGATAACTGCATGGATGATTAGGAAAAGGTATATTATATGGTGAAGGATCATACAATTCCAAGAGATAAGGTTATTGTTTGTGGTCAGAAGGTGGAACGGAATTCATGGATGGATTTTTCAAATAGATGCATGAACAGTAATTTTGTGATTTTAGTGGATTTATCATATCTATTACCTATATAATGACCTACTAATTGCTTCATTTACACCAACCATTAATTAATGATAGTATTTCCTTTGTTGGGAATATTTTCTAAGTTTTAAAGTATTATGAGGTGAACAACAACTTTATAATGACATGTTCCTTATTCAACTAATAAATACATGATTTATAACAATTTTTCACATTATTAAATTTGAAATATATTTTTGGTTTATAGTTTTATATAATTAGGTAAAAAATCATAACAAAGTGGATATTCCAACACAGTTTCCATTTTTCCCAATTATGTGTATTTATTGTGTAATTTCAATTAGAATAATGGGAAATTGAATCTTGAACTGGATAAATTAATTTTTTAATAAATTTATGGAATCATGGAATTAATTTAATGTAATTTCCAGGTGATATTGAATTGAGTTAAATTCAGGACAATTGGAATTGATTGAATTGGATTAATTATTTGATGAATTAATTAATATAATATTGTTATTGTAGAATTGTTGAGGTTTTGGGATTGTGGAGTTAGATTAATTAATTAATGGAATGTTGTGATTGTGGAATTGATGGGAAATTGTGATTGTTTAATTGTTCAATTAATGTTATTATGAATTAATTGACAATGAGAATGATGAGATAGTTGACTTAGCTTTAATGGGTTAATGGGTTTATGATTTAAATAATTAAAATGGTTTAATGATTAATTTTTCATATTGTTTTATGTGATTAAATTGAGGAGCCATGTTATTGTGATAAATTATAATGGTACACCATGATATGAATTGTTAATAAAAAGGGGTTAATTTTGATTAACCTTGTTGTGTGTGATATTGAGAAATATGTGATATATGTGATATATGTGATAAATGTGTTTGGGATAGGGATTGAGGCTCCAAATATCCATGTGTGATAAATGTGTGTAGGATAGGGATTGAGGCTCCAAATACCCATATGTGATAAATGTGTGTGGGATATCAACTGAGGCTCCAAATACCCATATGAGATAATTGAGTTTGGGATAGGTAATGAGGCTCCAAATACCCATGTTTTATTAAGATGTGGGGCAGGGACTAAGGCTCCAAATACCCATGTGACATTGAGGTGTGGGATATGGACAGAGGCTCCAAATACTCGTAGGGTGTTAGACACGATGTTCTATACCCATGAGTTAGCATTGTACTATGGTTCCAATTAGTTGTGTTATGATGCGGAATGAAATGATAAATGATAACAACGGTTTTATGATACGGTTCATAATTTATTATGAGTTGAAGTAGGTATTAAGAGTTTGGGTGTCCTTGGGAACTTGGTGGATTATGTGGTTAATTAAATAATAATGAAATGTGATAAATTTTTACTTATTTAGTGTATTTTATTCTTTATACAACTGAATACACTATTATTGACTAGATATTGTTTTAGATGTCATTGGTGGTGACCTAATAAGTTGTACTCACACCATACTTGGGTTTCATGACCAGTACATGAATAGATTTCATGGTTGCAAGACAGTATAAGGGAAAGAAACCTATATTATATAGATGAGTTGGGATGGTTCATGGATGAGGGAACCATATGTGATTCGAGACCCTCTTGGTATTTTTCAATGTCTATTTATTTTGGGTTTCTCATATTGACACTTGACACGTATTTGAAATTAAATATATACTATTTAGTTTTGGATATTGTATTTCCTGTTTTGTTCATCATGTGATACTGGTTTGGTTTAGCTATTAGTTATTATCATTTGGATATTGTTTATTTACATATGTTATTGAGATACTTTTAAAAAGAGGGTATAGTCTCCCCATGATCAAAATTAGATCCTCACTTCTAGTCATCAACCTATGGTATAGGTTGAGGTGTGTCTGAAGTCATGTAACCGAATAGCTTGGGGAATCAGTGTGTGGCACCTGGGTTGGGATGTTACAAAGTGGTATCATAGGAGTTTTCTTTTCTTTTTCTTTTGCCTTACTTTTTGGTTAAGGTATACAAGATAATAGGATGAGTAAGGCCTTGGTTAAGATCTCAATAATGGGAGTAGATAACCCATGTATGAGGGTAAAATTCAAGTACCTAGGGTGGGATTGTTTTTATTGATGTTTTTGTTATATTTGGATTTTATTTCACCTCAAGTGATGGACTTTTTGTGTGTTTTGATTATTGTTTCTAAGTTTTTATGAGATTTTACTTATGGAACAGTATGAAATGAGAGTTGATAATTCATTCATACTTCTAGGAACTTCGGATTATTTTGTGACATTCATCATTTTAGGCATGCATGGGAAAACGGGTTTTGGGTAAGTTGTAGAAATTTAAATGTTTTCTTTTCTTGTGTAATAAAACTGAAAATGGTACTTGGTATGGAATTAAAATTTTTAAAATGATTAAATATATGAATAAATGGGTTTCTAATGATAAAATTGAATAATGAGAATGATTTTACCCTTTTTTAACCATGACCTAGATGTAGGATGGTTAAGGGTAGTGATAGTGCCTTGGTTTTGATCGTGTGGTGGTAAAAGGGAGGATGAATTTTTATGGGCTTAGGTGAATCCCTCTTATTAACTATATTAATTTTGTGTTATGTGCCCTGAGACATGTGTTTTTAATTGTAGACACATGTCTTCATGACAACGTTTATTGATAGGATGATGGGAGGACATGGCTAGAAATGATTCTCTGGTAAGGGACCTAAGGCACTGATAGTTCTAGTTGAAGGATCCATAGAGTAGTTCCATGAGAACTTTTCTCAGTTTATAAAATTTATAAAGAGATACCCATAGTGGGTTGTGAAGAGTATGTCTGGCCTAAAATGGGAGTTTCAATTATAGAACCCTTCAACTTTCACTAGAGAAGGTGGACCTAAGGTAGAAGAGTTTTGGATTGAGTTTATCCAAACTATACTTGACTATTTTGAGACTCCAATTTAGAAGAGGGTCAAGTTGGATACTTATATGTTATGAGGATCAGCAAAGTGCTGGTGAGATGTTTAGGCTCGGACCGGGAAGGTGGAGGGTATGTTATGGAGGGAATTTTTGGAGAATTTTATGGAGCACTTTTGTCTAGAGACATTGATATAGGAGAGAGTAGCTAAGTTTATGCGGTTTACTCAGGGGAGTATATCTATGATGGACTATGCTAGTTTCTTTACTAACTTATAGAACTTTTCTCCAGGGCTAGTAAGGGATGAGACATCTATGGAAAGGTGTTTATAGGATGGACTTAAATGTGAGATTAAGTTCTATGTTAATATCTTTCAGATGAAAAAATTTTCTAAGGAGGCGGATCAGGCTCTCATATCTAAGGGGAACCTGAATGAGGTTTCTAGTGAAGGATAGGTGGTTTCTGTTGAACAAACAGGAGGAATTTATTCTTAGGGAAGGAAGTTTCATTATGAGAATATTGACCAGCTCTTAATAAATAAGGGTGGCCAGGGGGAGGATTAGTTACTCATGATCTTACCTGAATGTTTTGACACCAGTGCGGTAGGTTGGGAAACTTTCATAGGAATTGTCCCCAACCAATGGTAGAGTTATTATTTTATGGTAGGATGGGACATTTATAGAGGTTCTGTAGGATCCCACAGCATATTAGTAATGATGGAGTAGTTAGGCAGACCCAGAGTGTGGGAAGGGGATCTTCTACATTGTATTAGTCTGGAAGTTAGAATTCTACTGGTCGTGGGGATAGAGGTAGTGGACATGGTGATTCTAGGAAAGATCACTCATATCAGTAGAGTGGTGCATCTCAAGGGACTCATACTTCATCACATGGAAGGTTTAATGACAGTTTCATGACATTCATCCTACAATGGTAGATAGTGAGGCTAGACCATCGATAGTTAGAGGTACAGTTCTTTTATATTCTAAACTATCTAGTGCCTTATTTGATACTGGTCCCTCTCATTATTCTATATCTACACAAATTATAAATGGGTTGAAACTGATGGTGGATTTTGTGAGTGGGGTGATGACGATCGATACACCATTGAGAGTACGGTAAAAGGACATATATTTTTCAAAAGGGTATTCTCTCAAGGTTGGGTAGTATAGGTTTCTATGGGATATTTATATCTTTTACATGTTAGGCTTCGACCTGATTATGGGTATGGACTATTTAGTATCATACCAAGCCCATATTAATTGCTACCAAATGATAGTTAATTTTATATCTCTTGAGGGAAAAAATTATATTCATCGTGGAGAGTGGGTTTTTAAGGTGGGTTGTGCAGGGCCAGTTCATCAAAAACTGGGGGATATCACCATCCAGGTTTCTAGTATGTTTTTGGATGATGGGGGTGTGAAACAATATGAATTTCCACCCAAGTGGATAGGTTCTAGGACATGTTTACTCAAGACTTCTCAAGGTTTCCACCTGAGAAAGATATAGAATTAAAAATTTATCTCATGTTGGGGGTTGATCAATTTTCTATTCCACTATACATAATGGAATCAATGGAGCTTCAAAATCTTAAGAATCATTTGGAAGATTTTATGGATAATGGGTTTATCCATCCGAGTACATCACCTTGGGGTTCTCTAGTTTTTTTCTAAGAAGTGTAACAAGATTATACACTTGTGTTTTGATTATTGGAAGTCAAACTGGATGAAAATGAAAAAAAGATATCCTATTATATGTATTGATGATCTATTTGACCAATTAACAGGATCTTATGTTTTCTCCAAGATCAACTTGAGACCGGGGTATCATCAGATGATATTTCGACCTTCTGAAATTCTTCAAACTAATTTCAGAAGTATGTATGGCCTTTCTGAGTTCGTTTTGATATTGTTTGGGTTATAGAATACTCTATTAGTGTTTATGGCCTTAATGGACATAATCTTCCACCCGTACTTGGATCAATTTATGGTAGGGTTTGTGGACGACATCTTGGTGTACTCCAAGACTCATGATGATTATGCCCAACATCGTGAAATCATTATGATTACACTAAGAGATCATTATCTATACACCAAGCTATCTAAGTGTTAGTTTTATATTGAACATGTTCACTTATTAGTTCACATCATCCTGAAGGAAGGTGTTTTAGTAGACCCAAATAAAGTTCATCCAGTTGTTTCTTGGGAGTAGCCCAAGAATTTGTTTAATATCAGAAGCTTTCTGGGGTTAGCAGGATATTATAATAGGTTCATCCAAGAATTTTCTCTTTTGGAATCATCAATTTAGAGATTAACCAAGAAGGGGATAAAGTTTGGATGATCTGGATCATGTGATAATTCATTATAGGAGTTGAAGAGGCATTTCACTACAACATTCATCTTAATCCTACCTGATCCAGATGAGGAGTATATAGTGTTTGTTTACACTTCTGGGATAAGGATTGAAGTATTTTTTATGCATGGAGATTGATTTTAGGTGTATGGGTCATGGAAGTTGCGGCAACATGAACGAAACTACCCTACACATGACCTCAAGTTGGCAGAAGTGGTTTATACTTTGAAGTGTTGAAAGAATTATCTATTAGGAGAAAATTTTACATTGTATACTAATCATAAGATCTTAAATTATATCTTCTCACAGTGATTTTTGAATCTACGATAGTGTATATGGGTTAATTATATAGAATCATTTGATTTTGAGCTAGTATAAATGACCAAGGGAAACAGTGTGGCTGATGCTTTATTGAAAAAAAATTAGACTCAAGAAATTCAAGATTCTAGTGTTGAGTGGAATATGATGAATTTACTAGTTGAGATGCATGTTGTGGTTCAAGAGATCTAGGAGTGGATGAATCTCATATCAATTTCAATTGAGTCTACACTTTTTGAACTAGATTAGAGACAAGAAGTATGAGGATTTCTAATATTTTTCCTTTATGTAAAGACTTGAAGGTGGAGATTCACTTTCCAAATGGAAAACAGATGAGGATGAGAGCATCTATGATGGGGGCTAAATTGTTGTGCCTATGAGTATGAAGGAGGATCTGATGTGATAATTTTATGACTCAATGTGGGTGGGGTATCCAGGTGTAACTAAAATATATTATGACCTACGATGATAGTTTTGGTGGTTTGGCATGAAAAAAGAGATAATAGGGTTTGTGACATGATGCTAAACCTGTCAATAAGTGAAGTCCAAGCATCAACAACTTGAAGGTTTACTACATTCATTGACCATTCTAAAATGGAAGTGGGATGACATGAACATGGAATTTTTTGTGGGTCTCCTAAGGATTCCTCATAAGAATGATAATATTTGGGTGATTTTGGACCAGTTGACTAAGGTAGAACATTTCTTTCTTATACATGAGACTTTCTCGGTAAAGTAGTTTGGTGACTTGTATGTTCAGAATATAATACTTCTGCATGGATTTCTATAGATTATTGTTTCATACCATGAATAATATTTTACTTTGTTCTTCTGTAAGGGCCTGCAAAAGTCACTTGGTACATAGTTTTTACTGAGTGTAATTCCACCCATATATAGATGGGATTTCGAGGTGTATGATATAGGTGCTTGAGGATATGCTTCAAGTGTGTGTCCTGAACTTTTGTGGGACTTGGGAGAGGCACCTAGATTTGGTGTAGTTTGCCTACAACAATATTTTTTAGTAAAATATATAGATGGAACTATATGAGTATATTTATGGTGGCCCATGAAAATAACCTCTATGTTTATAGCATCCCACCTTTTTGTCACATAAACTTTCATTACATTATACAAAATCGAGGATCTTTAAGGTTTAGTGTCTTGGAAACTAGGAACTTAATACATGAAACAAAAAAACATTCTTCTTTAACACTTGAAAGGATTATCCTTATGTTCATCCTAAGTTCATTATTGCATCTCATAACCTGGGTACATACATCAAAAGAAAGTGTGAGCATAAGGCCCGGTAGGGGAAATAAGGGAAACATTTAACATGTGAACTTGAGATACATCAACAATGTCATGAAAAAGAACTTTAAGGCATGCGAAAGAAATAATGAGGCATATCATAATAAAAATAATGTTTTTCATAACTTGAAGATGTGGCTACAATATTTAATATTGACAATAATTTCGTTTCACCAAGTTCCATCCCCAAGGTGTCATTAAAAATTACCAAGGTTATTCACCAAGGTATCAGTCTAAAAGGTCATATCTAGATATTAAGTCTTTACCCAATGCATTGGAGCGCTATCAGGGCGCACCCTTGAAATTTCTTTATTATCATGTGATCCACATATATCATCATCAATCATTTCATAAACAACCCATATATCATAAAAGGAATGGGTTTCATTTCATAATCATGACGTTTTAAAAAGTACTTTAAAGACATGATCTTTGTGTCACTTTAAAACCCACAGAAAAGGAAGGTGGGTCTCATGTATGTAAATCCCAGAATTTAAAATAGAAAATTTTGGTATATATTTGAATACCCATATAGAAGAGAGAGCTTTGATTATTCACTTAATAAAATAAAATAACTTTAGAACAAGAGAGAGAGACATTTTGAGACGGAAATTCTGCAGCATAACGACTATGTTTTGGGGTTTTAGAAAACATTGAAAAGAGAGGGGACATGGGTCAAACATTCATAAATGACCCATAAAATAGTAGAGGGACAGAATAAGAAGTATATACGAACATGGTAATGAAATTTGAAAGATATAACATATGAAATGAAGAACATGAAAGGAAGACAAAAATAAGATTTCTCTTATGAAAATTCGGCAGCCTAACGGCGTCACTTAAACTTCAAAAAATGAATTGACGAGATCAAATAAGGTCTCTCATAATATGAACATAAAAGATCAGTATTATAGATATATATATCATACCCTAACATAATAAAAAGGAACTTGAAAGACTTGACATGAAAGTAGAACTTTGAAAAGTGAGAAAGGTGAATGAATCCCTTCAAAAATTCGGCTGCCTAACGGCGCCACTTAAAACTTTAAAATACTGAATTGAAGAGATCAAATAGGGTCTCTCATCATATGAACATAAAAGATCAGTATTATAGATATAGAGATCATACCCCAAAAAAATAAAAAGGAACTTGAAATACTTGACAAGAAAGTAGAACTTTGAAAAATGAGAAAGCTGAACGAATCCCTTAAAAATTCGGCAGCCTAACGGCGCCACTTAAAACTTAAAAATAATGAATTGAAGAGATAAAATAGGTTATTTAATCATATGAATATAAAAGATCAGTATGATAGATTTAGAGATCATACCCCAACAAAATAAAAAGGAACTTTAAATACATGACATGAAAATAGAACTTGAGAAGGGTGAAAGAATCCCTTAAAAATTTGGCAGCCTAACGGCGCCACTTTAACATTATTAAAATGAAATGATGAGAGAAAGAGGGGGTCTATCATCATATGAACATGAAAAATAAAGTAGGATGAATATAAAAGAACATCCTCCAACATAAGATCATGGAGCATAAAAGAAATGACATAAAAGAGATTACTTGAAAAGAAAGAGGGAGGTAGGATCCCTTACCTTAAACTGTAACTCTTAAAACTAAAAGGTTGGGACCTTGAGGGATTGGGGCACCTTGGGAGGACTCCTTGGGAGGTAATGAGACCAGAACTTCGTTGGGGGAGAGTGGGGAGTCGAATGGATGAGAGGATTGCTTTGTATTTATAGGGAAAGTGAGGGAACAAGGCATTAATGGCCAAGGGACACCTCATTGGTGGTTTTGGAAAAACCATGGGCTTGCCCATGGTATTTACCCATGGTATTGGCCACTTGGGACACCTCATACCTTATCTTACTATTCATAAGTCTACCATATTGATTACATACTTAATACATCATTTAATGATGTCATTAAACACCCGTAACTTAAAAACTGTATTTTCACTATTCATTGAAAATTCAACTTTCTCAGAAAAAATCCCAAAATTTCACCTTAACCAAATATAGATGCTCTGATTTCAAAAATGAACTCAATTTTATAAAAATAATTTTTTAAATATTTTTAATTTAATTTTTAAATAAATACACTATTCACCGAAAATTCATTTTTTTCAGAAAAATCCCCAAAAATTACCTTGACATAATATTGATGCTCTAAGTTAAAAAATGAAATCCATTTTATAAAAATAATTTTCTAAATAATTTTAATTTAATTTTTAATTAAAAAACACTATTCACCCGAAAAAACTAATACTTGGATAATAATTTATGAAACCGTTATTTAACCATTTTATTGAATCACATTACTTAATCAAGGTGACTAGATTATATTAATAATTTCTTTAAGTGAGATTACTAATCCATTTGGTCAAATTACTAATCCTGAGCATAAATCACTATTCATAATTTACTATTCATAAAAAATCAAGTTGATCTTATTAGACTCTTAATTTCGTACTGGACATAATTGTAGAAGACCATTTTTTGAATATCATTACAAGTTTTTAATTATTTAAGGTTTACATAAACATTTTTAAAATATCCTTTTTCTAAAATTCATCAAAAATATGCATACTCTATTTATCAGATCATTTGAAAATTCATAAACTTCATCATAAGAAGAAATCACAATTTTTTATTTAAAACAAAGGATTACAGAAGGTAGTTACGGTCTCCTTACATATCCCCTTATCACACCAGCATAGGACCTAAGTGTAAGGTGTGCTAAGGTGAGAGAATCTGAGGGAGGCTCGGCCAACATCGCACGAGTAGTAATTTCTATCAGTTTGAACTTCTCGCAAAGGCGATTCTGTCCTAGCTTCACACGATGAAGTTCGGCTTGGGTTTGGTCTAGAGCAAAGCCCAGTGGTGCTACCTCCTTCCCAAGTTCTGTTAGATGGGCTTTGATCGGTCCAAGACTACTGGGTGAGTCCATCAAATCTTCTTTCTAAATTAATTAACCAAGATTACTTGTATTTAGAGACAATAATCGAAACGTTTAGTTTACAGCGGTCATATTGACCAATGGTCATATAATAGTCAAAACCCAACGGTCTCATTTTAATTATACTCGTGTTATCAAATGAAACATTTTTGTTGAGTATAAAAATAAAATAAAATGACACACAAAATTAGGAAACAAGATTTATTCAAAATTTCGGGTCGTTATAATGGTGGATGGAGGTAGGTCAGTCAAAGCTATTGGGACTGACTCTCATATAGGAGACGTCGAAGAAGGTTCAACTTATTTGGAAATGTATGGCTACAACTCAGAGTAGATATAATTCATATGTTGATAGGCATTGATGACCCCTAGAATTTACAGACTGTGGTTGTGTGTTCTTTCAGGTGTCTCCTAGGTTTAGTCATCATAGGATTTAGTGACAGGGCAAGTTGGCACCCAGGTTATTTGGATCGGTTGAGGTTTTGAAGAGAATTGGTTAAGTGGTGTACTAATTGGATCTTCCATAGAGGTAGAGTGTTATGCATAACTTTTTTCATGTGTTTCAACTTTGGAGGTATCACCCTGACCCTTATCATATGATCTATATGGATTATTTTGATCTTGATACCAATTCTTCTTTTGAGGAGCATCTGATATGTGTGTTGTGTTGTAGTGAAAAAGTGTTGTAGGGAAATATAATTCAATTGGTTCGTGTACTATGGAAACATGGCTGTGTTTAGGAGGAATTATGGGAGAGATAATAAGATATGAGGGCTCAGTGGACCTATCTTTTTACCTTGGAATCTTAGAGATGTTTGGGAGTACGGCTCGAGGATGAGTTGTTATAAGTTGGTGACATTATGAGATCTTGAACTTTTTTGATATGTCTCGGGCTTGTTTATGGGTAATATTTTTGTCTTTTTTGAGTATATCTATATTGGTCTTTATCTTGAGTGTGTTTGTGTGAAACTTGGATGTTTTTAGATGATTTTTGGGCAATGAACGGTCGTCACACAGTTTTCCCAAACCATTCACCCTATCCAAGAAAATCATGAAACCCCAGATAGAGAGGGATTGTATATGTAGAACACATTTTGTAAAACTACTCTCCCTCTTAGGAGTAATAGTTCACCCCCCCCCCCCCTCCGACCCAATATGTGCACGGTTTAGGTTCATGGTTCGGAAAATATTGTGCATGGTTTTTAATATTCTGATAATTGGTTTTAAAAATATTGAAACCCCTATACTTCACCCTAACTCGACCCAATTCAACCCTAAATGATTTCTACCATTTTTTGAGGTTCCTAGATGGATTTCAAGGCCTTCCAATCTCTATTATTTATTATTCAAATCCAATATTAAAGATATATACCTATCCTAGTAGGAGATCCTCATCTCAATTGGTTTCCTCCCTCTCTCTCATCCATGTCTTATCTTTTGAAGAGATTTTTTCTTCTATTGGTGATGGATCTAGATCTTGGTTTTGGTAGATCTAATATTTCTGTTTTTTATATATGTTTTGGGTAGATATCTCATTCTTCATTTCATAATTGAATGTTCCACTTCAATTTGGGGTTTTCTATTACTGAGTGGTCGTCATTATTTTTGAGGTAGGTGGTCTAAATTAAATTCTCATAATCTTGAATTCCAATTTCTTTTATGTATTGTGTAATTTCAATTTTCATAATTTACAATTTATTCTTTAATTGGATAAATTATTTATTTATTTAATTTATGGAATCATGGAATCAATTTAATGTAATTAACATGTGATATTTAATTGAGTTAAATTTGGGACAATTGGAATTGATTGAATTGGATTAATTAATTGGTGAATTAATTAATAGAATATTGTGATTGTGGAATTATTGAGGTGTTGGGATTGTGGAGTTAGATTATTTAATTGGTTAATTAATTAATAGAATTTTTTGATTGTGGAATTCATGGGAAATTGATATTTTTTAATTGGTCAATTAATGTGATTATGAATTAATTGAAAATGAGAATGATGGTATGGTTGACATGAGTTTAATGGTTTAATGGGTTTATTATTTAAATAATTTAAATGTTTTAAGGTTAAATTGTTCATATTATTCCATGTGATTAAATTGTGTAACCATGTTATTATGATAAATTTTAATGGTACACCATGATGTGAATTGTTGATAAAAGGGGGTTAATGTTGATTAACCTTTATGTGTGTGATATTGAGATATATATGATATATGTGATAAATGTGTGTGGGATAGGTACTAAAGATCCAAACACCCATATGTGATAAATGTGTGTGAGACAAGTATTGAGGATCCAAATACCCATATGTGATAAATGTGTATGGAACAGGGACTGAAGCTCCAAATACCCATATGAGATAAATGAGTTTGGGATAGGAACTGAGTCTCTAAATACCCATGTGTTATTGAGGTATGGGATAGGGACTGAGGCTCTAAATACCCATGTTACATTGAAGTGTGGACAGGGAAAAAGGCTCCAAATACCCATAGGGTGTTAGATATGATGTTTTATACCCATGAGTTGGAATTGGACTATGGTTTCAATTGGACATGTTATGATGCGGGGTGAAGTGATAAATGATAACCATGGTTTTGTGATGTGTTTCAGACTCCATCATGTGCCGAAGTAGATATTGAGAGTTCAGATGTCCTCAGGAACCTAGGGGATTATGTGGTTAATTAAAGAATAATAAAATGTGATAACTGATTACTTATTCATTATATATTATTCTTTATACAAATACAGACATTTTTATTGATTGGATATTGTTTTAGATTCCATTGGTGGTGGCCTAATGAGTTTTACTCACACCCTTCTCGGGATACCTAATCAGTACCTGAATAGATTTCATGGTTGTGGGATAGAATAATAGAAAGAGACCTATGTTAGATGTTTGAGTTGGGATAGAGCATATATGAGGGAATAAGATTTGATTTGATACCCAATTGGGATTTTTTTAGTGACTTTATTTATTTTAAGTTTCACATATTAACACTTGATACGTATTTATCATGACATATCAACTATTTAGTTTTAGATATTGTATTTTCTGTTTTGGTCATCATGTGATACTGGTTTAGTTTGGTTATTGGTTATTATCATCTGTTCATTTTTTATTTACTTCCTATGTTGTGATACTTTTATAAAGAGGGTATAGTCTCCAAATTAATGATATTATACCCTCACTTCTAGTCTTCAGCCTCTAGCATACGGGTTGGCATGCCAGAGGCCACATAACCGACCAGCTCGTGGCACCAGTGTGTGGAACTCAGGTCGGGTTTTCACAAAAAAATGAATTTTAAAAATATTTGTTGTATCAATAAAAATATTCTTGGAACAATTCTAATAGCATGTATATAGAGAAGAAATATTTTAAAGTAATACTTTAAAATAAGGTTTTATATAAAAATACCTTACCTTAAGTTCCCTCCAGCATTATAAGTTTTATAAATACTAAATAATAAAATTAAATTATCTTCCTATTTTTATAATAACCTTTTTCATGTTCGTTTAATTATTATTGTTCCTTTTATTTAATTTATTTCCATGACTTATTTTTTTACTAAAATGTTTAAGTTTACATTGGTCATTTTGGGGTCGTTTGGTTTATAACTTGAAAACAGCATTGGTGTGTTAAATATGCTCAAATGTTTTATGATTCCATTATCTAAATAATATTAAACATGTTATAATTATAATATTTATAAATTAAATATACCTTTAAAACCAACCATGTAAGGAGGTTATGAAAAATGAACCATGTTGTTTCATGGAGATGGTAGTTCGTACGTGCACATGAACAACATTTTCATTTTTCTAACAGGTGGAAAAGAAATAAAGTATATAATATTTAAATATTAAGGAATTATAAATATTTTATAATTTTCATATTTATTAACTAATTACATAATTATTACCATCCTTTTAATGTGGATATGAAAAATGAATCACATCACTTTGTGGAGGTGGTATTGCACACGTACGTAGGAGCAACATTATCAATTTCTAATATAATAAAAGGGTAAGAAGGTAAGTAATATTTTATCCTTAATGAATCATAATAATTTTATAAAAATATTATATATTTATTAATTCCAAGTTTATAACCATCCATGTGAGGTGATGATGGAAAATTAAACACATCGTTTCATGGAAGTGGTAGTCCACACGTATGCACAAGCGAAGTTTTCATTTACCATAGGTTGGAAAAGAGATATAAATGAGTTGTTCTCTAAATATAATAACATTTTATTATATATAAGATATTTATTTCATTATTTTATAGTGGTTATAATATATTTTAATGAGGTAGAAGAAAAAATAAAGTTGAAATTGGTCGGTTATGACTTATATCTCCTCCTCAGATATTTCCCTTTGGATTTCACCTTAAACCTTATAGGATTGATCTTTTGAGAAGATGGGTACATCTAGTATATGGATAGGGATTTTTTTTATATATTTTTTTAGGTAATTATTGAACTAGATTGATTTAAATGTGTGAGGAGTGTATAATGATAGTTTTCCTTTTATAAGTGAGGGGAGTGGTACACTTGCAATTTTTATAAACTCTTAAATATTATAAATATATTACTCAAGGAAAAGTGGTTCAAGAGATATATAATTTTAGATATAATTTGATAAGGTTATAAATATAATAATATAATAAGAATTAATATAATATTTTTATGGATTTATCACTTATTTTTTACCTTAATAATCCTGATTTACCCTTTACTATGGTGAGACATTTTTATCATAGTTATTATTCATAATGACCAAAAATGAAATTAATCACATCACAAAATTTGAGGATCATGATTAAAAATATTGAATCAAATTTTAAATATTTATTTTTTATAATTTTCAAAAATTACTTCTAATATAAGGTTTCAAAATGAAATGGAAAAAAGATTTTAGAAAATTAAGTTTTTAATCATAAAAATGAACATATACCAAAATCAAATATAATGTTGATACTAATGGAATTATTTAAATTAGGTTTAATAGAATGGATATTGATTTAATTTGAAACCAAATAAAAAATATAGTGGTAGTATTAAATTAATTAATTCATCGACAAGAAATGACAGTTTTGTTGAATCGATGTTTCTTACTATTCACTCAAAAATAAATATTTTTAGAAAAATCCCAAAAATTTACCCTAACATATATTAGATATGTTGATTCTAAAAATTAATTTAATTTTATCAAATTAAATTTCTATAATCAATACATTCAACTTTTAAATAAAACCATATAATATATCGCAAAACAATTTATTTAAATAAACTCAATTTTTATTGAAAATTTATATAAACCCATTTATAAAACTATGATGAATTTGAATCCATAAAATGAATAATTATAAATCATAAGATTGATTTATTTCTAGTATTAATTTTTTTATTAAATTCTTTCACCCTTTAATAATTTATGCCCTCATAATTTTATTCATTATTTAAACAAGTGAGAGTATTTTCTCCTAAATGAATTTTTTTGATTCCAAAGTTGCTTTCTAAATCATGTGATTCATAGATAAAACCTTAACCTAGTGAATCACCTTATTTAAAAAAACCTACTCCTTGTGTTCCAAATTCTAAATTGACTTTTCTTCATAAGAGATATTCTCCTCAAATTTTACCACTTCATGGATTAAAAAATTAAATGCATCAGGTATGTACTTTCTTAGAAATAAAATGTAAAACACGTCATTTACCTAAGATAAACTCAGATGTAAGGATACGAGATAAAAACCTATACCTCTTTCTATAATATTTCATAGGGTCCTATGAATCATGGGATCAGCATTTCTTTTTTACCAAAACATATTACACCTTTCCAAGGAAATATTTTAAGAAAGACATGATCATCTACCTAAAATGAAAGGTATTTCCTATAGTTATCTTCATAATTATTTTTTATGCTCTTTTATACCCTAAATGTTTCCTAAATTATCTTTACTTTCTCATCCATCTCTTCTAAAAATTTTGGAACCAACAATTTCCTCTCACTAACTTCATCCTAACATGCTAGATTTTGGCACTATTTTCCATATAATCCCTCAACGGGGTCATCTATATTCTTGAATAAAAACTATTATTATAAGAAAATTCAATTAAATACATATGTTTATCCCAAAATCCTTGATAATATAATGAGAAAACTCAAATAATATCCTATAAATTATAAATTTTTTGCTTTGATTTCCCATCAAATTGGGGATGAAAAGTTGTACTGAAATTTGATTTAGTTCTCATCATCTTCTGAAGTCCTTTCCAAAAATTTTATTAAAAACTAGAATCATGATCAAATTCAATGGAGAGAGATACCCCATGTAATTTAACTATCTATATAAGATAAAGTCTATAAATTTTTTACAAATACATAGTATCTCTAATAGGAAGAAAATTCATAGATTTGGTCAATTGATCAAAAATAACCCCAATCATATTATTACCTCAAGATTTCTTTAGTAATCCTACAAACAATATCCATGTATATGTTCTCTCATTTCCATTCTAGCACTAAAAAAGGTTGAATCATCCCCTTCGATAGTTTTCATTCAGTTGTAATCAACTGAAAAGTCAAAAAAATTAGAGTAAAATCAACTATATCTCTCTTCATAGCTTTCCACCAAAAAAAATTCTTAAATATATATTTACATATTAATATTGTCAGGATAAATAGAAAACGAAGATTAGTGAGCTTCACTTAACAATTATTTGTTCAACTGGGAATCACTCAAAACACATAACCTCTTTCCAAATCTAATAATATCTTCTTTATCCATATTAAAATCATGTAACATACCTTTTTTTACCAATTCTACTCTTTCTTACAAACCATGATCCTCCTTATGATACTACTTAATTATATTTGACAAAGATTATCACACTAATATCTGAGTCAAAAAATGAGTCTTTCCATAAAAAATTTCCAGACCAATATTTATTAAATCATTAACTACAAGATCATGTTCCATATGTAACATAGTCAATGATAAATTATGTTTTTTACTCAAGGAATCAGATACCTTTTTTTATTTAACTATATGATATTGAATTGTGTAATAATAATCCATAATCAGTTTTATCCATCTTCTCTGCCTCATATTTCACTCTTTTTGAATGAATATATACTTAAAAATTTTATAATTAGTACATATTTAATATTTCTCTCTATAAAGATGATTCCTCTATATTTTTGAAGAAAAAACTACTACATCCGGATCAAGGTCATGTGTAGGATAATTATTATAATGAGATTTAAATTAATGAGATGCATACATGATAACTCGATCATTTTGTATTAAGACACAACCAAGTCCCTTAAAATAAGAATCATTGTAAATAACAAATTCACTATTTCTAGTTGGAAAAGATAACATTAGAGCATTAACCAAAAATTTTTTAATTCTTTGAAACATTCATCAAATTTTTTTATCCAAATTAATTTTACCCCTTTTCAAGATAAATTTGTTATTGGGCTAGATAATTGAGCTATGTTTTCAACAAACCGTTGATAGTAACCCACTAATCAAAGAAAACTTTGAATCTCATTGACATTTTTAATCCTTGGATACTCTTTCACCACTTTAGTTTTAGAAAGATATATATTTATTCTGTTTTTAGAAGCGATGTTACCAATAAATGAAATCTGTTATAACCAAAATTCACTTTTATTGAATTTTACATACAACTTATTTTATATAAATGTCTTCAAAATAATCCTTAAGTGTTTCTCATGTTCCTCATAATTTTTAGAATAAATTATAATATCATTTATAAAAACAACCATAAATTTACCCAAATAATCTTGGAACACCCTATTAATTAGATCCATAAATATAGTGGGTTCATTTTTTAACCTGAATGGCATAACCACAAACTCATAATGACTATACCTAGTATGGAATTTTGTCCTATGAATGTCTTATTTATTAACCTTCAACTAATGATACCTAAACCTGATATCAATATTTGAAAAATACTATACTCCCTAGATCTAAACAAAAAAAAGTAATTGATATGAGGAAAATGATACTTCTTATTAAAAATGATGTTATTGAGTTATCGAAAATCAATGTAAAATCTCATGGAACCATCCTTCTTTTTAAAAAAAACAAGTATCTCCTCAAGGTGAGGTTCTAGGGGTATAAAACACTTATCAATAAATTCATGTGATTGATTTTTCAATTATAAAAACTCAACTGAATCCATTTGATAGAGAGTGTTTGAAATTATCTTAGCATCAGAAACTAAGTCAATAGTAAACTCAACTTCTCAGTCTAGAATAACACCAAGAAAATCATCATGAAATACATCTATATATTAATTTACTACCATCACATAACCAATTTGAATAGATCCATTATTTTCTACAATATTTGAAAGATAAATTTCACTTCTATATTTTATCAGTTTCTCATCTTCTTGATATGTTATCAAAGGTATGAATTCATTTTTATATACAAATAGAAACTCATTCTAAAAAACAACTTCTATATCTTTGTAATATATCTTATAATGATAAAATAAAATTCAATACATACCTATAATTACATTGAACTATAAAATAGTAAATATAATAAATTTTATAGGAAAATTATTTCCATATATGATAATAGAAATATTTCTATAAATTCTTATTAACTTTATACTACCTTTATGATTTGTTACCAGAAGTTCTGAATTTATTCCATGAAATGGTATTTCCATTTTACTTTCAAATTTCCGAGATATAAAATAATGTTTAGATGCTAAATCAAATAGGGAAATGGAATAATCTGAAGAAACAATTAATATACCTTTCACCACTTCATTTGAGGGTCTCACATATACTATAGTAGTAGAAAAATAATTTTTTGCACCTTTATGTTTCTAATATAAATGATTACCACCTTGAGTAAATAACTTTGGACATACATTATCATAATTTCTCAACTCATTGTGATAAAAACATTTCACTACCTAATTTTTGTTACTAGTATGACCATTACCATTGCTCTTTTATTTTGAATCATTGTCCATGTGTCCATGATTTCCATATTGATAACACTTACAAGATCTCATAAGAAATCCTCCAGAATGATTTTTTCCAAACTTATCATAGGAGGTAAATTCAATTTTCTTACCTTTATGTTTCTTAAATTAATACTTCCCCCTTTCCTACCACCTAGATCGCTTATTATACTTATTGTGGTAAAATTCCAAAAAACTCCATCTCAACTTTTTGAGCACATCACACAATTTTCTCATAGATTATCAAGTTATAATTTACCAGATCCCTTCATAAACTTAGATTCAATCCTAAAAAAGATCAATAAATTTTATTATCATGGTTCATAATGAAATTTGGTGCATACCTAACCAATATTTTAAAATTATCTTCATAGGTAAAAACAGAGTTCTCATCCTTTTTATTCAACTATATGAATTTAATTTCCATTATAAGTAAGATAACTTTAGTAAAATACTTTTCAAGGAATATATCTTTAAATATTTTCCATTAAATTGAATCAATTTATTCCTTTTCATTCTTATTCTTAGTTAAAGAGAACCATTGATTAGATTCACCTTCAAAATGATAAATAGAAAGGGTTACCTTCTAATGTGTTGAACATACTAGAATTCAAAATATCTTCACTAAAGCATTAATTCATCCTTCAAAATTCAATGGGCCTGAGGATTCACCAAAATATGAAGGGTGTTGTTTCACAAAATTCTCTACTATAAACTTTTTTTCCCTATAGATAATTTGGTTGGTCTCTTGCATTGTTTCCTTTATTGATGGATTGCATTAACTAAGTTAACATAGTTATGAACTACTCTATTCTAATTCCAACCATTCTATATAGGTGATTTTAAAGGATATTATCCTCATGATGCCTTTTTACCTCAGTTTCCCTATTTCCTCTTAGAAAAACCATTAAAATAGACAAAGATTAGATGAATCAACATGGAAATATTTAAAATATATCATAGCATAAAATAACACTACTTAAAATCAGTAATTTAATAGAACTAGTAAAAGGTCTTTATTAGTGTATAGAAGTGTTGATAATGTAAGCAATGTTAAAGGGTTAGTTTTAACCACACACATAAAAAGCACTGATAATGGACCCCTTTAACAACACTAAAAAAGAACTAATAAAGGGGGTCTTTATCAGTTTTTTTTCACACAAGAATTATTAAATTCCACCTTTATCAAATCTTTTTTTAGAACTGTTAAATGCCCCCTTTAATAGCACTGATAAAGGCCCCAGTGATAAAGGGTATAAATTTTTTTTTCACACCCCCCCCCCCATATCAGCACTTTTGATTCCCCCTACCTTTATCAGTACTTCCCCCACCCTTTTATCAATGCGTTAGATAATCCCACCCCTAGTACATGCCCCCTCCTCTAGAAAGTTTGAACCTCAGACCTCCATCTTATACACCAATGCCTTTTCTACTCCCCTATACTTTTTTTTAAAATTTTATGATATATCTATATATTTATATATATTATGTTATATTTTTTATCCATATATTTATATATATGTTTATATATATTTGAGTTTTTATATATATATATATATATTTATTTATTTATTTATATTTATTTATTTATTTATTTAAATACATATTTATTTATATATTTTTTTAAAAATGGATATTAGTTTTTATTTAGATAAGGTTTGTATACTGAGGAATAAATTTTATATGTAAATATATTTAGTTATTTATTTTTAAAATTAATTTTTTATGTGTGAATATATAAAAAATATGTATATGTTGTTATATATTTGATTATAAATAATAGTACATTATGAAAAACTATAAAATTTAAAATCCATAATATCAATATGAATGTAATATATAGTAATAAATTTAGTCCTACTGAAAAGGGGGGAAATTCCCCATTAAACGAGGCTTAAAATCTATCAAATGTTAAAAAAATTAGGATACAGAGGCTAAAAACTCTGTTTTAGAGGCCTTATGGTCCTATTAGCCTCAAAAAATGTGATTGGGGGCCCCATGGATCACCAAGGCGTAGAGATCATCACAATATTTAGTTTAATATGTGTTATAGCCCAAACGGACACCCGGAGCATAAGTTATAGTAGTTTGAAAGGCTGTCAAATGTGAAAAAAGCAGAGTATAGTAACTATAAACTTAGTTTTGTCCTTAATAAAGGTGATCGTGAGTTCTCGTTGGTTACCTAGGTGTAGATATTATCAAAAGCTTCAATTTTTTATGTGTTATAGGATTAATGGAAACCCTATCAGAATTTATAGTTGTTTTAGTTTTAAGGAATTGGGGTACCCCTATTTAGTAGGCCTTCCAAGCCTTTTGCGGGTGAAAATGTGATTAGATCTTTTTGAGCTAATCACTAGCCCTCCATGATGTAGGGATCATCATAGAATTAAATTTGATATTTGGTGGAGCCCAAACGAACACGCAAATCAAAATTTATGGTCGTTCAAAGGTCGATTTTGATTTTCAAATTTTTTGAAACTGTAATATATTTTATTCCTTTTATTATAAATTGATTTAAATCCCATTTCATTTTAACTCATTTCATAATCTTTTATTTGACTGGTTGTAGAGCTAAAATGGACTTCCAGATCAAAATTTATGGTCATTTCAGGGTTTCTAGGGTTTCTTAATGTTTTTTTGGGTTTTAAGGGTTTCTAGAGTTATTATCAGTTTTTTGGGTTTTTTTGGGTTTGTATGGATTTTCTAGAGTTATAATCCATTTTCACTAACTATATTATATATTATGTGTAAATTCCTATTTATCCTTATTTAAAACCTATTTAAAAATGTATATATTATATTTATATCTATATATTTATATCTACATATTTATATTTATATATTAATATATTAATATATTATTTTTAATGACTTTTTTTCTAAATATACCCTTTATCAGTGCTAGTAAAAAAGAGCTGATAAAGGGGGTATTTATCAGCACTTCTAAAAATGATGATAATGACCCCCCCCCAACACTTTTTTACTAGTGATAATAAAGGGGGGTCTTTAAAAGTTCTTTTTTACAAGTGATGATAAAGGGCCCCCCTTAACAGTGCTAAAAAAAAGCGATGTTACAAACCCACTTTAATAGTTCTTTTTCTAGCACAGAGAAAGGTGGTTTTTAACAGAACTTTTAGCTGGAACTATTATAAACCTAGTGCTGGATAAACCTAGTTTTTAAGTAGTGTAACCATATATTAGAATATTTTTAAAGTGTATTTTAATATTTCTCTAAACTTAAAAGTTATCTAAAAATTTTCTCTGATACCAACTATAATGACCTATAACTTATTCAAACCATAAATACATTATTCATAATAATGGTTTCACTTTCTTAAATTTCTATGATCTTTTAAATTTATAGTTTTATATAATTAATAAAAAAATTACATTAAAAAGTATACATTTCCACACATTGTCAATTTTTTCACAAAATAATTTCTTTATAATGACACACTTTCTTCATTTAAGGTAACTCCCATATATAGAACTCTAACTATTAATATTTCCACTCATCCTTAAGACTAGTGAAAAATCATTTGAAAACATGGTATATGAAAAAATATATTAAAGGATATAAAAGAAAATAAACTCATTATTCCAATTGTAAACTTGAAAAATCAATAATAAAATTTTACTTTTTCACAATAAACATTTGACCTCAAATATCCACTTGCTTTTCCATGAAAATAAATTGATTGATTAATATTTTTTATAAAACATTTTATATTAAATTATAAAAGGAAAAAATTCATAATTATAACGGTTTATTAGAAACCATGAAAACTTATGAATAGATTTCCTTGAAAATAATCCTTTTACCTTTATTTTAAAAACAAAACTCATAAACTTTCCTTAAAAACATAAGTTCACTTTATTACCTTTTGAAATCAAATGATTTCCTTTATAAACCATTGTAAGTATATCATGTACATTGTAACACCCCATAATGTTAAAGGGTTAAAATGCTAAATGATATGACTCATGTCAACAAGGTTCACCTTTCTTTTCAAGAGCCTACCTAATTGGAACTCTACAGTTAAGCGTGCTTATCTTTGAGTAGTTATTAGGATGGGTGATCTCCTGAGAAGTTTCTCAAGGTGTGTGCTGGTGAGGAAAAAGTGCACTAGAAAGAATAAGTGTTGGCATATGGGGATAGTCATTAGTCTGATAAGCTACCCTGGTAAGTAATAGCCTATGGTGTGTTGGGAAGGCTCCCTAGGTATTATAGGAGACCCATGGGGTTAGATGAATAGGTTCATGGCCTAAGGAGGTGGGTCATGAGAAATTAAATCAGATCCAATACCCAACCGGAAGTGTAGAGGCACTATCTGGTATTGAGGATTGGGGTCCACAATGAGGGTGTTGTGCTTAGGGGTGGAGAGTGTGACAGCCTAGGGAAAGTGAGACTTAAAAGGATAAATGTTACTACCCATTTCAACAAGGTGTGCCTTTATTTTTTAGAGTCTACCTGATTGAAACTCCACAATTAAGCATGCTTGGCCTGGAGTAGTGATTGGGATGGGTGTTCTTATGTTAAGTTTCTTGGGAAGTGTGTGAGTGATAAAAAAGAACACTGGAAATAACATGCGTTAGACTATGGGGATAGTCATTAGTTTGATGACCCGTTCAGACATGTGGATGGGCCTTAGGGAGGGAACCATGTGTCTACGGGGCAACTGGTGGCACCAAGTGGGCCAGAACCTGGTGGCCATGTTAAGGTGCGGTGTATATTCTATCAGCGGGTCCTAGTTGTTACATTGGTATCAGAACAGGAACCCAACCTTAAGTGTGGTAGCACTTCTTGGGTTGATATATAGGAGACCCATGGGGTCATATGACATGGTTCATGGCCTAAATAGGTGGTCCATGATAAATTATATCAGATCCAATACCCATTCGGAAGTGCAGAGGCACTATCTGGGATTGAGACTTGGGGTCCACAATCAGGGTATTTTGCTTTAAAGGGGTGGAAAGTGTAACACCTCAAGAAAATTAATACTTAAAAGTCTAAATTTTACTACCCATGTCAACAAGTTGTGCCTTTCTTTTCAAGATCCTACCTGATTAAAACTCCACAGTTAAGTGTGCTTGGCCTCAAGTAGTGATCATGATGGGTGAGCTTCTGGTAAGTTTCTCAAGATGTGTGTGAGTGAGGAAAAATAACAATGGAAAGAACATGTGTTGGACTATGGGGACATTCATTAGTTTGATGACCCATTCAAACGTGTGGATGGGCCCCAGGGAGAGAACGACGTGTCTATGGGGAAATCGGTGGCACATAGTGGGCCAGGACCTGATGGCCATGTTAATATGGCGTGTATGTTCTATTAGCAGGTCTCAGTTGTTACATTGGTATTGGAACAGGAACCTAACCTTAAGTTTGGTCGCACTTCTTGGGTTAAGATATAGGTTCCAAAATGGGTACATTGTGCTCTAAAGGGGGGATGAATGTAACTCCCCAGAATGTTAAAGGGTTAAAAGGCTAAATGATATGGCCCAAGGAGGTGGGTCATTAGAAATGGTATCAGAGCCAATACCAATATGGAAGTGCAGAGGCACTATCTGGGATTGAGGATTTGGGTCCACAATGAGGGTGTTCTGCTTTAAAGGGGTGGAGAGTGTAACACCCCTGGAAAAGTGATACTTAAAAGTATAAATGTTACTACCCATGTCAACAAGGTTCACCTTTCTTTTCAGGAGCCTACCTAATTAGAACTCCATAGTTAAGAATGTTTGGCCTACTGTAGTGATCAGGATGGGTGAGATTCTGATAAGTTTCTTAGGATGTGTGTGAGTGAGGAAAAATAACACTAGAAAGAACATGTGTTGGCCTTTGGGGACAGTCATTAGTCTGATGACCCATTCGGGCATGTGGATGGGCCCCAAGGAGGGGACCACATGTCTACGGGGAAACTGGTGGCACCTAGTGGGATTGGACTCAATATCCATGTTAAGGTTATGTGTTTTTTCTGTCATTAGGTCCAAATTGTTACATTGGTGTCAGATTAGGAGCCCAACCTTAAGTGTGGTGGCACTACTTGGGTTAAAATATAGGGTCCACAATGGGGACATTGTTCTCTAAAGGGGGGTGAATGTAACTCCCCAAAATTCTAAAGGGTTAAAATACTAAATGATATGACTCATTTTAACAAGGTGAGCATTTATTTTTGGGAGTCTACCTAATTAGAACTCCAAAATTAATAAATCTTTTCCTGAAGTAGTGATTAGGATGGGTGACCTCCTGGGAAGTTTCCAAGGTGTGTGAAAGTGAGGATAAAGCACACTATAAATAACTAGTGTTGGATGGCAGGGATAGTCATTAGTCTGATAAGTGACCCTAGTAAGTAATATCTTTGGGTGTGCTAGAAATGGGGGGTTAATTTAACACCACATAATGCTAAAGGGTTAAAATTCTAAATGATATGACTCATTTAAACAAGTTGCACCTTTCTTTTTGGGATCCTACCTGATTATAACTTCATATGTATAGTTAAGCATGCTTGGATGGGATTAGTGAAGAGGATGGGTGACCTCATTGTAAGTTTTATAAGGTGTGTTTGACTGAGGACAAGAACACTAGAAAGAATAACTGTTGGTCGGTGGGGATAGACATTATTCTGATAAGTGATTTTGGTAAGTAATAACTTGTGGTGCGTTAAAAAGGAACTAGAGCTATTATAGGAGACCCATGGGGTATAATGAATAGGTTCATAGATCAGGGAGGTGCGTTGTGATATAGTAACCTTGGAAAATTATCCTTACATTCACCCTTACAACATACCTTATAATGGAATCCCCTAGTCAGATAATTCTCATATCTCTTGGGAGTAACATATCACTGGTAAACCTCATCACTTTACCCAAATCAATGGGAAGATATATCAGGTTCACTCTTCATTAGAGATATTTCAGGCTCACCATAATTCATATAAAATTTCCAAGAACCATATAATTAATAAAACACATTTATATTTAACTTTAATCATAAAACCCATTTGAATTGTAATTCAAGACCATAAGAAATAACACTTTAATTTATCTCATAAAGATGAGAAAAAAAAAATTTCTTCCAAAATTTATTTTAATAAACTAAAAATTCCCAAAATATTGAGAGAAATATTTTTTTTTAAATAACCATAGAAACTTGTATATGAATATTCATAATTAATAATGGCTATGACAGTTGAAAAATAGGTTATTCTATATATGTTAAAAATTTTTCTTTTTTAAATTTCCTAAAAAACATCCAAATGACTCATACAGTAAATGTTTAAATGATTCAATTTTAAAAATTCAAAAAGAAAGTCAAGATTTGTTGAAAATGAATTTTAAAAATCTTTTTTTTATAAATTAGAATATTCTTGGAACATTTTGAATAACATAGATATGGATGAGAAACATTTGAAAGGAATACATTAAAAAAATTTCAAAGAAAAATATCTTACCTTAAGTCTCATCTAACTTCGTACATTCTCAAACTCTTAAATAATAAAATTATGTTACATCTATACTTGATTAATAACATTTTCCATGTCCATTTAATTATTAATATTTATTTTATTTCATTTATTACCATGACTTGTTTAATTACTAAAATGGTTAAGTATACATTAGATGTTTTGAGGTCATTCAGTTTATAACCTCAAAACAACATCGGTGTATTGACCATGGTCAAATGGTTTATGATTATATTACCTATAAAAATATAAAAATGTTATGATTATTATATTTATACATTTAATGTGATTTTAAAACCAACCATGTAAGGAGATCATAAAAAATAAACCACGTTATTCCATGGAGATGGTAGTTCATACGTATGCATGAACAATGTTTTTATTTTTCTAATAGGTGGAAAATAAATAAATTTTATAATATTTCTTGTTTCCAAAATCATAAATATGTTATATATATATCATATTATTCATTAATTTTTTCCTTATGACCATCCCAGTAAAGTGTGGATGAAAAATGAATCACATCGCTTTGTGGAGGTGACATTCTACATGTACGTATGAGCAACGTTATCAATTTCCCATGGACAAAAAGGGTAAGAAAGTAAGAATTTTTTTATATTTTAAGAATCAGAATAATTTCATAAACATAATATATATTCATTAATTATATATTTATAACAATTTATGTGAGGAAATGATGGAAAATGAAACACATCGCTTCATGGAGGTGCTAGTCCACACGTACGCACGAGTGATATTTTATTTTACCATAAGTGTGAAAAGAGATATAAAATAGTTATTACATAAAAATAATAACATTTTAGTAAACATTAGATAATAATTTCATTAGTTTATAGTGTTTATAATAAATTTTAAGGAAGTGGGATAAGAAATAAACTTGAAATGGGTAGATTATGACTTATATTTCCTCCTTTAATATCTCCCTTTAGTTTTCATAATAACCCTTCTAGGATTGGTCTTTAAAAAAGAGTACCTCTAGAGCATATGTAGAGATGTTGGAAGTATATTTGGGTAGGGTTTTACCAAAATAGAGTGCTCAAAATATATAAGGAAGGGAGGAGAGGGTGCTTCCTTTTATAAGTGAGGGGAGTGGCACACTTATAATTTTTCTAAATATTTAAATATTATAAATGTATTACTCACAGTAAAGTGGATCAATAACTATACAATTTTAGAGATAAGGTGATAAGGGTCAAAATCCCATCATCCATTAAGAATTAAGTTAAAATTTTGTGGCCCTATCACATAGTTTTTACCTTAATTAAACTTATTTACCATTTACCATGGTGACACATTTTTACCATTGATATTATTCATAATAACCAAAAATGAAATTTAACTCATTAATAAATTTCAACCTACTGATTGAAAAATTTGGAATACATTTTTTTAGATTTTATTTTTATAATTATTAAAAATTACTCTTAATATAAATGCACGAAACATATTGAAATTTTTTTTAGAAAATTTTTTTTTTAGCATAAAAATGAACTTATAGAAAAATAAAAAATAATATTGATTCCTATGGAACTATTTAGATTATTTTTAATAAAATTTATTTTGTGTTAATTTCAAACAAAATTAAAAATATAATGGGATTTTAAATTACTTTATTTAAAGAAAATAAATGACAGTTTTTCAAAAATTGACATTTTTCACTATCCACTCAAAAATAAATATTTTCATAAAAATCACAAAAATACACCCTAATATAGATTTGATAAGATTATTAAAAAAAATTAAGATCATTTTATAAAATTAAATTTCTAAAATCAATAAATTTATCTTTGAAATAAAACCATGTAATATATGGGAAAACAATTTCATTAAATAAATTTATTCCTTTCTTGATTGAAAATTTATATAAAGTCATTTATAAGACTATGATGAATATAAATTGATAAAATGAATACATATAAAAAAGGAGTTTCTGTATAAAAAATTTCCTTGAAAAAATTTATAAAAACATTAACTAAAGGATCATGTTTCGTATATAACATAGTTAATAATTCATTATAATTTCAACTCAAGGCATGATTTACCTTGTTTATTTTACCTATATGATAGTGAATTGTGATATCCTAATCCTTAATCAGTTTCAATCATATTATCTACCTCATTTTTAACTCTTTTTGAGTGAAAATATACTTTAAAATTTCATAATCATTATATATTTCAAATTTCTACCCTATATAGATGATGCCTCTATATTTTTAAAGCAAAAAAATATTGCATCCAACTAAAGTTAATTTGTAGGATATTTTTTCTCATGTGGTTTTAATTGACAAGATACATAAGTGATATCCCGGTTATTCTGCACCAAGACATAATCAAGTCCCTTAAAAGAAGAATCACTATAAATAAAAATCTCACCATTTCCTGTTGGAAAGGATAACACTAGAGTATTAACCAATATTCTTTTTAATTCTTAGAAATATTCCTCATATTCCTTTTTCCAGATTAATTTTACTCATTTTCAAGTTAACTTAGTTATTGGGAAAGATAACCAAGCTAATTTTTCAAAAACAATTTGGTAGTAACTCACTAATCCAAGAAAAAATCAAATCTCAATGATATTTATAAAAATTATCCACTCTTACACCACATTTGTTTTAACAGGATCAATAACTATTCCATATTTAGAAAAAATATACTGGAGTAATGAAATATTTTATAATAAAAATTCACATTTACTGGATTTACCATAAAACTTATTTTCTTCTAAAATATAAAGAAAAAAAATCCTTATGTGTTTCTCATATTTCTCATAAATTTTAGAATAAACTAGAATATCATTGATAAATACAACCAAAAATTTATCTAAATACTAATGGAACAATCTGTTTATTAAATCCATAAATATAGTGGGTGAATTTGTTAACTCTAGTGGAATAACCACAAACTCACAATGACCATACCTAGTATGAAACTTCTTCCTTGTAATTCCTTCCTCCTTTACCTTTAACTAGTGATACCTAGACCTATGACCAATCTTCGAAAAATACTTTGCTCCTCAAATCTGATATAACAAATCATAGATATGTGGTAAAGGATGGTTGTTATTAATAGTGATGTTTTCAAGTGATCTATAATCAATGTAAAATCTCAAAAAACCATCCTTTGTTTAAAAAAAATAGAATAGAAGAATCTCAAGGTAAATTCTTAGGGAAGATGAAACCCATTTCAAGTAATTCATGTAATTGGTTTTTTAATTCAAAAAACTCAACTTAATTCATTTGATAGGGAGGTTTTTAAATTTTTTAGCATATAAACTAAGTTAATAATAAAATCAAATTCTTTATTAGGAATAACATCAGACAATTCATCAGGAAATAGATCCAAATATTCATTTACTACTGGAACATCACCAATTTGAAATGTTCCTTTCTTTTCAACAATATGTGCAATAAAAATTTCACTTATATATTTTATTAGTTTCTTATATTTTTGATATTTTATCAAATATATAAATTAATTCTTATATAAAAATAGAAACTCATTAGGAAAAATAAATTTTTTAGCTCTGTAATCTATCTTATCCTGATAAACGGATTGAAAATTCATTCCTAAAATATCATCAAACTCTATAATGGGAATGGTAAAAAAATTTGTAGGAAAAACTATTACACACATTATAATAGGAATATTTCTATAAATTCATGTTACCACTATACTACCCCATGAATTTTTACCAAACTTTATGACAACATTTCAAGAGATTTTATATCTATTTTACTTTAAAAATCACATATAAAAGAATGTGTGGATCCCAAATCATACATTACATTGGAATGATCTAAATAAACAAGTAATTTTCCTATCACCACTTAATTTGAGAGTCTTTTATCTACCATAGAAATAGAATAATACTGTTTTACCTTTCTATTTTTGATATTCATGATTTCCAACTTGAGTAAATAATTTCATGCATTCATTGTCATAATGTCCCAACTCATTGCAATTAAAGTATTTCACTACCTACTTTTAATTACTGGTATGACTATTAACCTTACTATTTTATTTACATTCATAATCCATGTGTCTAGGTTTTCCACATCGGTTACACTTACCATGTAACGCCCCAACCCCAGTTACCTAGAGTTTGTGCATTATTACATAACATTGGCAATGATACAAGGAAATCATGTCCCTAAAGACCAATCAGTTTAGTAGCCTTGGAAATACTAGATACATTCATAAGTTTTACATTACATTATAAAATGAAAAACTACAAAAACATTGTTTCCATATACCACACTCATATCCCCTCAGACTATCTTTATAGGTCAGTCATAAAATAATTCTTTGCATCCTAGGAAAAATAAAACATAGAAAGGGGTGAGCTCAGATGCTCAGTAAGGATAGCAATATAGCGGAAACTTTAATAAATAAGCATAAACATTTAAGGCAATGTATAAGACTAAAACAAAAGCCTTTTAAAATTGAACTTCAGCATAACATGGAAAAGATAAAATCAAATAATTCCATTTACTTATTCACATGGATATTCTACTAGTCGAATAATCACATGCAATATCAATAGCCACTTTTATAATAATGGAATGCATAATTCCAGACTTCATAACCACATAGTCAAGGCCTTGTGCCAAGACTACAAATAATATTTTTTCAAAGCCTTGTTCCAAGACACTAGTTTGTCTCATGAGACCTGTTGATGCATCGAGGAGCTATAGTAGACTCCACCTGTCACTTACTAAGTCCAATGCATTCCTCATATGAAAAGGTTTAAACATAACATAAACATTCATATTCAAACTAGCATACGAAATTTCAATACTTTATCCATAAACCATGAATGGTGTAAAAATAACACATCCACAGTCAAACATATCACAAAACCTTCAATACAATATGGAATTTTTGTATCATAATAAATCAACTTCAAATAAGATTAAAATCCATCAAGGGGTGTTGACATAGATGAAATCAAAACCTTTTTTAGAGAAATATATCTTTCTATTTTGAAATCATTTAAGAGTCGCATAATTATAAAGAAAAAATTTATTTTGATAAATTTTCTTATAAGCTTGTAAGGGAATATTTGACGATGTTATAATGGCAGAAAATAGTCACACCTACTGTATAAGTTAAAAAAACATTCACACCTTAATTGTGTCGAAAAAGTCATAAAGTACCTTGTTTGGAAAATGATGGAAAGATTCCTTTCAAAATATATAATGTCAAATAAGGGTATAAATAACATTAACCCATTGTCTATTAAATAGTAAAAAAATTTTGAAATACGTTTTAAGAAACATGGATTTGGATGATAAAGAGATCCCAGTAGATAATTACGTATAAACAACCTCAGATAATGAAGATATTGTGAAATTAACCCTTACTATGTACTTTTACTTGGTAGAGGGTACATTAAACTCATTTATAATAGTTAAATTGTTGTTATTAAATTATATAAGAACCATATACATAAATATGATATCATATATTATCTTATAATATTGCTTTGTTAATAATATTTTAGTATTATCGTTGTTTTGGGTGTTAACTGATTCGTTTTACTTTATATTCTTTGTTATGTGAGTCATATTTGTTATGGATGGGGTGTATCTTATTCATATACAGAATTATATCAAGTCTTTAAACATTATTTTTAATCATAAAATGAAAATTATTCTTGAATGGATATGATGGGGAATGAATACCATCGCGTTCGTGGAGACAGTAAGCCGTACGTACGCACGAGTGAAAATATCATTCTTTTGATATTAAAATCATATATAATTGGATGTAATATCATATATAAATAATAATTATCATGTTATATTTATTATTCACATCAATTATACATCATTATTGTACCCATCCAAATAATAATGTATTGAATAACAACTACACCACAACGTGGAGACGGTAAGTCGTACGTACGCACGTATGGTGACATGTCATTCAAAGGATGGATAGAATAATGAATATGGTTTTACCATATTTATAATAACATCACAGTATATAGAAGATACTGGAGTTATTATTTTATAATGGAAACAACAAATAAAGAGGAAGTGGAAGAAGAAAGGAACTTGAAAGAGGTAATGAAATATTTACCTCTTCTTCGGGTTCTTCCTTTTGATTTGATCAAAAGGGCTCCTTAGGTTGGATTTATTACTAAATTAAGGCCTCTAGGATGAATTGAAGACAATTTATAGGATATTTTGGTAGGTGTGGGTAGAGACAAATGGCTTTTAAGGTGTGAATATGAGAGAAGGGGAAGTTCCCTTTTAAAAGAGGGGTGAGGGGAACCTTAGGAAAAGATTAAAATATTATTTTATAATAAAATAATTTCGGTTTATAATGGATTAAAAATGATTTATTTCAAGTATAAGGTTGGGATGGGTATAAAACCACTCAACAAATAGGTTTTAGATAGGTTTGGTTCACTATATTAACCTTGTCATCTAGATTTAACTCTTAGTTAATTAGTTTGACATTTACCATGTCTCTTTGTATTTTTATATTATATGGTCAATAAACTTACTATAAACTTTCAAGAGAACCTAAAGTGGTTAATTAATGACATATATAATATTATTTAAGACCTTTTTCTGAACCTTAGATTTTTAGAAATATAATATCAATTAATAATATAATATTTTTTTTAAAAACTCTTTTATGTCAATTTTGACCCTATTTGGTATTTTGTTTTTTCTAAATTCATAAAAACCTTATTAATTCAAAAAAAATTCATTTAAGAAACACTAACATGTAATATTAACCTATAAAATTAGTTTAATTCATAAAAAGTATCAAATTAAATTTATTTTTATATTTATAATATCAATTATTTTAATATTTTATTAATTAGGTAATTACAGTATCATCATTGTGTCATAAATAAATTAAATTATTTAATGTCTAAAATTTATAAATAAATTACCATTATGTAGGAAATATTTTTATCTTTATAATGAATATTTATAGTCTAATTTATCTTATGTGTAACCCTATATTAAAAATGGTTTAGTTATTAAACTTTGAATTTAACACTTTTAACTCTTCTTTGAATTAAATAATAATAAATGTCCTAATCTAATAAAAGTGGACCTAAAGGATCATATTTTAATCCTAAGGTTTTTTTTGGTCTAATTACACTTATACAATAGAATTAGGAAATGTGTTATGGTAATAATAATATAATTTTTACCTTTAATTACCCAATTTACTTTTAACCGTGGTAAATAAAAGTCAAAAGATACTATTCACCAAAAATTATTTTCATCTCATTCAACCACATTTTACTTACTGATATCAACCATGTGTCTCAGATTTTTTAAATTCAACTCACAGAAGCGGTAAAATTAAGTTTTATGTGAATTTGCAAATGCTCCTAGGAGGTGGGTAAAAGACGGTAAAAAGTTCAATAAAATTTTTATATATCTAAAATTATTATAAATTGACTCCAATGAATTACATTGAACTTATATAGGTATTATGTATCTTTTTTAACCTAAAATAAATTTAAATAAAATAAATAATTATTTAAATAAAAAGTCAGTTTTGAACAATAACTCAGTGTTTTTCACTGTTCATCAAAAATTGAAAGTTTTCAGAAAAATACCAAAAATTCACCCTAAGATAATTTCAATATTTCAAACCCAAAAATGAAGTCCATTTTGAAATATAAAATTGATAAAATTTTAAAAATTGGGTATGACTATTCATAACGGCTAGTTTGATTGGTCGTCATGTGTTAGAATCTCGAAGTTGTGTACAACGCAAGCTATTGCATAATTTAAAGGGAAACATACCATGGAATATTGGGGTGTTACATAACATATCTCATAAGACATTCTCCATAATAATTATTTCCAAACTTAACACAATAGGGTAATTGAATTTTCTTACATTCGGGTTTCTTTGATGAATTTTTACCTATTTCCTACCACCCATATTATATTTTATCCTTATTTTTTAAAAATACACAAACTTCATCTCAACTTTCCCAACACACCACACAATTTTCTCATAACTTCTAAATTCATGAGTAACCATATCCCTTTGTAAACATTTCTTCAATCTTGAGTAAAATCGATCAATTTTTCTACCATGGTCTGAAATGAAATTCAATTCATACTTGGAAAATCTTGTAAAATTAGATTTGTAGGTAGAAATAGATTCCTCTTACTTTTTCTTCAAATTTAGGAATTACATTTTTATTATAAGTTAAATAAATTTTAAAAAATTATTTTCCTAGTAGATATATTTAAATATAGTCCATTCCATGTAATGAATTTCTTTCATTTACTTAGTGTTCTTAATCAAATACCACTATTGATCAGATTATCCCAGAAAATGATAAATGGAAAGGGTTACCTTTGGATGTCCCAAACAACCTAGAACTTCAAATATATTCTATAAATAAATAATATATCCTTCATCAATAATTGGGTCTAAGGATCCCTTAAAATTTAAAATTTTATATATCATGAAATGATCTACTATATACATGTTCCTCTCTGGAGAATTCAGTTTCACACTTTCATTGATTCCTCCATTGATAGACTATACCAACTGGGTAACACAACTATGAACTTATCTATTCTAATTTCAACCATTCTGAATTATAGGTTCATTGGTATTATATCCCCCTAATTCCTTTCTACCTCAGTTGTCTTTTTTCCTCTACAGAAAACCATTCTAAAAAACAAGGATAAGAATAAGTAATATATAAATATTCAAAAGTTATCTCATGATAAAATAACTATATAGTATAATATATTTTAATTCAACTTTAACATCACCCTTACCTATAAAGTTATCTGAACCTTTTCTCTGATTCTAACTATAACAACCTGTAACTTATTCAACCCATAAATATATGATTTATAAAAAGGGTTTTACTTTCTTATATTTCTAAGATATTTTTAGTTTGTAGTTTTATATAATTAAGTAAAACATTACAAAAAAATTTGACATTTCCACATCATTTCCATTTTTAGAACAAAACAAGTTCTTTATAAAGACACATTCGTTTTATCCAAGGTAACTCTCATATCTGGAACTATGACTTTATTAAAATTTCGACTCATCCTTAATCCCTTTTAAAAATCAATTTAAATTTTAGGATGATTAAAAAAATTAATAAGAGATATAAAATAAAATAAACCCAATTTTCCATCACTAAACTTATAAAATCCATAAAAGAGTTTTCCTTTTTCAAAATAAACAGTTAACCTCAAATATCTGTTTACTTTTCCATGAAAACAGTTCTATTAATTAAAATATTTCATAAAACATTTCATATTAAATCATAAAGTAAAAAAATAATTAAAATTTTTTCTTGGAAACCATGAAAAATCATGATTACTTTTCCTTAAAAAACAATCCATTCACATTTATTTTAAAATCAAAGGTCTTAATATTTCCTTAAAATTATAAACTCATTTTCTTACCTTTTGAAATAAAAATATTTCCTTAATAAAAAATTGAAATAATATAATGTAGGTACCTTGGTATTTTATCCTTACATTCACCCTTTTAATAACCCTTATAATGTAATTACCTAGCCTGATAATTCCCATATCTCTTAAGAGTAACTTATCACTGTAAAACTTTGTCACTTTACCTAATGCATTGGAGATCTATATTGGGGTCACCCATCATCAGAGATATTTTGGGATCAACCATCATTCATATAAAATTTCCAAGAATAATAACATGAATAAAAAACATATATCTTAAACTTTAATTATAAATCCCATTTTAATTGGCATTAAATCCACAAGAAATAACATTTTCAGTTATCTCATAAAGGTAAGAAAACTTTTTTTCTTATAAAATTATTTTTTAAAACTAAAAGTTTCCAAAATATTAAGAGAAATATTTTATTTGAAATTAACCATGGAATTTTTTAGAGTAATATTTATAATTAATAATGGATATAATGATTATAAAAGTTTCTAATCTTTATAAGTTAAAAAATATTCTTTTTTTATTATGGTAAAAAAAATTCAAAATGAATCATATAGTAAATTTTTAAAATATTCATTTTTAACCCATTAAAAATAAATTAAATATTAGTCAAAAATTAATTTTAAAAATATATGGTTTATAAATAAGAAAATTATTGAAACATTTTTAATAACATAGATATGGATGAGAAATATTTTAAATGAATACTTTAAAAAATTAAAGAGAAATACCTTACCTTAAGTCTCATCTAGATTTTTACATACTATAAATCCTCAATAATAAAATTATATTATATTTTTAATTTCTTAATAACCTTTTTCATGTTCATTTAATTATTATTATTCATTTCATTTAATTTATTAACTTCAATTATTTAGTTACCAAAATGGTTAATTTTACATTAGATGTTTTGGGGTCATTCAATTTATAACCTCAAAACAATATTGATGTGTTGACCATGGTCAAAGAGGATATGGTTACATTAGCTATAGAATATTAAACAAGTTATAATCAACATATCTGTAAATTAAATATAATTTTAAAACTAACCATGTAAGGTGGTTATTAAAAATGAACCACATCATTTCACTGAGATAGTAGTATATAGGTATGCATGAAATACATTTTCATTTTTATAATAGGTGGAAAATAATTAAATTGGATAATATTTAAATTTTATATAATCATAAATATGTTATAAATTAACTATTTATTCATTAATTATATCCTTATGAAAATCTTTTTAAGGTGGATATGAAAAATGAATCACATCACTTCATGGAGGTGGTATTCCACATGTGTGCACGAGTGACATTATCAATTTCTGATGGATGGAAAGGGTAAGGAAGGAATGATAGGAATATTTCCTAAATACTTGTATGTATATATGATATATATAAATAATCAATATTGTATTTCATGAAAATTTTGATTTTAATTCACATGCATTTTATGATTGTGGAAAAAATGATAAACTGTTATCATTTATTATTCACCCATATTAGTTGTCATTTATTGTATTGTTTCATTAGATTAAAAATATGGGGAAATTTATTCATTAATTAGATGCATGATGTTGGTTGTATCATTTATTCATGCATTAAATACATTAATAAATGCAATAACATCCAAGGAGTGTCCTCAGGTGATTCTATTTATACTATTTCTATGTGGTGGAAGTTGGTGTGAAGCATGTTGATGCTTGGTAGATACTCTGAAATAGGATGCTATTTTATCTATATTCCTTTGCATAATTTGATTCTAGAACATCATGGGAGAAAGGATAATCATGCATGTTTGACATGTGATTCATATTGTCCTGTAGATAAACTATGGAGGTGGGATACTTATGTTTTCCACTCTTGTGATCTTTATCAAATGCATATGATGATGAATATATAGTAGTATCCCTATAGTGTATGATATTACATTTACAGTAGAATTTATTGTCACAACCTATCCTAGAGGGTCCCATTCCGTGACTACCCCAATCCCACTTCCAATAGGCTAGAGGCTGGTGACTATCACTAAGTATGTATATCCCACAAATGGGAGGCATTTACCTAAGTACATGTACACACACACACATATTCAAGCCTCGAATGCTAAAATGAAAAAAAAACTAAGTAAACAATGCCTTCATACACTAAGATACCAACCACAGAGTACGAAAATAGAAAACTGGATAGTAAACAAGGCTAGAATACAATCCCACCAAAAGAAAGAGTCTTTAAAAGTGAATTCACAAGTTCTTGAAACTCATCCATAGAAAACCCTACCTAAAGGGAAAGGTACTAGACAGTTGTCTAAATTCATAAGATCATACCTCAACTATCTAGTCTCCCTAAGAACCTCCTAGTCTTGGTCCACCTAGGACTTCTTCAAAGCATCGATCATCTACACAAGACATGACACGTGATGGAAAATCTCGTGCAGGGGTGAGTAAAACAATACTTAGTAGGACACCCTAAAACCTCAAAGGAATACCACTAAGAAGTACATGAAATATACCACAAGGAAATACACTAAGTATAAGAAAAATAAATACATGAAGTATACCACAAATAAATACACGAAGTATTCCACAAATAAATACATGAAGTATACCACAAAGAAATACACAGTCATCTCACACAGGTATAAGTCTATAGTATGAAAAACAGGATCATTAGACGTAATCTGCAAAACACCCAGTATTGATAAGACATGTAGTAATGATGAGACACTCGGTCTTGATAAGGCATGTAGTCTCAGTGAGACACTTAGTCTCAGTAAGACACGTATTCTCAGTAATTCACGTAATCTCATAAAGTCACATAGTCTTGAGGTCACTGTTATCCACAGGATTCCGCACATAGCACGCTCATTCCAGGATAACTCACTCCTTATTCCATTAGGTTGTATGCACACTTCCACAAAAACCCACATAGGATATATTAAAAAGACAGTCTCATCACAATGGTCCCAATATCACTGGCATCATGTCAAACAGATGCTCCCTTTGAAAGTTATGGCACTTTGAACTTTTAAAGGGGGTTACGGGGTCTGACCTGAATCGCTCGGTACGGTCATCCCCAGTTGGCCTACTCTGTCCGGCCCACTCTGGCTAGTCTGCTCTGGATAGCCTGTTCTGGCCCACTCCAGTCTGTCTACTTTATCCTACTTCACTAAGCTACTCTGGTCTGGTTGCATCTCGCATGGGCCACCTGGCCTGCTCCACTAGCCTACATTCCACATGGTCACCCTGTCATCCATGGACTAGACATGTTTTCACTCCAAATTTCACCACACACCACTAGCCTACAAATATCGCAGGCTCTGTTCCGGTTCAGCCTCCGCATCATGTGGCCTCTAACCAGCTCTTCCCTCTTTCCACGTGGCCCTTCGGCTCTATTTGCCACACTACCACATCCAGCCGTCAATGCCACTGCACCACCACTGCCTTGCCTCTCTAGACCACCACATCAGACTTGTGCCAATGGTCCCTTCCACAGACCACCAGGCTACCTCCGGTGTTTGAATTTCTAATCAGTTTTAGGTATGTGCTTCTTGGGACCCGATCTACACAAATCCATTATTTCCTTCTAGTTTTCCTTCAATTTGTGGGTTTGATCACATTTGGGACCACCCGAAAATGTCAAACCATGTCCAAGAGGGTCCAACGGTAAAGAATTCATAGAACAGAGGGATAAATGCACATCGAAAAGGTTTTAATATCGTTGGCCAAGCATTCTTTTCCAGTGATCAAGATTTAGGGTATTGAGATAGAAAATAGATTAAATTGAATCCCACTAACCCGCAACAAATCCATCTTGCAACATATAATCTATATGTGAGATATTATGTTTTTGGATTAGTCTATGTTCATTGTAGAAATAAAGAAATGGAAAAATAAAAAAGAAACAACCACTCTACCAGGATTTTGGATCCTTTGTTGATGAAGAATGGAGGTCGCATCATCGTCAATCCTCGATTCATCAATGTTTGTTCGAGAGAGATCCTTCTCAGAATTTTAGAGGAATTCTAGGGTTATGAAAATAACTCTAAATTCTCTAACAAGGTTTATTAAAAATAAAATTGTTATTGTGTCGTTGTGTATCATTAAATAAAATAAACCTTCATTTATTTTATTTCTTTAAAAGTTCAAAAATTAATTTTCACAGTCCACTTGAACTAGTCGATGTTAGGCTCCGCCTAAGGTAAAGTCCCTGCTCTGAACGCAACAGTTCCCTCATATTTTTGATCTGAGTATCCATTTATAATTTATTCCAATTTTTTAGGAAAACTACATGTGCTTGATATTTAATATTTTAAAAAAAAATTAGGCAATTTTTTAGGGCACACCGAGCCTCAGAATCACACGTTGTATTAGTGCATAATCTCATAATAATTTTATATAATATATAAAAATAATACATAGAAATTTTGAGATGTTACATTCTCCCCAAATTAGGGTTTTACATCCTCAAAATCCAAAACAAAAGGTTATAAAAACAAATGAGGGTATTGAGCAGAAATCTAAGTTTCCCACTCTCATGTACTCTCCTAGATATTATCGTGCTGCCACCGAATGCACACTAGAGGAATCGATCGCCCACAAAGGATCATCTTCTATAGATCCTCGTTATCCACCAATTACTCTATAAAATTATCCCCATCGTCAATGTCCATATTTCCCCATTCAATGATGTGTGGTGGATCATGTACGTATCTCTTCAACTATGACACGTGAAAGATGTTGTGTACCCACTCTAACTGCAGAGGTAGAGCTAAGCGGTACACCACCTCATCAACTCTGTGCAGTATCTGGAAAGGGATAATAAAACTCTAAGATAACTTTCCACCCTGACCAAATATATGTATCTCTTTTCAAGGATAGGCCCAAGGAAACACATGGTCTCCCTCCTCAAACTTCAAAGGCCTATGTCCCCGGTCAGCATAAGACTTCTGATGGATATATGCATTCTTCATCTACATTTGGATGACCTGAACCTTCTCAATAGTCGTCGACACCAACTATGGGACCATGAGTGTTGACTCACCTAGGTCCATCTAGAGAAGTGGTGACCTGCAGGGTCTCCCATACATGGCCTCTAACGGTGCCATACTTATGGTGGAATGGTAGATGTTGTTGTATGCAAACTCCACCAGGGGTAGGTGATCCTCCCAAATGTTTTCAAAATCTAGAATTAAATCATGTATCATGTCCTCCAAAACCTGTATGGTCCACTAAGTCTGGTCATCCGTCTGTGGGTGAAAATATGTCCTCAAATGAAGTTGAGTCCCAAATGCCTCCTGAAATCCCTTCCAAAACCGAGTGTAAATCGAGCATTATGATCTGAGACTATCTTCGATGGAACTCCATAGAGTCAAACTATCTCTTGTATGTAGAGGAGTCCTAAGGTCTCTACTTAACTATGCTCCCAAATCTCTAGGAAGTGTGTTGACTTGGTGAGTCGGTCAAAAATCACCTAGATGGTATTGTTCCCCCTAGATGAACATGGTAACCCTATCAAAAATCCCATCGATATCACATCTCACTTCCACTCTGGCACCTCATAGTGTAGAGACAAACCAACTGGAACTTGGTGCTTGGCCTTCACATACTGACAAGTGAGGCATCTAAAATCAAACTATACCACTACCTTCTTCATCCCCGACCACCAGAACTGACATCTGAGGTCCTGGTATATCTTTTCTACACCAGGATGTACTAAAAAAAGGGGATGTATGGAACTCCCTCAAGACCTCTTCCCGTAACACCACTATTACCACTGTGCATCCTTTGAAAAGAACGACATTATCCCTACCTTTATAATATCCATTAGGGGCATGCACTGTGGACATCTGAGCATGTAAAGTATCATAGTCGATATCTCTAAGTTGTGCCTCCCTGACTCATTATAATAGTGGGGGGGTGACAACCATTGACTAGAGGTAAGTTGTTCCATATCCATCCAAAAATGATATCTACAATGAGGATAAATGCTCTGACGCCTCATTCAGTAACTATGAACTTGATCTTCTACTAAGAGCATCTTCCACCACATTCATATTCCCAGGAGTATAGAAAATCTCAAAGTCACAGTCTTGGAAGAAATATATCCATCATCTCTATCTCAAGTTTAGATCCTTTTGAGAGAATATATAATTCAAACTCTTGTGTTCATAGTAGACGATAAATCGCTTGTTCATCAGGTAGTGTTGCCACACTTCAATGAAAATACTACCGCTACTAACTCAAGATCATGGATCATGTAGTTTTGCTCAAGTGGTCTCAAATTTCATTAACCATAGGCAATCACCACTTGACCCTGAATCAGGACACAACCAAGCCCAGTTCCTGATGCATCACAGAATACTACGTACTCGACACCCTCCTCTATAAATATCAAGATGGGAGTTCTCATCAATCTCTGCCTCAACTATTGGAAACTCTCCTAGCACTTTTCTGTTCACATCAAATGATTCCCATTTCATGTCAAATATGTCAAAGGCGCTGCTACTCTAGAAAAATCAGGTACAAACCTCTGATAGTACCCATCCAAACCAAGGAAACTCAGTACATCGGTAACACTCTTGGGTGGATCCCAAGAAAGCAACACCACAATATTTTCTGGATCCACTGAAACTCCATCCTCTGAAATGTCATGCCCTAGAAAATGGACCTATCATATCTAGAAATTGCACTTCAAAAGATTATCATAAATCTATTACTCTCAGATTATTTCCAAGACCATAATCAAGTGTATCGCATGCTCATCCTCAGATGTTGAGTAAACTAGGATGTCATCAATGATGACCACTAAAAAATGGTCTAAGTAAGGTTGAAAAATCCTATTCATGAGTCCCACAAACACTATTGGGGAATTCAACATACAAAACAGAATTACCAAGTACTCATAATGGTCGTACTAACACCTAAAATCCATCTTCAATATATATGCATCCTGTAATCAAAGATATTGATAGCTAGATCTGAGGTTTATCTTTGAGAAACATCATGCCCCTTTCAACTGATCGAAGATGTCATTGATCCTCGGTAGTGGATACTTTTTCTTCATGGTCACCAGGTTCAGGCACTGTAATTCCACACATAATCTCAAGCTCCCATCTGCCTTCTTGGAAAACAAAATTGGGGCTGCCCAAGGTGAAACACTGGGTCTTTTGAAGTCCTTCCTCTTAAAGTCCTCCAATTGTACCCCCAACTCATGAAGCTCTGAGGGAACCATCTGATATACATGTGTAGATATCAGTTCCATACCAGGGTATAGATCAATGCATAAGTCTACCTCCCTATAGTGAGGTAATCATGTAACATCCTCAGGAAATAAATCCTTGTACTACTCCACCACTATAGTAAACTAATGAATCATATCATCCACTATGTTGAGGTTCAGGCTAGCCAACTGATGAGTGATCAACTAAACCCTTATATGTTTGATTCCATCTTGTGCTTCTTGGGTTTTATTTTCACCAAAAAAGGAAAACTTGGTCCCATCACTACAGACACACCGCACTCTTCACATAAAACAATCAATCTGTGCATAAACTATGGATAACAAGTCTATAATGAGAATGACATCGTAAGGTCTCAACACCAATACTAAGAGATCCCAATCAAAAATCACACCTCTAAGAGTAAGTTCATGTTATTGGAACCAGTGTGTGATCATCAAATCTCTTCCCGTAGAAGTCTCCAAGCGTAAGGGTCGATTCAACGGGTCAACTGGAATCTCCAAGTCTCAAACAAGATTCATGTCAATAAAGTAATGACTAGTACTTGTGTCTATTAAAACTACACTAATGTGGAAAATGTATAGATCATACTATGTATCATCCTTGGATCCTTGGGGTCATAAGCCTCCATCATCTGCAGCTAGCCTCATCCCTATCCTCCAGCTCCCTAAGCCTGTGGTGGACCACCTGGGGATGGTGGTGGTAATAGTTTGAACATTAAACCACCTCTTGCCTCCTTGCATTCTCCTATTCCATGTCTACCATGCTATGGACCACCATATTTATACCTTTTCCTTAGTAGTCCCTTGACCGTATCCTGATCAACTATATTATGGGTCGGGTAATCTTATGCTAAATGTCCCTGACTATGGCATGAGTAACACAATCTGTCCCCCGGATATCTCGATCCACCCTCGGATCACCTCTTGAAGTGCCTGAATTTCTTGGATCCCTATGACTACTACTAAATACCTACTTCCGAGGTCTCTACACCTCCATGACAATTATTGATTACCACTGGATGTATCTATCCATCCAAGGAACACTCAACCACCAAGGCTCACTTTAGTACCCTAGCATAGGTAGGAACTCACAAAGGGGTAATGTTGGCTCGAATGTCCCTACGTATCCCTTGCTCGAAGGTTCGAGCCCTAAAGTATTGATCATGTTTCATATCCATCGAGAACTTGGAAAGGTTGGTATGCCTTGATGAATACTCAAATACAGAAATGTCATCCAATAGGAACTATAAAATCTCCTAGATATGTATATCCCTTATCTTATAAGGTGAGAACTCCTCTCGAAAAAGGTTTTGAAACACTATCCAGAAAATATTCACCTTATCATAAGATCATGTAACTAAACCCCACCATCACCCTGTTAATCCGTATAAAAGGCTTGCTTCCATGACCACCATCTGATCTATTTGTGTCCTGACTAGATGAAAAACTCAGATCACAGCCTCAAGACAGTTCTCAACTACTTATGTGTTGGGCTCACCTCAGAACCTGAGGGGTATATACTACTGAAACTCATGAAGAGTACTCATCATGTGCTCCTCGACCATTGGTATTGTGGGTACCATGAGCTACTCTATAGGTGGTGGTATGGCTGGTGCACCAATTGGTGGTGTTATCTCTAGTAAAAAACTTTGTACCATTGTCTCATCACTAGGCAGATCATTCTCATGATCACACAATGGAATCCTGGATGGATATCTACATGGAGAAATCCTATAATAAAACAAGTTGTACCATGGTCAATAGAGTATACCTGGTGAGATGACTCTAAAAGGATGTGAGAATACACCCAAATTCTATATGATGCATGTACCATTATTTTGACTACAACTAGTGTTTCTATGTATCGAGTTGAAAATTATGTTTCTAGAGTCCTGGTGTATGGATACATTGGTCGCCACACCAACACTGGAATCCCTGGCCTGAAATCCTAACTCAAAACACTTAACATTATTTCCCCAAACCAACCTCAAAGACTCCTGATCCTTAAGTAGAACCGACCCTCCTCTGATACCACTCTGTCATGGACCATCCCAGAGGGGCCCATGTGATGACTACCCCAATCCCACATCCAATAGACTTGAGGATGATGACTAGAATCGAGTATGATTATCCCACAAATGGGGGGCGTTTTATTAAGTACCTATACACACGTACACATATCCAAGCCTCGAATGATGAAATGTAAAAACACTAAGTAAACTAGCATGAATACAATAAGATACCAACTATAGAGTACGATATTAGAAAAATAGAGAGTAAATATGGCTAAAATACAATCCCACCAAAATAAAGAGTCTGTAAAAGTGAACTCACATGTTCTTAAAACTCATCCGCAGAAAATCCTACCTGAAGGGAAAGGTACTAGACATCTGTCTGAAGCCATAGGAGCACACCTCGACTATCTGGTCTCCCTAATAACCACCTATTCCTGGTCCACCTAGGACTCTATAAAAGTGTCAATCATCTACAAAAGACATGACATGTGTGGGAAAATCATGTGTAGGGATGGGAAAAACAATACTCAGTAGGATACCCTAAAACCTTAAGGGAATACCACTAATAAATACATGAAGTATACCCCAAGGAAATTCATAAAGTATACCAAAAATAAATACGTTAAGTATACCACAAATAAATACACAAAGTATAACATAAATAAATAAATGAATTATACCACAATGAAATACACAGTCATCTCACACAGGTATAAGTCTATAGTACGCAAAATAGGATCATCAGACATAATCCATAAAATACCCAGTATCTATAAGAAATGTAGTCCCAGTGAGACAATCAATACCAATAAGACATTTAGTCTTAGTGAGACATGTATTCTCGATAAGACACATAGTCTCAGTATGAAACGTAGTCTCGGTAAGTCACATAGTCTCAGAAAGTCACATAGTCTCAATGTCACAGTTAGCCACAAGATTTTTCTCATAGCATGATCACTCCGAGAGAACCCACTCCTCAAGTAATTAGGTCATATTTACACTTCGAAAAAACCCACTTAGTATATATCTAAAAGACCATATCTTCATAAGGGTCTCAACTCTACTGATGGCACATCAAAAAGACACTTCGTTTGAATGTTATGGCACTTTTAAGTTTTAAAGGGGGTCATGGGGTCTGACCCAAGTTACCAGGTCTGACCCGACCTGCAGGACCTGACCCGCTCAGCCCGGTCCACCCCAGCTAGCCTGCTCCAGCCGGCCTACTCTAGCCTATCTACTCTGACCTGCTCTTCTGAACCACTCCAGCCTGGCTGCATCCCACACAGCCAGCCTGGCCTGCGTCCCATGTGGTCACCGTGTCCACTCAAGCATAGTCCTGTTGGCCCTCCATGTTTCACTATACCTCGCTATTCCGCAGCTCTCATGCGCTCTACTTCAGTCAGGCCTCCATGTCCTGCCACCTCCATGCGGATCCACCCTCCATTCATGTGGCCCACTGGCTCTGCTTGCCACACCACCGCATCTGGCCTCCAATACCGCCACACCATCATCGCCTCGCCTCTCTAGACCCCCACACCAGACCCACACCAGTGGTCCCTTCTATGGACCACTAGTCCACATCTGGTGTCCATATTTTGAATTATTTGTAGATCCGGGCTTCTCAGGACCTGATCTACATAGATCTGGCCTTTACTGTTGGTTATCCTCTAATCTAGGGGTATGATCGCATTTTAAACCTCCCAGCAATGTCAAACCATGGCCATGAGGGTCCAACGATGAAGAATGTGTATAACATAGGGAGAAATTATCAACGTTTTTAACATCATTGGCCAAGAGTTCTTGGATAACGATCAAGATCTGGAGGATTGGGTTAGAAAATATATTAAATCGAATCCTTCTAACCCACAACAAATCCCTCCTGCAACATACAATTGATCTCTGGGATAATCTCTTTATGGATTAGTCTGTGTTCATCATAGAAATCAAGAATGAGGAAAATCACAAAGAAACAACCTTACTACTTAGAGTTTGGATCCTTTTTTGATGAATAATGGAGGTTGCATCGTCGTCGATCCCCGATTTGCTTGTGTTTGTGGGAGATAGATCCTTCTCCACCTTTCAAAGGAATTACAGGGTTATGAAGATATCCCTAGATTCCCTGTCAATTTTTATTAAAAATAAAATCATTGCTACATCATTTCATAACGTTAAATAAAATAAAACTTCATTTATTTTATTTCTTTAAACATCCAAAAATTACTTTTCACAGTCGACCCACATTGGTAGATGTTAGGTCCCACCTAAGGTAAAGTTGCTCTGAATGTAACGGTGCCCTCAGATTTATGATTTAGGCACCTGTTTAGAAGTTATTCCACTTTTTCAAGAAAATTTCATGCTTGTGCTATTTAATATTTTAATATTTTTCAAGCAATTGTTCTGGGCACACCGGGGCTCAGAATCACACACCATCTCAGCACCCAGTCTCATAATAATTGAATATAATATATAAAAAATACATGGAAATTACAATATGTTGCATTTCTTCATTTTGGTTTTTACTTTGGTTTCATATTTCTTTCATAAAGATCCTAGAAATTTGTTTTTAAAACACTTCTACATATTCAAAAAAAATTATTAGACTCTATTAAAACCTTTTTGTGGTATCAGATCGATTTATGAAATCTAGTGATGAAATGAAAAGAAAAAAAAAGAGTTGAATTATTGTATTTAAAAAAATTATTTTTCAAAAGGGTTTACCCTTACATAGATAGGCTACATAAAGGTAAACAACTCTTTACCCTTACACAATAGAGATGTGTTAGCATAACCTAGGCATTACCCTTATGTAGATCAGTCTATATAAGGGTCATCACACCTTACCTTTATGTGAAATAAAGGCTATGTAAAGGAAATTGAGAATTTAAAAGTGTTTCATAAAGGTAATCAGGCACTTACCCTTACACATACAGGTATTACATAAAGGTAATTAGAATTTTTCTAAAATCATGTAAAGGTAACTGATCACTTTAATCTTACATGTATAGGTATCAGAGCCACTGGATAAAGGTTCTCAAATTTTACCCTTATGTAGCGTATGAAAATTTAATATTAACATTATGCATGTCATTTGGATAAAGGTATTACCTATAGGCAAGGTGTTGCGTAAGATTAAAGAGAGGATACCCTTACATATCATTCTTAACTTGAGATATATAAAGGCAATGAGTGACCTACCTTTATACAAGAGCCCCAACAATCAATTTACCCTTACCTAGAGTGTATGTGTAAGGGTAAAGAGAGATTAACTTTATATAGGAATAGGTTCCTGCATAAGGGTATACAAAATATATTTTAAAAAAAGTTTTTATACTTTAATATGATTTTAATAGTTTATAATATGTTTATAAATAATTATAAAAATAATTTTGGTATATTTTAATTTATAAAAGGTTTATAAATTAAATAATTATAAATTTTTTATAATTAATTAAATGTTTATGAAAAAAAATTCCCAAATAAGAAATGTAAATATTTATAATAACTTTAAAAATGTATATGGAAATTCTTATGATATATAAATAAAATGTTTTATTTAGAAATAAAAAAAATTATTTATAAAGGGTTATAAATTATGAAATAAGGAAAAATTATAAAATTTCTATATTTAAATTATGAATTTTTAATTATTAATTATTTTGAGTTGTTCAAAATTAAAGGTGGTTATTTTGAAATTATTTAAACCACATAAAAAGGTGTTTTTATGATTGATATGATGAAGGTTTAAATAATAATTAATAATATGATATTTAGATTATATAAAATGTTTACACAATAGAAAATATATTATAAATATTTTTTGATTCATATAATATCATATATTTAAAATGGAAACTTCATATAACGATTAATATGAAATAATTCGTATTGTAATGAATATAAAATTTTTATATTAAAAATTATGGAATGTTTATAATGTGAAAGCTAAAAATTATTAAAGGTTTATAATTATCTTTAATTTATTAATTTTTCATAAATTTTTATCTCATGTTTAAATATTTGAATTGTTAATTTATTTAAAAAGGTAATCCCTCACTACTAGAAAAGTTCCCTATACCCACAGTTTCAAACTGTGGATATAGCCCATTAAACTGTGGGTATAGGCTATACTCATGGTTTGATGAACTGTGGGCTCCCAAGGCGTCGAGATTGCCCTATACCCACGGTTTTACAGAAACCGTGGGTATATCCCACTGAAATTTCAACTTACCCACGATTTACAGAATCGTGGGTATACATTTTTACAGCAGAAATTAGATACCCACGGTTAAGTAAACCGTAGGTACAAAGGGTTCTGCAGCAGCATATTTACCCATGGTTTAAAAACTATGGGTATAGAGTGTTATAGAGAAGCATATTTACCCACAGTTCTCAAACCATGGGTATATATTCTTTTCCTAGAAATAGCAGCTTCCCCCTCTGGACAGAACCCCCTTGCACACCCCCCCCCCCTGACACCCCCCCTAGACCCCCCCCCCCAGCCTGCACCCCCACTGCCCCCATGCACCCCTAGTACCACCTGCACCTAGAACCCCATCCCCCCCCCTTGACACCCCTCTGCACCCAGCCCCCCACAACCCATTGCACCCAGGTCCACCTCCCCCCGCCCACCTGCACCCCCACTATCCACCCCCCCCCCACCCATCCCCCCCCCCCCACTACCCATTACACCTAAGTCCCACTCCCCCCCACCTGCACCCCCACTGTCCACCCACCCACCTGCACCCCCATTTTCCACCCCCTCCTGGACACCCCCCTGCACCCCCAGTACCACCTACACCTAGCCCTGCACCCAGCCCCCCCATCCCCCCTGTACCCAGCCCCCTCACTACCCCCTACACCCTGGTCCCCCACCCCCCCACCTGCACCCCCACTCCCCCCTACACCCATCCCCCCACTACCCCTGCACCCAGGTCCCCCTCCTCCCCACCTACACCCCCACTGTCCACCCCCCCCCCCACCTACACCCCCACTACCCCCCCCCCCCACCTCCTGGACACCCCCCCTGCACCCCCAGTACCACCTTCACCCAGCCCCCCAACCCCCCACTACCCCCTGCACCCCCAGTACCACCTGCACCCAGCCCCCCAACCCCCCACTACCCCCTGTACCCAGGTCCCCCTCCCCCCCACCTGCACCCCCACTACCCCCTCCCCCCACCTGCACCCCCACTATCCACCCCCCCCCCCCCCCCACCTGCACCCCCACTGCCCCCCCCCCCCACCTGCACCCCCACTGCCCCCCCCCCCCAGACCCCCCCCCCCCCCCCCCGCACCCCCAGTACCACTTGCACCCAACCCTGCACCCATCCCCCCAGCCCCCCACCCCCCCCCCCCACTACCCCTTACACCCAGGTCCCCCTCCCCCCTCACCTACACCCCTACTGTCCACCCCCCCCCCCCCACCTTCACCCCCAGTACCCCCATTGTCCACCCCCCTGCACCCCCAGTACCACCTGCACCTAGCCCCGCACCCCCCTTGCACCCACCCACCCCCCCCCCCCTCCCTGCACCAAGCCCCCACCCCCCTGTGAAACCACTGTGAAACAATTCAAACCAGAATGAAAAAGCAATAAAACCACAATGCATTGTTTTCACTAGTTAAAACATAAGCAGAGCTGGCCAAAGTGTTCAAAGAAGAAAAAATTTCTTATCAGAAAAGTCCTAAATAAATTTTTAATGACAAAGCATCACAATATTTTATCTCTTATTGAATCCAAAAAAAAGTCTAATAGAGGATTCAAAAAATACATCCTTCCTGCACTGGAGTGTGGTTAACCAGATCAGGCTACACCAATCCAACAATCTCCCTTTTTGAATCCCTTGATGAGAAGGAGGTTAATAGTGGCCTTTGTTCTCTAAATCTTGAGAGTTTGGCTGGTCCTCATGGGTTCACAAATAAATTATTTATGTTCTACTGGGACATAGTTTGTGATGATCTCCTTAATGCTATGAGGGAGTTCTTTAACCACACCTCAATGCCCTATGAAATCAACTCTAATTTTATTTCCCTGATCCCAAAGAAGGAAAATGTTGTGGATTTAAAGGATTTCAGACCTATTGCTATTGGGAATACCTTTCCAAAAATCATTAGAAAAATTATTGCTATGAGGTTAGGTCCCATTGCTCGTGGGTTTATCTCTTCAAATCAGTTTGTATTTATCCCTAGTAGTAATATTCATAACTGCCTCTAAATGTGTTAACATCATGAAACGAAAGTTTAAACATGGTAACTTTTCCTTAAATATTGATATCTCAAAGGAATTTTATACAATAAAGTGGAGTTTTATTTTTGAAGTGCTCAGAAGGTATGGACATCCCCCCTGCACCCCCATTCCCCCCTAGACAGCCCCCTTGAACACCCCCATGCCCCCCTGGATAGCCCCCTTACACCTCCCTGAACATCCCCCTTGAACCCCCACTAGACACCCACTCCCACCTAGACACCCCCCCTGGACACCCCCCCCTGGACACCCCCCCCCCCTTGACAGACCCTGGACAACCCCTCCTAGACACCCCTCTTGCACCCTCCCCCCTGCCCTACAGACCCCCCGGACAGCCCTTGGACACCCCCCCTAGACAGCCCCCCTAGACACCCCACTTGTACCCTTCCCCTACCCTACAGACCCCCCGAAACCACCCCCCCCCCCCAGACAGTCCTTGGACACCCCCCTATACAACCCCTCCTAGACACCCCACCTGCACCCTCCCCCCTACTACTAATAGTTTCATTCATAAGAATACAATGGTTATTGATCCACCAAACCAACAAGTTACATTTAATTGGGATTTCTTTACACTAGTATAGATTTTCACCACCAATGATACCATTTAGAATCTAATGTATAGACCTATAAATCTTGGCTAGGAAAACCCCCATTTGAGACTTCGTTAAGACTAAACATTCCATTTAAGAAGATACAATAATGTTATCAAAACATTCACTTTTATGGTGGTTAAGAACAACCTGTGTAAAATAGGGGTAACAACATGACTTGGCAAACAAAATGTTGGGAGTCAGACAGCCTGGAAAGCCAAGAGGGGAACCTGCCTAGTTGTCAAACTAGATGTTTATGTTTCCTCATTCCACAATCCACCGAGACTGGTTCTTGAGAACAAGAATGTTCCCATGCAACTCCTTCCACATCCATGAGACTTTCCCTTTGGATCCTCAAGGTCAGATCATTACTTTGACATATATGAAATTTTCTCATAGAGAACGACCTTCAATAACCTCCCAAGCAAACTTAGCTTGAAAAATGTGCATTGATCCTCGACACTGCATAAGTTGATACTACCATCTACCACTAGTCTGTCCATCCTTATCCACACATCCCTAGGAAAATATTCCCTCAATAAAATATGAAAGAAGTCATTATCTTTTCAATATTACCCAACACCACTTTCAAATCCATTAGGACTGATAAGACATGAATCGTAATGGTGTGGTGGCTGGTGTGGTGGCTGGTGTGGGCTAGTGTGCAGGTGGCTGCGGCGTGACCGCGGAGTGACCGCAGCATGTTGTCCTGGTCCAACGACATCCGCGGGGCATCATATTCTACCAAGGAGTGAAGGGAGCAGGAAGAGGCGAGGCAACATTCCGGTCGTCGCCCCGCTGGCAGAAATTGTGATTATTCAATCTCAACATTGATCACAAGACTCATGAAATACTATCACAGAGCTGATCATCCATCAGATTCCTCATTGTTCTAGAAATATCCTACTACACTATATGAGGTGTGTGTTTTTTACTATTCTCACACAGAAAAAAAAAAGATAATGTAGAATCATTTTCTCTACAAGGGTCAAAACACTCATCTAATCATCGGGATCATAAAAATATCAAACTCTGAATGACACTTTTCCAAATACAAATATTATTATAAAAGTATTCTCAAGTCTTATTATTGTCTAACATTTACTATGATGTCCCTCGAGCACTTAGATGGTCCTTGTATAATACAAATAGCAAGCTTCACCCTCATCTCTAATGTTGTCTACAGGTGACTAAATATTTTCATGAGAGACTCAATCAAGAGATTTGCTACCTAAGGGCCTCCCTCCCCATTAACTATGGGTAGGTAATGTATCTAAAACTCTATCTAGGTATCATACATCGAATTCTGATAGGAATGCGAACCGCTATGGGGTGTCATCCTAGAGCAGGGCCAAATCACGGTATGACCGCGGTGTGACCACGGTGTGCCCGGTCCAGCAACATCCGTGGGGCAGCATCTTCCGACCAAGAGTGAAGGGAGAGAATGAGACACATCTACTTTATTTCATTTCATCTTTACTATGCTTGGATGCTTCTCCAAGATATTCATCATAGATGAACCTTAATAGAGCATATTTAAAAGAAATTACCTCATAGGATGGATGAGACACATCTACTATATCAGCGCATAAGATAGTATTTTTCACCTTCTCTTGAATGGGAGGAATAGGGCCACTAACCTCTCTACTAGAGGAAACTAATTCAAAAACAGGATTATCCAAAGGGGGGGATTATTGTAACCAAGTCTTGATTGGTTGGATTTGTGGAAAATATATGAGGTATGAATGAGGTATGTTTGATTAAAGTGGCATGGGATTTTTCAAGAATACTAGCATGAAGATCTATTGCATGAAGATGTGTTGAAAATTTATATATAAAGAGTGCATTCGATGTGTTAACATAAAGAAGAAGTCTTGGAAGGGTACAGAAGGAGAAGGTATGCATGGAAAAATTTCATAATGAAATGATATTCATGATTTGGAGATATTTATATGTTTTTGGTGTCTCTAACAAGGGATTAATCACCCCCACAAACAATTAATTAAAACAGTAGTAGAAAATAAATAAAATTTCGACATGACCCATCCGTATTTCGGACATCCATGCTGAAGGAAAAGAAAATAAATAGAAGCAACATAGTAAAATCAGACAAAAATGAAACACACTATCAATCCCTCAACTACCCTGATCTCCCTCCCCTGTAAAGAAAACCATGTAGCCGCCTCCAGTGCCCTTCTAGCCCCCTTCGCAGAATATAAGTACCCTTCGTCCATAGAAAGTGGTAAAAGGCCTAAGTGGCCGATGAGATAAAGAAAATAAAATAAAAAATCAACTAAAACATATTTGTCTCCTCTTCTCTAGCAACAATGAGTGGTTTTATAATGTCATTATAGATAGAGCTTCAGAAGGATTCTTCCCATGTTTCCCAGATTTGTCACCCTTGTATTTCCCATACATATGCATTATGAAATGGTGTTTGTACAGGTAATGTTGCTACGAATAGTTTTGGTGTAATCATTGCTAGTCTAAGAACTAATAATGTAAGCACTGCTACTATAATGATGTTAGTATAAACATTGCTAGTGTGAATACTACTCTTATAAGAAATGATAGTGTAATGTTGCTACTAATGAATCCCAATGTGTAAATATGTAAACTTTTCCAGTGTAAACATTGTTTTTAGTATGGGATGCTAGTGTAAGCACTCCTAATATAAAGGTTATAGTAGAATATGTGATAATCTAAGCAATGATACTTAACCATTTCTAGTCTTATTCTAGTGATAATAATGTAAATATGTATTCGAACCTGTTTTTGATGGTGTAAAATATTAGAATATTGGGATTGATCATCAATTTCCTTGCGTTTAATGCTGCTACTAAAAATAATAGAACCTGCATAATAGGATTGGTAAAATTATTAGATGATTTATGTTATATAAATTTAAATATTAAATAATATAGGGGTAATAACTACCTGATGTTTATGCTCTCGTAAAAAATGCACCTTAAACATCCATTTAATACAAGCACAATAATTATGAGAATGATTTCTTTAAATGAAATATTAGTTGAGATAAAGATAAAATCATTCATACTCACTGGATTATAAGCATCGTCATCAAAGATATTTGTATCTGCTTCATCATTGGACTCCTCTTTTGTTTCAAGAAGACTTGATGGTTTAATTTTTATCACAGTTCCAAGTGATTTATTAGGTAATTTTTCCTACACAAAAACTTCAAATGCATAATTAGTGACCAGAATTACAAAGATTATATAAAATATATCAAACTAAAAACCATTGGCACTATTTATATAATACACAAGCATTAATAAGAACCCTCACATATTCATCATAATCACTTTAGATAAACCAGAGGAATCGCTCTCAGAAACCTTGGTGGCAGAAAAAAATGACTTTTTTAGAGAGTAGACTGCTCATTCAAAGTAGGATAAGCTTTAGCAGGAGCCCCCTAAAATATAACATAGTTTAATAATCATTAAAAAAGAATGAAACAAAAAAAATGCAGATTTGTATTGGTTTTTTATAAGCATACCAAGAAATGATAACCATAGACCACTCATATTCATAGTTGATAAATGCTCACTCCTTCAGAATCACTTTCAAAAGAGCTTGAGGAATCAGAGCTGCTGTTGGGATTCACTTTCTTATCAGAAGAAACAGTTATGTTTTTAGCACCAGTGTGGGATGGCTTAGTTGAAATTATAGGCTTGACAATAGTATCCTATAGAAATGCATTCAAGGCCAATTAATACACAAGTGCCTCATCCAGCCTTCCTTCATTGTATTAAGTAGAAATAAACAGAGTAATTGAAAGAAAATTTAGTTTTTGGACCCATGGATAGAAGTAGCAGAAGGAACTCTGACACCACTACAATTTAATTCAGTGTTTTGAGACATTATATAATATTATTACAAGTAATACTACCTGGGGTAAAGCCAATTTCAGTCATCATTCTTTGGAAATTAAAACCATGGTCTTCTTTTCCTTTTCTAAGAAAATCTTGCATGACATAGTCATATATATTGATATCATCACACCCTTGTATTCTTGTTTCCATGCACATGTACAGAATATAATTAATATGATTCGAACACAAATTCAAAGGTGTTTAAACTATATGCATAATTCATTTTCATAGTTTAAACTAGTTGTAGAGTTCATTATGCATACACGTTCATTTGAATACAAATTGAAAGGTATTACTTTTATTTTGCTATGAGCAGTTTGAATGTAATAATCATTGTATTTTAAACAATATACACAAATATCTTACTAAATACAATCATAGATAGAAAAAAACCATGATAATTCTTTGAAAACACTTGTAAAAAACAAACCTTAGTGAAACATACCTTTAGGCAAGACAAGATCTATGGAATCTCATACCTGCAACCCAGTTGCAAATAACGTCATGAACGAAACACATTCAAAGCTCCAGCCATACATGAGCTTGTAACATTTCCATGAACACTGAGTTGCATTGCCAAAAAACACCAAGTTCCCCCCCCCCCTCTCCCCCCTGAACCTAGCCCCACCCCCCAGCACCCACCCCCCCACCCCCCCCCCCCCCCCGCATCCAGCCCCACCCCCTGCACCCAGCCCCCCTCCCCCCTGCACCCAGCCCCACCCCCCAGCACCCAACCCCCTCCCTACACCTAGCCCCACCCCCCCTGCACCCAACCCCACCCCCAAACACCCATCCCCCCCCTCCCCCCACTACACCCAGCCGGACCCCCCCCCCCCCCCAGGCACCCAGCCCTTCCTCCCTCCTGCACCCACCCACCCCCCCTACACCCAGCCCCACCCCCCTGCACCCAGCCCCACCCCCTGCACCCAGCTCCACCCCAAGCACCCATCCCCCCCCACTGCACCCAGCCCCACCCCCTGCACCCAGCCCCCCTCCCCCTACACCCAGCCCCACCCCCCTGAACCCAGCCCCCCCCCCCCCCTACACCCAGCCCCCCTCCCTACACCTAGCCCCACCCCCCACCCCCTGCACCCAACCCCACCCCCAAGCACCCACCCCCCCCCCCTCCCCCCACTACACCCAGCCAGACCCCCCTGCACCCAGCCCTCCCTCCCTCCTGCACCCACCCACCCCCCTACACCCAGCCCCACCCCCTGCACCCAGCCCCACCCCCTGCACCCAGCTCCACCCAAAGCACCCATCCCCCCCCCACTACACCCATCCCCACCCCCTGCACCCACCCCCCTCCCCCCTGCACCAGTCCCCCCCCCCTACCTGCACCCACCCCCCCCCCCAGCACCTAGCCCCACCCCCAGCACCCAGAACCCCCCCCCCCCCAAGCACCCAACCCCACACCCCTACACCCATCCCCCCTCCCCACCCTCCCCCTACACCCAGCCCCCCCCCCCCCTCCCCACCCCCCCTACACCCAGCCCCACCCCCCTGCACCCATCCCCCCTCCCCCCTGCACCCTTCTTACAAAGCTACCTATAAACCCAAAAAAAATCTCTAGCATTTACCATATCATTTAGGTACTTGGGATCTCAAAAAACCCAACCAGATCAATCAATAGAACAACTTCATATTTTAAAAAATGAAAATTTTAGAAATAACAACTGAGGAATATATTCCTTTTTTAACTACATTAATTTAGAATTTTCAATTCAATAATTTTTGAAAAATAAAGAGATAATAAATGGAATCCAATGTCAATATATGGGATATCATTTAGAGTTAAGTATTATATGGTAGTAAGGTCATTTCTTACCCATATTCATGAATAAGGATTCTAATGTTAGCTTTATGTAAATGCATGCAAAAAATTATGTAGAACTTTTCAGAAGAAAACAAATTAACCATTCTCATCCATACAAAAATTCAATTCAAGTTCTTAAATTGCATACATAAGTCTCCCTACTAATTCAAAAATGGAGGGTATTAATATCCCCCCATCACCAACATCCCCATCCCCATGTCCATGCCAATCATCATCATCGGCAACAACATCATCAGCAGCCTCATCACCAACAACAGCATCAGCAGCATCAACAACATCCTCAAGGCATTATTTCTCCATCCCCTTAATGCTAGTAAATGTTCCCATTGATATTATTACTATAGGTTTTGTAAAATATAATAATCCTTACACCTCCATAACTTCTTCCCTTATTTATAAATTTTTTATCATTTGATTGTTTTTTATTCAAATTACATTTCTTCTTCAAACAAGGGTAATACAAAATACATATATTGAGGATATCACACCCCATAATGGTGGCAGAAATACCAACCCTATCTGATATATAGGTAGAGGATCTTATGCCCCAAACCCATGGGGTAAATTTCTAACCCTTCCTAGGAATGGTGAGATGAAATTATTCCCTGGTGTAAATTTATCATCAAGGAGGGATTCTATTTACTAAGAATTATTAATAGATAAGCCTATTTACTATAATGTTGATATGTTGATCATGTTAGATTCTGCACATGCCACATATCTATCTTCAGAAGTAGCTCCACCATCATGTCTGATGTGTAAGGTCACTTTTAAGGTACTTTTTATATGTAAAAATATAGTCCTGAATGAAAATTCTAGGTCACCATATAGTCTTGGTATAGGTATACGATGTGTTCCCAAGGTAAACATCATATATCCCTTAGGAAATTGATATCCCATGTACAAAACCCAAAAAGGGGAAGTAGAAATATGACTATAATATGTGTGGAGAGGTGGATATGGTGTATAGGATCCATAGGGATAGTTGGCAGGTTCTCCATCTTCACAGGTCATGTTCTATCAAGGAAAAATGGAATGTTGTATTAAACCTCATGGTTTGTGAGGCTACTCAGGCTTCCTGGGTGTATATTCCCTATACACAAAACAAATATCTATATAAGGGTAACATATTGTATGATTTAACCACACAATGTGTGGTATTTAACATATCCTAGAATCCCTAGCTATTGTACCTACCAAAGTACATGATGAGTGTTCTTTAGAACTATACGCCATGTAGTTGGGTTATAAGATCTAAACATTACTCTAGTCTTTGATTAATTTCTACTTCCTCTTATTTTTCTTCATATATCACTTGAATTGCCTTTGGCCATGATAAACATGATAATGCCACCTATGTAAAGTGGTTTCTATCCTTTGGTACCTGGATTGATGATTCATATCATAATATTGTCGATGAGCATATTGTTATTCATGAAGAAAACCCAAATCCAGACTCCCATGTCCCATTTTATCTTATCCTATAATCCATCCTCACACTGTAATCCTACATGGAGAACACACAATGTAAATATATGGAATCTATTTTAATTGTGCAATAAAATAAATCTGTGATATTATTTGAATCATCAGCTAAATATCTAAAGTTAGTGATGAACATGTAAATAATGGTGGGAGAAATAGAAGAAACCACATGAATGAAAATGATGATCCTATATGATCAGGAATCATCTAAATTCGCATAAAATAAATAAACAAAGAAGTAATTTTTATTCCCAATATCAGTTATCCCAATATCATAATTTCAACCAAATATCATAAGTTAAAAGGGTCATCTTCTACCTAAATATTGATTCAATTTAAAGAAAATTATTCCATGTTCAAATCAAGAAAAAAAAATGGGGATAAATCCATATATATAAATTCCCTACCATGATGGTGAAATGATTTTTATTTGATTCTACTTCACATCGAAGGTACTTTTTATTGACATCACTAAAAAACTGATATTCTTCCCTAATTTTTCATCACCACCAAGCCCTCATTCCATATTCTTCTTCCTCTCCCTCTAAGGTTCATGTGGTCATAGAATAACTAACCCTTGGGAGATTTCATAATATGTATTAAATAAATAAATTAGTGTGTTTCTCAATATAATAACCAATTAATTAAATAATTAAATTATTTAATTAATCATCTCATAACCGAAAACACCCAAGAGTCCCAATTAAAATGAATCTTAAGCCATGAATATGGTAAAATTCACATTTCAGATTTAATCTCTATCTTGGTTTCTCAATATGAAACTGTATTTAAGATATATAATAAACTTTAAAAAACATACAATGCATGGAATAAAAATAATATAGTATATTTTTATATTATTTCTGAAGATCCTTGACACTCTCTTTTATATGAAAAAGTAGACTTGGGGTAAACATCACAATATGGAACTAAAGAAACCTTCAAAAAAATTGTGAATTTTCATAATCCATGCCTACTGGTTTCCACTACTTGCATAACTACCCCCTATCTTAGAGTCTATTAGAATGGATTCCTATAAAGAGATGGGTCACTCTGTAACAGTAATTCTAGAAACCCGTGAACAAATTCCTACCCTATTTTTTGAATTACATGTAGACACCCTCCCACTAAAAATACTGGTATCATTAATACAAGTCAAAACTCATTATAGAGGAGGCTAGTGAGATTCTCTCTCCCCTCACCCCACCTCATGAGGGAGAACTACTACCAAAATATCCTTCTCCCTGAGTGAGGAAAAATTTAACCTAGGATTTCCTAAAGGATCCTCCATTACTCCATGCCATCATGGGATTCACAATAAATATTTAATTTCCTTTCTATATTAACTCCTACAATATATCTGAAGGAGGATTAATCGATCCCCCATCCCAAATGATAATCCTAGACTCACTACACCATAATTAGTAGGTGAATTCACTACAACACTAGTAAATAGATTCGAGGAGGCTCCTTTCCACCCCTTTCTCTCCTACCAAAGCCACCACCTAGCTCACAAATCTATGGAAGAACCTCCATCATTAGCTCCATAACAACAATAGATAATTCTAATTCAAGCATAGAATTAGTAATAAACTCAACAGGACTATCAAAATTCATTGATAAATGGAAAGGAAGTATATATCAAACCACTATATGAATTTTGAGACATAAATCCATGTGATTATCCAAATAGTCAAAGTGATGAAAATACATAGTATTACATTCATAAACAATCTTAGGGATAAGACACGTACCATAATCAAAACTAAACTAAATGAAATCTAGGACAGTTTGATATAGTCTTGATTAAATACATAATCTAGCCTGAATGGGTGACTTCCTTGTCATTTCCAAATAATCAGCCTATAAGAATACCTTGAATGCATCACCAAAATGATTAAGAACTCTAGGGATCAAAATAAAGAAAATTCAAAAGGAATATATTTCAATGCATGAATCACCAGATTCCAACACATCAGAAAATAATATAGAGGCTGAAAAGCATGAAAGATATGAGACCAAAAAACCACAAATTCCTCTTCATACACTCATCTAATAGAAAAAGAGTGGGGCCTAATGCTCCCTAGCATCACCTTTTTACTCCAAACCTAACTCTAGGTTCACTTGTTGATCAAACACATATGTTGAAGTCTGTCATAATCTTTATATTGAAAGCAAGATAAGTTTGAGAGATGATATCTCAAAAAACCAACTCAACGGAAGAGATCTCAACCACTGGAAAAACAAGTAGAATAAATTACATACCTAGATGTCGGAGCTGGGGGAAGGAAGTCGGAGGCTGGGATGGGATGTTTCCAGAGTTGGGGGAAGTTGAGGCAGAGTCCAAGGTTGGGAGGAGAGGGAGCCGAGAGGGGGGACATCACTGAAGCTGGGGGCAGGGAGGCGGAAGTCGGGACGTTGAGGCTGAGGCGAAGGCTGGGAGGGAGGTCGGGAGTAGAGGAGATGGTCAGGACTCAGTGGTTGGATGGCCGAGAGGTGGAGGTTGGAGAGGAGAGGAGGGGGCTGAGCAGTGGAGGTCAGATGGCCAGGAGGCGGTGGTTGGGTAGGGGAGGAGAGGGTCAGGAGTCGGGGAAGCGAGGAAGAAGAAGAGGGTTGGGAGTCGGGGAAGCGAGGAAGAAGAAGAGGGCAATGGAAGTGATGGTAAGGGGGAGGAGGATCCCAAAGGCATCCAGGTAATTGGGTATAGGTTTCCCATGGTTTTATTAAAACCATGGGAATAGATCATAAAAAAAGAGATATCCCCACGGTTTTTCTAAACCGTGGGGATAGATGCATGGGGAAAGATCCCCTTTCTAGTAGTGACTATTTTATTCATAGTTATGAATTGTTTATATTATTAATGTGTATGCCAAAATCTATATTATAATTTTCTTTTAGGATAGAGCCTTGAATTTTCATGCTAGGAATGACTCCATAATGAATTAAGATTCTCATCTACCTTGACATCTATTTTAAATTGAAGTTATTATATTGAATTTATTTATTGAATATATTGTGAGTATATTAGGAGTTAAATTTATGATGAATTTGGTTCTCTATTGAGTAAAGTGACCCCGGATAGAAAGACTTGGGTTCAGACTACCTACTTACCAGAAGGCCTATGCCATGTCTAGGAAAGTGAATGGGGTTGTCTATCTATCACTATGGGCTTACTCATGTGGATATTCTCAATCTAATATAATTATACAACTTTACATGAAGTGTTCATGTAACTTATGCATATGATTCATTTGGATATGTATGAATATGTTTGGCTAATATTTTTGGGTGGGTAACACAAACCTGGGGATTGTGTAATGAGTTACACATTAATATGGTTTTAACATATTGATTTAGTGGAGAAAATAAGATTCCAAACTAAATTGATAGAAGTATGTATACATAAAAGGTAATAAAATGAGATAATATGGTGAGATAAAATCCCCATAAAATATTAAGTGTGAGATTCCTTCCAAAGAGACACTTTTTGAGACCTCAATCATCCAACTGGGTAGTTTCACACCAAATTGGGGTGTCTTTAGATTATCTTGTGTAAAGAAATCAAGTAATGAGAGATATTGGATCATACTTGGGTAGTTTCACACCAAATTGAGGTTCCCCTAGATTTTCTTGTGACTAATTCATTTTTGAAATTTTTTTGGGGGTTAGACTATCTGAGAAACCACAAGGGTTGGGATACTAGATGAATAGATTTGAGTTTATCCATATGATGGATTGAATAATAGTTTTTCCACTAAATTATCCAATAATCATATATGATATGATTAGGATGATTCCATACCAAAATAACTAAGTAGTGAGTTTCATGATAAATAAAGCACATTTTCATATTGAAATATAGATCTTATCCCACTAATGGGTATAATTAATTTCATTAAAATGATTCATCATTTTAGTTAGATCCCATTTAATAAAATTCCATATTAAATGGTTAATAATACATAATACTCATATGATAAAATATTATATTGTAAATAATATCATCATCATTATCATTAAGCTAAACTTTGTAATTAATCCTTGAAAAGGAGAAATTTAATAAAATTATCTCTTTAAACTGGTAACTAAATAAAAGTTCCTAATAAAGATTAGTGACATAATAGAAGTTATTTTAGAAAATTATACATTCCATAACAATTCATTCCTTAGAAACCAAGTGTTGAAATTTTTCAACAAGAGAATATAGATACTTATATAAAAATGTATTGATTCATTTAAGGTTTCAAAGGGTTTAAAAAGGAAGAGAGACTTGTTATTTTTAAGGAATTTATCTATTTTTATCTATAGATATGTTCTGAAAAAGTGAATGAATTCAATAAAACATTTACCTGATATTATCAAAGTATTGAGAATGTATGAACTTTGCATATGATTTCTAGATTCTATTATTGTATAGATAATACAAGAAAGTAAAAGTTCGAAAAGGAAGAAGAAAATTTAGTTGAAAATTTTAACAATACTTATTAAAAAAGAAAATCAAGGTCATTTAAACCTAGGGTTATCAGGAATGAATAGTAATAATTCAATATGATTGGATTATACAAGATATACCTGAAGGGGTTTTTAAAACACCATAGAATATCTATGTCAGGTATGGATGTTATAGAAATTAATTATTTGATTCTAAAGGGTATGGGATACTGAATTTATAGTTGACAAATTATTATAAATATACACGAGTTAAAAATAAAAGGAATAATTGATTGATATTTTAATTTATATTCATGACATGAATTAAATAGTTACTACATCTAGAATTTAAATATAAATGATTTTATCAAGATAAAATGAATCTAAGTAAAATATGTTTATCTTTATATCATTTAGCTTATGTGATAAGATAAACTTTTCAATAAAAATAATTGATATGAAAAAATATGTGATGATTAAATTAATACACATGGTTTATGATTCACCAATTTTTATAACATATTTTTTAGTATAACAATTGGATAAAAAAATTTAACCAACTATTTGTCAAAAAAATATGGGTGCGTGTTCATACCACACATTTTTGTTATATTTTAATAAAGACTTATTTTCAAATAAAAATGTTCCAAACACATATAATACCATATATGATATGAAAATAATAGTTTACTTAAAAAATATTCATACTAAAAGGAAATAAAATTTATTTCCTAACACAAAATAATTTTGTGTATTTTAGAAAAATATTATGAAAAAAATAGTGTCTAAGAGGCTATTGGGAGTATTTTTGGACTTAGAGAAGTTCAAAGTTAACAAATAAATGGTTACATTAATATTAAGTTAAATTTATTTCCCCTTAATATCAAAAAATATTTTAGGATGTGTGATGGTAAATAAAAATGTAAAGTGTTACATTTAGTTACCATTTAGAAAGTGGATATCACTATTTTATTAAGGTTTGTACCAGTATAATATTAAAGTATTTTTCTCAATATCCTAAGAGAGTTTGGGATATATGAAGATGAAGAAAAATGTAAATATATTCATTTAGTTATCATGAAAAATTAAAGAAACTATTCCTTAAAGTATTATACCAGTAAAAGTGTTGTCACTTTATCCTAAAATAGTTTAGGGTATGGTGGTAAAGAGAAATTTAAAAAGTTTCATTATTTATCATAACAAAGTGTTATCATTTTATCCTAAAAGATTTTAGGAGTGATGGTAAACAATAATTTAAGAAGTTACATAATTTCAATAAAAAAATAACGGAATAGGGTTCCAATTATAATGATGATAAACTTATAAATAGTTCTCTATAGATGAAATAATTTAAAATAGTAACATTTGATGTTGAGAAATTGATAAGTTTTAATATGTTCAATAAGTTGAAAAGTTAGGAATATGATTCCTAAGTCTCACCATTATCCAAACTGGATTAATTCATAGATTTTTATCACTAAAGATTTAGTGGGAGGGTTTTATCATATGGTATTATAGAGATGTGACGTGGATTACATATGATTTAATGTGCCAACAAAACCTAGAAAGTGTATAAAACATAAGGTTTATCTGGTGGTTTTACATATATGATATGTTAAACTAGTTATTATGTTGTATTTGTTAAATATTCTTAAAAATTTAAGAATTTTAAAATGTATCATAATAAAGGAAACCTTCAATTTGTCATTATTTTATGTTGGATACATAAATATATATATATATATATATTTTGGGAAATGTAATGATAATTAACATCTCAAATTATGGATTTGATTATATCCTTAATTTATATTCTTCATGTATTATTATAGGTTATGATGAAATGTTAAGGTTACTATGAGTAGTATTCTTGTATAGAGATACATAATATGCTCATGAGGTGCAAGAAAACGAATGGGGTTATTTGTGTGTTTTAGATGGCCTACTATGTTTACCAGATGTATTTTCATATAAATGTCTTTGGTATACTAGGGGTGCATGGATTATATTTGACTCAACACTACCTGAGGTTGGTGATATACCTAGCATGAGAACCTTTATAATTTGATACCCTACTTATGTAAATTAAGATATGAACTTAGCTAATATGAGGGTAGTTTGGTGTTTTGTTGATCATATCATTGGTTGCAGCTTAACCAAGATGGGATTTATCCTATCATGTGACAAGTATGAAATCAAGGCCCTCGATTGAGATAGACTATGTGAGTGTACCACCACACCTAGTTATTGTATATCTATATGGATAAGGGACATGTATGTGATTATCCATAAGGATTAATGACATGTGATGTATCCATTGATCAGTTCAGTCTATACTCTGAGAATCAAGAACAAAAGAGTTGGCTATATGGGATTGACATATTCTATGTCTCATGTCACTCGATGTCTTGGATAAAGAAAAAATATGAGAATGGACATTTTCATATGATATAGACCAGTGGACATAGGTATAGAGATACATGTGTTCAATATAGATCATGCCATATCTTTTTATAGCTTTAGTAGAATTAATTATCTTCTAGAGGATTCTCTTTACTTCAGTATATGGATCTGAAGAATCATATTTGTTTTCAATGCTATAAAGACCCATAGGGTCACACTTTGTGGTTTAATGGATAGAGATTGATTTTTGACTCAAATAGATACCCTAAAAATGTTTTTATTGTTAATTCAAGTGTTTTGGATAGGTATTCACAAGGTATTTCATATAATGAGATACTAAGTGAAGTTAGTGACAGATTTCCAAAAGTGTTTTGGAAGATATCCAAAGGGGGTTTTGGATATCCTAAATCTTTATATGTATATATGATATATATATAAAAAATATCATATTTTATGAAAATTGTGATTTTCATTCACATGTATTTTATGATTATGATAAAAATAATAAAATGTTATCATTTATTATCCTCCCATATTATTTTTCATTTATTATAAAGTTTCATTAGATGAACATATGGGGAAATTTATTCATTCATTAGATGTAGGAAGTTGTATGTAGCATTTATTAATGCGTTATAATGAATGAATAAATGCAATGACACCCAAAGAGTATCCTTGGGTGATCCTATTTAAACCAATTCCATATGATGGAATTGGATGTGAAGTATGTTGATTATTGGTTGACACTCTAGGATATGATGCTCTATTTTTATTATTCCTTCTCATGTTTAGATTCTAGCACGTCATGGGAGAAAGAAGAATCATACATGTTTTACATGTGATTCGGATCGACTCATGGATACATTGAGATGGTGGGATGCTTATGTTTTCCAATCTTGTGATATTTATAAAATTAATATGATGATGATGATGTTTCAGTATCCCTATAGTGTAATTTATTCTATTTAAAATATTATTTTTCATTTTATTTTTTATACAGGTTTCATATTTCTTGTATGGAGATCCTAGAAATAGGGTTGTAAATCGCTTATACTTGTTGTAATAATTATTATTATACTCAATTAAAACCCTTAAGGTAAGTAATATATTATATTTAAAAAACAATAATGATTCTATAAAAATATTATATATTCATTAATTATAACTTTATAACTATCCACATGAGGCATTTATGGACAATGAAACACATCACTTCATGGAGGCGGTAATCCACATGTAACAAGTGATGTTTTCATTTACCATAGGTTGGAAAAGGGATAGAAAAGAGTTATTCCATAAACATAATATAATTTCACTATAGATAATATATTGACTTAATTATGTTATAGTGGTTAGAAAATATTTAAATGGGTTAAAAGAAGAAATAAACTTGAAATAGGTCAGTGGGGACTTATAGCTCCTCCTCAGATATCTCCATATGGATCTCAACTTAATATTTCTAGGATTGGTATTTTGATAATTTCAAGACCTAAAAGATGTGGGGAGGTATTTTTGGGATATATTTTGGTAGGTATTATCTGAACTAGAGTGCTCAAAATGTGTGAGTAAGAGATAATAGGTTCCCTTTTATAAGTGTAGGGAGTATCATACTTGTAATTTTTCTAAAATTTTAAATATTATAAATGTCTTCATCATAGTAAATTGAGTGAATAACGATAAAATTTCCAAGATAAGTTGATACAAGTACAAATATCATCATCCAATAATATTTAAGATAATTGTTTTGGTATTACCACTTAGTTTTAACCTTCATTAAGCTGATTTTCCTTTTACTATGGTGACACATTTTTATCATGGTTACATTTCATAATGATAAAAAATGAAATTGAGATAATTAATGAATCTGAACCTTGTGATTAAAAATATGGAATCCATTTTTTAATATTTAATTTGTATAAGTTTTATAAAATACTTTTAATGTAATTTTTCAAAACTCAATGAAAAACATTTTTTAGAAAGTTTTATTTCTAAGCATAAAAATGAAATTATACCAAAATAAAATATAATATTGATTAATATAGAATTATTTAGATTATATTTAATAAAATATATCTTATATTTTATTAAAACAAAATCCAAAATATAATGTGACTTTTAAATTACTTGATTTAAATAAAATAAATGATAGTTTTTAAAAATAGGTATTTTTCACTATTCACTCAAAAAATAATATTTACAGAAAAATGAAAAAAAAATAACCCTAATATATATTTGATATATTTATTCCAAAAAATATTTCCATTTTATAAAATGAAATTTATAAAATCAATAAATTTAATTTTTAAATATAACCATGTAATACATGGAAAAAATTAGTTAAATAGAACTATTCCTTTTTTGATTAAAAATGTATATAGTAATATGTAAAACTATGATGAATATGAATCCATAAAATGAATATGTAGAAATTTTATGGTTTATTTATTTATAGTATTACATGGGTTGTCACAAACCATATAAATGAGTTTGCAGAATTGGTTTGTGAAAGGAGTTTTGCAGTGAATAGCAACCGCATAAGGAAATATGCAAAGTCCAGTCATGTAAAATAGTTTTTGAAGCAGAAGTACATGAGTAAAATCAGATAAAGCATAATGTTATGGGATCACATGGTGTAAATATTGTATTGAATAGTTAACCATGTAATGTGAATAACTTTTCTCTAAGGAGTTTTTTGTGGGTTAAACCTTATGCAAAAAAGGAGGATTTCATCTCTCATATGAAAAATGATCTTCATGAAACAATCACATGTGTATGAATCAAATATTATATGATTAAAAAAACAGAATAATATTATATAATATTAGTTAATTCACTTTAGTAAAGATATTAGTGAGCTTTCAAAGTGTGATTGGTAGTGAACCATAAGGTACAGTAAGTCCTCTCAAAACATTATAATAGTATTACACTATAGTGTATTTTTTGCATTGTAACATTGAATTTGTATACTCCTTGGACTATCCCAGTTAAGGGTTAACCAATTAAAAATTTATGTTTCACTTACATGTATTTATTTCTATATATATAGTTTATTGTGAGAATAAGAGAGAAGATGATTTTGTTTAATAATGAAACAAGATAAAAATGGGTGATTGTTTTAATTCTCTATACCCTGATTCACCCCTGGGATATTTAACCTAGTGGATATAATATCCAAATTTTAGTATATGAAGGAGGATTTTGGGAATGAACTTATATTAGACAATTTGTATAATCTATATTTGAAAACATGTTAAAAAATCATGGTTTTTGGGAGATCCGACTAAAGTAGTGGATAATTCATCCTTGGAGGGAATACTATATCAGTTATTATGTAAAGTATTTAAACAATCAAGGATGATGATTTGTAAAGTCTTAAGTAGATTTGGAGTTGAGAAGACAGAAGACTATTTTATAATATGTTATCTTTAGTATTTTATATGATGAAATCCTTTGGAACATGCTATAATGGGATTGGATTTATTCAATTAATTCCCACAATTATTTGGAGTTGTTCTGAAGTGATTTGAAGTAAATGAAAGATTTTGGATTTGATTTGAAGAAGCTCAAACTTAAAATAATGAAATATGGAATTTCTCTTCTAGAGTATAAAAAAATTAAAAGGAAATTATCCTATTTGGTCAGTACATAGGAGAATTAATTTATGTATAATATATTTTCCAAGTGTGTGCAGTATTTAATTTTTCAAGATGCCTAATATTTAGGAGATGAAAATGGAAAAGTAAATTATCCTACATGTAGGTGATGTGAACCTCATATATGTAATTTTGATAGATATATGATGTTTTAGGAAAATGTTAAAGTATTTTTATCTATGCATATGATATTTTGGTCACATATAAGAGATGTATCTGATGCATATGTGAATTAATCTATGTGAGTTTCTAGTAGGATATTTTGTTGAAGATCATATAACATTAGAGTTTGGATAAATTTAACAAAGGAAAAATTCATATGACATATGACATTTCAAAATGGTGTAGTTGATTTATTAGTCAATTTAGAGATTTGATAAGGTCATTTAACATTATTTCTATCTAAAGAAGATTTTAGATGATGTACGATATTTGAGTTTTCCACATTTCGATAAACGCTGAGACTGTAAGATATTTTAGAGAGAATTATCCTATGCGTAGGATAATTGTCCTACACATAAGTGATTTTGGGGATAGTGTATATGAATATTTATCAAACAATATTTGTTACATATAATACTATTATGAGATAAAGTAAAATGTCCTACAAATCCTGAAGAATATTTGACTTAGTAAAAAATTGAGTTTCTAGAATTTTTAAATTCTGGTGTATGATAAATCTGATGATATTAGTGGTGTTTGATCATTTTTAAAACATCATATAACTTTCTAAATCCATGATCCAGTCCTAAAATTTAATGATGTGTTAATCTTTGATTTGATGTAGAATAATATCAAAGAGTGGAATAATGTTTGAAATATCAAATGTGATGAAATGAATTTATTATATTTTCAAGAATAATACAGATTAATTTTCATAAAATCTCAAGCTATATATTAGTGCTTAAATTATGAATCAATCCTGAGAATATGAGTGTTTTTTTAGTTACTATTTGTTTGTAAAATATGTGTTCTATATTATTTTCATGTTAATCTATCACATTGTAAGAGAGAGTTTTACATCGTAAGATGATTTTATAGATGACTTTCATATAGGTGGGGTGATTGGAGTTTGAGACTTAGTGGAGGATTAATGAGAAAAATCAAGTCTATACTACTGGAGAATAAAATAAAAATGTAATAATCCATGTGAGATACATTTATTAAGGGTAGTTATTTAATATCCTTTGACTTAATAAATAAGTATAAAGAAAATCATGGGAATCCAAAAATGGGTATTTTATAAAACTTATTTTGCACCAGCTACTACTTTTGTTAACAAGCATGCTATTTATGGATATTGAAAATGAAAGTATTAATTAATGTAGTCTCACATGCACATGATAAGGATGATAATTTCAAGGATTAATAAATAGAAAGGGGAAAATAAGTTGTTGCTACTAGAGGGGACGTGGAACTATAATAATCTGAGAGAGCCGGAGACTCTCTCAAAGAAGAAAAAGAATAAGGAAAAGCCAATATGTGTTTTATAAAAAATAAATAATAATATAGATGATAATTTTATCACAGATAACATGAAATTTTTTGAAGAAACAAAATAAGAAGTGATAAATGAGTTTCTATGAGAAATTTGAGAACCTAAAGTCAAGTTTATGTGCATCTAAAATTTTATCTTCACCTAAGATTAAATTTTTTATAAAATAAAAGAAGGGTGATAAAGGTTTAATATTACGATATTATTATATATACTTAGTGTAAATTGAGTTTCTTGTAATATTGAGTTTTTATTTTCCAACAACAGATATTATAAATAACTGGAAGTTGTGGACAAAATTGAATCCAAGTTTCATGCATGAGTTCTTCAAAATATTCAATAAGTTGAAGACGCTCTATAATGAGTAATAATATCTATTTTTGGGTATTAATAAATCATTTTATAGTATCATTGGTCTACTTTAATAGGATAATAAATATCTAAAGAATAACCTATAGGATACCAGTATAAACAAGTGTAGTGGGATGTTGTAGTGATCACTTGGGTAATATAATGATCTTACACCTATGTGATATGGTATGATTCGCTTCAAGATGATACCTAGAAAAATACATTGATATTGATAAAAATATTTTATTGGAGAATCTATGAGTTTTAAATCCCAATCATGTAAAGGATTATGATTCCCATGTTGGACTAAACCTTGTAAAAATATCTATGTCAATTTACTTTACTGTGTTGTATTGAATATAGGTGTATGTTAGGTTAAACTTAAAAATATTCAATCGTATTAATTAGAAATAGAGTTTAAAGTATAAAATGGGTTTAAAGGTTTAAATAAGAGATTATAATTGGTAAAAATTGGACAACACTTGATTCACCCCTAGGTGTGTCTACACGGTCTCCTAGGAACAATAATTGGTATTAGAGCATAGGTTCTCTGTGATTGGATCTAGTGTTCTATAAAAACTGATATCAGAGTAAAAGAAATCATTGATCGGTTCAAAAAATATTTCCTATTTGTTTTAATTTATATGCATGAAGTGCATATTTGAGTTTGAATAAGATACTTAGATGGAAGAATCTATTTCTATACCTATTGAAATAGATTTTCAGGTCTCAGTAAAGACCTTGAGAAATAGATAGAATAAAGTGGAAAATAAACTTCAAAAAATGTTCAAAGAAAGATTAGGGGACATCATTAGCTAAAGGTAATCAGAATGGTGAGCAATTATTAATCAAATTAATTTATCATTATTCCACTAGAGAACAAAGTTCAAATTGGGATGATGGTTGTATTTAAACTTCCAAAGATCTATAACTTTAGGTTAAGGACTGTATAAAGAATGTTCATATTTAGGTGGTGACCTATATCTTAAAATTCATTAAGGTAATTCAAGATAATAATTTACACCTAGAAAAATAAGTTTATGTAATGTAATAAGCCTTGTAAAAAATGAGTTTATACAACACTCTCATAAACCATGTAAAATCTAAGAAATAATTTTCCATGCTTTAAAATGAAAGGGTTTATTTATATTATTAAGAATTAAAAAGATTTATTTATGATAAATAATTATTTGAGAATGTATTTAAGGAGGTGTTACATGCATTGGAGAAACATTAAAAATTCTTCATGGATGTCAAGACTTCCCAACTTAAATCTAAAGAAACAAGAATAAAAGAGTATGGAAATTATCTAGTTGAGACAAAGAAAATATATGAAGTAAAAATTAAAAATATGAAATAGAATTGGGAATAAATACCAAAGCTAATTAAGTCTAAAAACAATACTCTCAGTTTTAAGTGTTTGGAGATGTAAGTAAAACTGATAAATTAAGATTCTAAAAAACTGAGTCTTCCCAAACAATTGAGAAAGATTGTGCTACTACAAAAAATTCATAAATGAGTCTTAAATCAAATAAGACTAAAAATGGTGAAAATATTATATTGAAATAATTTGTAGAATAATACACCTCTAAATCATACAAAAAGGTATCCCATAACTCTAAAATTTTAGTTTACATTGAATTTTTTTCTAGATATATTGGAAAAAAGAAAAAAAAATGTATAAATTTAGAAGAAAAAAGTATTGGGACATCCAAAATATTTTGAAGTAATTAGTTGAGCATGTACAAGAACCCCCAATCCCCCTAAGAAACATTAAAAAAAATAGTATTTCATCCCAAAAAAACAAGCATGTTAGAATGGAAAGACCACACCTACATTGAAAAGATCAAGGCTGATTAAAAGATGTTGGTTTTCTTAGAGATTTGAGAATAGGTCCATGGACTGGTGGAACAATATGTCATCATGTATAATTTCTAGAATTCATAGAAAAATTGGGGGTAATATGAAGTCATAAGACAAATTTATGGAAGAAAATCTATTGCACAAAAAAAATATGTTCATAAGGCACAAATATGAACACCTATAGAACTTATGTGAGTTATTCAAGATAGGTAGTCACTTCTATAATTAATGATGGTAATTACATACCAGGTATCATACATATAATAAAGATAATAAATAACCACCAACGACTAAGAAGATGATAAATAAATAAAATAAGTATGCCTTGGGATGGAATGAAAAGAAACTAGTAAAAAAATACACTAAAGTGGACAATGAAGAAAATAGACCAAGATATTCAACCCATAGAGTAAAAGTGCCTCTATTATTGTAAGAGTGGATACATCATGGACCATTACAAGATGAACATGAATTTCAAAGTAAATGGGAGTAATTTGGAATCCAAAAGGAAAGATTCAGTCCATTATAGAGATAATCATATTGGAATAGTGGTGAACATATTTGATAAATAGGTTGAGAGGCTATCTAAAAATGATAACTCAAGGTTGAAAATGGTGTGTGTGTGTGTGTGTAAGGGACAACTAGGTAATACAAATGGTTGTTATATGTATGAGTTTATTTCCTAGATAGATAATAAATAAATGTAAATCACTAGTTACTTTAAGTGTTAAATAAATTACTATAATAAAAGTTCCCACACTCAAAGGGAAGTATAATCATGAGCTTGATTATCTATTAATCATAAGTCTAGATCAGTCAAAATAGTCTAGGAGGACGGATCGTGCTTAACAAAATAAAATTTTCCTAATTGGTAAAGTAAAGAAGGTAATTCTAGATAAGAATAATGTTAACAATGGAAATAAATTCATCTTTCACAAAGTTGATTGGGCCTATAAAATCAATCTAGGATAGCATGAAGAGTTATAAAACTATTTTGGTTTCCAAGAATAAGTTTTATGGGTTGAGTAACAAGTCTAAAACTCACTACTACAACTAAGAAACTGAGGAGACCCACCTTATTCCCACATCAGTTTGGTTATTATTATGTACTAAGAATTTAGTGATAATAATTTTGAATAGTATCCCTTTAGGGGGAGATTTCAAAAGAGATAAATATTCCATAAATTTTTTTTCAAATCTAAAATTTTGGACATCCCCTTCAAAATCTGAAGAATAAGGTATGATTTTCATTCATCCATTATTATTTTAATACATATACATTATGTTTCTCAAGGGGAAGTGATTATCTAACCGAATAGAGAGAAACGCCTTGTACTTGAATCTTTTTTATGTGTGCGTTTAAGTGAGTGTAGGTTCTTAAAATATTTTTTAAATTTTATTTGAATAACCCCTAAACAAGGAAAGATTGAGTTTTTTTCATGTTAAAGTGAGTAAATGGATAGGTTTATTGTCTAAATTAACCACTTTTATTTTCTACCCTAGGTTATCCCAAGTAGAATTAAATTTTATTAGTTGATGGAACTTTTCTAAGAATAATGTGGTATCACCATTTGTTCATGAAATTAGTGAAAGATTTTGAAAGTGGATGGAATCACATTGGGAGAATGTGAGTTTCTTAAAATTAGAATAGTTTTGTTGGAGATTAAGAAAACTTACCCTACTCTGTCAAATAGGTGATGAAAAACTTTCTTCCATTTTAATTTATTTTCAATTAGGGGGAGAAATTTTACATTGACTAATGGAGTTTATTTAGATTTAACAATAAGCACGATGGGGGATTGAAGTTCCTATAGGTGTTTGGTTGTATTTTTTTCAATTAGTCTTATTATCAAGAATCTTGGGAATATAATTAATTAAAAGGAGATGAATTGAGTGAAGGAGTGAGTATCTATCCATGAAAGGATAGTAAGTTGTTATCATTATGTTTTCATGGAAAATGAGAAGAATTAATGTCCTAGGAATAGATGGCAGGATAGATTTATTGGAAAAATACATTTGTTGATTAAAGAACTAGTTTGTATAAATATGAAAAGTTATATAAGGGTATAGAATCAATGTATACAATAGTAAATTCTAAATTTAACAACTTAAGTAGGGGTTGGATACTAAACTTACATTGGACAGCCTATATAAGTTGTATTTAACAAGTTTTAAACAAGTTCAATGTGTTTGGGAGATATCCTTAAAGTAGTGTATGATCCATACTTGGAGGTTATACTGTATTATTTGTTGTATTAAGTATTTAAACACTCGTGGATAATGTTTTGTGAATGAAAAAGAAGATATGGAGTTGATATGGTATTATAGTTATTTAGAATACTCTATATTTAGTATTTTATATGTTATAAGCCTTTAGAACAAGCTATAATGAGTTTAAAATTATTCTAGTAATTACTATAATTATTTGGACCTTTTATGAAGTCATTTTAAGTGAATGTAAGAGTTTTAAGTTTATTTTAAGAACCTCAGACTTTATATGAAGAAATATTGAACTCATGTGTTGGAGTGAGAAAAATGTCAAAGAAATTTACCCTACACAAGCAATGTATTTTTGTGCCCAAATTTTATTTGATTTTATTTATTTTAAAATGAATGTTTGTATGATAATATGTATTGATATGGAATAATGATGTTTGAGGAGTTTGAGGCTACCATATTGAATAATTACTTGGAAGAGTTGATGAGTTTTTGTGTGAAATAGTGTAACATAAATGTGATGATTGATGTATTATTATTCAAATAAATCAATAAAAAAATTTAATGTAAGTAGAGACACCATTTTCATTAGGTTGGAAGTGTTTTTGATTTAACTAAGAATAGTTGGAGATAATTTGAGGAGGCTCATGGTATATCGTGAGTTGTTTATGTGATAAATCAAGAAAGGCATGGAATATTGAAGTTGTATGTGTGATCGATCCATGCGGAAGACCCAGGCATGTGGTTACTTGTATGATGGGTGAGGATTAGAGGTTTGATATTTGTAAAAGTAATATATCTTATGAAAACCATCCTATAATATAGTTGATATCTCATAGGATAATTAACCTATACAGACCATACCGTAAGAAAATTGAGGTGTCTTGCAAAGTCATTAATCTTACAAGGACCATGTAAAGACCCGTAAAATTCAAGGGAAATTTTTTCTTAATTTTCTTTCAGATTTTACAAGAACGAAGTTTCAGACGGCACCTGATTCCGAGGCCTGGTGTGCCCGTAATTTCTATCTGAATTTTAGCTCGGGTACGTTCAATGAACGAACGAGTGGGAATTACTATCTTTTGAACCGGTGCTCGAAATCGAATTCTGAGGGCACCGATGGAACCGGAGCGCCGGTAATTGTTTAGGAACACCTATTTCGGAGTTGCGTTTTCACGAGAGTTGATGATAAAAATTGTGGAAGTTTATTTTATAATTATTCTACAATTTTTATTTTTACTCTAAGTGTATAATCCTTGGAATAGAAGTTGGGTAACTACCCAACCTCCCTTGGGAGGTTATGAGGGTGGTGGGGCCCACACGAACCCCACCCCTTCATATCCTCTAAACCCCCTCAACTCCCTTTTAAATTTTGTTAACTTAAGATTATTAACTTATGGAGTTAATGTGGTGAATTAAATGTAAGTTTTTGAAATTCAAACTCTTGAATTTCAAAAGGCTTGTTGTGTTAATAAAATAATAAAGGATCTTATTTTATTTTGTTGTTAGAGTTTTGTCGTTGAGAGATTTTGGGAAGAACATCTTCTTCTTGACGAAGAACTAACGATCTCCAACGTGGAACGCCGAGCCCTCGGAGACCGTCTTCCACGACACTGACTCGCGACGCGACGTCTTCTTCCAAGACGTTCTTCTTCCGCGACGTCTCTTCCGCGACGGTTTTCCGCGACGAAATCTCCGTCAACGTCTTTGAATCCTCGCTTCGCGAAGCCGACGTTCGTCATCTCTTTTATCAAGGTAGGGGATTTATTTTATTTAATTATTTCTGTTCAGGATTCTGGTTTGTCAATCTTCGTGGATATACAACTAAATGTTATCATTTAACGAGAGGGGGCCGGACCGCACAAACACGACCGACCCTCCTCCTTTATCCATGTTTGATTCTTTGTGTTTGGGATGGAATGGCGTGGTGTCGTCGCACCACGCGGGAATCGCACGGCAAGTAATACGCGATGCCGTCGCGCCGCGCCGTGAAGATGAACAAGGACGCGACGCCGTCACGCTGCGTCAAAGAAAACCGAAGACGCCGCGGCCGGAGCGGGGATGCGGCGGTGGGGTGCGGTGTCGTCGCACCACGCCGGACGAACCAAGCCGCGGGCGGTTCCGGGCCGCAGCGAAGCAGGGTGATCGGCGGCCGGTTTGGGCCGCCGGTGTCAGCGATGGAGGAAGGACCGGCCGTCGCCTGTCCTTGTCGGCAGAACCGGCCGGCCGGTGCGGGCCGGCCGGACAAAGGGGAGTCGGGGTAATTAATTCCCCCGGTCGTCTCTACAAAACGGCCCCCTTAATTGGGGGGTTGCAGTTACACTAGGGGGGCAGGTGCCCCCCCCCCCCACCCTGCCAACGGCTCGGCCAATGGCCGAGTTGGACAGCGCGCTGGGCGCGCTGTGCCCAGGCCGGGCCGGCCGCCTGGCCAGTCCGCCAGGCCGTGCCGTGCCCAGGCCGAGCCGGGCCAGGCCGCGCCGCGCCAGGCCAGGCCGCGCCCATCCGGGCCGGGCCGCACCAGGTCGGACCGACCTGGACCCTGGGCGGGTCGGTCTGGTTCGGGCCGACCGGGGGGGTCTCGGGCCGGGTCGGTCCGGGCCTGAGACCCCCTTTTTCGGACTGTCTTCGGTATTTTTCCCATAACTTGGGCTACAAACCTTCATTCGATGCGCCGTCAGTTGAGATAAGATCCTTGAATCGAGACGGTCGTTTCGGTATATCGCACTCAAGGTTTCGGAATACTTTGAGTTCGGCCGAGTTGGTTCGTACATGAAACCAACCGGGCCCTCGGAGCAGAAACACTCATATCTTAAGCTCCGGATGTCCGAATGACGTGTCATCGACTTTGTTGGTTTCCTCTTAGTGAGACGGATCTTTTGGCTTACTCTGCCCGAGGTTTGGACACAGGTGGAGTACGGTCGGGTTGGTTTTTCCTTAAAAACCAATCGGGCCCCTGGGACGAAAAAGCCAATAACTCTCAGACCGGGCGCCCGATTGACGCGTCGTCTGCGACGTTGAGTTCCTGTTGACGATACAGAACTTTTGGATACATCAAATCCGGACTATGTGTCAGTTGATGTATCAGCCTCTCGGCTCATGGAGCGGACCCTCCCGAACGAGCTTGCTGTGTGCGGGAACCCTAGTGTTGGTTGCGACTGCTACTGTGACTGCGACGACGAATGTGCAGAGATCCTCAGTGGATTCAACGATGACGACTACAGCACTCAGCGATCCTGTGTGGATCAGTGCTACCGATCCTGTGTGGGTCTGATCCTGTGTGGGTCAGCGCTCAGCGTTCTGTGTGAGCCAGCGCCTACAGATCCTGTGTGGGTCCGATCCTGTGTGGGTCATTGCGGGGGTTAGTACCTATCGATCCTTTGTGGGTCCGGCGACTTAGATGGATTAGTGATCATCTCTATCGTCTTTCGAAGAAGTATACCTGTGTGAGCTGAATCCTGTTTTACTTTCCTATGTGGATTGTGTTGTGCTATCCTGTGTGGATTTACGTTTACTTTTCTTTGTGGATTGTGTTGTGCTATCCTTTGTGGATTTACATTTTGATTTCCTATGTGGACTGGGTTGTACTTGAGCTCGGATGTTGGAGCCGGGCGAGAATTGATGACTTAGGTATATGTATGGGCATATACCTAAGCAGTGTCTGATGTTACTTCGTGATTGTATCTTTCCTTCGTGGTTATCCTTTGTGGATTCTGGGAGACCTTCGGGGGTCTCGAGGTCCCTACTGAGTAGCTTATACTCACCCCTTCACGGGCTATGCCCGCACTACGTTGTGTTGGTTGCAGACGACAGATAGCGCTGATCGTGGTGGAGGCTTGCGGAGCAGGACGATACCTTGAGTTGGACCACAGGGCGGGACGTACTCGGAGCGGTCGGCTGGACCCGAGGAGTAGTGGAGGCTTTCTGTACTCACCCTTCAGGTGGGACTTCCAGTGGACGGCTCGACGTTGCGGCTTTTACTTTTCAGTTGGTGTTTTCCCCTTTCGAGTTGTACTTTACTTTTAGTTTGGGTTTGTATTCTGGCCCACTTACTTTCCGCACTTACTGTTGTACCAGTTTTTACTTAGTGTTTACTTTTTCCGCTTGCTTACTTTGTGGTGCTTGTTTACTTTACAAAGGCAATGCCTTCCCTTTACCGAGATTTACGCCTTGGTGCTAGTCGCTAGCCCCTGGCCTATGGAAGGCGGGCTTGGGGTAGTCACGGCATGGGCCCCGAGGACAGGTCGTGACAAATTGGTATCAGAGGAGTTCGGTTCTACCGTGAACTCTGATCTTTTCTATGTGAAGCAATAGTGTTTAGCATATTGGGTGTGGTTATCAGTCCAGGGAGTCCAGTTTTGGTGCGGCGGCCGACATATCCATACACCAGGACCCGGACTTCTGATTTCCGACTTAATGCACGAAAACATTGATTGCATGTGTGTTTCAAGTTTTCTTTGTGATTACTTTGTATCAGCTCACCAGGTATACTGTTCTGACCATGGCGCACCTGTTTCCTTTTCAGGATGGCCCCACGACGGCAGCCAGCTAGGGTTCCAAGAGTCGAACGTGACGACAGCCCACCGAGTGACGAGGCCTCGGTGCAGGGCCCTTTGTCAGCAGTGGCACCGACGGTAGCTCTACCCACCGAGCCACCGATGCTTCCAGCCCCAGCCACTGACGATGCACGTCGCCTCAGTGCACTGCATGAGTTCCAGTGCCAGAGACCGCCCAGGTTCCGCGGGGAGACGGACCCCCAGGCAGCCGAGGACTGGCTGGAGGCAGTGGTGAGAGTTTTTTGGTTAGTGAGGACACCAGAAGACCTCATGGTGATCCTCGCAGCGAGCCTACTGCACGCAGCAGCAGGCAGATGGTGGAGCTTGATGCTCCAGGTGCACGATGAGGCATCTCTTCTCTGGAGGGACTTTGAGAGCCTCTTCCGCTCGGAGTTCGTCCCAGCCACCCTCCATGCGGTGCGTATCCAGGAGCTTCTTCAGCTGCGGCAGGGCAGCATGATGGTCGCCCAGTACTCGGTGAGATTTACCGATATCTCGCGCTACTCTACAAACATGGTACGGGACCCATTCTTCCGAGCCCATACCTTTGAGCAGGGATTGAGACACGAGATCAGGGCATCGCTGATCTCCCTCATCATTCCGACTCAGACAGTAGTACTGGAGCGAGACCTTTTGATCGAGAGTTTTCTTGCTGAGTCTACACCAGAGCTGAGACCCACCGTAGGGTGGCTCGTAGCAGAGTCTTCAACAGCAGGCAGTCTACGGATGACTCTTGGGTCCAGGCAGACCAGACCCTCAGGCAGACGACCTCAAGACACTGGCTCAGCAGTGCAGGGCACACAGCACGGAGCCAGTCTTTCGAGAGGCAGGCAGTGCTACTCATGCGGCGGGTAGGGCCACATGGCTCGTGATTTCCCGACCCTCCGTGCCGAGGAGCAGAAGACGGTTGAGGGACCACCGAGGTAGAGGCAGAGGGTCGACCGTGGCGGTCCGCAGGGAGCAGGCGGATGAGGCAGAGGAGCTGGCCGAGCAGCAGGTGGTGGGCAATGCTTTGAGGCTCTACCACCACCACCACCACCACCAAGAGGTCCACCCCGACCACAGGGAGCTGGCGGGTAGAGACAGGCACAGCTCCAGGCAGCAGAGGCCTACGACCACGGCACGCCCGAGATGATTCGAGGTACTATCTGTGTCTATTCCACCCTTGCTGCAGTTCTTATAGATACAGGAGCGAGTCACTCTTTCATAGCCACTGCCCTTGTTTAGAGCTCGGAGATTCCAACAGAGCCGTTGGCTCGATCCTTACGGCTAGAGACTCCTACGGGAGCAGACTCGACGATTACGCACTGGTACCGGAAGTGTGAGCTTACTCTAGGAGGCGAGAGCTTCGGCTGGGATCTTCTTGTAGCAGCGTCGAGGCCTTACGACGTCATCTTGGGCATGGATTGGTTGTCTACATTCCATGCACAGATTGACAGTATTAGGCGCAATGTGCGATGTGTACGCACCGATGGGAGCAGGTTCACCTTCACCAGCGAGAAGGGAGCCTTCACAGCACAGGATGGACTTCCGTAGAGGAGAGGACAGCCCATCACTCATCAGTTGGCTAGCCTCATCCTAGGATCAGTTGACGTGTGGAGTCCTGGTTTTCCTGCAGTGGTGGATCAGTATGTGGACGTCTTTCCCGACGACATTCCAGGGCTACCTCCTCACAGAGAGGTAGACTTTTATATTGACATGTACCCCGGTACATCCCCGATATCGACTCCAGCATATCGGATGGCCCCCGTCGAGCTTCGAGAGTTGCAGGTACAGTTGGAGGACTTGTAGGGAAAGGGGTTCATCTGACCCAGTGTTTCACCCTGGGCTTCCCCGATATTGTTCGCCACGAAGGCGGACAGGAGCTTGAGACTTTGTGTCGACTATCGTCGCCTGAACCAGGTGACAGTGAGGAACAAGTATCCACTACCGAGGATTGATGACCTTTTCGATCAGCTCAAGGGAGCACGGTGGTTCTCAAAGATAGACCTCAGGTCATGCTATCATCATCTTAGAGTTCGAGACGAGGATGTGCAGAAGATGGCCTTCAGATTTCGGTATAGCCACAATGAGTTCTTGGTTATGCCTTTCGGCGTAACCAATTCTCTAGCAGTGTTCATGTCCCTCATGAACAGGATCTTTCAGCCATACCTCAATCGATTTTTCGGGGTCTTCATCGATGACATTTTGATTTACTCGACGACTGAGGAGGAGCACGCTTACCACTTGCGGATTGTTCTAGACACACTCTGAGATCACCAGCTTTATGGTAAGCTCTCGAAGTGCCAGTTCTGGATACATGAGGTCCACTTCTTGTGACACATCATCTCTGAGGTGGGAGTTGCAGTGGATCCTGCAAAGATCGAGGCAGTGCTAGCTTGGGAGCCACCCAAGAGCGTGACGGAGGTGCGGAGTTTCTTGGGACTAGCTAGATACTACCGGAGATTCATGCCAGACTTCTCCAGAGTTTCGGCACCACTCTTAGCTTTGACGAAGAAGGGGAAACCCTTCGTGTGGTCAGATAGATGTCAGAAGAGCTTACAGGAGCTGAGACAGAGATTGACCAGCGCACCTATCTTGAGGTTGCCTGAGGAGGGAGTAGGGTACGTAGTCTACTGAGATGCATCAGGGATGGGACTCGAATGTGTCCTGATGCAGGAGCGGGCAGTGATCGCCTATGGATCACGTCAGTTGAGGCCGCATGAGCAGAACTACGCTACCCATGACCTGGAGTTAGCAGCAGTGGTCTTCACTCTGAAGACATGGCGACACTATCTGATGGGCGAGCACTTTACAGTCTTTTCTGACCATCAGAGTCTTAGATACATCTTCTCTTAGAAGGATCTGAATCTGAGACAGCAGTGATGGCTCGAGTTCTTCCAGGACTATGACTTTGAGATATTCTATACTCCTAGGAAGGGGAACGTGGTAGTCGATTCTCTCAGTAGGAGGATGGGAATTCAGCTACTTGAGGAGGCGACAGAGCAGCTATCCTCTTTGTAGATATCCTTCGTGGATAGAGATGGAGCAGCCTTCCTTCAGTCTCTCACAGTCACTCCTCCACTACTGCAGCGGGTCAGAGAGGCACAGCGTGGGGACACTGACTGTGAGATGTGGATTACACAGATATCCTCAGGACAGGCACCTGATGGTTTCTCGTTTGGAGCAGAGTACGACATCCTTTTCAGAGGACGTACCTTGGTACCAGTTGCTTTACGGGAGGAGGTGCTGAGAGAGTTTCACACTTCTCCTTTGGCGGTACATCCTGGAGTGGCGAAGATATACCAAGATCTCAGACGACAGCACTGGTGGCCGGGCATGAAGAAGGCTATGGCGGAGTTCGTTTCTCGATGCCTCACCTGCCAGCAGGTGAAGGCTGAGCACCAGGTACCAGCAGTCTTGGTACATCCCTTAGAGGTCCTGGAGTGGAAGTGGGACGGGATATCTATGGACTTACTGACTGGACTTCCACGCACTTCCAGAGGTCACGACTCCATTTGGGTGATTGTCAACCGACTCACCAAGTCGGCTCACTTCTTACCCATCAGATAGCAGGTCTCAGTGGAGATCTTGGGACGACTTTACGTTCAGGAGATTGTACGGCTTCACAGTGTTCCATCATCTATCATCTCCGATCGAGATGCTCTCTTTACTTCCTGGCTTTGGAAGGGGTTGCAGGAGGTGTTCGGGACGCAGCTACGTCTGAGCACAGCCTTTCACCCTCAGACGGATGGTCAGACGGAGAGGACCATTCAGACTCTCGAGGACATGATCCACGCATATGTCCTTGACTTTGGTCGCAGCTGGGAGGACCACCTACCCTTGGTGGATTTCGCGTACAACAAAATCTACCACTCCACCATCGGGATGGCACCATACGAGGCATTGTACGACAGACCTTGCAGATCTCCTTTGTGCTGGACAGACCCTGGGGAGTCACCACTTGTGGGACCGGAGATGGTCCAGGCCATGACAGAGAAGGTCCAGGTCATCCAGGAGCGGATGAGGACAGCTCAGAGCCGGTAGAAGTCATATGCTGACAGGAAACGGAGGCCACTAGAGTTCGAGGATGGCGACCAAGTCTTCTTGTGTGTCTCACCTCGACGTGGATTACGGATATTTGGTCGAGGTGGAAAGTTGTCTCCACGCTTCATCGGACCATTCCAGGTCCTCAGCAGGATTGGCAAGGTGGTTTATCGTCTGGATCTACCACCTCAGTTGCACCAGGTGCACGATGTCTTCCACGTATCTCAGCTGAGGAGATACGTGCACGACCCAACGCATATCATTGACCATGGGTAGCTTGACGTTGATGATGGGGTGAATTTTGTGGAGGTCCCAGTGGAGATCGAGGATCGACAGGATCGGGTCCTACGTGGATGGTTGATTCCTCTAGTGCGCATCAGATGGCAGCACGGGAACCTCCAGGAGAGCACTTGGGAGTGGGAGGCTTAGATGCGTGCTCAGTACCCACTTTTGTTTCCCTAGTTATCGATGTATCTTTACGGGGAAGTAAAGCCCTAAGGTGGGAGTATTGTAAAGACCCGTAAAATTCAAGGGAAATTTTTTCTTAATTTTCTTTGGGATTTTACAAGAATGCAGTTTCAGACGGCACCTGATTCTGAGGGCACCGATGGAACCGCAGCGCCAGTAATTGCTTAGGAACACCTGTTCTGGAGTTGCGTTTTCACGAGAGTTGATGATAAAAATTGTGGAAGTTTATTTTATAATTATTCTACAATTTTTATTTTTACTCTAAGTGTATAATCCTTGGAATGGAAGTTGGGTAACTACCCAACCTCCCTTGGGAGGTTATGAGGGTGTTGGGGCCCACACGAACCCCACCCCTTCATATCCTCTAAACCCCCTCAAATCCCTTTTAAATTTTGTTAACTTAAGATTATTAACTTATGGAGTTAATGTGGTGAATTAAATGTATGTCTTTGAAATTCAAACTCTTGAATTTCAAAAGGCTTGTTGTGTTAATAAAATAAGAAAGGAGCTTATTTTATTTTGTTGTTAGAGTTTTGTCATTGACAGATTTTGGGAAGAACATATTCTTCTTGACGAAGAACACGAAGAACGAACGATCTCCGACGTGGAATGTCGAGCCCTCGGAGACCGTCTTCCACGACACCGACTCGCGACGCGACGTCTTCTTCCACGACGTTCTTCTTCCGCGACGGTTTTCCGCGACGAAATCTCCGTCAACGTCTTCGAATCCTCGCTTCGCGACGCCGACGTTCGTCATATCTTTTATCAAGGTAGGGGATTTATTTTATTTTATTATTTCCGTTCATGATTTTGGTTTGTCGATCTTCGTGGATATACGACTAAATGTTATCGTTTAACGAGAGGGGGCCGGACCGCACAAACACGGCCGACCCTCCTCCTTTATCCATGTTTGATTCTTTGTGTTTGGGATGGAATGGCGTGGTGTCGTCGCACCATGCAGGAATCGCACGGCAAGTAATACGTGACGTCGTCGCACCGCGCCGTAAAGATGAACAAGGACGCGACGCCGTCGCGCCGCGTCAAAGAAAACTGAAGACACCGTGGCCGGAGCGGGGCTGCGGTGGTGGGGTGCGGTGTCGTCGCACCGCACCGAACGAACCAAGCCGCGGCCGGTTCCAGGTCGCGGCGAAGCAGGGTGACCAGCGGCCGGTTTCGGGCCACTGGTGTCGGCGATGGAGGAAGGACCGGCCGTCGCCGGTCCTTGTCGGCAGAACCGGTCGGCCGGTGCAGGTCGGCCGGACAAAGGGGAGCCGGGGGAATTAATTCCCCCAGCCGGCTCTACAAAACGGCCCCCTTAATTGGGGGGCCGCGGTTACACCAGGGGGGCAGGCGCCCCCCCCCCCCCCCCCCCCTTTGTCAACGGCTCGGCCAAGGGCCAAGCTGGCCAGCACGCAGGGCACGCTGTGCCCAGGCTGGGCCTGCTGCCTGGCCAGTCCGCCAGGCCGGGCCGTGCCCAGGCCGAGCCGGGCCGGGCCGCGCCGGCCGCACCGGGCCGAGCCGCGCCCAGCCGGGCCGGGCCGGGCTGACCCGGACCCAGGGCGGGTCGGTCCGGTTCGGGCCGACCGGGGGGCTCTCGGGCCGGGTCGGTCCGGGCCCGAAACCCCCATTTTCGGACTGACTTCGGTCTTTTGCCCATAACTTGGGCTAAAAACCTCCATTCGAGGTGACGTCAGTTGCGATGTGATCCTTGAATTGAGACGGTCGTTTCAGTATATCGCACTCAAGGTTTCGGAATACTTTGAGTTCGGCCGGGTTGGTTCGTACACGAAACCAACCGGGCCCTCGGAGCGGAAACGCTCATATCTTAAGCTCCGGACGTCCGAATGACGTGTTGTCAACTTTTTTGGTTTCCTCTTAGTGAGATGGATCTTTTGGCTTTCTCCGCCCGAGGTTTGGACACATGTGGAGTACGTTCAGGTTGGTTTTTCCTTAAAAACCAACCGGGCCCCTGGGACAAAAAAGCCAATAACTCTCAGACCGGGCGTCCGATTGATGCGCCATCTGCGACGTTGAGTTCATGTTGACGATACGGAACTTTTGGATACATCAACTCTGGACTATGTGTCAGTTGATGTATCAGCCTCTCGGTTCGTGGAGCGGACCCTCCCGAACGAGCTTGCTGTGTGCGGGAACCCTAGTGCTGGTTGCGACTGCTACTGTGACTGTGACGATGACTGTGCAGAGATCCTCTGTGGATTCGACGACGACGACTACAGCACTCAGCGATCCTATGTGGATCAGTGCTACCGATCCTGTTTGGGTCTGATCCTGTGTGGGTCAGCACTCAGCGGTTCTGTGTGAGCCAGCGCCTACAGATCCTATGTGGGTCCGATCCTGTGTGGGTCATTGCGAGGGTTAGTACCTATCGATCCTTTGTGGGTCCGACGACTTAGATGGATCAGTGATCATCTCTATCGTCTTTCGAAGAAGTATACCTGTGTGAGCTGAATCCTATTTTACTTTCCTGTGTGGATTGTGTTGTGTTATCCTGTGTGGATTTACGTTTACTTTCCTTTGTGGATTGTGTTGTGCTATCCTGTGTGGATTTACGTTTTGCTTTCCTGTGTGGACTGGGTTGTACTTGAGCTCGGATGTTGGAGTCGAGCGAGAATTGATGACTTAGGTATATTTATGGGCATATACCTAAGCAGTGTCTGATGTTACTTCGTGATTGTATCTTTCCTTTGTGGTTATCCTTTGTGGATTCTGGGAGATCTTCGGGGGTCTCGGGGTCCCTACTGAGTAGCTTATACTCACCCCTGCATGGGCTATGCCCGCACAAAGTTGTGTTGGTTGCAGACGACGGACAGCGCTGATCATGGTGGAGGCTTGCGGAGCAGGACGATACCTTGAGGTGGACCACAGGGCGGGACGTACTCGGAGAGGTCGGCTGGACCCGAGGAGCAGTGGAGGCTTTTTGTACTCACCCTTCATGTGGGACTTCCAGTGGACGGCTCGACGTTGCGGCTTTTACTTTTCAGTTGTTGTTTTCCCCTTTCGAGTTGTACTTTACTTTCAGTTTGGGTTTGTATTCTGGCCCACTTACTTTACACACTTACTGTTGTACCAGTTTTTACTTAGTGTTTACTTTTTCGGCTTGCTTACTCTGTGGTTCTTGTTTACTTTACAAAGGCAATGCCTTCCCTTTACCAGGATTTACGCCTTGGTGCTAGTCGCCAGCCCCTGGCCTATGGAAGGCGGGCTTGGGGTAGTCACGGCACGGACCCTGAGGACGGGTCGTGACAGACTAGGCCATAAGATAATATAGAGATCATAAGATTATTCACTTGTAACAATGATCCCATAATATAATTATCTTACATGGACCATACTATAATATAATTGAAGGTTTTAAGATAAATTTATATTATGTGAGAAATATCCTACAGAGGATTTATCCAACACACATAAGAATTATCCTATGGAGATGAAGGAACCAGATATTAGTCCCACATACAAAAATATGAATTTATATGTGGAAAATATATATTATTACATGCATGTGGAGTTCTTGAATAAGTTTAAATAAGAATATTTTTTTAGGATTTCAAATAATTAAACACCTGATTCTTTAGGTGAATTAAATTAGGAGTCTTGACTGAAAATCAAGGAAGTTTTAATGAGGAAATCATGTTTGTTGAAGATTGAAGATTTTATTGATACAAATGGAAACTAAATATTCAAATTATATTTTTTCATGTATAAATATGAATATAATGAAGAATAATTTAGGTATGTAAAGCATCTTGAGAACTTGCATACATTGTGTGGGAAATCTGAGAACCCAATATGCATTTTTATCATGGGGAGAGAGGGAGATGAATTCATGAACCATTGAAGAAGAAAGAGATATATTGTGAATCTGATTATCCATAAAAGTTGGGTAATATCTAAATAATTCAAGGTCTATAAGGGGTCTAAAGATCAACACTGGTGCTGAAGTTCTTGAGGAAGTACATGTGCAGACCTGTCGATCCATATGCTTATAGAGGTGGTCCAAAATCCATAGGTGAATAAGAACAAAAATAGATAAAGATCTTTCCTTACTGGGTATTTTATTAAAGAATCTTTGTATCTTCTAATGGACTATGGAAGTGGTATAGGGAATAGTATACTATGTGATGTAAGCAGTTGTCAGAGATAGTGAATAATATTTTGGAGTTAGTGTCCGATAACCAACAATTTGTAATTTAAATTGCATGTATATTCAAATAAGTGAATATTAATTAAAACATCCTATCACATATCATTCAGAGTTTCGTATGACTTTAATGTAATAAATTTGTTGAGTATCTGTTTCATTAAAAATGGTATAGAAGTTCTACTATGTGATGAGAACCTTGAAATTATATGGTGATATTCATAAAACTTGTTCTATGGTCGGATAACATTATATGATGGGGAAAATATTATGTTGACTATCAGGTTCGAGTACTCATATGCAGATGATACTTTATCTCTTTTAGTTTTCTCTTAGTAATAATCTCTATAATGGTAGATTATGTGAAAAAACACACAAATAGGAAATCCACATATTTATGTGTCATTGGATTTTCCTATCTATGAGCATGTGTAATGATCCTTATACTTTAATATTATTATTAATGCATATCATAACTCATTAACTTTGATGTATTACTGTAAACCATGATGAGACAATTTATAGAGAATCTAGATACATTGGGTGTGTCATGAATGATATGTTATTAATGAATACATCAAGGAAGGATTTTTCCCTTTCATATTTATAGAAGTTTATATCTCATCCCTTTGATTGAAATGGAACCTTATCATTAAATTTCAAGGTCATGGTGTAACATTGGGTTTATTTTAGGTAGTCAAAGAAATAAATTTCAATAATTAAGGTTGATTATTCAAGTATAAAATATGTTTGATGAGATATCATGACAAAGGGATTATATTACACAATGAGTGTTCATATGTGGTTTTTTCATTGTGACATATCTACTTTCTAGGTGGGTGTCTTAACCTATTAATAGAGAGTAATCTTAGATTTTGGGCAAGCCCGCCTAATGTTATTAAGGAAGAGGCCTATAGGGTTACACACAGAGTGTTTCCTTTGATCTTAATTAAATATTATTTATATTTTAAAATTGGAATAAATATTATTCTCTAGGCTGAGAATTAATATTTATTCAAGATTTATTAAATAATCACAATTATTATATAGATATTTATTCACAGGGTAATTATTTAATTATGTGAATATATAATATTTAGTTATCTCTTGTTATTCACACCATAATAAATATTTATTTATTTATTAAATAAATAATATATTTAGTTATATATATTAAATAAATAATTGTTCGCTAGTCTATAAATAGAATATTTATTTATTTACTGAATTAATAAATATTTAATAACAATATTTGTTCGAGTGTTCAATAAATGTCAAGAAGGACAAGTGGACCAAGACTGGGTATGGTGATAAATATTAATTTTTCAGACCATAAAATAATATTTATCATTGTTCCTATTAGCACATTCCATGGAATAAAATAATGTTAATATTTTATTACATGGAAAGGGGTTTCTTAGGATTTAATATTTTATTAAAGAGACCTTGTGCAATTAATTAAATATTAAACCCTAACCCTAGGTCTATAAATAGACTACTATCACATATTAGATAATGTTAAATAATTATGAACAATGTATTCCTCTCAAGAACCTCCTCCTCCTCTAATCTTCTCAAGAATGAAAAGAACAAGATACATTCCTTCAAGACTGAAAGAACATGAAGTGATCAAATGAGAATAACAAAAGTTAATCAATCGGTCCTACAAGCACTCAGTGATTCGTCAGTGTTGTTTGGAGATTGAAGGATTAAGTGTGTATCATCTCTAGAAGGTCACTACTTTGTGTCCTCATAATGCAAAGACACAATACTGATTGGGTTAGAATGATCATCATTGTCAATGAATAAATATCTCAATATTGAGGTAAAATTTCTTCTTATGCTTAAATTAATTATAAAATTAATGTGAAAAGATCTTGTCTTGGTGCTGGTATTTTATTATTCAATATTCTTTAGAAAAAAAATTCATTGGTCCTGACATTTACATCTTTTATATTTAGAATGATTCATCAAATATGAAAAATGTCGGGTTATCCATCATCCCTCCAAGGTTCTTATGCTATATCTGGAACTATAAAGCGGTATTAGATCATTCATGTTCAAATTATAATTATTTATTTGATTTTTGATCATTAAACATTTAAAAGTTAAATTTCATTTCATTTTTTATTCATTCTTCATCAAATCATCAATATGTCTTCCTCCTTCTCTTCGTTTCTCACTTACACAACCAAGATTGATTAATAATTAATGAATATCGCATCTGAATAACCCATCTGTTTGGCCAGATAACACAGGGTTAATTAGTGTTTACTCCTTTTTCATACATCATTTATCCTTGTTCATTGCACCAGGACACTCACATGGACTCCAATTTTTCGTGTAATGAATACATTCCACGTTCATTAAATGAACAAAATGTTGATTCGCCAGGGTTGCACATGGATTTTTTGGACTACACGGTGTGTAGATTTCCTACACACTCTGTAGTCTGTGTGTTTTCACATTAGAAAACATGTTTTCAAGAAGTTTCATCTAATTAATACACCGCGTGTATTTATTACATGATGCATACATGGTAGAAACTGTGAAACTTGTAGTACATGTCATGTATCCTTCTTACATGTAGTGTACCTCATAAATGTCTATGAGAAGTACACACTGAATCCCTAAGCATGTATTATGAACATTCATTGAAGAAAAGTACACATTATGTGGTCGATCTACACACATCATGTAATTTACCTATTTACACAGAAATATAAATATAATTAACTGCACTATTAACCTTCATCAACCTGAGTTTCGTGAGTCGTTGAATTAAAAATACAAACCAATCATTAAGTTTTATATTATATTAAATTCATAATTAATTCCATGTAATATTTTAAATTACAAGTCATTTATGGCCATTTCATACTAAAGACTCGACATGTATTGAATCATACAGGCATCGTAATTTTCATGTGTTTTATGTGTTATTAATTTGAAAGTGTTCATCATGAAATTACAACACATTCCATGTATGAAATTTGACGTGTGAGTGCATTGTATACAACAAGGATCACAGTGATTCATTTTTATAGGTACTCACCAGGTTTCTTCCAAGAAAAAGCATGTGTACTATTTTAATAAATTTTAAATAAAATCAAATTATTTATTTCATTTAAAATCACATTGGATATAAATATCCAGGATAATAGTATGGAATAATATAAAATGAATTAATTTATTAATAAGATAATTAATTAAATTAATCAGTGCATGTTTTGTCTTATCAAATAACGAATTAAAATTAATAATAGGTATATATTTTAAATGTTTAGTAATTGTATATGTATGAGTGATCATGATATTTGACCAAGCCTATGTATGTGTTGGTTTTATTTAATTTTATTTTATTTCATGGGTTTGAAATTATTTATTATTAATTTAACTATGATGGCTTTCATGTCATCCCTACCTCCTTTATTATATAAGACCTATGTTCAAGGTTGTTTTATATAATATCCTTTAACCAATCTTTTGGTTCCCCTAACCTGCACGTGAGTTATAAAATATATATAATAAAAGGAGTATCAGAAGGCTCATGGATTCAGTTCAAGGTGAAACCATGGTGGAGGAAGTTTAATATGGAACCAATTTGAAACTAAATTGAGCAATAAAAAGTTGAATATGTGGAATACTATAAATTATTCCAAGAATAATACAAAGAGTTTTTCTCCTATAGTCATAGGTTTATTTTTTGTTCGCTCATTAAGTCAACTATTATATAAGATCATGATCATCTCATTTATTTATTTATTTTATTTCTATCTATGAATGATTTATTTTATGGATTCAAGACCTCTATAACTTAAATAAATGGTTTAATATGAAAAAATGGAATTAAAATAAAAGGATTGTGCGTAAATGTTTTATTAATACATGGTTAATCATTTAAGTAAAGTCTACTTAATATTAACAAGACATGTAAAAGATAAAATAAGAATATTTATGCATAATAAACAAAATACTTCATGTTAATATTAACTTATTATGTCTTCCATTATATAAATTAAGACAAAAAATAATTAAAGTGACAGTTCACACCATAGTTGGGAGCAGTTTTAATTTCTGGGTAGTCTTAACTAATATGATGGGTTGAACAAACTGAACTTGTACTGAATTTAACAATTATAGTATATAAAATAAAAATTTAGAATCTAGTGTTAAGAAAATATAAGTCAGGATTTCAAGATTAGGGATTCCACTCAAGAGAACAAGGAGCTACATGCTCGTGGTTAGAAATACCACCTACCTAAACACCTTATTATGGTTTTCATGGACACAGTCTAGATTATAAAGAGGGAAATATGGATATTTTTCACTAGAATGTATAAAGTGATGGTATATTATGAGTTCAATGGTAAGGGTCATTGATACTTGATAAAATATTGGGAGACTTAGTAAAATTAATTATTATCATGTCTTTCATAAATTAAAATCAAGAGAAGTACTAATAATATTCTCAGTTACTGTAAAAAAATGAAAATTTCATCAAAAACCTTATACATGTGATCAACTCTAGAGAATGACCATATCCTAACTAGAAATAACTCTCAAGAATTTTTCAGGTGCCTACAGGTTATGTTGCACTATCAACGAAAATCCTACATGTTATAATCACCAATCCTTGATCCACCTACTAAGGAGGTGAGTGATGAGGAGTTCATTATATCTAAAAAATAATTAAATTATTCTCTAGATATTCTGCATTTAATGTTGTTATCCATGCCTATAAAACTCATAAATTCATATGAAAACATAGATTTCTATAGTATTCTCTAACATCTCTGTGATCTTTATCATGAGAGATAAAGATAGGAATGGTTTAAGATCTCTAAGTATATCTTTATAAGAAAATTTAGAGAAGGTGTGTTAGGTGGGCCTCACATATTTAAACTTATTAGCTACATTGAGATCCTAAAGATTCTAGGGTTTAAGATACCTAAATAATTATGCACCGATATTGTTATTTCATCACTCCCTTAGATATTATCCAATTTTATTATTAATTTCAATATAATAAATATTGAGAAGTATCTCCTAGATCTTATGAATCTACTTAAACAAGTTGACAAGGATATAAAGTCCAAAAATCATTTTTTCCTTATGGTGAATAAAATGAAAGGTTAGGTGAAGATATCTAAGACTAACTCCAAGTCTAAATATTCTTCACAACACCTTTAAAAGAAGAGGAGGATCAAGAGGAATGCAAGGGAACATGACACTGTTAGTTTTTCATGTGGCATGAATGGCCATTGGAAGAAAAACTACACCCAAAAAAAGAAGTATAGGGAAGCTTCAGGTGCATTCATTATCGAGTGTGATATATCTATTTTTAAAAATTGGGTATTAAATATAGCATGTAGTTCTCACATATGTATTCAAATACACAAAACAAGTAGATTATAGAAGCTTTTCTAAGATGAAGTGGATCTATAAGCATCCAACAGATCCAGGATTACTACTATGGATATTGGGGACTACCACCTCACATTTCCAATTGGAATGATCTTAGTTTTAAAATATTTTTATTATGTGTCACCAGTTAAAAAAACATTATTTTTGTGTCTAGACTTGATAAAAATAAATTTATTTTCAAATTTTTAAATAAATATTTCCTATTTTATAAATAAATCATTTTTCATGGTAAGTCATATTTAAATAATAGTTTTTATATGTTGGATTACACAAACCAAGTAATGAAAATCAAAAATGAAGATAATTCACATGACTCAAACCACACCCAACTATGGAATCATCATCTAGGTCTTGTAAATGAAAAGAGTTTGACCAGATTACACCAAGATGGATATTTGGATTCATTTGAACTAAACCCACTTGATATATTTCATGCTTCTTTATAATGAAAAATGAACAAAGACCTATTTAGTGTAAAAGGTGAAAATTTTATTGAGTTTCTTGATTTGGTTCATACCGATGTGTGTGGACCATTTCTAGTTGAAGATAGGGTTAGGTTTTTATACTTCATAACTTTTATTAATGACTTTATTATATATAGATATGTCTACTTAATAAGATACAAGTCATATTCCTTTAAAATATTCAAGGAATATAAGAATGAAGTTTTAAACCAACTTAGTAAGAAGATTAAGAAACTATACTCTAACCATGGAAGATAATATCTTAATCAATATTTTATTAATTATTTATAGGAGTTTGTAATTTTATCCCAACTCACTCATTCTTATATACCAAAATGGAATGGTGTAAGTGAAATTATGAATTTTACCCTGTTAGTAATGGTAATATTAATGATCAGTCATGCAAGTCATCCATTATCCTTTTGGGGATATGCATTGCAGAAACCAGAATACATACAAAACTAAGTTCCAAATAAATTAGAAAATAGTATTCCATATCATATTTGGTGTGTAAATAAACTAATGTTGTCTCGTTTAAGAATATGGGATTGTGAAGTGTATGTTAAGTCTATTTCTAATAACAAATATTCACCTCGATATATTAAGTGTATCTGTATAGGGTATCCTAAGGAAACTAAATGATATTACATATATGATCCTTCATATAAGAAAGTTTATATTAACAAACATTCCACCTTTATTGAAAGAGATCACATATCCAAAGAAGATAGTGGGATTGAGATAGAATTCAATGAAGTCCATGCTCAAGATACACAAGATTTGGTACATGAAGAGATTCCACAAATCCATGTGGAAGAGGATGTTCCATAGTAACAAGTATTGAGTACAAGTACAAGAGAGGTTATATAACTATAATGATATGGTTTTCTAGTCATATAGGGTGGTGACTCATTATTAGTTGATAATAATGACCTAATAACCTACAAGGAAGAAGTAATTGGCACATAATCCTCCAAATGGCATGAAGATATGAATTAGGAAATTGATTCCATGTACTAGAACCAGGTATGGGTTTTTTTAGATCCTACAGTGGATATAAATATTGTTGGTTATAAATTGGTATTCAAAAATAAATTGAACTTGGATGGACAAGTTAGTACTTATAAGGCATTACTAGTTGAAAAAGGGTTCAAATAATGTCAAGACATAGACTATGATGAAACCTTTTCACCAATTTGTATGCTAAAATAAATTATAATTATAATTTTAAAATAAACTCACCACGGATATGAGATTTGAATGATGGATTTCATAATATATTTCATTAATAGTAACCATCAAGAAGATGTCTATATAATAGAACTTAAAGGGTTTGTGACTCTAAAGGATTCCAACAAAGTATAAAAGTTGTAGAGATATATTTATGGATTAAATAAATCATCTAGTTCATGGAATATTTGGTTATATGAATCCATAATATATTTTTTTTCATAAAAAACAAATGTGAGACTTGTTTCTATAAGCAGTTTAGTAGGATTGTGGTTATTTTCCTGATAGTTTACATCGATGACAAACTACTCATTGGAAATGAAATACCAGTCTTATAGTATGTTAAATCCAAATGAATACATGTTTATACATGAAGGACATAGGAAAATTGGAATATATTATTTGGATTAAGATCCATCAATATAAATATAAGAGGATACTTGGATGAAGTCAAAGTAAATACATTGACATGATACTAAAGAGATTCAGTATTTAATAACCTAAGAAAGGATTATTTCTAATTTCACATGGGATTCATTTTTCCATGAAAATGTGTCCTAAAACACATAAGTAAATATAAAGGATAGCAAGGATTATATACACATCATTGATCGGTTCAGTCATGTATGTTATGTTATGTATAAGGCTAGATGTTTCTTATGTGTTAAGCACGTTATGAATATATCAAAATGACCTGGGTGAATGTCATTGGATGATAGTCAAGACTATACTTAAGTATCTGAGGTATAATAAGGATATGATCTTGGTTAATGGAGGAGATAAGAAACTAATCATCATGGGATATGTATATACTAGTTCTAAATATATCAATATGATCTGAAATCATAGTTGGGATGCATCTTCACTCTAAATGGAGGTTTTTCGATATGAAATATCTCAAAAAAAGTTATGGTTGTTAATCCTAATGCAGTGTTTGAGTATATTATGGATTATTAGGTAGTTAAAGAAGCAGTTTGGATATGAAACTTCTTCCAAGATATTTTCATGGTTCCTAGAAGTAAAAACCATATCACACTCTATTAATATAATATTACAGTGGTGGATCTTACAAAGAACCAAGGTCACATTAGTGTACGAAGCACATACTTAAAAAAATATAATCTCTTAATGGATTTTTCTTAGATATGTGGAATCACTATAAGTATAGTTTCCATGGAATAGAACATTGAATACCCCTTAACTAAATCCTTAACTTAGTAAAAACATGATCACCATGTGAGAGATAGAAAATTGAAATTCATTAGTAGTTGACACTAGTCCATGTGGAAGTTTGTTGGATTTGGTGATCTAGAACTAACTTTTTTTACTTCATATTTCATTTATATTCAAATAATTTAATATTAATTAAAATATATTATTAAATAATTTTCATCATTCTACGTGAATTTAATATAATAATGTCCCAGAGTATTTGTCGCACTGAAAAGGGAATAATAGCTCCCTTCTTTGATGAGAACCTTGAAATCGTATGGTGATATACATAAAACATATTATACAGTCGGATAACATTATATGATGGGGCACATAGTATTTTGATTATCAAGAGAAATTATTCTTAAGAATATGATACTTCATCTCATGAAGTTCATACTTGGTAATATCCAAGATCAGGGATTGTGAGAATAGAACCGCTTGTAATAAATTCAAATATTTATGTGTCATTGGTTTTTCCTATATGTGAGTGTGTATAATGGTCTTTAGAATTTATTATTATTATTAATTCATATCACGACTTTCACACTTTGATGTATTGTTGTAAACCATAACAAGATAGTTCATGGAGAAGTTGGGTGTGTTGGGTGCATCATGAATGATATGCTATTAATGAATAATTCAAGGTACGATTTGTATCTTCCACATTTATAGAAGTTGATATCTCAACCCTTTGATTGAAATGGAACCATCACATTAAATTTCATGGTAAAGGTGTATCTAAGAATTTATTTTAGGTAGTCAAAGAAATATGTATCAAGTATTAAGGTTAATGACACAATCATACAATCTTCTTGATGAGATATCATAAAAAAGGATTATATTACGTAGTGTGTGGTTATATGTGGTTTTTTCATTGTGTCATATCATCTTCCTTTGAGGGTTTCTTAACCTATTACTACACAGTAATCTTAGACTTTAGTAAAATCAGTCTAATGCTATTGAGGAAGATACCAAGAGGGTCACACATAAAGTGTTTCCATTGATCTTAGTTAAATATTATTTATATTTAACAATTAGAATAAATATTATTCTTCAGAATGAGAATTAATATTTATTTAAAATTTATTAAATGATCACATTTATTCAATAAATATCTATTTACATGGTAATTGTTTAATTACATGAATATATAATATTTATTTATCGATTATTATTCACACCATAATAAATAATTATATATTTATTAAATAAATGATTTATTTATTTATGAAAATATTAAATATATATTTATTCTTTAGTCTATGAATAAAATATTTATTTATTAATTTAATGAATAAATATTTATTAACAATATTTTATCAGGTATTCAATAAATGCTGAGTAGGAAGAGAGGACCAAGATTGGGTCAAGTGAAAAATATTAATTTTTTAAACTATAAAATAATATTTATCATTTCTCCAATTAGCATAAGACATGGAATAAAATATTGTTATTATTTTATTACATGGAATGGGGTTTCTCGGGATTAAATATTTTATTAAAGATACCTTGTATAATTAATTAAATGTTAAACTCTAACCAAAGGTCTATAAATAGACAGTTATCATATTTTAGATAAGGTTGTATCATTGTGAAAAATAGATTCCTCTCAAGATCCTCCTCCTCCTCTCATCATCTCAATAATGAAAAGAACAAGAGATATTCCTTCAAGCCCAAAGGAATTTGAAGTGATTAATGGAAAATAATGTAAGATGATCAATAAGTAGTGATAACACCTTGGAGATTAATTAGTGTAATTAGAATGTTGAAGGAGAACTTTTGGATCACCACCAGAGGGGATCTACTTTGAGTCCTCACAACACAAAAATGCTATATTGATCGAGTTAGAAAGATCAACACCCTCAATGAAGAAATACCTCAATATTTAGGTAACATTTCTTCTTATAGTTAAATTAATTATAAAATTGAAATGAAAAGATATTTTCTTGGTTCTATTGTTTTATTTTTCAATATTATTTGGAAAAAAATTACATCAGTTAGGACTTTTATATCTTGTGTATTGCTAATGAACCATCAAAACTAATAAAATTTGAGTTTCCCATCAGCACTCTAAGGAACTTCTACTACATCAGGAACCATCAGAATCCATGTCGAGGGGTATAACTAACATGGTAAGGAGTATTCCTTTTAGATAAACTTTGTAAAGATTGTGTGTTGATATCTTTATTTCTATTTATACTAAAAAATGTAATACTATTATAAATAATTGACTAGATCGAGAATATTAATAACTTCAAGAGGTTAAATTAATAGAATTCATAAAAATAAGTTTGAAACTAATACACGCCCCTCTCAGTGGTACCTAATAGGGTCCTAGACTAATAAGTGGTATCAAATGGAGTTTCCATCTAAAGATACCAGGGAATATTCTGATAGATGGATAATTATAACCCTATCAACAGTCGAGGTGTTCCCACATTTGAATGGAATAATTATCATAGCTAGAGTAAAATGATGTTATACAACATCATATCACTTATCCTGGAAGTGAGGGATGATAAAATATTTGGGTTTGAAACCATTATTTAAGGTGATTCTTTGACTAAAGTAGATAATATGAATATGGAGTTAGATGGAAATTTAACATCCCACCACCCTGGTCTACTAATTGGTGTCTGGAATGGCTACCACTATTGTACCTCTGGTGTTCCTTCATATGCACCAAAGTCTGCTAACTAGCAACATGGGTCTAAGGTGGTATAGTGGAGATAATTTAAGAAAATTTGTGATAAAATGTTATAACAATTTTTTTTATTTTTTAAAAAATAAATTTTTTGTTTATTAATGTTTATTTAAGAATCAGAACCAATACATCGTAATTATATTTGTTAAAAATTCATATGTTACTATCTGAAGAAGATGTATTGTTGATGAAGAGTTTTGAAAAATATTGTGAAGTCATGAGTTATAAAGTTCTCACATTTTCTAATCCAAGTTAGATGATGGTTTTTTTATCATTAATTTCTCATAAATCATGAAACATACTCATGATAAAAGCTTTTGAAGAAATTGAGGAATCGTAAATATTTTATCAGCTCTAGAAAAAGCAGACATAGAAGTTACAAGATGTCATAATTCTTAAAGATGATGAGGTTTGAATAATTTCAATGTTACAGAGTGAAAAAATTCCATCAAATGAGATAAGAAAGAAACATGAATCATAATGATCTGAGAAAGAAAAAAAATCATAATGAGATAAGAAATAAATAGAAATCATAATGAGATGAGAAAGAAACAGAAATTGTAATGAGCTGATTTTTAATGAGCTGAGAAGGAAACAGATTCTTAATGAGATAAGAATGAAACATATTATTAATGATATTAGAAGGAAACATATTCATAATGATCTGAGAAGGAAACATATTCATAATGAGCTGAGAAGGAAACAGGTTTATAATGATCTAAGAAGTAAATGGATTAAAATGATCGAAGAAGAAAACAAATTTGTAATGAGTTGATAAAGAAATAGACTTGTAATGATATGATTAAAAATAATATTCCATAATTTTTATGAATATTTTAAGAGATCAAACATAAAATTCAATTTTTTATAAATCTCAAAGAAATCTAAGGAGGATTGAAAAAGTCAAAATTGAAGTTTAAATATAAGTGTGTTTAGAGTTTTTGAAATTTGAGGAAGCAGGGAAATTTTTCAAGTTTCCATATTTTGTTTTCTGAGTCACCTATAAATACTTGCTGAAATCATTCATTCATTGTGAATTTTAACTCAAGAGGAAAAGGAAAAGTGTTGAAGAATTTGATTGAATGTTCCTTTTGGACTAAGATCTCAAAAGCATGTCAAACACCTAAAAATTTTCTTTATCGGTCAAGAGAATCACATTGAGAATATTGCATTGATAATTTAAGTAGATTTTGAGTTTTTTAGTTTGATAATGGCTTCATCGTATTGAGTATATAGTATTGAGTTAATTGGACTAAGGAATATCAGACTGGGTTTCTGAGAAGAGTTTGAGAAGTTCATATTAAGTAAGGGAGAATTGTATTGACCTCATTATATTGAGAAAATTGGATCCATCCAAATTGTGATAAGGATTCAGACTGAGCTTTTGTGTATCAGATTGAACAAAGTCTTTATTATTTTGTGTGGGTCAATTTTTTCATAAGAAAACATTGTAAACTCATGGGAGTCAGTATAATCTTTTCTATCGATAGATAAAAGGTGTCTAATGGGAGTTAGAACATGTTTTATTCACTTCTTTATAGTAGTAAATTTCCATATACCCATAGGAGTGGCTATGAAAAGGGATTTAGGTTCTCACATTGAGTCTAAACCTTGTAAATCTTATGTGATTTAATTTATTTCATACTTTTTCATGCATTAGTATTTATAAATAGTTGATAAGGAAATATATCTTAATAGTTCTCAGGGGTTAAGTTTTTAAAAAGTATTGAAACTTATAAAAGTAAACAACTGACTCAACTCTCCCCCCCCCCTCACTTGTTATTCAATCCTTTAGAACTTCAATACAATACCTTCATATTAGATTAAAACAAAAATTTAAATAAAATGAATCAGGTAAATAAGAAGTAATATAGATACCAAGGAAATTACCGATAAATAATCCAAATAAAACATATTATAAAAAATGATTTTTATATTATACATATTAGGAAGGTATAAAAAATAACTAAAAAATGAAATATAAAACAAATAGAAACCCTAAAAAAGGTCTGGAACCCCGGTCTAGTTCCAAACTCTCATTCTCTATCCTAGTAATCCAAACATCAAGCATCGCCCTTTCCCAAGCATCAACCTGTAATCAAGTAGCAATTGTGTAGGTACCCAAGTTTCATAGTGGCCTGATCAGGTTGTGAGTACAACTCAGTTGTCCACCACTAATGGAAACATTGAAAATAACCAGTCTAAAATAAATTTCATGAATAAGTTTTACAAATAAACTATTAAAAAAATTAACAATTTAAATAAAATGAAGTAAATAACCACCAATGATCAGGCTCTACAGTGATACTCAAGATCATTTCATACCATTTTTTATCCTTAGTCCTATGTCCCTAATCTAATATACCTTATTTGGCCAGTATTAGGGTATCTCTGAGTATGTTGTAGTGACTTTTCCAACCATAGTATCAAAACCACCCTTTTTAGTGCTTTTACAACCTCCCTATAGTGAGTTTTCATGACCATGAATATGGGTGTTTTCATAACCTCCCATAGGGAGTTTTCCAAACGATTATCATGACCATCCCATAGGGTGTTTCCACAACCACCCACAATGTATTTTTCATAAACACCCTTATGGGTGTATGACCTTCCACGAGGGATTTTTACATATCAATTCAAAATTTAAAATACATGTCCTAGTTTAACTTAACAAGGTCCCTTCCTTTAATTATAAACCATTTTCCATTTTAAAATCATTTAACATCATCAAGGATATTTTATGAAATCCATATCAACTTGTCATTTTATTTCCCTTTTATGATCCCATCATTTTTTACCATGTATACATCAATCCCATTTTATATATTAACATTTACCAATCCACTTTATAGTATCATTTAAATTCCCATATTTCCAATTCACATAATAATAATCATTATCAAAAACTTAAACCATGGTTTTCCCATTTACCATATCAATATAAAATCATAATCTCGCTATATCATTTAATATGAGGCCATTTCTATTCACTATGATATTTAGTCATATAAGGATTTAAATCTAAAATAAGGTATATATCAACAATTTATAATTATAAGACATAATTAAAATTAAAGAAGCTACATCATTTACCATTTCATAACTCCTATATAATTTCATAATTTACTATCCACCATTTACCAATTATCTAACATTAACATTTCAAGTCTTACTCACCTTTTTATGAAAGTACAACCTATTCCACCTATCCATTTAACCAATTCCATGTTCCAATTTCACATTATGATATTCCTTATGAATAACCCCTCATTTAGGATCTTTAATTAATTTGAATAAAGTATCTAACATGGTGAAATTGAGATTAAATATTTTAATTTCATTCAAGGTTTCTGCATAGAAAACCAGTGCAACAGCACAACACATGTGCTTGTAAATAAAGTGAGACTATGTTAAAAAGTTTAGGGACCACTTACCTTAGTATCATAATATCCTTCTCATCTTGTACTATCCTTTTTTTCAACCTAAATTGGAAAAAAGTATGAAATTAGAGAAAATACCTAAAAATATGAATATCAAACATAAATGATGAGAGAAAACTAAATAGAGTATGAGATGAATAATAAAAGATAGTTAACACCTAGACATACCCTTATCTCTCTAATAAATATGACGAAAGGTGAATCGGATAATGTATATGGGAGATCCCACCATGGAATAGAGAGAGGATGGTAGGTTTGTGTGTGATGGATTATAGCCAATGAGAGGATAGAAAAGGGGTAAAATGTGATGACATGGAAAATTATAAAATAAACCTTAAAAAATACCCCCAAAACCCATCGATGAGTTTCAGGAGCCTCTAACTATACTGTGATCCCAACAACCTTCCTAGGATACTAGATTTCTACTATCCAGTTGGTGTACAAAATTGTTATATTACAGACCACCACCTCCTCCTAGACCCCCCAAAGACTCTTGAGATAGCCCTGAAGCCTTGAAAATAACCTAATAAACCTCAGATTCACAAATATCACCTTAATTAGAGGCCTATATACAAGCCTTATAAGGAATTTAAAAAGATATATAACTCTATAATGGGTTGGAATCTTATAATAAAGGATAAAAATTCCATCCTAATGTCTCTATCAAAAAAGGTCTATACAAAGGTCACGGGTCTTCAAACCACTAAGGAGATATGTGACAAACTAAGGAGTGGTTATGAAGAAAATATTAAATCCAAGGAATCCAAACTAAAATTTTGGATAATAAAATTCAAAGAGATTAAAATTTATAATGATAAAGATATTGATGGGTATTTCACTCAGGTTAATGATATTTTTAGAAGTATTTGAGGGTTTGGTGAGCTTTAGAATATTCTATCATTATAAAATATCTCATGAGAAATTTTCTATATTAATTTTTATTCAAAAATATCTACCCTAGAAGAAAGATAAGACTTGAAAATAGATTATTTACACAATATACTCATATCTTATGATATGAGAGACATTTACCTTCAAAAAAATAGAAAAAATTAGTTTTCCTTTGAATCCATGTAGAAATTAAAGGAAAAAATAATATGAAGTTGTAAAAGTAAGTGACTCGGATGATGTTGAGGATGAATAAGACTTCAATAAAATAATTACTATTTTATCAAAGAGATTTATAAAGGGAAAATGGAAAGGGAAAAATAATCACTTACCAAGATTTTATAGTTTTGATGACATTGGTCATATTTAAAAATATTACCCAAAAAAGTATATTGAAGAATCTAATTTAGATGAAGAGGATGAGAAAACCAAAAGGAAAAAAAGTATAAGAGGAAGAAAAATCATTTCATCAAAAAAAATAATCTTTATGAGTAATAAATAGAAATATGACTTATCTAGTAACTCATATAATGAATTAAATTTCTTTTATCATGCTGATAAGGGGTTTGATTCATTAAGCTGTGATGATGGAGAAGAAAGGATAATGTTTGAGTGGAAACTAAAAGAAAATCTAGAATTCTTCAAATAGTAGAAACAATCATTCAAGAAAGAAAAAAATAAAATTGAGAAAGAAAACAAAAAGGTGGTTTTTGAGAAGGAAGGGTATGTTAGGAAGGAATTGACATGCCATTATGAGATCAAGAAGCACAATATTAGAGAAGATAAATAAGAAAATATGGTAAGATATATTGAAGAGAAGCATGCTGAAAAATAAGAATCACTGGTTAGGACACAGACCATTTTTCTCATAGTTCATCATGATTTGGATAAGAAAAGAGAATACTTTACCAATTCTTATGAAGTTAAATATTAATCTTATTATAATGGTGATAAAATTGGTTCAAATAGGTAAGAAAAATTTTCAATAAATCTATCCCATTATAAATCTATTATCTCTGATAGTTGAGGTGAAAAAAACAAGGTTAATTCTATTTCAAACAATGAGAATCATGATAGATAATCTTCCTCATAAAATGAATAAAGGTATCCAATAAGGACACTACCCACTAGGTATAAGGATGATTAGTTTATAAGAGAACAACAATACAATAATTATAGAAATATTTCCTATAAAAATGGAAGATCTAAATTTAGAGGTTATTATTGGTGTTATAGGAGGTATGGAAATAAATAATACTCATATTGGAATAATATTCCACTTCCAAGGAAGAGACAGGAACCAAATGGGATCTTTAGTGAGCAAGTAATGATTGATTTCATTAAAAAGAGAGTTGCGAATAGATCTACACCAAATTTTTTCAACCAAAAATAGATTTTTCTATTTACAAAAATTGTTTGGTAAATGTGGAAAAGAAGGTTATTATTCCAAGGTATGCATGACTAAACTTCCTATAGAGATTTCACATAATGAAAATGGTAATTCATGTACTCTTATGTCTATCAAAAAGTAAATTGAGAGGCTTTAGTAGGCTGAGATCATCAAGAAGGAGTTATTGGTTTTTTGTCCTAACCAACTGGACAAGGATAAATTGATAGAGGAACTATAAGTGAATATCTAGGCTAAAGGAAAGAATGTGGTGATATAGGAAAATCATGAAGTACTTAATGAATCTTCAACAAGTGGTAAATTAAATATTCAAAAGAATTTATATGAAAGGTGAGGCCAAATTGGGCATGGAATGAAGAACTCTATGATTATCCATCCTACACAATAATAATTGATGAAATATAAATGTAATCCCAAGGTGATAAAGTTACCTTAAAATATGAGTTGAAGTAAACTACTTCACCAAAGGAAAAAACTAAAAATAAATTTTAAAGAAAAAAAAAACTAATGAGACCATTAATAAGAGGAGATGTGTTGGGGTGAGAGGAAACTCTTATACTGAGTGTTTCCTCTAAGGAAAAAATAAGTTCCCCCTATATTTCCTATCATTATTTAATATTGATAACTTATAGGGAATTGAAGGAGTGATTTTTATATTTTACTTCTAGATAGAAAAGATAGATTTCCTTATAGTGTTTCCCAAATTACATGGAAAGGAGGAAATGAGTGCATCCCTTGATGGGGGGAGTGAGTTGAAGCTATCATACATTGAATCTAGAATTCTAGAAAGTAATAATAGACTCAATAAAATGATAGACCAATCAAAATTCCTTTCATTAATAGGCTTGAGCTTCCACCTAAACTGACACCCAACCTAGCCCTTGACATGGCTCAAAGGGATCTCTTGATCCCCATAGGCTGGAAACTAGTTCCTAGTTATTAAGGAACTCCTTTGGGAATGATTTTTCCATCATAATAATCAACATCACATAAAAAATTATAACTATCATCCATAGAAAAATATAAAATAAAAGTAATTATACATGTGTTTAAATATTACATCCATATATGGGTATCAAGATAAAAAAGAAAACAAGACCAATAAAAGAGACACTAATATCCTTATGACATAAGGGTTGGACACCCATCATGTCACCACCAACACCTGTCCCAAAAATCCACTAGCAAGAGTACCCTCCACCTCTGTATAAATCTTTTCCTTTACCTGAGTTAGACAAAACAAGGAATGAATACACCCATTCAGTGTATGTAGGGTGTGAGATCACTTTCCCAATAGAATACCACCAAGTGTTCCAATTATATCCATTATAAGACAAGTAAAGATTCCAATTTTTTATAGAAAAAAAACTTGGTTTTAAAACATGCTTTAAACTTTACAAGAAAAGTGAAGATAAAGGGAATAACTAGGAAGCACGTAAAAAAACATCAAAACCATGAGAAATTCCTAAGTAGCTAGGGTGAGTGGGGAACTAGTATCTTCATACTCTTAGTGATCAAACCATGTATATGAAGACCCATTTCTGTTCTTGATCTATAACCAATTCAGACCATCATCAAATATTTTAGTTAGTGTTGTAGCATAATCCTTCTATAGAGGATAGTTTGAAGCCCTAGTACCACCTATAGTGTACTTATCCTAGCCTTTCCACCTAGGTATCTAGGATTTCCATGTGCTTTTCCCCATTTTTAAAACCATAAAAATTATATTTCAACACATTCTAAACCACCAGATGCCAAAGAAAAACTTATCCAACTATTACCATATGGTAAATCCATTTCAAGACCTTACACACAAACCAAAAAACCTTTGAAATCACCCATTTACACACACAACACAATTTAGGAAATAATTGGATTTAGAAGATAAAGTGCCTATCAAGATCGGTTTCCTCTACTAAGAAGGGGGGTTGAATCAGTGGAAGATAGTTTTTATTAATTTATTTTAAAAATAAATAAACCTCTACTACCTATTAGAGTAAGATACACTCAATGTAGAAATAACATGTCCTTGAATAATAATGCAGAAAATAAAAAAGCAAGGGACAAGGATATTTTTACATGGTTTGGATCCAGTGTAGAATTTTAACCCTTATTGTGAATGCTTATGCCCCCAAACCATGGATTCTTTTCACTACATCCCCATATGAAATTTACTTACAAACACTCATGAAGAATCCCACCACATGTTTCAGTAGTCACACCCAACAATATAGATTCCTGATGCAATACAATATATGATTACAAAAACCAAAGTAGATCAATAGAAAACCAGGTTACTTTAAAAATGAAGAATGTAGATCTCCTTTCATGAGACTCCATAATATGAAAGTATGTATTGCTCATAGTAAAAGAATGAAATCACTAAATAAATATTCTCATACTTAAACCTCAAACTCTTGAAGGCATATGATTAAAAAAATATTGATTGTTGAATAACCAGATGAACCTTGTCTTTAGAAACCCCTACTTTTTTTCTTTGTATCTCATTATATATGCTCCTTCGTGCATCAATAGGGTATATCTTGTTTTTTATCTATCAAAGACCATGTTTCTCATCAATGGTTTCCTCTCAATCATCTATCTATTGTCCAACAATAGCATCCACCCATTTTTCTACAGAAAAACATATAAACATTAAATCATGAGATCTCTATAACAACAATAAACTACCATGTATCCAACATGGTATAGAAACTGACACCTAATATCATGGAGGCATGAAGAACCATCCACACAAATTAAATTCCTTGGAAGACATTAATTCTGAAACCCACTAAAAACAATCTAAATTTAGTGTAGAATTAGAATCAGATAAATGCTTCAATTCTAAAAATTATTGTGTGAATCAATTTTATATGTAGTATATGTGCCTCTATTATTTGAAAATTGGATACATCATTTTAAACTCAAAAAATATACATGGATATAATGGAAATATGACTCCCTTATGTAGAAAATCAGCTATGTGAATCCCTTACATAGTTAAATTAGCTATGTGAATCCCATTTATAGTTAAAATGACTATGTCAATCTATTACATATAAAATCAGCTACGTGAATCTCTTATGTAGAAAATTGGCTAAGTGAATTTTCCCTTTCTTGATTAATCTATGTGAATCTCTTCTTTGTAAATTCATCTACATTGATTCAGAAACTACTCAAACTCATCTAGAACTGACTCAACCAACCTCCACCCCTCCTCAAAACACTTTATAGTATCATGGAACTCCCTTCCATGATATTTAAATCCATTTAAACTAGATCAATCATTGTCAAAATTATTATATCTTTAATTAAGGTTGTCAAAAAATATAATAACCCATTCTTACCAATGACCATGGTATCTTCAATCTCTTTCAAACCAGAATAAAATTCCATGGATTTCTTCAATATCCCCATTTTTATTTGTTGAAAATCAATTAAGGAATCTCCTAGAAAACTGTTTTAAATTAACAAAACCATTTTAATGTCTCATATGAGGATAATCTATTGAATACCACCACCACAACCCATGACATTAATACCACTAAATAACCCCATTTCTCATTGTCCCTTCCTCAATATGAAGTTTAGAGCCTTACTAATGATCACATTAAGTGTGAAAATATGAAAGGAAAATCAATGTAAGATCTTTTTGATGTCTTAAGTATATTATTTTAAGTATCAGTGGAATATCCTTTTAATATCTTTAGTAGATTATTTTAATATCATACATTCCTCTTTGTCTTTATCACGATCCCCTATTGTGATTTTTTAACATGATTGAAAATATCTATCATCATTAGAATTAAAATCCCCCTACGAAATAAAATCCCCCATCACCACCACCACCATGTACTTCCCTCTCCCTTTGGAAATAAAATTCAAGGGATCACAGGGGAACTCAAAACAACTGAAGTTCAAGTGCACGGTGAAGGATGAACATTAATTTTCATCCTTAACTCCACAAACCTCTCTCTCAGTATGGATTTAGTGAAAATTTATATAATGTGGTATTTTGTAGAAATTAAATCAAGTTTGATATCTCTATATTACACCTTTTCTTTAATAAAATGATACATGATATCAATGTTCTCAGATCTAGAATGTTGCACCGGATTTTTAGACTTCCAAATAGCACTTTGATTGTCAGAAGAAATTTTTATCAATCTATCAATCTAAATATTTAGATCTTTTAACTTCAATTTCCTCCAAATAATATATGTAAAGTACTATGTGGCTACTATATATTCTATATCAATAGTTCTCAAAGCCACTGAATTCTGATTCTTATTATACCAGCTGACACAGCTCTCTCTAAGAAGGAAAGTTCCATCTGAAGTTGATCTTCTATCTGTATATTTTCTAGAACAACCTACATCTATAAATCCCAAACATGTTAAAATATATATTTTAATTATATAGCATCTCATTGTTCAAAGTATATTTAACATATCTCAGTATTATCTTATCCACCAACTGGTGATACTCTTTTGGTTCACTCTAAAATTTGGCACATAGGGACACTACAAAAGTTATGTCTAGCCTTTATGTCATTAGATAAATCATACTTCCAATAATTCTTATGAATTATTTCTATTTAACACTCCTTACATATTTATCCTTGTGTAGTTTAGTTCCAACTAAAATTAGATTTCAAACCACTTTTCATTATCCATTCCAAACCTCTTCATTAATTCACCAACAAAATTTTCTTCAGATAGAAATATGTAATTCAGATTCTAATCATTATAAAATCCTATAAAGTATATCATCTCACTAAAAATTAAAATTTAAAAGTTATTTTTCATTTTCTCATCAAAATATTTATAGAGACACTCATTATCTTCCTAAAATATGATTTCATTTGCATATATAATTAAAATTAGGGTCTATTTTCTCATTTCTTTCAAAAAATGGTTATAGTCAAACTTACCTTTATTAAAATTCATGTCCCTTAAACATCTATCCAATTTAGAATAATAGGATCTAGGGGCCTATTACAAACCATAAAATTACTTATTCAATAAAAAAACTATGTTTTCATACTTATATAAAACAAAACCATAAAGTTGTTCAATATAGACTTATTCATCTAGATAACCATTAAGAAAGGAATATTTCATATCCATTTGATAAAATTTGTAATGTTTATGTTCTCAAATATCCAAGAACATTCTGATTCTATCTAGTATTTCCATTGGTGAAAATTTTTCTTCAAATTAAATACCTTTCATATCAGAGTATCCTTTGCATGCTAGCCTATATTTGTTTCTTTAATCCTAACCTTTCTCGTTTAGATTATTTTTTAAAACCCACGTGGTGCCAATTAAATTTTTATTGTTAGGTCTTGGAACACAATCCCAAGTGAAGTTTTTTTATCTGATCAATTTCATCATTCATATATTGAATCCACTCCTCATGATCAACTGCATCTTCCACTATATGAGGTCCAACTTGGGAAATAAGAGTAGTTTGATCTTCCAATATCAATATTCTTCTCATTTGAGCTAGATCCTATGGATTTACAATTATATTTTTAGTTTTAAAAAGTATATTCAATTTATTATACTATTTTCTATCATTTAAAACAGCTTCTCCTTCATCATAGGTTTCTTAGGAATCAATATCAATAGTGATCGGATCACTCATAGAAACTTCATCATTATTTTGTTCTAACATTTTCATGCCACATTATACTAATTATTATAAAACCAAGTCATATATTATGTATGATTTATTCTTGTTTTCAATAATCTTGACATCACTTCATTCAACTAGATTATGTGAGTGTTTTTTTAATATATGTATCCATTTACATTTGATAGGTATCCCATAAAAATACCTCCCTTTTTCTTTTCTTCAAATTTTCCCAGATTGTTATTCTTTATTTTTATAATACAAAAACTTTTAAAAACTCTTACGTATTTGACAATTGGATTCCTTTTGTAACACATTTTGTATAGTGTCTTTTGTATTTATAACCTCAGTATACACCTTTTTTTATGTGTATAGTAGTATATATTACCCCTCTCTATAAGTGGTTTGAGATATTGTGTTCAGCTAACATAGTTCTCCCCATCTCAACTATGCTTCTTTTCTTCCTATCAGATACCCCATTTTTTGGAGTATATGGTGTTCTATACTGATTCTTGATTCCATTTTTAGAAACATATCTTTAAAAATCAACACATTTAAACTCATTATTTTTATCTAATCTCAGTTTTTTGATATACAAACCCAATTCCTTCTCATCTTTCCTTCTGAAAATTTTGAAAATTTTAATTATCTCTGAATTTTTTTTGATAAAAATGACATTAGTGAGTTGATTGAAATCATAAATGAATGTGATTAAGTAAAAATAACCTCTGGTATACTTCTATCTCATTAGACCACATAAGTCAGTATGACTTATCTCAAGTGGTATGAGAGATAGAATGTTCACTCCTTTGTGAGAACCTTATGCATTTTTCCCCTTTTAACAGGTTTCACAAATTTTATCCCAGTCTGCCTTTAACTTGGGAAGATCTCTCACAATATAATGCTTCATAATTTTACTCATACATATTTGGAGAATATGACCAAGCCTTATATGCCAAAAAAATTCCATCTTTGGCACTTAAGTAAAAATAATCACAAGGATCACCAATTTGGAATAAATTTACATTAGTTCTTATTCCTCATGTAATGATCCTTTCATATTTTTTGATTTTGATGATACATGAGTACTTTTTAAATATAACCTCTTTTCCATCATCATAAATATGACTAACACTGAGAATATTATGTTTCATCCCTTCAACAAATAATATATCATTGGACTTTAGATTATGGGCTTCAATTTTTACTAAGTTGGACCCTTTAATTTTCAACAAATAATCATTTCCAAAAGTAACTGCTCCTTCTTCATGACTCTCAAGGCTTCTCAAAAAAAATTTGTCACTAGTCATGTAAGAGGAACACTCATTATCAAGTATCCAAACCTTTTTTTCTTTCTTTCCTTGAAAGTCACCTCTACCCAACATGACTTTTCTTCATTGAACACTTGAACTGATTTTACCTTGTTTTTTAGAGGGATTTGACAAGGTAATATTATCATAAACTTCTATACTCTATTCTCCTTTTGATCACACCTACCACATTGCTCTTCAAGATAATCAAATTTGTTTTTTGTTATCAGTTTTTACCCAGTTTCCTTCTCAGCCAGCATTCTTCTAGAATATGATTTCTTCTCATTGGAATACCCCCCCCCCCTATTTTCTTTCCTTATCCATAATAAAGACATGGTATACCAATATGTATAATATTTATGTATGATAATTCCACATCACAAAAAATAACCCAAAAATATAAATTTTCTTGAGAAACTGTGGTTATATCCAGAAATATTCTACCCAAAATTTGACACTCACTGAATAGCTTGGATCTAATTTCACTTCTAATTTTGAAAATAAGATTTGTTCAATCTTCTTCTATTATTAGGAACTTTTTAAGGTAATTTTTACCCATTCTTATGTGTCTATATTTGAATAGATATTTAATTTAAACCTGAAAAACTAGTATTAAAATATTTGGAAATAGATTTTTCAGATGTGAACTTTACCAGAATTTTTTAGCATCTTTGGAGGATTCTACCTTGAACTCTATAGAGCTTTTGAAGTCCCTTTTGACCATGGTTGGATCTTTATCAACAGTAAGACATTCATATTTTGTCATTGATAATTTTTAATCCTTTAAATAGAGATTTTCTTTGTGATCATTGATTATTTTCTCATTTTTCACAGCCTTTATCTGAGATTTTTATTTTCCTATATAATAATTGTCTCCATTTTGGATTGTTCATCCTTTTCATCAACCAGTTTCTTATTTTCTCTTACAATAATCTTCTTATCCTTATTGAGCATGGAATTTTTTTCAAGACGTGCCTCAAGTTCTTCTTTGATTATGTACTTATAATATGTTGGTCTTGAATCATTCTCATCACTACTATATGAATCAATAGCCTTCTAAACATGAGTTATAAAATTTTTAAATATTTCTTGTATCTCTTCATCAAATTCATTGTCCAAGGTAAAATTTTCTTCCCCTTATTTTATCATTATATATATATTTTGGTTGATTTAAATATATTCTTGCTTCCCCCAACCTTTAAATCTTATTTGTAATTTTTATTTCACTTCTTTCCTTGAAATTTTTATCATCTTCGGATTCATACTATGTTTCTTTCTTCTTTGGGAAATTAATTACAAAATTTCCAAGACCATTTCATTTGAAATATCTAACAAATAATGTTCCTTTATTATTTACTTTTCATATTTTAAACCTTTTAGAAATAAATATAAAAACCCTTTTATATTCTTATTCATTCTTAGAATCACTAGTTTCATCATAATTTTCATCATTTCTAATTTTCTTGTTTCCCCTGGCTTCAAAATCCACCTCTTCTTTCAGTTTATTCTTTAATTCCATAATTTTTTTCATTTCATAAGTAATAATAATATTATTTAGTTCATAAAGAGACAGATATTATCTATATTTTAGTGATGAAATTTAGGATAAAATCTTTCAAGAAAATTTCTCATCAACTTATTAACATTTTTAGTGTCATCAAGATTCTCGTCAAAGCCTTGAATATTACTCAAAATTTTATTTAATAATGTAAATAATTCATCAATGTATTAATCTTATTCTATTTTTATATCTTAAAATTTACTTATCTAGATCTATATATTTTCTTATTTTACATTCACATTACCTTCATAACTATTCTCCATCTTTTCTCGGATCTTCTTTGTAGTTTAGAGGCCTATAAATTGTGTGTACACATTTTCTAACAATGAAATAAGAATATAATTTTGTTCTTTTCCATCAAATTATATATTACTCTTGTTAGAAAACACCATCTAACTATTATTCATGAATGGTGGAGAACTCATTATTACTACATTAAGAACTTCCAAACCTAGATATACAATATATGGAAACATTTGATTCTTACAACTATGATAATTTTTTCCTTTAAATATTGGTAGACCCCTTCTATTAGCTGAGTTGATATTATCCATGAATCAAAGGATAATTTTTTGGATCCTATAGAGTTAACCTACTCTGATACCACTGGAATTGCCTATCATAATCGGTTTACTTCACTGAGAAGGGGGGTTGAGTCAGTGGAAAGAAGTTTTTTTTAATTTATTTTAAAAAAAATAAAACTATTCTACTTATTAGATTACAATCCACCCAAATCAAAAATAACACATCCTCACACAATCATGCAAAAAATAAAGAGCAAGGGATACATAGATTTTGGCAAGGTTGGGATCCAGTGTGGAATCCTACTCCTTTCCAGGGCTGGTTAATCCCCCAACCATGGATTTGTTTCAACATATCCCCAATTAAAATTCACCTACAAACACTCATGTGGAATCCCACCACACTTATCAGTATTCACACCCAACAACATAGTTTCCCGCTGAAATACAAAAGATTATTACAAAAACCAAAGAAGATCACCAGAAAACTAGGTTACTTTGGCAATGAAGTATATAGATCTCCTTTCATGAGACTCTATAATATGCAAGGAATTGCTGCTCACAGTGAATGAATAAAATATCTACATAGATATTCTTATAATCAAACCTCAAACTCTTGAATATCAAATATTCAGTAAATATTGATCACTAAATAACCATATAAACCTTGACTTCAGACACCCAGGTTTTTTTCTTTGTATCTCACTATCTACGGTGCATTGTACATTAATAGGGTCTATAGTTTTTTCTCTCTATCACATCCCATGTCTTTTTTGATGGTTTACTCACAATCATTACTCTATTGTGTGTTAATATAATCCACCCATCTTTCTATAGAAAAACATGTAAACATTAAATACCCATAATCTCATTAACTGCAGTCAACTACAGAATCTCCATCATGGCATATGAAACTAACACCTAATATCATAGAGGCATGTAGAACTATATAGGAAAATTAAATTCCTCAGAAAACATAAATTCTGAAACCCCACTTAAAAAAATACAAATTTAGCATAGAATCAGAGCTGGATGTGTGTTTCTCTTATGAAATTTATTACATGAATCAATTAGCTACATAGAATATTTTAATCCATGATTTGACAATCGCCTATGTTTCAAAATGGATATGTCATCCACAACTCAAAATAGTTATGTGGCTTAAATGGAAATGTGATTCCCTTACATAGTAAACTATCTACATGAATACCTTATATAGTTAAATAGGATATGTGAATTATTTACATAGTTAAAACGGTTATGTGAATCCCTTACATATCAATCACGTACATGAATCATCCCTTTTATAATTCAGCTACATGGATCCTTTCTTTTCAAATTCAGCTATGTGGATTCATAAACCACTCAAACTCAACTAGAACTAACTCAACTGACCTCTATTACTTCTCAAAACCCTAGCTACCATCATGGAACTCCCTTATGTGAAATTTTCATCCATTCAAAATATATCAAGCATTATCATACTTATGATATCCTTAGTTAAGGTTGTAAATAAATATAATAACCCATGTTTACCAATAACCATGGTATCTTCAATATCTTTCAAAATAGTCTAAAATTCCATGGATTTCTTCATAATCAAGCACATTTAAGTTTTCAAATAATGGAATAACATGAAACCACCTACCTTTTCCATTTAAATTACCAAAAAATATTTGTAAACTACAATATAAGAGGAGATGAGATCATATAAAAGTAATAAAAACCCATAAACATCAAACCCCATTCCATAAAGTTCATATTAAACCAACCTTAGGTCGTCACAACCACTAGGTAGAAGGAAACACAAGAAGGAAGATAATAGAGACCAAGGAGAAAGGATATAAGACACTTACTTATGGTTTCTAGGAGGATCTAGGTAAAAACCACCCAAAATTTGGATCCAATAGGAGAGGTAATTAGAGGGAGGGCATTCTTGGAGATTTAAGGGTTGAAAATGATATAATTAGGGGGTGTAAGGAGTTAAATTGGGTTAGGGGTGGTTTAATAATTTCACAAGTTTTAATAACAAGGTAGACCGCATGGTTTGGCCACACAGTTTTCCAAACTATGCCCCAATTATACGGGTACCTATAGCTCCACTGGTAAGGACTGCAAGTTTGGTTTCATAATCTTCCCAAACCATGAACCTAACCATGTGGATACTTTGGTTCAATTTCCTTAGAATTCATGGTTTTCTGAGGTTAGCATGTGGTTTTATCTGACTGTGTCCAATACATTGTTTCCCAAAAAACTTAAAATTTCAAAGAAAAAAACCTAAAAAATATACAAATAAAAAATACTAAAAATTAACAATAAATACCTAAAAATGGAATCATGGGTGTGACAATAATTTCCATTGTATCACTTCCACCCCCACAAAGTTAATTCATAGTTTGATCAGAGAGTAAGTGATTCCATTGCTCTTCCACCTAAGAATTTTGTTCCCATATATCATACTCATCATTCTTTTGTTTCCATATAACCCTAACTAGCATAATATATTTCACTCTAAGTAACTTTATTTGGGAATCACCAATCTTAACTAGTTTCTCAGACACTAATAAGTCGGGTTCCATTTCAATCTCTTCCCAACTCAACACATGGGAAGGATCCAGGTTATACTTATTCAATTATAGGACATAGAAAACATCATGATTTGATTTCAATTGATAAGGAAATAATAAGTGGTATATAACCTTACTAAACCTTTATGTGTTCTCAAAAGGTCTAACATGCCTCAAAGTGATCTTTCCTTACTTTATAAGATAGTGATGGCCCAAATGAGGTGTTACCTTTAAAAATACTTGATCACCCGCTGAGAACTCCAAGGGTCGATGTCGATGATCAGCATATAACTTATATCAACTATAGGATATTATCAAATGATACCTAGTCATTTGAATCTTATCATTCATTTCATTCACAATGCTTGGTCCTACCAAAGAATCCTCACCCACTTTCATCCAGCATAAAAGGGACTAGAAAGGCCAAACATATAGAGATTCGAAGGGATATATCTTGATCGAGGATTAGTAACTATTATTATAGGAAAATTCCACCAACCCTAGATGGTTATACTATAAACCTATGAAGTCTACTATGCATACATGAAGTGTGTTTTCCAAAATCTGTTTTTTCTTCTCTGTTTGGCCATCTGTATGGGGATGGTATGATGTCCTAAGCTTGATCTCCAACCCCATTACCTTTTTGAGGCCTTCCCAAAATAGGGTGGTAAAACAAGGGTCCTTTTTAGATATAATATAATATTTCACATCATTCAACCTCATGATCTCTTGGATATATAGGCTACCCAGCTCCTCTACTTTGGTGGTGACCTTGATCGGGATGAAATGGGAATATTTATTCAAGCTATCAATAAGCATATGAATAGAATTCCTTCCAAAAGGTGTACATGTTATCCTAATAATAAAATCCATGGATACTTAATTACACTTCCAGTTAGTAATAGGGATATTATGGAGAAATTATGAGGGTCTTTGATGCTCATCTTTGAATTACAGATAAATAAAGTTAGTGATCATACCTAGCTACCCAAACTAGTGTCCCACATCATAGAACATTTTGGTGTCACTAATATATAAATCCCACTATTATTGGTGATATTCCTACATTACCACATTGGTCAAAGATAATAGTACCAAAAAATGACCTCTAAATCAAAGAGTTACTTTGGAGGATAAAGACTACTCACTAGGTACCTCCCCACCAGTTAGAAATTGGCTAGAATACTAACACAACTCATACTTTGACTGTTAATGAAAAATAAAATCTATAATAGAATGTTTCAACTGTATGTTAGCTAAAAATTCACCCACTTTATCTTATTTTGATTCTAGGTGTATCTAGGAAAAAATCCTCATAAGTCTCCACTCATCGCTGGACTCCTTCAGAGCCTGAGTTAGAAGCTTCCTACTTAAGGAATCTATGACTATGTTCCCTTTACCTGGGGTTTATATGATGTCTAAGTTGATCCCTTGAGGTTACTCCATCCACCATCTCTAACAAAGGTTTAAACCTTTTTGAGAAAATATATAGCTCGAGCTTTTATGGTCTAACTTGACCATAAACTTTTCCCCCAAAAAGATAGTGGCACTGGAACTTAAGGGAATGCATCACAGTTGTGAGATCAAGGTTGTGAGTTGGGTAATTATTATCATGTGTTCATATTTGAAGAGATCAATAATCCACCACATGGTCACAATGTATATGTATGTATCCCAAACACATGCCTGAAACATCACAGAAGACCATTTAACCTTAACCGGCCTCAATTAAGATCAAAACAGGAGAAGATGTCAACAAATTCTTGAGCTCCTTTAAAGACACTTGAAATTTTTATCTCTAAGAGAACCTTTCCCTTTTTCAGGTAAGATACACCATAGGTGAGGCAGGATAGGATAAGTCTTTGAAAAAACACCTGTAATACCCTACCTGGTCCAAAAATATTTAGATTTCAAAAAAATGCCTTGGATCTTACCATGAAATCACTTCCCTAACCATCTCTGGATCAATTTAAACCCCATGTTTTTATATCACATAACCCAAAAAAATGACCTCCCAAATCTAGAAACTGTATTGCGACAATTTGGAATAAAAATTATGGTCCCACAATGTTCCTAGAATGATCTTGAAATGGTTTCCATGATCCTATTCCAATTTTTAGTAAACCAAAATGTCATACAAAAACACTAAAAAGGGACTTTAGGTATCTATAGAACAACCAATTTATATGTTCCATGAAAACTATGAGAGTATTTGTTAATCTTAATGACATTACCAGATATTCAGAATGGTCATACTTACTTTGAAAAGTGGTCTTGGGAACATCATTTTATCTCACCCTGACCTGGTGATACCCTAAACAAAGTTCAATATTTGAAAACTATCTTGCCTCTTTGTTCTAGATGAAAATATCATCAATATGGGTAAATGGGTACTTATTATTGATCATAACCTAGTTTATATTTTGATGGTTGATTCATAGTTGAAGGGATCCATCATATTTCTTAGAAAAGAATACTAGAGCATCCCACATAGAGATTCTTGGATGAATGAAACCATTGGACTCTAAATAATCTAGCTAAATATTTAACTCCATTAACTCAATTGATATGATGGAAGAGATATTGTTTATGTCCCTAACACCAAATCAATGGTGAACTCTATGTCCCGTTTAGGAGGAAAGCCCAAGAAACCCTATGGGAACACTTCAGGAAACTCACTAACCATGGATGGAAACCTACTCTCTGATCCTTCCCTATCAGCTTCTAGTAAGAGGGTGTATACCTAACAAGTAATTATTCACAATTTTGAAATTGGAGGTCTCTTACGTCCAGACCGTGGATCCCATTCTCCCTGAAAACCCCAAGTGCTCTCATTGGGGTCCATGAAGGTCACCCTCTGATGATAACAATCAATGTGGGCCTTAAAAAAACATCCAATCCATCTATAGGACCACATAAAATAGTTATATCTCTAATATGAGGAAGTTCCATTTTATCTCAACCTCCGATAAGGAGACAACACATGATAGGCATCAGGAACCCTACTCCTTCCACTTCCCAAGAGTTATAACTAGCTTCATATCATACGGAATAAGCTCTGTTAGAGGTTTTAGAAAGTCCACAAGATGTGAAAATATAAAATAATTTGAATCACCTATATCAAAAAAATAAATTTCTATATGAAATGTAATAATAATAGTACCTGTGACTGTCAAGGGATCTGCATAAAACTCCGCTGGTTCATAATCCATTATAAGTAGGTGATTCATCTCTATCTTAATCTGAGGTAAACTGATAACATGTGGATTTTCTCTAAGTTGGATCTACCCATAAGAATATTCTTCCTTGCCACCATATACACCAGATTGAGTCCTCAGATCCCTTGAATCATTAGACTGGTTTTTCATTCCTCTGGGAGCTATAGATCATGCACCTAAAATAGAGGAAAATTCCTGAAACATTTTTTACAGATGCACTGTGAATCTACAAAGTTAGAATACCCGGGGTGGGACATGAAATATAGAAATCATGTGTCTGGGCCTTCCGCACTGATTTCACACAATGGTCCCACCCCCTACAACTACTGATGAAGGTGGTTAGGGTGGATATCTAGAGATATTGCCACCATTTTTACCTTTCTCTTACCAATTTATATTCTTTTTATATGATCTGATCCCACTTTGTTTAGAGGCTGGAAGAATACTAGTCAGACCAGACATACCTTCCTGGTAAATTTAAATCATTAAATATAAATTAACCACCTATTCATGAGTCTTCAATTTAAGAATGAATAATTGAGATTAGATATCCATCCACAACCCCATTTCAAACCAATTATACTTTAACCTAACATTGCTGATCATCTCGAGAGAAAATTGAACCGAATCTGTCAACTGGTTAGAATATTCCATAACTTAATAATCACTTGGATGAATGGTATATAACTCCCAAAACTTGGTGAGATTCATAGTCTCATAGTATAATTTATCAATGAAGGTAGCCTTAAAATACTTCCACCCCATCTACTCATGTTTCCCATCCTGAACTACAATCTCCCACCACCTACGATCGAGGCCCTCTAGCTTAAATGATGCACACTTCACATTAATAGATTATAGAGTTCCAAGGAACTCAAATATCCTCTATATTTTATCCACCTAGTCTTCAAATTCCTATGGATGAGTGTTTCCCCAAAAGTAAGTTGGATTGTACTTGAGAAACTCTTTATATCGTTCCTTCTTTGGCCTCAATTCTGTTTCCTTATCTTGAGAAAGTCCAGATCACATTACCTAATCTACGGCTTGGGTAGCCCGAACCACCACCTCTATAAGTATCTGGTCAATCAGTGGGTTTTCTAATAGATATTTCTCTTCATAATCCTATCATTGTTTTATAGTAGGCCTCTAAGGAGACATGGTACTACACAAGTCAAAACAAACAAAAAGGAAAATCATCAATATAATAACCCACTGAAAATTGAGTAAATGGAATAATAAAACATTCACATAAATAAAAATGAATTCATAATAACTCAAACTATTCCACCTTATCTTAGTTCTCATTATCAGTATGCAGCTCATGCATTACACCCTAGGGAGGAATGAAAACAATTTTCCAAATATCCCCTGGTGAACCAAGGCCCATCATGAGGTGTGTTGGCCAAGAACCCCACTCATAACTAGAACCTCCATCCCCAATATTCCTATATCTTTTATATTTATACTTTTCTCAAATAACAAGACCTAGAGAAAAGAAAAAACCTAGCTCTGATACAATTTTATCATGAACTAACCCAAGCTTCCACCCAAACTGACACCCAAGTTGGCCTGTGACATGGTCTAAAGGGCATTCTTGATCCCCACATGCTGGAAACTAGTGCTTGGGCATCAATTAACTCCTTTGGGAATGATTTTTTCATCATAATAATCAAAATTAATATAAATAATTATAACTATCATACATAATAAAATCTAAAACAAAAAAATCATATATTTATTTAAAGATTAAATTAATAGATGAGTATGAAGATAAATAAAAAAGGAAACAGGACCAACAAAATAGCCACTAATATCCTTGTGATGCAAGGGTTGGACACTCATCATGTCACCACCAACACCTATCCCAAAAATCCACTATTAATAGTACCCAACACCTCTGTATGAAGCTTTTCCTTTACCTGAGTTAGAAAAAATAAGGTCTATATACACCCATTAGTTATATATAGGGTGTGAGCTCACTTTCTCATAATTATCCCACCAATTTTTTCATGCATATCCATTATAATACAAATAAAGATACTAATTTTTTAAATAAAAAAAATATTTTAAAATGTGCTTTAAACATTACAAGAAAAGTGAAGAGAAAAGGAATAATTGGTAATTGGGTAAAAACAAAACATAAGAACCATGGTAAATCCCTAAGTAGCTAGGGTGAGGGATAACATAATATCCTTATAATCTTAGTGATCAAACTATGGATATAAAGACCTTTCTCATGCTCAATCCATAACCAATCCATACCATTATCAAGTAGTTTAGTTAGTGTTGTAGTGTAATCTTAATAGTCAGGATAGTCTAAATCCCTACTACCTCATCTAGTTTACTTTTCTTAATCTACCGACAAAGGTACCTCGGATTCCCATGTTCTTTTTCCCCATTTTCCAAATAGTAAAAAACCTCTTTTAACACATGCCAAACTACCACATTCCAAATCACAAATTTTCCAAATATTACCAGAGGAAATCCATTTCAAAACCTTGTGTGCACACTAAAATACCCTATAAATCACCCATTTACACACACAACACAATTTAGAAAATAATTTAATTTAGAATAAATCAAATTTAAGTTTTCAAACAATGGAATAACATGAACCCACCTACCTTTTACCATAAAATCACCAAGAACTTGTTGGAAACTACAAGACAAGAGGAGATGAGATCCTATAAAAGTAAGAACAAAACATAAACATCAAACCCAATGTCATATGGTTTGGATGAAATCAACCCTAGGTATTCACAACCACTGGGTAGAAGGAAAATCAAGAAGAAAGGGAGGAGTGACCAAGGAGAAAGGAGAGGAGATACTTAATTGAGCTTTCCATAAAGAATCTTGGTCAAAACCACTAAAAAATTAGATCCAAGAGGATAGGGATGGAGAGGTATGGGATTCCTAGGGCTAAGAGGGTTGAGAATGGAAAAATTAGGGGTTGTGAGGGGTTAAATCGGGTTAGGGTTAGCTCATAAATTTTATACATTTTAAAAAATGGGTAGACTATATTGTTTGGTCGTTCTATTTTCCAAACTTTACACCAAACATGAAGGTTCCTCTAGTTCCACTAGAAAGGGTCGCATAGTTTGGTTATATGGTCTTCCCAAACCATGTGCCTAACTGTATGGGTTCTCTAGTGTTAATATCTTAGCACGCATGGTTTTCCGATGTTGGTGCATAGTTTTTTATAACCATTCACCAACCATGTGTTAGCCCCAGTTTCCCAAAAATATTAAAATTTCAAATAAAAAGACTCAAAAAATCTATTGATAAAAATAAAGACCATAAATTAATAATAGATACCTAAAAATGGCATCTTGGGTATGAAAATTTCATCCCTTATCTTTGTTTATATCAAACATATTTATTAAGTGGGAGTGTTAGTTAATTAAAATATGAGACAAAGGGGTTGGATACTTTATACTTGAAATTTTTAATGTTTTTATTTATATGAGCGTAGGATATAACATATTTCTTGATAAATTTTTTTATATAGCCCATATTTGAGAAATGAGAAAAATATGAGCATGGTATCTCATGTTGATAAGTTCTTATGGATAGCATAGACAACCTTTATTATATGTGTCTTCTTATCTACATCAGGCTAGCCCACATAGACTTAGAGTAGAATAATTAAAGGTTATTTGATAAGAATAAGATTTGATGTTATCTTTATCTCAAGAATAAAAATGTTGTTATTCAGACTTGAAAGTGGTAGCATAGAATGTGAGTTCCTTGAAAGGCATAATAAAAGATGATAATACCCATATATTGACCTTTTCATTTAATTTTCAATAAGGGGGGGATAAAAAATAAGTGAAGCACGCATATTGACTTGAAAGGTGCTTTGTGGTATTAAAACCCAAATACAAAGGGGGGTATTATTGTGCTCAATATGTATTTGATTGTATTTATTATTAAAGGAGTGTTTTTTTCAATATATTTTGAGATGGAATAAATAATTTAAAGGAGTTTGAGGCTTACAACTTAAATAATTTCTTGGAAGATCTGATGAGTTATTTTTTTAAATAAAGAAACAAAAATGTGATGATTGATGTTATGTTCTTCAAAGAAAAAAATGAAAAGTTTTGGTTGAATAAATACAATAACTATATCATGTTGGAAATGTTTTTGAGTTGATTTAGAAGAGATGGTGATGTTCAATCATGAGTTATTTATACGGTCGATCTAGAAAGGCATGAACGATTGGATTTGTATGTGTGATTGATCCATGATGCACACCCAAACATGTGGTCACTCGTCTACTGGATGAGGATTAGAAGTTTTATATGTAGAAAAGGAATGTATCTTACATAGACCATCCTTTAAGATAATTGAGATCTTATTCGATAATTCACTTACATAGACCATCATGTAAGGCAATATAGGTATTTGGAAAATTAATTTATCTTATGTGTTCTATCCCATAAGATAATTTAGATCTCATAAGATAATTCACTTACATAGATGATCCTGTAAGATAAGTATCTTACATGTACCATCCCATAAGTGAATTGAGGGTTTTTTGATAAATTTATCTTACATGAGAAATATCTTATATATGATTTATTCTATGCACATGATAATTATCCTACAGAGATGAATGAAACTAATATTGGTCTCACAGCCAAAAATAGAAAGGTCTATATAGAAAAGACATATGAGTCCATCCACATAGAGATATCAAATGATTTTATATAAGTGTATTTTTTATAGGATTTCAAAGAAAGAAACACCCGATTATTTTGGAGATTTAAATGAGGAGTCTTGGCTCTAAATAGAGTAAGTTTGAATGAGAATATTATGCCTTATAAAGATCAAGGAGTTTCCTAATAAAAATGGAAAATAAATATTTACACGTTATTCTATGTTTATAAATATACAGGTACCAAAGAAGATGTTTGAAGAATATTGAGAACTCGCATACATTGTGTGGTAATTTTGAAAACCCGATACACATTTGTATTGTGGAGAGAGAAAGAGATGAATTTGAGAACCATTAAAGAAAAAGGAGATATAATATGCATCCAAGTATTAATAAAATATAAGATCTATATCATTCAAGATCTAGAAGGAGAAATAATATTAGCACATGTATTTAAATTCTTGAGGAATTACACATGTAAATGTAATGATGCATCTGGTCATGGAGGAGGACCAACATCCCAATGTGCATAAGAACCCCAAGAGTTTATGGTCTTTCTTTAGTGGATATTTTTTTGAATAATCATTTTATATTCCAATGGACTCTGGAAGTGTTAAAGTTAATAGTGAACACTATATTGTAAGTTGTTTTTATAAATAGTTAAGAGTCCATGTTTAGGGTATAGACAACATGGAAAAGAGTGCAGAATTAAGACAAACCTTGTAAATACCATGTGTTTCTCTCTTATTTTCTATTTCTATACATGAAGTTGAGGCTGTGAGAAATTATTGACTGTATCAATAACTTTAAAAAATTTAATAGGTTAAATTAATAGAATTTATAAAAATAATTGTGTCACTGATTCACCTTCATCCCCCTCTCAGTGGTACCTAATTGAATCTTATACTAACATGTATAGGATAATTCATCTATGTGTAATATCTTTTTCAAGTGCATATTATATTTGAGTTTTCAAGATGTCTAATGAAGAGAAGATAAAAAATAGAAAAGGGAATTATCCTATGTGTAAGTTATTTGAACCTCACATAGGTAATTTCAAACCACATAGGACATTTTGGAAATATGACAGACATTTGATCTACACTAATGAGATTCTAGTTGTATGTAAGAGATTTATCCTATATGTACATGAATTGAGCTATAAAATCCACCAACACTATATTTTTTTGAATCCCATGTCACATTTGAGTGTGGATAAATTTTAAAAATGAGAAAGTAATATGAAATATGTAATTTCAATAGGACATAATAGATTTATTATCTATATAGAATATTTGAGAAGGTTGTAATACATTTTTTCTAGTTTAATGAGATTTTATTTGGTGCATGACAATTGGGTTTTCCATATTTTAGTAAATACTGAGCCCCTAAGACATTTTGGAGATAATTTTCCTATATATAGGAGAATTTTCCAATAAGTGAGTGATTTTAGGGCTAGAGTATATGAATATTTCACATACATTATTTATATCATATGGAACTATTATGAGACAAATTAAAATATCCTAATAAGCTCATAGAATATTTGAATTAGTGAAAAATCAATTTTTCATAATTTTTAAATTCTAAATCATGATAAATTTGATGATGTTGGTGTTGTTCAATCATGTTTAAAACATCATGAAAATTTATAAAGTCGTAATTTGAGCCCAAAATTTAATGAGATACTAATATTTGAGTTAAGGTAGAATAATAATAAAGAGTGTAATAATGTATACAACATCAAATGTGATCATATTAATTTATTATGTTTTTAAGAATAATGCAGATGAATTCACATCGAAGCTTGACCTGTACAATAGTGATTAAATTATTAGTCAAACCTGAGAAGATATGTTTTTGATTAGTTGATACTTTTTTTATATACTAAATATGAGTTTTTTGTATTATTTTTATGTGAATATCTCATAATTCAAAGAGAGTTCCATGTTTCTAGTTGATTTGTTGTATGACTTTCATAAAATAGGGGATATTTGAGTTAAAGACTTATTAGAATCTTGATGAGGATGATGAATTAAAACCTTTTACAGAAAAAAAAAATATAACCATCTATTTGAGATTCATTTATTAAGGGTATTTTTTGAATATCCTTTTATTTGAAAAGGAGGTATGATGTAAATCATGGGAATCCATAAATGGGTATTTTATGATACTAATTTTGGGATATCAAAATCTTTTTTCAACATTCATAATATTTATGGATATTTAAAATTAAATTATAAATTAATGTGGTTTCTCATTAATTTGATAAAAATGAGTATATATAGGAGAAATAAATAGAAAAAGAATAAGAAGCTATTTCTAGGGGGTGCAGAACTATAAGAATTTGAGAGAACCAAAGACTCTCAAAGAAGAAAACGAAGGATAGATAGTATAAGAAACTGCATGAAGTAGAAAAGTGGAAGAAAAATACAAATAGTAATGGGATGAATTGATAACATGTTTTATTTTGAATAAGAAAAAGAATAAGTGAAGACTGAGTTTCTATAAGAAATCTGAGAAGATGAAGTTAGGGTCGTGTACAGCTAAAAATTTGTCTTTACTTAAGATTACAGTGGTGAGAGAATCAAATGATAGTGATAAAGTTCAAATATAAAGAGGTTATTTTGAATAATTATTGACATTAAAGTTTCTTGGAAAATATAGTTTTGAGTTTCTAGTAACATATTTTATAAGGAACTGGAAGTTGTGGATGGAACAAAAGTTGAGTTGTATGCATGAGTTCTTGAAAATATTTAGGAAGTTGAAGAAACTTTGTACTAAGGGTAAAGATTTATTTTGTGCATGCTGATATATCCTTGTGTAGTACTATTTATTTACTTCAATAAGAGAAGTGAGTTCTAAAGAGAAACTGGTGTGATGCTAGTATGAAAAAGTGTGGTGGGATGCTGCAGTGATCGCTTGTGTAATATAGGGATATCACACTAATGTAATATGGTATTATTGTTTTCAAGATAATACTTATATAACTCCATTTTTATTGATAAAAATATTTTATTATATAATCCATGACTTGGGCATCCCAATCATAGAAAGGACTAGGATTCCTGTGAAGAGTTGAACCTTGTAAAATCACATGTTTTGATTTAATTTTTTACATTATATTGCATATAAGTGTATACTAGGTTAAACATAAAAAAATATAACTATATTAGTCATAAATATATCTTTAATTATATAATGGTTTAGAGGGTTTAAATAATATATTTTAATTGGTAAAAATTATACAACACCTTATTCATCCCCCCTCTCAAATGTGTCTGTGCAATCCTCTAAGCACAACAGAATAAATGTGTTCAGTGTACACTAATAGTACTTGAATAAAATGAGAAATGATAAAATAGTTTTCAAGTAATTATTTTATGAATTTACCAAATAAGGTTATATAAAGTTTAATAAATATGAAAATATAGTGAAATTTTTAAGTCTTAAGACACATACTATTTACCTTACTCGAATGGGGGCATGTTTGTTGTTTTTTGAAAAATATGCATGTAATCTATTTGTGGAAGAGGATAATAATCACTTTTAAAATCCTAAATTGACTCATATTATGAGGAAATAAAGAAAAATAATATATTCATAAGCATATAGGTTAGATTCAAATGCTTTAATTGGTATTGAACTAAATGATTCTTTCTCATTGGAGACAACCATTTCATGAGGATAAGATGTTATTGGGTACACACATATTGATAAGTTGAATTTTTTAAGGTCAAAATAGAAAATGGAATTGGTTTATGGGGATTTATTTTACATGTTAGAGTACTTGAAAAGATAATAACAAGAAAATTATTAATTTATCTATAATATAAAATTTGATTTAACTAAGAAAATTAAAAATATTTTCTAGATTGATCAAAATATAAAGATGGAATATGAGTTATTTTTAAATTTTGTTGTATTTGATGCCATGTTCAACACTAAAAAAGAGTAAAATCCCTTGTGTGTCTTTTTGGGCTTAAATCATCATTATGAGATAATAGTTTTGGGGGTAGATTTGTTATATGATGAAACTGTGAGTTATTATTAGTGGTAATCTCAAAAAATATAGGTGTATCACATAAATCTACTTAAAACTTTATTTACTAATCAATATATTTTAATGGAGAAATCCATTTCTAAAGTTTTACTCGAAACTTGACACTACCTTAATATATGGAATTTGATGCAAAATGGAATTAAACATTTATGCAATTATATGAAATATGGATCTAGTTTTATAACTATATTTAAGAAGTATATGTTCTAGTAACATGATGTAGAACAGTTTTATCAAGAGTAAGATTCTATAAGGGTAGAATATGGGGATGGGAAATTTTAGTGTTTATATGATGTATTCATGTTATGAGATAAGTGGGTGTATTTATTTTTAAAATATTCTTTAACAATGGGTATTCACAACACTCAGTTAAATGAAGGCTTTAATGGAATTCTTAAATATTACATTCATCATAAGTTGAGTATTATAGATTTATTCAAGTATTTTGATAAATTATTATAAAAAATAATAATTATTAGGGAACAAGTGTTGAATTTTAAATGTGGAAGAATTTTTCTTATAATCTTTACCCTTACCATGCATTGATGTGTCAGATTGCTAACAGATATACACCTAAGATATTTGAATTATTTTAACATGAATATTAAATTATTGGTTCATGTTTTTTGAAATTGGAGTCTTATTTAGTTACGGTATTGTAATGGTCAATTGTGAAGATTATTTTTTTTTTAATATGATGATTCCAATGAAGTTATTCAATGTTCTTGTCAAAAATTTGAGTCAGTTGGGTATCACTTTATCATGTTTTAAAAAAATGGATTGATGTGAGATCACTTCCTAAAGAATATATTTTTGGGAGAGTAGGATCGAAATATATATTTATATGCTCAATTACAATATGGGGTGAATTATAAGTTTAAAAACTTGTGTTTTTATTCTTAATAAAATGTATGTTTAACAAATTTAAACAAGATGGATTCACAAGCCCTATTTAGTTCTTAAATTAGAAACTAACTTTCTTAGGATCCAGAAATATAGATCCAATAAAGAAACTTAAGAAAAGTTTACTTAGGGAAAGATTCTACCTTAAAGCGTATATAATCTTATTTATCATAGTATACATGTATAAGAAAGTATAATAAAGTTATACTTTTTTTCTTTAACAAAATTGTAGCAGAATTAAAACTTGTAACAACAACAAGTAAATAGGTATAAGAAATCTTTTAACCCAAAGAGAAGGGTATCCACAACCTTGGATAAAGGTCCCTTGATTTATACTTTCAAGAAATTATGTCTTACCCACACTAGGTTAATCCCTCGATAAGAGTATCAGAGTATATCTTGTTATCCCTGCAAGCCCTCAAACTTTAAGGTAGTAGGAACCTCTGTATTCTTATCCCTATAAGTCCTCAAACTTTAAGGTAGTCGGCACCTCTATCTTCTTAGCTCTGGAATTCCTCGATTAATCAACCAATTAGAATCACAATAGGAAGAATGAACAAGTTGTTCATGGATGAACAAGATGTTCATAGATCACACAAAGCATGAGAGTATCTCTCTCTATAAATCACTTTACAGCATCACAACATGTAATCTCTAGATATGTGTTATATTTCAAATGTCTAGGGTATTTATAGGCAAAGGTTTAAATGGTTGGCTCCCTCCTCCAATGGTCATATTTTTCCTTAAATCTCGAAGGGAGCTGTACACATTTCACTCAGCCAACAATTAGTTAGAAACATATTGTAGGAAATAATTTCATTGTAACATAATCATGTGTAAGGAATTATAAGATGTAATAAAAACATTCTTAAGTTTAAGAAACTTAAGTAAACTAGGATCCGATAAAGTTGGAAAAATATCTTAAGAAATAAAATTAACTTTAACGAGTATGAATAATTAGATTCTAAATATTGTGGAAAATGGAATCTAAATATGTATACAAACAGAGTCTGGTTTTGGATAGAAATGGAGTTTGTTTTTGGATAGAAACAGAGTCTAAATTTAAAAAGAAACAGAGTCTGAATTTTACAGAAAACGGAGTCTTATTTTTAGAGAATTCAGAGTCAGATTTTTAGAGAATTCAGAGTCTGGTTTTCAGAGAATTCAGAGTCTAATTTTCAGAGAATTTGGAGCTTGGTTTTTAGAGAATTCAGAGTCCGGTTTTCAGAGAATTCAAAGTCAAAATTCAAGATGAAACAGAGTATGAAATAATATGGATTCAGAGTCTAAAAATAGTGAGACTCGATATCTAAGGAACTATAAGGTTCTGAGGTTTTAGATAAGGATCCGATTATTCTTAAGGAAATTTGGTCTTAAGAAAAATATGGTTAAGCTGGGATAAGTAAATTTAAGTAAATCATGTAAAAGAATGATAAAGGTTAATCATGTAAATTTCCTTAGAGAAGGAAAATAATATTTAAGGAAAAATTGTTTGTGATTTTCAAAATATTAAGGAATAGAAAATTCATAAGATAGATTATTGACTTAACTGGGAGGTGTACATTAATGACTAAAATTATTCTAATTTTAAAAAGATGTTTTATTGAATTATATACTGATAGAAATATAGTTATAGAAAAATGTTACTAATAACTATCATGAATGGGAATGAAGTTGATAATCATTTATTATGACGTATATACATCATATGACATTGTCTTTTCAAATTTTAGTAATTTTTTAAAAGATTTTAGTGTCGTAAATACATTAAAAAATATGGTTGTTATTCATGAAACTCTCTAAAGACTTTTAATAAATAAATTATCTAGAAAAAAATTGTAATTGGGTGATTGATTCAAAATATTTTTAGAAAATGGTGGCAGAAAGAAAAAAATGAATAAAAAGAATAATTCTAGTGTTATGATAACATTGTGTTTAAATTTAATTATTTATTTCATTTCTTAGAGTACTATTTTTATATTAATATGGTATTTTAAATCAAGTTTTTTAACACAGGGACTTACAAATCAATAAAAAATATATTTTATTATTGTATTCCATGAAAATACAATTAAATGTAATTTCATTGGCAGAAACATCCTTGTGTATAAGTTCTGTAACCATTTTTTTCTATTATAGAAAAACTTGTGAACCAGTTTCGAACTTCATATTTAGAAGTAGAGTGTTACATAATTGGAAGAGAGTAAAAGTAGTGAAAACATTCAATTATAGTTGGATTTTTTTTTTTGAATTTTTATGCCTCTGAACTATTTACAAACTGTTTTGAATTCTAATGCATCCAAGAACCATTTTAAGCAACTAAATTTTATATGATTTATATAGATGAAAAGTTTTAGAATAATGTGTTTGGAAGAATATTTTTGTTATCTATGAATAACATAATTAATGTTATATTAAAATAAGAATTCATAGGTTGGATCGATATTTCAAACCATATATATTTATAACATGTTTCATTCAACTTTTTTTAAATAAAATCATTGTTACAATATAGAAAATTTTAACACTACTGATGAAACATGTTTCAAAGATGTTTAAATAGGTACCTCCTTCTTTTAAACTTGGTTGTGTGAAAAATCTAACACTACTAACAAAACTTGACAACATGTTTCATTCCACTTTCATCCCACACTCATAAACCACGTTTCTTTATTGTTTATATGGTCATTAGAAACACTAAATCCAACATGTTACATTTCACTTGTTGTTAAAACAAAATTACTAACAACATCTTCCATTCCACTTTTATCCCACATTCATAAACCATACTTCTTGATTTTTATATAGATATTTGTGGAACTAAATATAATAAGTATTTCCTACTTCCAGAAAATGTTTCCATCCAGTTTTTATTAGGGTTAAAAAGGAAGTAGTTCACTATATAAAGTCACAGTTCATCAACTTCTTTTTGGGTTAGTTTCTTATTATATGTCTGATTTATTTACATTTTCTCTATAAGGTTTTAAAATATTATTGAAAACTCTAAGATTATATTAGATTTTTGAATTGTATCTTCTAAAATGAATGTGGTATTTGTATTCTAAAATTAATCAAGGATGAATTTCTTGATTATTTCATCAATAAATGTTCTTTTAAAGTGTGCATAATCTCATAAATTTAAGTATCACTTATCGATTGGTTAACCTAGAAATGTATTTCATGCTGAAGAGTAGAAAATGTACCATTGCTAATTCATCCTTTGGATAAATCTCATGCTCACCACCACCCAACCATGGGTTCATTTAGTTGTAGTTTCTAGAATCTTTTCTATCTATATTAAAAATGAGCAATGTCCAATGCACATTTTCAGTGTTAATGAGGATGAAAACTTTCTCATTTAATGGGAATTTATCTTTAATTGTTTTATCTATGAACATATTCAAATTTTTATTTTACCCTGAAATTATTCCCTACAAAAATTAATAAAGTTAGATATACTATCAAGAATTAAATTTTAAACTTTAGGAATATAGACATTAGTATACTCACTATAGAATCACTAGTAATAATTACAGAATTATCTAGGAAAATTATGTTTTTCTTCCCTATTTGACACTTTCTTTCTATTATTTGAGAATATAAATCTATTACCTAATATCAATAAAATTAGTGGAGGGTGTGATAGTAAGTAGAATTTATTATACAAGAAGTTTGGTTAAATTAAATACTCACCTTAATACACATCATTGGTTTGTTCAAAAAATATAAAATTATATCTAATGTAACTATATATACATTATTTTCATACTAAAAATGTATTCATTGCACAAAAATAATAATAAACTATAACAAAGAATGTACTATGAAGGGTAATTTAATATAAAATCTTTAATTAGGTGTGCACATTTAGTCTATTCCTGATATAATACCAATTAGGGTCCAACTCCATGATCTTTTAAAGATGGTCATAGTTTGATTTCTTGAAACTCTAACTTTTACTCTCCCATTTTGGTATAAAAAGATTGACTAGAAACATCCATTTTCTTATTTGATTTCTTTGATGCTTTGGATATGTCGATGGTTTCTTTCATCTCAACTAACATTAAGGTTGATTTTGGTTGTGTGGTTTCCATTGTTCTTATTTGTATTCTGGTTTTATAAAAATATTCCAAGTCTAAATTATTTTCTTTTGTAGTCCTAAATTTCAAATTTCAAATTATTGATCATGTTTGGAGATTTTTTGGTTTATCCTGTATTGTTAGATGCTAGAGGTGTGCATTGTTCATCAACTTCTCCCTTGGTTTTTTCTACTGCATGGTCTTTATGGCTGGTTGACTAAGATTATTCAAAATTTAAGGTCCTAATATCCTTATCTATAATCCCTATTTCCTTGTTATCTTCAATCTATATTTTTTCCTTGAATGTAAGGCTTACTCTCTTTATAGTTAGGTGTTTTACAGTCATCTTCCCTTATTTATTCTACATATTTTTCAATGGTTCTCTTTTACTGGTTATATTCTTTATTACTAGTTGTTGAATTTATTTATCTTGGTCCTTGGATTAATTTATTCTAGCTATTGTTGGTTCATACCACACACCATGCCACAACTCCCACAATATGGTCACTGGGGGTTATAGGGGCAGCACACCCCTGCTTAGGGATCCAGGGGTCTAAGGCCCCTGACCCAAAATTTGGGGCACTATAATAATGATAACTCGTTATAGTATAGCTAGACAACAACACTTATAGGGAACTATAGAAATGTAGATTTACTATATCAGCATGTGATGGGACACTATAATAGTGTGGACTTTGATATGGAATTATAGAAACATGTGACTAGAAACACTAACAGGTCACTATAGCTTTTCAAAATTCCATCCACTAGTTACTATATAAAAGTGTACTTACTATGTGGTTAATGGAATAATTACATCATATTATTTAAGAGATCATTTAATCTAGGGTTTTATGTTCTCTAAAAATCTTCTTATAATTTTTTATCCCAAAAAATAGTGAAGTTTTCTACCTCTCCATAGACATAGGGATCATTTCTAGAACTATGTAAATCACTATGTTCTATTATCTTATTATTTTTCTTTTATTTTTTTCCCTTTTACTCTTTTTTTGAATCATTATCACTTGTTTCTACCATAATTTCCATAACAACTGGTATTGTAGCACCCCTTTTTTTAGATAATTAACCTTTTATTTATGTATTTAAAGTATATAAAGTTATTGGGTTAAGTTTGGGAAGGTTTGTAGGAGTTTTGAAAAGTTTTTGGGGATTTTATGTAGGTTCACAATTTGATAACAGTTTGTAAAAACCATTCAGCACCTCCCAGGAAACATTGCAACTGAAAAATTAGGCACTAAGTTGGTGCACAGTTTGGCCAAACCATGGGGCCACCCAGGTGAAACTGTGTGATGTTAGACAAAGGGGTTTATCATGGTTGGCATATTTTTTTTCTAACCATGGAATCCAACCATGTGAGGGGTGTTTTGAGGTAGTGATTAATTCATGGTTAGCGCATGATTTTCCCAACTGTGTTCTCTAACCATGAAATGTTAAAAATTAAATCCATATTTTGTGGATCTCACTCATTTTACACCCATAATGCCTCATTTTTTCCTTAATCTGACCCTAACTCGAATTCCACTCCTTCAAAATGCTGGAGATACCTTTCCTCTTGATCTTAGAGTGATCTGTTGGTGAATCTTGGTGCATTGGAGGTCGGATTCCTTGGTAAGTTCCAGTTCTTTGTCATTTTCCTTAGTTTTCTTCTCCATACCTCTCTTGGATTCATGGATATACTCTTTTGGGGATATATTCATGTCATTTGATTCCAATAATTATGATTTATGGTTGTTTGGATGATATGGAACAAGATCTAAGGATGGTTTTTGGAGTTTCACTCCAATTTGTTGAAGAATTTGTGATGTTCTTCATTTTTGCCTAAGTTGTGAGGTAGGTGGCTTCACTCTTGACTCCTATTAGTTAGAACTTGAAGGGTTCATTTAAAATTGATTAAAATTCCTGGTTTAAATTATTAATTAGATGTGCACTATTGTTGGAAACCCTCTTTAGTTATAGTTTTTGAAATTATAGAAATTGGTTGCTTTTTGGAAAGTGAAATTGGTTACATGATTTTAAAATGAGTATTTTAAAATGGTTGTTTTTTTATGCATGGAAAATTGATTGGAAAATGTTTTCAGTAAAAGGATTATTTTATTAAAATGGTAGATCAATTGGTTTGGCATGGGTTTTGGAAATAATGTTTTGTGTGATTTCATTTTGTTAATGTGACCCTCAATAAGGGGTGTGTGCCATTAGGTTATAATGAAGTGACCATTTATAAGAGGTGTGTGTCATTAGGGCACTTAAGATATGGTTACCTTGTGATGACTTGGTAGATCAACGAGAGACCTCTCATGAGTATGGAAATTTCACCTGGGTATGCATGTTTGATTGTGTGGAATGGAATGGGTTATGCCAAATGGACTTGTGAAATGGTTTGAAAGACTTATTTGGTTTTTTTCCATGAAATTCTTTTTCTTATGAATGGATTTTTTTTGAGATAAAATGTGTTATATTGTTTTATATAAATTGTTTTATATAAATGGGCTAATATGTTCTATCCTATTAGAATGAGTAGGGAAGTCATTGGGGAAATCCTACTGAGTTTTATACTCACCCCCTTCTTGGGAACTTTGTTGCATTTTTAGGTGTTGTATATTGATACACAAGTAAAGAAAAGGTATCCCAATTATTTAGTGATGTATCATGATACCTTGGTCATGGATTATTGATTTGGATCTTGGATCTTTTTTGGGAGTTGTTTCTATATATCTTGGTTGTATTTGAGTTATTGGTTTTAGTTTTCTATTTGTACTCTAATATGGTCTATGGTTATAGTTTAGTTTCATTATTAGTGGTTTATACTTTGAGTTGTATTACTTTTTTCTCATGCATCATACAGTGGTTATTGGTAATGGTTATCTTGGTATGGTTGTTTTATTTTCAAAGGGAAAATTATCCCACAACTATTTTTGAATCCCTTGGAATTTATTATCATCCTTTGGTGTCTTGGGGATGTCACCTAAGTCTAGTAACACCCACCACCTCTTCCCAAGCCAATGGGTGAAGGGTATGATGTTACAAATGGTATTAGTTTTTTCGGTCCTAGAATTGAAAAAAATCATTCTTGTTTAGTCCTTGAGTTATGATGGTAATAAGAAGTAGGATTATTAGAACTTTAAATGTATAGCATAAAAAGGTGTATCTAACCTATTTATATTGAAATTCAATTTACCAGGGAGTTTGGGTACATTAGTGTTTTGAGACACTCCTGGGAGTTTTTTCTCCATTTTCGTGGGTTTAGCCAATGAGAAGAGCATGAAATTCATTGTTATAAATGAATTCCCACTAGGAGTTCATATTTCATTTTGAGTAATTATTTATGATTTGGTGAAAGAGTGTTTATTTTTAAAAACATTTAAAAATGGTTTGATTTTCAAAGAACATGGTAGAATTTTCAAAAAATGTTTGAAAGTGGAAAATTTTAGAATTTTGGAAAGACTTGTTTTGATATGTGTGATTTGGAAATTTTGAAATTGTTAAGCCTTTAGTTTCTAGAGAGTGATATTAAATAATGTTTTTTTTCATTATAGAAAATTCCACTGGTTATGTTTATAAGAAACCAACTGGAAGAGGTTGATGAGAATGTGGTTACACCTGAGCCATAGGTGAACTAATAGCTAGTTCAGGGTATTTTATAGGATTCTAAATCCATGGATAGAGGGAATAGAAGGGATAAAACAAGGAAAGTGGATCATTCCATTCATTTCCAAAAGTAGAATCCAACCATCTTTCAGGTTGATTCGGAACTGGAAAAAGAAGAAATGTGGCTGAGTAAGATGAATCAAATATTTGATTTCCTAGGAGCACTATCTGATCTGGAATTCAAATTGGCAATGTATATATTAGAGGATCTAGCATTCTAGTGGTGGGATTTAGCGGTTTAGGATAAATTAGAACAAGGGATTTTATGGGATGATTTTGAAGAATTGTTCAACAAAAAATTATATCCTCACACGTTTATAATTTCTAGAACAATGGAATTTTTTAGCTTGAAATAAGTGAATATTTTAGTGATAGAGTATGCATCTAAATTCATGAATTTAGTTTACTTTTCACCCTAAGTTACTGAAAGTTCATCCTAAAAGTCACACATTTTTTAATCAGGGTTAATTCTAGAAATCCACTTGAATATTTTCATTATTTGTAGAAAGGGTTATACAGAGATGGTTAATAGATAAATAGTGGAATAAAGGGACATCTCAGGTAATGATAATGGAGGAAGCATGATGATACCAATGAGAAATAGTGGTAACTTTAATGTTGGGAGTAAACAGAATATGGGAACCTACTTCAAAGGTAGTGGTATGACTCAGAATCATATGGATGGATCCGTGAATCTTCTTCCTAAACCCAAGAGTAATTTGGGATGTTTTCAATGTGGTTATTTTGATCACATAATGTGATATTTTCTAACACCACCTAGATCATATCACAATTGCAACCAAATAGGGAATCTTTAATGCTATTATCATAGTACTTTAAGGTCGGGTGATAAGGACACATCTCATGTTTCAAAAACATTGTATGATTTTATGGGATGAAGACAACAGAATAATTATCATCAGTAAAACCAAGCTATCCATGGAGATTTGATGAATACCATGACTCCTCAACCATTTCACTCTCAATAGGGTAATAAATACCAAATTATAGCAAGTAAAAAATTATAAGGATATGAGAAAGTGACTATGGATGGTCAATCTAGATCATAAATGGTGAGAGGTATGATTATTTTTAATTATAACCTTATGAAATATTTATTTTATATGGGTGTATCCCATTCGTTTATTTCTTCTCTTGATATTGATCTTCTCAGTTTTTATTTTGATATGATTCCTTCTGTTTTGAAACTTCAAACTTATCTATACCAAATAGAATGTCAACCCCTTATTTTTAAATCATGTTTTATAACTATTGATAGATCTTAATTGAGTTGGGATTTCTCTATTCTTGATATGGATGTCTATGACATAATATTGGGTATGGATTGGTTGAAAATGTTTAAAGATCACATCGATTGTTATACCCTAAGGGTTGGTTTTATTACTAATGATGGCATCGATAATCCCTTTAGAGGATACTAAAATATAAAGGTAGGTGAAATAGGCTTGTTGGAACCATCAGTTGGATCTATCTCATACCATTTCGCAGTGTTGACCTTGGCATCAGTGGATGAGATTCAGAATAGTAGTTTTTCGATAGTTTTTTATTATTTTTCTGATGTTTTTTCAAATAATTTCTCAAGGTTTCCTCCCAAAAAAGAAGTAGATTTTATGATTGATCTCTTACCAAGGACTGGTCCTATCTCACTTATGTATTATCATATATCACCAATATAATTAAGGGAATTTAATGTACATTTAGAATTTTTGGAAAGAAAAGGGTTCATTCATCCTAGTATATCTCTATGGGAAATACCAGTTTTTTTGTGAAAAATGTGGATGTAACTCTTCTTCTATGTGTGGATTATCGTAAACTTAACTAAGTTATGATAAATAATCAGTATCCTATTCCATTCATTGATGATTTTTTGATCAATTGAGGAGATCCCAATGGTTCTCTAAAATTAAATTTTGGTTGGGATATCACTAGTTGCAGGTTCTGAAGGAGGATATTGAAAATACAAGTTTTAGGAGTAGATATTTCCATTACGAGTATACGTTTATGCCTTTTGGTCTTATGAATGCACCCGCTGTCTTTATAGAATTGATGAATCAGATATTTTAAAGGTATATGGATTCTTTTTTGGTGGTTTTTGTGGAGAACATATTAGTGTATTCAAGGACAAGGGTCGATCAAAAGAAACACTTAGCGATAGTGTTGGGAATCTTTTTGGGTCATAGTTTGTATGATAAAATTTCAAAGTATGTTTTTTGGATATAAGAAGTACATTTACATGGCCATGTTATCTCTGAAAAAGGTTTTTATGTGTATCCATAAAAAATAGAGGTTGTGACCTCTTGGAAACTGCCAAGAACATCTTTGAGATACATATTTTCCTTGTCTTAGTTGGTTATTATCGATGTTTTATTCATTATATTTCATAACTAGATTCACTAATGATATATTTGATAAGAAAAAATGTTCCATTCCAATGAAATGATGAATTTCAAAAGTATTTTCAATATCTTTATGTTCTCCTTACATCAGCACCGATATTGAAATTTCTGAAATCATGATAAGGTATATGGTGTATTGTGATGCTTCAAGATCTAGGTTAGATTGTGTTCTCATGCAGTGAGATCATATTATTGGTTATGGATTATAGTAGTTATGGTTTCATGAGAAGAAATACCCAACACACAATTTGGAATTAGATGTTGTAGTCTATGATTTGAAGACTTGACAATATTACCTATTTAGTGATAACTTTGTGGTGTTTATGAATCATAAGAGTTTTAAAAACATTTTCTCACAAAGGGATTTGAATTTGAGATAATGAAGGTGGATATAGTATCTCTAAATTTTTAAATTTGACTAGATGTATGCACTAGGTAAAGGAAATTAGGTGGCAGATACATTAAGAAGAAATTCATATAGTTAGTTGGAAAAAAGAGGCTTAAGATTAGTGGTAGATAATATAAATGATAGTCGACATGCACTTGGATTATGAAGATCAAGGTAGAGTTACAATTTTATTTCTATTTTATTTTGTTTATGATTTGGTGTAAATGGTTAAATAGGCACAAACATCGTATTTTGAATGTGTTTTTATGAGGTCAAAACTCAATGGTGGGGAGACCATTGAGGGATAGAATCTTGATAGAGAATCAATGTTGTGTTTTAAATATTGGATAGTCATACCTATATATTGTCAAGAAAAACTACTTCATGATTACTAAAATTTGATATGTTTTGTTCATCCTAGAATACAAAAGATGTATAAGGCACTAAAAGCACAGTTTTGGAGGGTTGAAAGAAAGGTGGATCAGTTTGTTATGAGATACCTCACATGTTATCTAGTTAAAGAAGAGAACTAGAATCTAGTAGGTATGTTTTAGTATTTACCTATTCTTATTTAAAAACATGAGTAGATAGTTATGGATTTTATGATAGGTATCCCAATGATGGTTTGGAAAAATGATTTCATATGGGTGATAATGGATCGAATCACAAAATCAGCTCATTTCATCCCTATTCATGAATCTCATATGGTATAGTACTTGTCTAAAATATATATCCAAGAAGTGGTAAAGAGACATGGAATACCAGTTTTGCTAGTATTAGACCAAGATCTAAGGTTTACATATCATTTTTGGAAATCCTTGTAGTAAGCCCTTGGGACTCGGTTAACTATGACCATGACATATCATCCTCAAATAGATGGAAAACCCAAAAGGACGATGCAAACATTGAAAGATATGATTCATGATTGCGTAATGGATTTTGTGTCTTATGGGAGTATCACATACCATTATTGGAGTTCTCATATAACAATATTTATCAGGACTAGATAGATATAGATCCTTTTGAATCATTGTATGGGTGTCCTTATCATTCTCTACTTTGTTGGGTGGAAACATTTGTAACTTTACTAGTTGAACTAATCCTTGTCAAAGAGACAACAGAGAAGATTAATTTGATCAGGAAGGGAATTTATGTGGATCAAAGTCATCAAAAATCATATGTGGATCATCATCAATGTTCATTTTCATTCGAGGTGAGTGGTCATGTGTTCTTGAAGATCTCTCCAAGGCTTGGGAATTAACATTTTGGGAAGTAGGGAGAGTTATCTCCTCGATAAATAGAAAATTTTGAGATAATTGAATGGATTGGTGAGGTGGCATATTGGTTTTATTTGACACCAAGGTTCATTTTAGTGCATAATTTATTTTATGTATCTTAGTTGAAAAAGTATCAACCTGATCTTGACTGTGTGATTCAATAGGATCATGTTGACCTATATCCAGATGATATGATGTTTAATGTGCTAGTGTGGATTTTGGATAAGTAAGAAAAATTATTTCATAGAAAATCATCATTCTAGTGTGGGTTTTATGGAAACATGTTCAGATTTAGGAAGAAACGTGGGAGCATGAGAAAGAAATGGTTGGGAAATGGCCCAAACTCATTCAGGAAAGTGGTGGTTTTCAAATTTCCATGTATGGAAATACCAATTGTGGGGAGAATTTAGCACCCTATATTTTAGTTAATTAACCCTTTATTTATGTATTTTAAGTATATAAAGTTATTAGGTTAATCTTGGGAAGGTTTGGAAGATTTTTTACAAGTTTTTGTGGATTTTCTAGAGGTGTATGGTTTGAGAACGGTTAGTAGAAACCATATTGAACCTCCTTAGAAACCATACAACTGAAACAGTGGGCACTGGTGAGGCACATGGTTAGGTGAACATTTTAGCCAAACCATGTGGTCAACTAGGAGAAATTATGTGATGTTGGATAGAGGGTTTTAGCATGGTCGGTTCATGGTTTTTCTAACCATGTGATCCAACCATCTGAGGGGTGTTTTGAGGTAGTTGATAATGCGTAGTTAGTGCATGGTTTTCCTAACTGCATGCTCTAACCATGAAACATTTCAAATTAGATCTGGATTTTGTGTATCTCAATTAGTTTCCAACATTAATACCTTGTTTTACCCTTAGTATTAATCTAACTCAAATTCTACTCCTTACAAAGGTTGTAAATACATTTCCTCTTGATTCGGGAGTGATTCGTTGGCAAATCTTGGTGCGTTCGAGGTTGGATTCCCTGGTAAGTTCCCATTCTTGGTGGTTTTCCTTAGTTTTATTCTTCATACCTCTCTTTGATTCTTGGATATAATATTTTGGGAATAAATTTATGTTGTTTTATTAAAATCATGATGAGTTGTGGTTTTTTGGATGATAGGGAATAAGATATAAGGACGTTTTTTGGAGTTTCAATCCAGTTTGTTGAAGAATTTGTGTCCTTATTCTTTTTTTCCTAAGTTTTTAGGTAGGTGGATTCACTCTTGACTTCTCTTAGTTATAAATTAAGGTTTTATTTCATATTGATTTAATTTCTTGGTTTGAATTGTGAATTTTATGTACAATGTTGTAGGAAACCCTCTTTAATGATGGTTTTTGAAATTGTAGAAATTGGTTATTTTGTGGAAATTTAAATTGGTTACATGATTTTAAAATTATGATTTTAAAATGGTTGTTTGGTTTTGATGCATGGAAAATTATTTGTGAAATTTTTTCAATAAAATTGCTATTTTATTGAAATGGTGGCTCAATTGGTTTGGCATGGCTTTTGGAAATAATGGTTGGTGTGAGTTCATTTCATTAATGTGACCCTAGATAAGGGGCATGTACCATTGGGGTACAATGATGTGAACCTGTATAAGGCACGTGTGTCATTGGGTCACTTGAGATATGGATACCTTGTGAAGACTTTGTAGATCGATGAGAGACTTCTCATGAGTATGGAACTATCACCTGGGCATACATGTGTGATTATGTGGAATGGAATGGGTTATGCCAAATAGACTTGTGAAATGGTTTGAAAGAATTTTTTAGTTTCTTTCCATGGAATTTTTTTCTTATAAATGGTTTTTTTTTTGAGATAAACTATTTTAAATTTTTTTATATAAATTTTCTAAGATGTTCTATCATTGTGAAGTGAGTATGGAATTCATTGGGTAAATCCTACTGAGTTTTATACTCACCCCCTGCTTGTTCACTTTGGTGTGTTTGTAGATGTTATATATTAATACACATGTAAAGTAAAGGTATCCCAATTTATTGATGCATCACGATACCTTGGGTTTGGATTATTTATTTGGATACTGGAGATTGTTTGGGAGTTTTTTTTGATGTCTTGGTGGTATTTGAGTTATTGGTTTTAGTTTCCACTTTATACTCTGATATGGTCTATGGTTGAAGTTTGGTTTCACATATATTCTTAGCTCGATGACACTTACTCCCACCTTGATGAAACTTATGGTTAGTAGAAACACACCTGTACTCATCTGAAACACACCTAAGTTGGCATGAATTATCTAGATTCTTCTATTCTACTAAGGTTTAAACACATTATATTGAAAGATAAAACCTATGCTTATTCTCAAAAACATGTATGAAAATGGTAAATGACATATAAATTGATACAAAAAGATGCTTATGTTATCAGTTCTTTGAGAATATTTTAGAACTAAGACAAACTTCATAAAATAAAGTTATCTTTAAGGCTTCTCAAACACTCAAATAAACTACAAACTTCATCTAAGGGACCCCCCTTCAATGGATGGTGAATTAAATTGTATTTAATATCTAACTTATCAAGCATGGTATCCAATGTCAACATCCAAACATGCTAGAATCTTTAATATTTTGTAAATTTTTATATATAGAATCACCACTTCTTTAATACTTGTATTTTACATGAATAATAGTAAAATAATCATCATACTTATACATATATTTGTAATAAATATAACACCACCCTCAATATTTTTCAACAATATCCCCCTTTGTATTTGTTGTAAATACATAATATTTCTCTCCCCCTTATTGATAATAAAACCAAAGTAAATATCTGTAAGGGATTAACTCAAACTTATGAAAGAAAAAGAATCGTAAATTAATCATTTATAAGTCTGTGTGAGCTAGATATTTTTAGAAAAAAATATTTATAAATCAATCATCAATATTTTCTATAGAATACTCCATCTAAACATTATCATATCTTTGTGTATACACACCAAAATAAGAAATAAAATATTTTTTTGGATTCTTTCCTACACAACTCAATACATAAATTAAAATATCTCACAAAATGGAGATAAATTCCCCACCCCCTATAGATAACATCTCCTCAATAATTTAAGAAATAAATAATATATGAGGGAACTCAAATAGTTGCATACCTCAGTGAGAGGGAGTGGGTTGAACTCTCATTTCCAGACATATATTCTCAAAATATTTAGTTGTAAGGGGTTTGGTAAGAATATCAGAAACTTTTTCCTTTGAGGGAAAAAATTCCATCCTTATAATACCTTATTAAACCTCCTTCTTTATAAAGTGATACTTTATTTCAATGTGTTTTAACTTGGAGTGCTATATTGGATTTTTTTTACATGTTTATATCACTCTTATTTTCAAAACCTATAATCATAGAATAAGTAGCTTCAATATTAAAGGCTTTCAATTTCATCTTTACCTATATCATATGTATAGCTTCTTGTGATACAACCATATATTCATCCTCAATATAGTTGAGTTTCACTGATGTTTTCTTATTTGAATGCCTTGAAACACAACTTCCTCTAATGAAAAATACTCCACTGGATGTGTATTTCCTATATTCAATAGCCCCTACCTGATCAAAATTAGTAAATCCACTCAAATCCATCTCACTTGTCTTTTTATATAGTAGTCCATAGTTGAAATTTATAGAGTTGTATCTTAAGATCATATTTGTAGCCAAAAGATGTTTTTCCCTTAGATTAGATTAATTGTAGAGACCCTGAGCTTGATGTACATTGATATTAAATTACTTTAGCGGAATAATTAATACATAACAATAACATAAACACAAGGATCGTAATAGTTTAGTGTCTTTGGAAACTTGGAACGTAATCTTCTAATCGTGGTGAAAGATATTCAACATCTCCCATAAATATCTTCCTTTTTTTTCTTACCTAAAACCTTTCTTTATATCCTGGGGAAAAGAAAACATAAAAAGGGTGAGCTTAAATGCTTAGTAAGGGTAAGCATGGATAAAATAAAACATACCATATACATTTGAACTTAAAAAAATGAACATAATGTTTAAACATCAAAAGCTTGAGAAATGACACAAAACATGGAAGTACGTAAGGCATAGATCATAAAGAAACATTAAGAATGATAAAATATCATGGGAATAAAACATTTAATTGTGGCAACCATTAAGCACATGATATGATTTCCATAGTAGCCAAGGCATTGCTTCCAAGACCATCTTAGTGGACAAAGTCCCTTTCTGAATCGAGTTCACTCCTCGTTCTAGTCCTATATTACTGAACCGGTTTAACTTGCCATTACATCCATGTCTATCTCATGAGATATAAATCTTTACCCAATTAATTTGAGGGAGATATAGGTCCCACCCATCTCATAATGAAATCATTCTTACTTGTGCCACAAAATAAACTTAAAACATTCATCGTAACCCAAAGAATAAAATGGGTTTCATAAACATCATCTCATCATCTCATAATCCATATAAAACAAATGGACATTTCATCATAAGAAAATTGAAACCATGTAAATCATAGAGAAATTAAACTTGAAACATACACATATGAAATAATTTCATCTTAGATGGAAAATGGTTTTGATAAAACACTTGAAATGAATTCTTGAGGAAAATATCCTTTCTTCTTTAAAATCAATTACTTTTCCCAAAATTCCATGAAATTTTAAAAGATAAGTGTTTTGTTGAAAATAATCATGCAATATTGTAGAGGAAGCTTCTTGAAAATGAGGCGTTATGAAACCGTAAAAATCCGTTCACGCCGTATAAGTTAAAAATAACATTCTCCTCGTACTTTTGTTGGAAAAGTCAAAAAGTATCTTATATGGTAACCAAAGGAAAGATTCTATTCATACAATGTGGTAAAAAGTAAATAAAGGGTAAAAATGACTTTAAACATCCATGGAAGAATGGTAAACATTTTATGAAAGCATTTTTAGAAAACATGGTCATGGATGATAAACGTAACCCCAGTAAATACTTACGTATAAGCAATCTCGGATAAAAATGAGATTGAACATTTATCCCTTACCTTAGGTCCGATATGCTTCATACGTATCTGAACCTCCTGTATAATGATTTAAATAATGTCATTGACTTATTCCATAATCATACTCATTGTTATGATATCATATATGGTTCACTTATGACTTTATTTTACCCGTTCTTTTTTAAATTTCATGTTAAAGAGCGTTTTGGGTAAAATATTTTCATTTGTCATCCGTGTTTTGACTTGTAATTATTCATATGATTAATTAGATAATGATTACTTAATTACAGAATATAAAACATGATTTATATATAATATATATTCAGAATATACATATATATAATAGATCAGTAAATGGAAAGAAATACACCGTTCATGGAGACGGTAGGTCGTACGTATGCATGAACGTTGTTTTCATTTCCTTATTGAATGGAATTAAGTTAATGACAAACATATATATACACATAAATCCATTATCATTATTATTTCATATATTTCATGATTACTTATTATATATACTTTATAATCATTCATGAATGGTTAATGTGGAGAATGAATCTCATCGCGTCGTGGAGACGGTAGTCCGTACGTACGCACGAGGGATGATATCATTCTCATGATCGTGGGATTGTATTGGAGTGTATGTATACTATTTCAGAATCAATATCACTTTAAAATAATCATATATAGTTATTATGTACACCATTATACCCATCCAAGTAAGGTGGTGGTGGAAAATAGATTACACCACAGCATGGAGACGGTATTCCATACGTACGCACGCGCGGTGATTTTGTTTTCCGTAGGATGGATAGATGGTGAAATAGGGTTGTTTCATACTTATAATAACATATCAGTATATGAGTGATACTGATGTTATTACTTCATAATGAAACAACCTAAGAAAAATAAGTGGAAGAAGAAATAAAGTTGAAAGAATTGGTAGCGGACATTACCTCTTCTTTGAAGCGCCTCTTTGAGATCTCCTTTTAGGGAACTAAAATTGGTCTTTGAGGAAGACCAGAACCTCTAGGATGTTACTAGGGAAGTGGATAAGAGAATTTGTCAGGGTTTGGCCGATCTTGAAGGCTCAAAGTGGTGTGAGGAAGACAGGGAGGAGGTTCCCTTTTATAAGGGAGGAGAGGGGCACCTTTGGAATAACTAAAAATATTATTTTATTATAAAGCCAAATTCGGTTTTAAATAGCTCCAAATTGATTTATTTAGAAGCTAAGGTGGGGATGGGTCTAAATACTCTCATACAATAGAATTTAGACAAGTTTGGGTTCCTATTTTAACCTTATCATTTAGATTTAACATTAAGTAAAATAATTTTACTTTTACCGTGTCTTCTTGTGTTCTTATACTATAAGGTTAATAAACTTACAATAACAAGCCAAAAGAACCCCAAGTTGTTTATTATTAATATATATAACCTTATCTAAGTACTTTGGCTGAACCTTAGATTTTTATGAATAAAATAACAACTAATAATATAATATTTGTTTTAAAAACTATTTTATGTCAATTTTGACACTATTTAGTAATTGATTTTTGTAAAAATTATAACAGAATTATTAGTTCGAACAAATTTAATTAAATCAATACTAACATGTCATATTAACCTATAAAATTATTGGAATTCATAAAAAGTCTCAAATTATATTTATTTGGGTATTTATAACATCAATTATGTCAATATTTCATTAATAAGATAATTATTGCATCATCTTTGTGTCATAAATAAATTAAATTATTTAAAGTATAAAAATTAAAAATAAAATATAATTATGTAGGAAATATTTTTAGATTTCTAATGAATATTTATAGTCTAATTTATCTTATGTATAACCCTATATTAAAAATGATATACTTATTAAACTTTGATTTTAACTATTTTAACCCTTCTTTAAATAAATTAATAATAAATGTCCTAATCTAATCCAAGTGGGCCTAAATGGTCATATTTTATTCCTAAGGTTGTTTTTGGTCGAATTAAACTTATACAATAGAATTAGGACATGTGTTAGGGTAATAATAATATCATTTTTACCCTTAATTACCCTATTTACTTTTAACCGTGGTAAATAAAAGTAAAAAGTTACTATTCACAAAAAATTATTTTCATCTCATTGAACCACATTTTACTTACTGACATAAACCGTGTCTCTCAGATTTTTGAAATTCCACTCACAGAAGCGGTAAAATTAAGTTTTATGAAAAATTCATTTTTTTTAACTACCACTTAGTGGTTTCACTATTCATCAAAAAATGAAAGTTTCCAGAAAAATACCAGAAATTAGGCCTAAGCTATATTTGATATTATGAACTCAAAAATGATGTCTATTTTACCAAATTCAAAACATATCAGTTGCATTAATTAATTTAAAAATTAATTCCCGTCGTCAAAACAAATAGCGTGTTCTTAAGAGATAATAACTATCAAAAGATTGACACTTGTTTATGTCTGGTTTAAATGTGAAATTACATCCAATGACCAACATTGTATTAAATTGTAAAAATATATTCTAAATATACTTTAAAACCACTCAAATTAATAATTTATCACTATTAATTATTTCGATTGAAAATGTTGTTTTTAATTAAAATTTAGTAATTTTCACTATTCATCAAAATATGAAAGTTATCCGAAAATTACCAAAATTTCACCCTAAGCTAATTTCGATATTCCGAATCCAAAAATGAAGTCCATTTTGAAAAATAAAATTTACAAAATTTCAAAAAGTGGTTATTACTATTCATAATGGCTAGTTTTAATAATATTTTAATAGCATATTGTTGTTTAGTAAAACTGGTTATTGCGTACTACACATGCTATCGAGGAAGGTCGCGATTGCGTGTAATACAAGGAAAGTAAAGGATGCATGTTGTGCAAGCTCCTTTTGGTGTAGCGTACAACACAAGACATTAATGAAATTAAAAAGAATAATTTTCATAAAATCTCAGGGTGTTACATTCTACCCCCCTTAAAATGAATTTCGCCCTCAAAATTCGTCGGGGTTATAAATGGGTTACTACTCGAAAGTTTCTTTAATAGAAACCCACATCGTAAAAAGGAATACCAAAACCAATCTTTAAAAAAAAAGTATGAAACGTAACGGTTACCCAAATAAACTAATCACTGTGTTTCCACATAGGTGAAAATATGGATATGGAAGAGAAATCTAACCATCATGTTCTGATGGAGAGTGGTAGAAAACATATCTATGGAAAATCCAGCAATCACAAAGCCATAAATTTGTGAATATATAAGGTACCATATGATTCATCAGATATAAGAGCACTAGGACAACATTTTTGGTTTTCAAGATCATTTCCCTAAAGTTGAAGAATTTGAATTAGAATAAATACTTACTTTATTTTGGTACAATCTCACTGTTGTTCGTGCTTTGAACAGTTTCCACTTCATCTCTTAAAGAAATGAATTTGAATTTGTTATTCATGAAGTGTTAATAGATCATATGATAGAATGATGGGTCATTCCATCTATTTCAAACAAAAGGTTAGAAAATTTATCAAAACTTACATAAGTCTATCTATAGTGAGATTAATCATATATAGTTCCTAAAATGGACTTATACTTCATATATCATACTTCTTAATATAATAAAACTAGTTTCTACTAAACAGGGACTTCTTGTAGTCCATTGGTAGGTGATAAAGGCCAGCCGCACTTCGGTTGTGGGTTCGATTCCCACAGCCTTGTCTGACGCGATGGGTTGTCGCCAGTCCTGCAGGTTGTCCTTTTTCTAAAGCTATATTACTATAACATCCCATCAATAATATCGAATAAAGTTCTATCCTAACTTACGTCCAACATAATCCATTCCAATCTTTAGTCTTATCTAAAATACTTCGGTCCAAGCTCATAGTATAAAGAAAATGATTACTTGAAATGTCACATAACAATCACGTGAATGCCATCATTTATCCCCCATATATCATAAGATATATCTTGTTGGTCAAATTACAAACATGTGAATACCTTAATCATGTATTCTCTTGAATAATGAATACCCATTGAACCTTAGTGAAAACATGAATGCAGTTAAAAGTTAACACTTTCTACAAACCAAAATCCTCAAAATTCTTTACACTCAAACCATGATATCACTTAGTCCTTATATCAATCATGAGCTCATGAATACTGTCAAATATTTCATTTTCTCTTTATCCCTTCATTATTCTCATATCATCTATATTCCAAAAATATCTGAATAACCTGTAATGGATACTGGTACCATTGATCATACACTTTCAAAACTCAAGGAAAGACAACAGTGTAACAATCCTTAGATGTCTCTTTATTCCATAGTACCATGAGATTACTTATACAACATTACACTTGATAAACATGTAATCATTCTACTACCTTCTTAAACCATTGACCGAGCTTCAGTAATTTTTTCATCTTACATATCATTTGTAGTCTCTTCATCATCATCAACATAAATACTACCCATACGGCCGTACTGATTCTCTTCATGAGACTTTCCCTTAGGGCATTGGTTTACATAATGCCTGTATATTCCACATTTAAAACATTTAACCATTGTTGATGTCGTAGCAATACCATTATCCTCATCCCTGGTGTTAACTGAACCTTTTCCTTTGCACTTAGTGGATTTGTGTCCTTCTTTTCCACACCCAAAGCATCTTCCAGTTCCTTTGAAACATTCTCCTTGATGCCTCTTCCCACATGATTTATATAGGGGAAATTGAACTTTCTTTCCTCTATGATCATCATGAAACTTTATCTTTCTCTTATTAGCCGAGTCAGAAAACTTACCAAATTTTACTTTATTGAACATATTATGAGATTGCTGATTCAGCATAATAATTATGTTTGGACTTCCAAATCCCATTTCATTTGGTTGCTCATGAATAATATCATTCCATTTTCCATCATATCCTCCATTATCGTGAATCATCTTGTTTCCAGCCATTTTCTAAAACCCAAAAAGAATAGTGTGAGAGGCAAAAATCATAATAAAGGGGGAGTAACTTCAATATCTAACATCTTTAGTTTAATCTAATATCGTTACCATAGTTCTAAGACTATATCCTATACGTATACTTATCCTTAGGGACATCCCTAGATATACCTTAGAAATATCTCTAGGGATTTCACTAACGTTCTCGCATCCTAGTTTCCAAAGGTTGACTAAACCTTTCCTATGATACCAACTATAGAGACCCTGAGCTTGACATACATGGATATTACATTACTTTATCATAATACTTAGTACATAACAATAACATACACACAAGGATCGTAATAGTTTAGTGTCTTTGGAAACTTGGAACGTAATCTTCTAATCGTGGTGAAAGATCTTCAACATCTCCCATAAAGATCTTCCTTTTTTTTCTTACCTAAAAACTTTCTTTATATCATGGGGAAAAGAAAACATAAAAAGGGTGATCTTAAATTCTCAGTAAGGGTAAGCATGGATAAAATAAAACATACCATATACATTTGAACTTAAAAAAATGAACATAATGTTTAAACATCAAAAGCTTGAGAAATGACACAAAACATGGAAGTACGTAAGGCATAGATCATAAAGAAACATTAAGAATGATAAAATAGCATGGGAATAAAACATTTAATTGTGGAAACCATTAATCACATGATATGATTTCCATAGTAGCCAAGGCATTGCTTCCAAGACCATCTTAGTGGACAAAGTCCCTTTATGAATCGAGTTCACTCCTCGTTCCAGTCCTGTATTACTGAACCGGTTTAACTTGTCGTTCCAGCCATGTCTATCTCATGAGATATAAATCTTTACCCAATGCATTGGAGGGAGATATAGGTCCCACCCATCTCATAATGAAATCATTCTTACTTGTTCCACAAAATAAACTTAAAACATTCATCATAACCCAAAGAATAAAATGGGTTTCATAAACATCATCTCATCATCTCATAATCCATATAAAACAAATGGACATTTCATCATAAGAAAAGTGAAACCATGTAAATCATAGAGAAATTAAACTTGAAACATAAACATATGAAATAATGTCATCTTAGATGGAAAATGGTTTTGATAAAACACTTGAAATGAATTTTTGAGGAAAATATCCTTTCTTCTTTAAAATCAATTTCTTTTCCCAAAATTCCATGCAATTTTAAAAGATAAGGGTTTTGTTGAAAATAATCATGCAATATTGTAGAGGAAGCTTCCTGAAAATGAGGCGTTATGAAACCGTAAAAATCCATTCACGCCGTATAAGTTAAAAATAACATTCTCCTCGTACTTTTGTCGGAAAAGTCAAAAAGTACCTTATATGGTAACCAAAGGAAAGATTCCATTCATACAATGTGGTAAAAAGTCAATAAAGGGTAAAAATGACTTTAAACATCCATTGAAGAATTTTAAAGATTTTATGAAAGCATTTTTAGAAAACATGGTCATGGATGATAAACGTAACCCCAGTAAATACTTACGTATAAGCAATCTCGGATAAAAATGAGATTGAACATTTATCCCTTACCTTAGGTCCGATATGCTTCATACGTATCTGAAACTCCTTTATAATGATTTAAATAATGTCATTGACTTATTCCATAATAATACTCATTGTTATGATATCATATATGGTTCACTTATGACTTTATTTTACCCGTTCTTTTGTAAATTTCATGTTAAAGAGCATTTTGGGTAAAATCTTTTCATTTGTCGTCCGTGTTTTGAATTGTAATTATTCATATGATTACTTAGATCATGATTACTTAATTCCAGAATATAAAACATGATTTATATATAATATATATTCAGAATATTCATATATATAATAGATCAGTAAATGGAAAGAAATACACCGTTCATGGAGACTGTAGGCCGTACGTACGCATGAACGCTGTTTTCGTTTCCTTATTGAATGGAATTAAGTAGACAACATACATATATATACACATAAATCCAGTATCATTATTATTTCATATATTTCATGATTACTTATTATATATACTTTATAATCATTCATGAATGGTTAATGTGGATAATGAATCTCATCGCGTCGTGGAGACGGTAGTCCGTACGTACGCACGAGCGGTGATATCATTCTCATGATCGTGGGATTGTATTGGAGTGTATGTATACTATTTAAGAGTCAATATCACTTTAAAATAATCATATATAGTTATTATTTACACCATTATACCCATCCAAGTAAGGTGGTGGTGGAAAATAGATTACACCACAGCGTGGAGACGGTATTCCGTACGTACACACGCGCGGTGATTTCATTTTCTGTAGGATGGATAGATGGTGAAATTGGGTTGTTTAATACTTATAATAAAATATTAGTATATTAGTGATACTGATGTTATTACTTCATAATGAAACAACCTAATAATAAGAAGTGGAAGAATAAATAAAGTTGAAAGAATCGGTAACGGACATTACCTCTTCTTTGAAGCGCCTCTTTGAGGTCTCCTTTTAGGGAACTAAAATTGGTCTTTGAGGAATACCAGAACCTCTAGGATGTTTCTAGGGAAGTGTAGAAGAGAATTTTTCAGGTTTTGGCCGATCTTGAAGGCTCAAAGTGGTGTGAGGAAGATAGGGAGGAGGTGCCCTTTTATAAGGGAGGAGAGGGGCACCTTTGGAATAACTAAAAATATTATTTTATTATAAAGACAAATTCGGTTTTAAATAGCTCCAAATTGATTTATTTATAAGATAAGGTGGGTATGGGTCTAAATAATCTCATATAATATAATTTAGACAAGTTTAGGTTCCTATTTTAACTTTATCATTTAGATTTAACATTAAGTAAAATAATTTTACTTTTACCGTGTCTTCTTGTGTTCTTATACTATAAGGTTAATAAACTTACAATAACAAACCAAACGAACCCCAAGTTGTTTATTATTAATATATATAACCTTATCTAAGTCATTTGGACGAACCTTAGATTTTTATGAATAAAATAACAACTAATAATATAATATTTTTTAAAAAAACTATTTTATGTCAATTTTGACACTATTTAGTAATTTATTTTTGTAAAACTTATAACAGAATTATTAGTTCAAAAAAAGTTAATTAAATCAATAATAACATGTCATATGAACCTATAAAATTAGTGGAATTCATAAAAAGTCTCAAATTATATTTATTTGGGTATTTATAACATCAATTATGTAAATATTTCATTAATAAGATAATTACTGCATCATCTTTGTGTCATAAATAAATTAAATTATTTAAAGTCTAAAAATTAAAAATAAACTATAATTATGTAGGAAATATTTTTATATTTCTAATGAATATTTATAGTCAAATTTATCTTATGTATAACCCTATATTAAAAATGATATACTTATTAAACTTTGATTTTAACTATTTTAACCCTTCTTTAAATAAATTAATAATAAATGTCCTAATCTAATCCAAGTGGGCCTAAATGGTCATATTTTATTCCTAAGGTTGTTTTTGGTATAATTAAACTTATCAAATAGAATTAGGACATGTTTTAGGGTAATAATAATATCATTTTTACCCTTAATTAGCCTATTTACTTTTAACCGTGGTAAATAAAAGTAAAAAGTTATTATTCACCAAAAATTATTTTCATCTCATTGAACCAAATTTTACTTACTGACATAAACCGTGTCTCTCATATTTTTGAAATTATACTCACAGAAGCGGTAAAATTAAGTTTTATGAAAAATTCATTTTTTTAACTACCACTTGGTGGTTTCACTATTCATCAAAAAATGAAAGTTTCCAGAAAAATACCAGAAATTAGGCCTAAGCTATATTTGATATTATGAACTCAAAAATGATGTCTATTTTACCAAATTAAAAACATATCAGTTTCATTAATTAATTTAAAAATTAATTCCCATCGTCAAAACAAATAGCGTGTTCTTAAGAGATAATAACTATCAAAAGATTGACACTTGTTTATGTCCCGTTTAAATGTGAAATTACATCCAATGACCAAAATTGTATTAAATTGTAAAAATATATTCTAAATATACTTTAAAACCACTCAAATTAATAATTTATCACTATTAATTATTTCAATTGAAAATGTTGTTTTTAATTAAAATTTAGTAATTTTCACTATTCATCAAAATATGAAAGTTATCCGAAAATTACCAAAATTTCACCCTAAGCTAATTTTGATATTCCAAATCCAAAAATGAAGTCCATTTTGAAAAATAAAATTTACAAAATTTCAAAAAGTGGTTATTACTATTCATAATGGCTAGTTTTAATAATATTTTAATAGCATATTGTTGTTTAGTGAAACTGGTTATTGCGTACTACACACGCTATCGAGGAAGGTCGTGATTGCGTGTAATACAAGGCAAGTAAAGGATGCGTGTTGTGCAAGCTCCTTTTGGTGTAGCGTACAACACAAGACATTAATGAAATTAAAAAGAATAATTTTTATAAAATCTCGGGGTGTTACATTAATACCAGGCACAAAGGGTTAAAACATATACAATGATGGTCCTTGATGTTGTTAAGTACATAAGACTTATAATCAAACATAAGAATTACTTCTCATTAATATTTTTCCCCTCATCATCCTTTCTCATCTTTCTGCCCTCCTGAATTGGTGTGGAAACCCCTGTAGCTTCCACCATGTCAAACTTCTTCAAAATTCACTTTATATATTTTTTATGTGATACAAAAATATAACTTGTTTCTTATTAAATTTGTAACCCAGAGAAAAATATCATTTCCTTAATCATTGTCTTTCATGTTCCTTGAGAACTCATCACACAATATTTCTCCATTGATGGAAAATATTATACCATTAACATACATAGTCACAAAGAGTGATGTGGTGTTGGAATTTTTCACATATATATCATTGTCTACCCACCCTTTCTAAAATTTCATGATTTTTAGGTACTCATAAAGCTTAAAGTAATAGGATATTTGATCCTACTTAAACCCATAATGGTACTTATTTATCTTGCATATTTTTCTACCATCTGAATCTAGTATAAAGCCTTCAGGTTGTTCCATGTACACTTATTCATCAAGCTCACGATTCAGGAAAGTTGATATAACATCCATTTGAAATATTTTAAATCTTATCTAAGATAAAATATCTATAAATATCTCAATAGGTTCAAGTCTAGATAATGGGGGAAAATTTCACCAAATTTAACCCCTTCAATTTATGAGCGCCCTTTACAAACTAGCCTAGCCTTGTTTCTAGACACTTCAAATTTCTCATTCATTATATTTCAAAATACCCATTTTCATACAATAAAATTAATCTCTTTGGGTTTGGGAATATGTTATTATCATTATTCTTAATTCAATAAATCTATCCATTAATGGATTGAACCCTCTCTTTGTGTTAAAATGATTCCTTAATTGTGTAAGGTTCAACCTTCGATAATAGGTCGGTATGGCCAATGGCCATGATCTTCCTTCTTTTCTACACACCTTGATTTTGGTATCTAATAATGTTATCATCACCAAAACGTCTTCTCAGCCTTTTATTTACCTCTTTAGGATTCAATTATTCATCTTCATCACTATAAAATATAGAATCTACATCTTTGGTAGGAATCTTTATATTTTTTTCATATTTTTTTAATAAGTTTAGAACTTAAAACATCATCCTCACCATCTACAATGATTGTATTTCTTATTCCTTATTTATTTTCAAGGATAGTGACATCATCACTATCAATAATTATTTTTTATTTCTTGTTGTAACATATGTAGGATTTCTCATTTAGTTTATATCCTAAAAAAATCCCATCTTTGAATTTTTTATAAAAAAAATTCCTCCACTTATATATTTATTCTTGATCAGGAATGGACTTCCAAAAACCATAAGTGTTTAACATTTGTCCTTATTTGAACCAAATATTATAAGGATTCATGTTTGATTTTTTCCTTATGCAACATCTATTCTGAATTAATCTAGAATTTTTTATGGCATGTGACTAGTAATACCTTGAGGTATCATGTTCTGCCAATATAGTTCTAGACATATCACTAGACTCTTATTTTTCTCTCAGACACTCTATTTTGTTTAGGAATATATGGAGAAAATAATTCATGTATTATTTAATTTTTTTTAAGATATTCAGTGGATTTTTTGTTAGCATATTCACTCCCATTATTTGATCTCAATCTCTTCAAGTGCAGTCATGTTTATTTCTCTACAAGTATTCTAAAACTCTTAATATGTCTAAGGGATATGATTTGTGTGACATGAACATAATACATGTCATCCTTGTGAAATCATCTGTGAAAGTGATGAAATTTATTTCTATATTTATTAATTTCTTATTCATAAGACCACATACATCAAAGTTAATCAGTTCAATAGGTTTAAAAGTTTTAATCTCTACTCCCTTATGAGTTTTGTTCACCATTTTTTCCTTTGTGAATGTTTTAAAATTACAGGTGGTATAATATTTAAAAATGGGTAAATTCCTTGTATATTATTATTTGATTAACTTATTTATATTATTTTTTACAAGGTGACCAAGTCTTCTATGCCATAAATTATTTTTTTCTTATTGACTTAAGTAATAGTCTGCACCTGCTTCTCTAATTTGAATTGAATATCCTGGGGTTCTCAAACCCTTATTACAATATTCTCATATTTTATTCCTTTGAATATGAATCCATTTTTCTTAAAGATCACTTCATTTCTAGTATCATGTATTTTAATACACTCATAAAGTTTTTCTTTAATCCATCAACAAATAACACTCTATATGGATTGATTTTATTTTTTACAATGTTTTTTATTATAATACCTTTAAACATTAGTGTGTTATCATTACCAAATTCCACAGATACTTTTTTATATTTATCAGAATTTTTAAAGTTATTCATATCACATATCATGTGATATTAACACCCACTATCCATAATCCAAGGCTTCTCTTACTTACCATCTTTAAATGCAACTTCAATCACATTTTCATGTTATCATATCTAAATTTTATTTTGATTGTTCTTAAACCTTATACATATATTCAATTGAGTTAGGATAAAAGCAACACATACATATAAGGTGTTCCCTTCTTAATCACATCTCATATAGACTTATTATAGGATTTCAAATCTATTTTTTACCCCAATTTTTTTCTCAATCTATTGAACACTTTTTTGAGTTCTCATTTGTTGTTTTTTCTCCACCTATATTCATTCTCTATTCTTATAGGATTTCAAATTTGTTTTGTTTCAATAAAAATTATACTTCTAAATGGGTTGTCTTCTTGATTAGTTTTCCACCTTGTAATGTGCATACTCTAAAAATCCATTTTTTTGAATAATTTCTTGAAAATTTTTGGTTAATGAAGAATCATTTCTTGAATTTTTTTTCTCTCAAGATGTGAGTATATTTGTACATTTATTCAGACATCTCGATTATTATAGATTGTAATTTTTCATTTGATTATTTTGTATAATTTTTCTTTCTTTACAATAAAACTTATATAGACTTTCCCTTTTCATGTCTTACATCTTGTTCAGATTAGATACATGTAGAAGTTTGCTTGGACAATTCACCTTTATCTTTAACAACCTTGTTCCAGTTGTATTTTTTTCTATCTTCCCACTTCTCAAATTTTGTAATATTTTTTTTAGTTTTCCATTTTCATATCTACAAGGATAATTGTAGAATTAATGTCTTCAATGATTATTCCCTTTTTTTCAATATTAATCTTCATCATCTCAATTTATTTAATCACGATATTTTTTTCAACCCAAAAATGACTTTTTTTATCATATCCACTTTTTAGCTAAGTATTTTCTTCTCTTAGCCTTCGTATTTCCTTCAAAAAAGTTTTTATTTCCACTCTCATAATATATTTTTTAGCAGTATCTCCTTCCTATTCAGTATACTCACCATTATATTGTGACTAATATTTTGATGGGTTTAACTCTTCTTCTTCTTAGTCCATGAGTACTATTTTTGAGAGACCTATAAAAAATTCATCATTATCATCATTTTTTTCACTGTCATATACACTTTCCTTAATAGACAGAAATTTTCTTCTAAAGGAGCTAAGGGAAACCTTATTTATTCCTTTTTATTGAGTATATTGGATATCTCTCATATTAGTAGTCTTCCTATTGGCCTCTTCATTATCTTTTTATCTTCCAATTATCATAGGGTAGTTAGCTAGGAAATGGATAGCCTTCCCACAATTAAAAAATTTTAAGGTAAATTTTACCTTATATTTAACTCTTAATCCTCTTGTAAAATTTCTTAACATAAGATATATATTTTTGGCATAATCTTCTATATTTTTTTATTTATTCAAGCAATTATTCTCTTATTAAATATTCAAACCTTTGAAATATTTAAAATCCATTTATTTTTCTTTCTACCCTTTGATTTTAATTATATATCCTCTTCTCATTTCATAGTTAATTATATTGATGTGAAGTTCATCAATGGTGAAGTAATCAACATCTCTATCTACAAGGGCTGAGATCTTAGCATCAAATTTTTTAGGTAGGATTATTATAAATTTTGTTACCACAGTAGAATCATCAAAAGTTTCATTGAACCCTCTAATATTAATGATAATTAAAATTACCTTGGTAAAGAATTCATAAAAAATTTCATCCTGATATATTCTAATATCTTCAAACTATTGTTAGATGATTTGTATCTTTACCTCTTTCACTCTTTTCTTACTTCATAAATGTTATGAAACTTCCTCCAAATAGAATTAGTAGTCCTGTAACCCAAGATATTTGTAATATCCTTCTTTGATAAAGATGATATCCTTTAATTCATTTTCAATGTTTCCTCTATCGATCATAGACCATGTCGAGGTTTCATCTAGCATGGTGAATCCATATTGAATGAAATAATAACATCAATCCCCAGAGAAAGAATATAGGATACCATTATATGTTTTCATGAATGGATATATTTTACATCAAACCTTGGGATTCCTTTATTGTTAAAAGAATTATTTTTATCTATAACAGGATCTTGAGTGAAACCAAATAGTTGGTATGGCTCTAGTACCAATTTTTGGATCACACAAAAGGTGATATACACTAAGAGGGGGATGAATCGGTGTGTATATATATTTAAATTTCCCTTAAACTCTCATAATTATTCAATATATCTCTAAAGATAATCACCAATGGAAAAATAAAAATGGATACAACACATTTATTAATGATGTTTTCCTTTTTAAGGATGAATACATACCTGGTGTGTCATGGTTATTATCCCATACACAAACCCCATTTTTATTATCAAAAGGAACTTGACAAAGGGTATGACCTTGAACTTGTAAAACTACTTGCATCAACCAATTACAATCTCACATCAAAAAAACAAATAACTCCTTTGGAATAATGATCATTGATGAATGTATAAGCCTCCACATGGACTCTTTGGATGTTGATCTTCTTTTTCTTCCTTTCATAGCAGTCTCCTTTGGTTGTTCTCGGTTTTCCGCCTTCTTCGATACAGCAGTGTATCAGTTCTTCTTTCTTATAATTCTAAACCCATTATCTTTATTTTTTTTATTTATATTTATATTCATAGAGTATTTCATGAATATTATTTATATAATAATCATGGAAATCTCCACAAATCCTAATAGTACGAATCGACTCATTCAAACCTCGTGTATCTTTGAGTCAAAGACTCATTCAAAATATTCCTATAAAACCATATAAAGACTTGATTCTTTAATAACTCATTATATTTTAAATATCATAGGATTCCTCCTAATTCAAATCATCTATAAAATCCATAACTTTTAATTCATTCAATATTTTTCACATAAGCATGTATTCACTCAACTATGATGTGGCACCTCATTCTATAGTGTGGAACTCTCTCAATATCAACTTTATCTCCCCCGTCTAGTTTAATCATAATTCAATCTCCATATCATATAGAATTATGATCCTTGTGTTATTATTATGTTTGATCTCAATAAAGAATAGATCACTTATGTAACACCCCTGTCTTGAGGTAATTTTTCCTTTTATTTTGTATTTTAAAGTAATATAATGTTTAGGTTGGGTTCCATGAGGTTATTAATGGTTTCAAGTAGTTTTGGAGGCCTTTAAGAGGGTTCATGATATGAGAATGGTTGGGGGGAACCATGTAGGTTCCTCAGGTAACCGTATGAGGTAGAGAGGACACTCAGAGGTAAGTTCATGGTTGGTACGTGGTTTGGGTAAACTATGTGGTCTTGGAATTTTTTGGATAGTTTTATTTTTCATATTTGGTGCATGGTTTTACAAACCATGTGACCCAACAATTTAGGTTTGGGTATTGTATAGTAACACTCGTACATTTGGTGCATGGTTTATCAAACTGTGTAACATGATTAATTGAATCAAAAAAAATTGTTTTAAGACTTGAAACCCTCATTCTAACTCCCTTGACTTAGGATCTTGAATTCCATGCTTACTCTAAGTGATTTTGGTGATCTTATTCATTATAGAAACCAACTTTAATAAATATTTGAGTATTGGACCTAGGTAATCAAAGGTAAGAATTTTGGTTCTTCCGTTCCCTTATAATATCCCTATATTCTTTTAGGAGAAACCATGGACTAAGGTTGACATGTTTGGATCTATGATCTAGGGATCATTTTGATATAAATTCTTTAGGATTATTTTAAGGTATAAAATTTGGAGTTTGAATATGTGATATCATGGTGTGATCCTTCAAAATGAACCCATTTGAGGTAGGTGGCTTCTCCCTCATTCAATTTTCTCTTAGAAATTGAAGGTTTCCTATTTTATAAATAGAATTATTCTACTTTAGACTAGAAAAATATTGTTAAATACCTATTGTAAACTATCTTACTTATTAATCTTTAAATCTTTATGATTCCCACAATGTGTTTGATAAAATTATTCTTATGGTTTTTTCAACAATAAAAAATAATGTTTTGGGTGTGAGAACATGGTTGGAATGTATTCATATACATATGGGAAGGTCCTTGTGAGATATACATGGTCATGTTACCAATTATGTGGCACACTAGATTATACTTCAAATTTAATACTTAGGATTGGAGGGATGGGTTTCTTCTCACAATTCATATTATTTGGAGGGCCTACTAAGATAGAAGATTAATTGGTTTTATGAATTGAATGGGTGTGTGGGTACATACCCAAAGTATGATTTATTGTGGGTTATTTCACTGATTTATATATATATATATATTGATCATTGGTTTTCTTACTTTCTACCTATTTTATATTATAAATTTGAGCTAACATGTTCTTATTTTAGTGACATGTTTATGAAGTCTTGGGTTTTTCCTACTGGGTTATATACTCAACCCTTTTATATTCACATGGTGCGTATGTAGACATTTTTTATCATGATACACATAAGATTAAGATTACATACTTCACTAGTGGAGCATTGTGATGTTTCAATCATGGTTAATGGGATTTATAGCTTGGAATTTGTCTTTTCATGGAGTCATCGTGGTGCCACCTTGGTGCCTTGAGTCTTTCATGTCTTGGAATTATAGTTTCTTGTTTTTTATTTTCTTTTGATACTAAATTGATTATCATTTTTTATGTTATTAAAGTTTTTTCTAGTATCATATCATTCATAATTTTATATATATTCATTTTTCTTTGTTTAAGTTTTTTTTACTTATAGGAAAATTATCCCCCATGATTTATTAAAGCCCTTGTAATTTATTATTGTCCTTTAGTGTCCAGGGGATGTTACCTAAGGTTAGTGACATTTTGGTCTTTCCCAGTACAATGGGATGGGATAAATATGCCTCAAATGGTATCAAATTTATATGTTCTATCAATTAGAATGGTAGAAATGGATATAGGATGTTTCAAAACTTGAAATGTAGAGCATAAAAAAAAGGTATATATATCCTCTTTATATTGAACTTCAAGTTACTAGAGTGATCTGGGAACAAAAATTGGTGTTAATAAATTCTAGGAGAGTTTTAAAATCATATGTATAGGTTTGTTCAATGAGTGTTTGGTATCATAAATTAGTAAATAGACTTAACACTAGGATTTCATTGTCTATATGTTAGTTTTGATCCGTGATTTTGAAATTATGTTAATATTTACCTACTTATTATGTTGTATTATACTATATAACTAATGATTTAATTAACATGTGATAACTGGACATAGACTATTACTATGACTATAGAATACATTCCACCAATCAGGAGACTGAGAAACTAGCAAGAGTTTCTGGCTGAGAACGCAGTTCCACCAGAACAATGGGTGAACCAAAAAACTTATCCAGAGTATCGTGCAAGAATTTTAGGGTATTGACAAGGGAAATTTAACTTAGGAACCACATCATGTGTATATCTCATTGAAATTTTAGAGATAAAACTAACAGATATTTTAAGTAAATTTAGAACCTAAGAAATTAGAATCATGGCTTGGTAGGATGAATAAAATATTTTATTTCATTGAAACTCCATCTTAAATTAAGGTCAATATAGTAGTGTACATGCTTGAGGATATAACACAATAATGGTGGGACTTGGTTGTTCAGGATAAGCTTTTAAAGGCGTTACTTGGGATGTATTTGAGGAATTGGTTAACAAACAATTCTATATAAATACCTTTCAGGTGTCATGAATAATTGAATTATTTAATCATAAATAGGGAAACATGTCGGTTACAGAATATATAGCTCGATTCACTTACCTAGATTACTTTGAACTAGAGGTAGTTATCTATGAATCTCTCAAGGTTCACATATTCGAGTTAGTTTTGTGACCATATATTCACTATAAGATTATCGTGTTCTGTTTTGAGAACTACACAGATATGGTTAACAAGGTGCATGTAGTAGAAAAAGAAAATGTTTGGAACCAAATGGGAGGAAACATATTTATCCAACCAAACACATGTGGGAACTTCAGTGGTGGAAATAAGAACACAAGGGAGAGATACTCCCATGGTAGTAGGGAATCGAAGAACCCATCCACTAGATCAGTCTCCTTTCCCCCTCATCACAGTAATGAACTGGTTTGATTTCAATGAGGATCATTAGGGAACAAGATAAGGGAATTTATAACACCATATATAGATTTTCACAATTATGGATGAAGAGGATACCTCAAGAATTATTTTACTAAACCTCTGAATTCAATGGGTGGGGATGTATTGATCAATCTCATGTCCCACATGCTCAACCAGGATGATCTCTTCAGATTAGTTCTCACCCCTAGAATTGGGTGACCTAAGATGATATTTGGAACACCTCGATAGTCTAGATAATAACAACTCAATAGAGGAACAAGGACTACTCGGTGGGATCTTACCAAAAATTGTATGGTGCTGAGCATAAAATCACAACTAAGAAATTGAGTCCCTCAACGGTGCGAGGTATCTGCCTTCTTAACTCAACCCTTATGCATGTATTATTTGATACTAGTGTATCACATTCCATTATTATTTCTTGTGTGGTAAATCAATTGGGGTTACATATGGAAATGATGTCTCATGTTCTAAGCATCAAGACACCTCTTGGTCAATAGGAATAAAAATGATTTAATTGTCCAACATGTTTCATTATCATTCATGAAGTGAAAGTTATATGGGAGTTTATTATTTTATAAATGGACATATTTGATTTAATATTTATAATGGACTCGTTGGTAGAATTCAAAACTTATATCAATTTTTATGCTTGACAAGTAACCTTTACATCCCCATATGGTGTTTATCATTTATTCAAATGGGATCAGGATATGAATGTTGGTAGAGTAGGACCTATAGTAATTTTTTATGGAGAAATCTCCTATCAGGTAGTAGTGATGACCTTGGGTATGATTCATGAAATTGGGAATAGGAGTTTTTTTGCTATAATATACTAATACCCTGATGTCTTTTCATGTGATTTCTATGGGCTTCCATCTGAATGAGGAATCAAATTTTATATAAATATACATATGGAAAGTAGTATTATTTAACTTTTTTCATATGTAATGGCACTAATGGAATAATGGTAATTAAAGTTCCAGCTATAATAATTAGAAATCAAGGGATTTATTAGACCAAGTACATCACCTTGGGCTACTATGGTTCTATCTATAAAGAAGGTAGGTGGTTCTATTCAATTATGTGTTGACTATCATAAAGTACATCAAGTTACGATCAAGAATCAATATCCTCTTATTAGAATTAATGATCTATTCGATCAATTTAAGGGATCCAAATGGTTCTTTAAAATTGTTCTATGATCAAGGTATCACCAACTCTGAGTTAGGAAAGAGGATATCCTAAAAACATCTTTTTGAATCCAATGTAGTCACTATGAATACATGTTCATGCCCTTTTTTCTTACCTATGCACCTAAAATTTTTATGGCATTGATAAACTATATCTTTTTTAAGTAACTTGACACATTTTTCATAGTATTTTTTGATGTTTTATTGGTGTACTATCAAACTAGAAATGACTATAAAAGGCACTTTGATATCATATTGGGTACATTACATGTAACACCCTGATAGTTTATGAGAAGTATATTTTTTTATGTCTTATGTTATATTAAACACCAAAGTAATATTTCACTACACACAACACTGTTTTGGCTTGCGTTACATGCAATCGCGACCTTCCTCGATAGCGTGTGTAGTACGCAATACCGAGTTTCAAAAAACATCGATATATTGTTATAATATTATTATGGACCAGCCTTTATGAATAGTATTAACTAAATTTTGAATTTTATAAAATTATTATTCATCTTACACATTTTCTATAACATGGTATGAGAACAAAATAAAATTTTCCGGTAAAATAATTATTTTTCAAAAAATGCAGTTTTGCCTTCTTTTGATGGTGCACCCACATTAAATCTTGTTTTTTGACATGTTTATAAGTTCAATTTGACAAAATAAAATTATTTTTTAGAATCAGGATATAAAAATTTACTTTGGATAAATTTTTCATATTATTCTGATAAATTTCATATTTTAATGAATAGTAAAAACACGCTATATTTTAATTCAAAACAACTTTTTTCATCGCAATAATTTATATGGTTAAATTATAATATTGAATGGTTTTAAAGTAAAAATAGAATATATTTTTACCATTTAATATAATTTATGTCATTACCATTAATTTTACATTGAATTCATAGGTAAAAACATTTCAATCTTTGGCAATGTTTTAACTTTTAAAACCCGTTTGCTTAACAACGGGATTAATTTTAAATTAATTACTAAAACTTATGTGTTTTGAATTTTGAAAAATGGATTCCATATTTTAATTCAGTTGGTCTAAATTATTTTAATATGTTACTTTTATTTTTTTTATATTATGAATAGTAACTACGGTAATTTTTATTTACTGCAGATAAAGGTAAATCGGGTAATTAAGGGTAAAAAAAGATTATAAAATTACCCTAACACCAGCTAAAATTCTATTGGATGACTAAAAGTCGACCCATATCACCTAAGGTTCGGAATAGATTAATTTTATGGACTTTTTACTATGAAAATAAATTAATTATTATTAAAACCAAAGAAAGTGACAACATGTCACTCTCTTAAATCTTATAAGTATAATAATTTTAATTTAGTGATAAAATTCATGAAACTTCAAACATAAATAGTCTCTAGAAATCTAATAAAATTATATAAATCATGATAATTTATTTATAATTTTTAGGTATTAAATAATTATCATTAAATGTGACACAATAGTGATGTTCAAATTATTTTATTGATTGAAATATCAAATAAATGGTTTTAAAAATATTAAAATAAATATTATATGAACTATTTAATGTGATATACTAATTTTATAGATAAATATGACATATTATTAATCTATTAAATCTTTTGGTTCGAACATATCTTTTGTGTGGATTTTATTTAAATTCAAATAAATGAATAGTGTCAAAATTGACACTATTGTTATTTTATAAAAATAACATAATATAAAATTGATTAAAAATCACAAAAATATTTAAAAATTATAAATTAAACTTTATATGGTATAAAATGTTATAAATTATCCAATTATGGACAATTCACAACACATAAGTAATTATTTATAACAATTTAAAATTTAGAATCTTATTACCACAAATAAAATTAAATAGATTAAATAAGGATAAATCAAGTTGATAATGTTTGAAATAAATTCCAAAAATGTCTAAATTTTATTGGTTGATTATATTAAAACCCTATCTCATCTAAAATTCTGATTTGAGTCATTTTGGAAGTTTTTATGTGGGGTTTGAATTTATTATAAATTAATATTTTTTAGGTTTCTAAAGGTGCCCCTCTCCTCCCTTATAAAAGGACACCTCCTCCCTCTCATACTCACACAATTTTGAGCCTTAAATATCAGAAAAACCCTGACCATTTCCCTTCTAAACTTCCCTAGAAACATACAAGAGGTCCTGGTCTTCTTCAAAGACCAATTTTAGTGCCCTAAGAGGAGGTTTCAAAGAGGCGTGTTGAAGAAGAGGTAATATCTGTTACCGATTCTTTCAAATTTATTTATTCTTATACTTACTCTTATTTAGTTGTTTAATTATGAAGTAATAACATAAGTATCACTCATATACTGATATGTTATTATAAATATGAAACAATCTTATTTCACCTTCTATCCATCCTACGGAAAATAAAATCACCGCACGTGCGTACATATGGAATATCATCTCCACGATGTGGTTTAATCTGTTTTCCACCACCACATTACTTGGATGGGTATAATGGTGTAAAGAATAACTATATATGATTATTTTAAATTTATATTGATTCTGAAATAGTATACATACACTTCAATTCAATTCCATGATCATGGGAACGATATCATCGCTCGAGCGTACGTACGGCCTACCGTCTCCACGATGTGATGCGACTCGTTCTACATGATCTTCATTTAATAATGATTATATAAATGAATTGAATGAATAAATATGATATATATTACACTAATACCATTCTGTAAATGAGGTATCTATAAACTAAAAATAAGAATAAGAATTTATTCGACAAAGCATGCATAAGAACATAAAGCAATGAACACCTGAATAACAAGTAGAAATGAAATATTACTAATAAGAAGATAAGAATATAACCATATATAATATAATAACAATGAATATGATTCTTTAATAAGTCAATGACATTATTTAAATCATTATACATGAGGTTCGGATACGTACGAAGCAAATCGGACCTAAGGTAAGGGAAAATCTCGCAATCTCATTTTTATCCGAGATTGTTTATACTTCAGAATTTACTGGGGAATATTTATCAACCACATACATGTTTTCCTCAATATGTAATATTATTTCTATCCTCCTAAAATTTTTTAAATCCAATTTTACCCATTGGTGAGTTTTTATTAAAAGAGATGAAAGGAATCTTTTGTCGTTTTTAGTATGAGGTACTTTTTGACTTTTCTGGCCAAAGTACGAGAAGAATGTTTTTTTAACTTATACAGCATGAATAGATTTTTATGATTTCATATAACATTATTTACATGAAGCTTCCTTTACAAGTTTTCAAGTTTATTTTTAATCAACTTCTTTTAGTTTAAAATTGTATGACATGTTAAGAAAGTAAAAATGTTTTTGAAGTAGAAAGGATATTTTCCTCAAGAATGGAGTTCAAGTGTTTTATCAAAATTATTTTCTATATAAGATAATATAGGATTATGTTTCTATCCATATTTTTACATTTATTTGATTATGTTATGATGGAATTATTTTTATGAATTCCTTTTATCTTATATGGATTATGTTATGATGGCATGATGTTTAAGAATCCCATTTTTATTCCATGGGTTATATTATGGTATATGATTTATGATTTTGTGGCACACATAAGAATGGTATCAGTATGAGATGGGTGGGACCTATATCTCCCACCAATTCATTGGGTAAAGATTTGAATCTCATGAGATAGGCATGGCTAGAACAGAAAGTTAATCTGGTTCAGTGATACAAGACTGGAACGAGGAGTGAACTCGGTTCAGTAATGGACATTGTCTGCTATGATGGTATTAGAAATGAGCCTTGACTAATATGAAATGATTTTCTATGATTATTCATGTATTCCACAAAGTTTCATGTTTTAAGTTATGATTATTGGGATTACATTTCACTATTATGATTTATCTCATGTTATGATATTATGATCTCTTTTGCAGGTTAAGATTTTCAAAATGTTATGTTCTTATGAATATGATATGATTGATATTTCTTTTGTTTACCCTTACTGAGAATTTGAGCTCACCCTTTTGTATGTTTTCTTTTACCCAGGTCAGGAAGAAGGGTGTTAAGTAGGATATTCCAAAAGGGACTCCAGATATGATGAAATAAACGGGAGACAATGTAGATGATTTATGAACCAGTTGTTTATGTTTCCCAGTTTCTAAATACACTATAACTATACAGTCCTATCATAGGTTTTGTTATATGTTGTAATAATTATGCTTCAATTCTGAAGTAATAACCATGTATGTAAAGTATGGGTCATTATAGTTGGTATCAGAGGAAAGGTATAGTCAACCTTTGGAAACTAGGATGTGAAAGCCTTAGTAAGAACTCTAAGGATATGTATAAACATAGAACACAATATTAGTGTTTTAGAAATGACCTTGAACAACCTATTATAAGACCTAAAGTGTGAAATTTTATTCTTGATTATGTGGTTTTCCTGTTATGATTAGTGTTTCTCACACTATGCTTCTTGGTTTTAGTCAATGGATGGAACCCGAAGGAACCGTGTTAATGCTGAATGTGACGGGAAATGCAATGATTTTCCCCCTGAGAAACCAAATTTTATGGGAGATGGAATGAAAAATCATGTATCCATGCTCACACAACTTTATCAAGCTATGAATCATGCTGGACTTCCAAACGAGCAAAGGAAGGAGCAACATTCTATTGAATCCTTCATGAGGTAGCGTCCACCTTCATTCAGTGGGTCTTCTAATCCATTAGTGGCTGAACAATGGATCAGTACCACTAAAAAGATATTTTCAGTTTTACAATGTTCTGAACATGATAAATTCATCTTAGCAGTATATCATTTGGAAGGTGAAGATGATCAATGGTGGAATCTTATTAATAATATGAGGCAAAGGAATGAAATTGAGTCCATGGAATGGGACGAGTTCAAGAACTTATTTTTCAATAAGTACTTCCCTCATATTCTTCGAACAAAGATAAAGAAGGAGTTTCTTGAACTTAAGCAAAAGGAGGATGAATCTGTTGGTACCTAAGAATCAAATTTTACAAGACTTTCAAGGTACGCTTCCGGAATTATTATCCAACCTGAGAGTAAAATCGATCAATTCTTCAGTGGCTTAAAACCAAGTCTTCAAAGGGAGTTAGCCATAAGGGACTTCAATAGCTACGAGTAAATTATTCTATGTGCTCTCAAGGATGAGATGGAGATTGTAGTAACCCATCAATCATATGGGTTTGATAAGAAGAGGAAAATGGAATTCAAAAAAAAATCTAAAGACCACACTGAAAAGAAGATGATTTTTCCCTTATGCTAAAAGTGTGGAAAGAAACATGGAGGGAATTGTATTAAAGGGACAAGTAAATGTTTTAAGTGTGGAAAAGAAGGTCATCGGGTAGTTGAATGTCGAAATAATGGGAAGAAGATGTCTAATGATGCGAAAAAATAAAGGGATACACAGATTGCACCTCCTACACTTCAATGTTTCAAGTGCAAGGAAATGGGTCATTATGCCAATCAATGCCCTAATACAAGGGTTGTTGATGATGATCGATGTCAACAAACTCTTAAGGCCAAAGACAAAGGAAAGTCACATGAAATTTCTATCGGTGATGTGGAGTATGATAATGAAGTGGTGAAAGGTACACTTACCATCCACTCTAAAGTAGAAAATTTTTATTTGATTTTGGATCCACACACTCTTTTATTTCTGAAGAATTTTCTAAAGGTATCATCATATTACCTCAGCAGTTAGATATTGAGTTAGTTGTGACAACCCCTAATGGCAAAACAGTCGCATCAAAAGTTTACAATTATTCTCCGATTGAAGTTTGTGGGAAAGTGCTTCCTGCAAATCTTGTGATCCTTCCTATAGTGGAATTTTATGTGATTCTTGGCATGGATTGGATTTCTTTATATAGAGCTCATATCAATTACCAAACAAGGGAAATCACATTTAATATTCCCGATCAATCTATTATCATCTATCGATGCAAGAATTGATATAACCTTCCAGTGGAAATTTCTTCCATCTTATGGGTCTTGATTCTAATAAATGAAGGTTATTTATCTCAAATGGTTGGAGAGAAACTCACGATTAAGAATATGCCCATTGTATGGGAGTTTGATGATGTCTTTATAGAGGAATTTCCAGGTCTTCCACCAAATCGTGAAGTTGATTTTTCAATAGAACTCATACCGGGTGCTATGCCCATTTCAAAGACACCTTATAGAATGGCCCCAATTGAGTTGTAGGAATTGAAGAATCAACTCCAAGAGAATATTGATAAGGTATTCATACACCCTAGTGCATCACCTTGGGGAGCACCTGTTCTGTTTTTTAAGAAGAAATATGGATCAATGAGACTCTTCATTGATTATCGAGAACTTAACAAGATCACTATCAAGAACAAATATCCTCTCCCGTGCATTGATGACTTATTTGACCAACTACGCGGAGCTCAATACTTTTCCAAGATTGATCTTCGTTCAGGGTATCGTCAATTAAGGTTCAAAAGTAGGATATACCAAAGACGGATTTCTGTATAAGGTATGGACACTATGAATTTATAGTGATGCCATTTGGTCTTACTAATGCCCCTGCTATCTTGATGGATCTAATGAATAGAGTATTTAGAAACTATATTGATCAGTTTTTGGTAGTCTTTATAGATGATATTATTGTCTATTCAAAGATAAAGGAAGAACATTAAGATCACTTTAGAATTTTATTAAAGACCCTAAGAAAGGAGAAGCTTTATTCAAAATTTACCAAGTGTGAATTTTGGCTTCAAAAAGTTTCATTTTTGGGTCACATAATCTCAAAAGAGGGGATATCTGTGGATCCAGCAAAAACAGAGGTTATCAAAAGATGGTCGAGACCAAAAAAATAACTGAGATCCAAAGTTTTATTGGTTTGGCTAGATATTATCGATTTTTTGTGAAAGATTTATCACGATTATCTAATCCACTCACCAGGTTGACTCGAAAAGGAGTTAAGTTTGTTTGGACGGAGGAGTGTGAAGAGAATTTCAAAGAGTTAAAAAGAAGGTTATCCAGTGCACCTGTGCTCACACTGCCTTGTAGTGGAGAAAGGTTTGTGATCTATAGTGATGCATCCAAGAAGGGATTGGGGTGTGTTCTCATGCAAAATGATATGGTGATAGCTTATGCCTCACGATAGTTGAAAATCCATGAGAAAAATTACCCAACTCATGATTTGGAGTTAGCCGCGGTAATCTTTGCATTAAAAATATGGAGGCATTATCTTTATGGTGAAAGGTGTGATATTTATACTAATCATAAAAGTTTAAAGTATATTTTCACACAAAAGGAGCTTAATATTCACCAAAGAAGATGGTTGGAGTTGATTAAGGATTACAACTGCTCAATTCATTACTACCCTGGGAAAGAAAACAAGGTGGTAGATGCATTAAGTCGACAAGACCATGCTAGCTTATCCATGGTGAGGATCACAAAAGATCTAATATTTATGGATTTACAAAAGATGGATCTTGGAATTATAATGGAAGGTAAAAATCTTATCTTTCTCAAATAAATGTTCAACCATCTATACATGTGAAGATTAAAGAGGAACAAAAAGGAGATGTAGAGTTACAAAAGAAGGTGAGAAATGTTCCTGAATTCCACATTGATTGTAATGAGATAATAAGGTTTAGTAATCGGGTTTTTGTTCCTCCCATACTATAATTAAAGAAGGAAATATTGGATAAATCTCATAGTTCTTCATTCTCTATTCACCCTGGAAGCACGAAGATGTATAGGGACCTGAAGGAGTACTTCTGGTGGGACGGCATGAAAAGAGATGTTGCTGAATATATCTCTCGATGCTTGGTTTATCAGCAAGCTAAATCTGAGAGATAGAAGTATAATGGGATGTTACAACCATTACCCATACCATAATGGAAATAGGAAAACATCACTACGGACTTTGTCACTAGACTTCCTAAAACATCCAAAGGCAATAATGCTATCTGGGTTATAGTTGATCGTCTTACGAAGTCGTCACACTTCATTGCTATTAGTGAATATTTCTCTCTTGATAAGATTTCTAGGATATATGTAAAGGAAGTGGAAAGATTGCATGGAGTACAACTTTCCATTATATCTAATCAGGATCCAAGGTTTACCTTGAAGTTTTGGCGAAGTCTTCAGCATAATTTAGATACAGAGTTGAGTTTCAGCACTGCTTATCATCCTCATACAGACGGTCATTCTAAGAGAACAATTCAAACTCTAGAAGATATGTGAATAGCTTGCTATATGGATTTCAAAGGTGGTTGGGATCAACACCTACCTTTTGTGGAATTTTCTTATAATAATATCTTTCACTTCAGTATTCAGATGGCTCTTTATGAAGCTCTCTATGGAACGAAATGCAGGACTCCAACTTGCTGGGATAAAGTTGGGGAAAGAAAGCTATTAGGACCTGATCTTGTTGATGAGATGGCATAAAAGGTCAGATGTAATGCCCCAACCCCAGTTACCCAGAGTCGGTGCATTATTACATAACATTGGCATGATCACAAGAAAGATCAAGTCTCGAAATACCGATTAGTTTAGTAGCCTTGGAATAACTAGATACATTCATAAAGTTTACGTTACATAATAAATGAAAACTACAATAATATAGTCTCCATAGTCCACACTCTTATCCCCTCATACTATCCTTGCAGGTCATTCATAAAATACTTCTTCACATCCTGGAAAAAATAAAACATAGAAAGGGGTGAGCTCAAATGCCCAGTAAGGATAACAATATAGCGGAAACTTTTATAAATAATAATAAACATTTAAGGCAATGTATAACTAAAACAAAAGCCTTTTAAACTTGAACTTCAACATAGTATGACAAAAATAAAATGAAATAATTCCATTTACATATTCACATGGATATTCTACTAAACGAATAATCACATGCAATATCAATAACCACTTTCATAATAATGGAATGCATAATTCCAGACTATCATAACCACATAGCCAAGGCCTCGTGCCAAGACTACAAATAAGATTTTGTCAAGGCCTTATTCCAAGACACTAGTTTGTCTCATGAGACCTACCGTTGCATCGAGGAGCTATAGCGGGCTCCACCCATCACATATTAAGTCCAATGCATTCCCATATGAAAAGGTTTAAACATAACATAAACATTCGTATTAAAACTAGCATACGAAATGTAAATACTTCATCCATAAAACACGAATGGTATAAAAATAACACATCCATAGTCAAACATATCACAAAACCTTCAATATAATATAGAATTTTTGTATCATAATAAATCAACTTCAAATAAGCTTAAAATCCATCAAAGGATATTGACATAGATGAAATCAAAACTCTTTTTAGAGAAATATCTCTTTCTATTTTAAAATCATTTAAGAGTTATATATCTATAAAATAAAACATTTTCTTTGAAAATATTCTTATAAGCTTGTAAGGGAAGCTTTGACGATTTTATAACAGCGGAAAATAGCCGCACCCGTCGTATAAGTTAAAAAAACATTCTTACCTTAATTCTGTCGAAAAGGTTAAAAAGGACCTTGTTTGGAAAACGACAGAAAGATTCCTTTATAAACCACCTATAAAAGTCAACGAGGGTATAAATGACTTTAACCCATATTCTAGTAAATAGTAAAAAAAATTTGAAATACATTTTTAAGAAACATGGGTGTGGATGATAAAGAAATCTCAGTAGATTATTACGTATAAACAACCTCGGATAATGAAGAGATTGCGAAATAAACCCTTACCTTGTACTTTTCCTTGGTTGGGGTAGGTTAACCTCCTGTATAATGGTGAAATAATTATTATTAAATTATACAATAATCATATACATTATGATATCATATATGATCTTTTAACATTGCTTTGTTAATAATATCTTAGAATTATTGTCGTTTCGGGTGTTAACTTACTCGTTTTCTTTTATATGTTTTGTTACGTAAGTCATGGTTTTCATGGATAGGTTTTATCTTATTCATATCCAGATTGATATCAAGTCCTTAAACATTATTTTTAAATCATCAAATGATAATTATACTTGAATGGATATGATAGAGAATGAATCTCATCGCGTTCGTGGAGACGGTAGTCCGTACATACGCACGAGCGACAATATCATTCTTTTGATATTAAAATAACATATAATTGGATGGTATATCATATATACAGAATAATTAACATGTTATATTTATTATTTACATGAATTAAACATCATTATTATACTCATCCAAATAATAATTTATTGAATAACAATTACACCACGACGTGGAGACGGTAAGCTGTACGTACGCATGTATGGTGACATGTCATTAAAAGGATGGATAGAATACTGAATATGGTTGTACCATATTTATAATAACATCACAGTATATATAAGATACTGGAGTTATTATTTTATAATTGGAATAACAAAGATAGAAGAAGTGGAAGAAGAAAGGAACTTGAAAAGGGGTGGTGAAATCATTACCTCTTCTTCGGGTTCTTCCTTTTGATTTGATCAAAAGGGCTCCTTAGGTTGGATTTATGACTAAATAAAGGCCTCTAGAATGAATTGAGGGAAGTTTATAGAGTATTTTTGCAAGGTTTGGCTGAACAAAAAGGCTTTTAAGGTGTTAATTAATGAGAAGGGGGAGTTCCCTTTTATAAGAGGGGTGAGGGGCACCTTTGGAAAATCTAGAAATATTATTTTATAATAAATTCATATTCGGTTTCTAATGGCTTTAAAGTTTATTATTTAAAGGTTAAGGTGGAGATGGGTCGAAAACAACTCAACCAATAGGATTTATACTGGTTTGGGTCAATATATTAACCATATGTTTAAGTATTAACTCTTAGTTAATTAGTTTCACTTTTACAATGTCTCTTTGTATTTTTATATTATATGGTTAATAAACTTACTATATATATCCAAGCGACCCCCAAGTGGTCCATTAATGATACAGATATTATGATATAAGTCTCTTGGACGAACCTTAGATTTTTAGGAATTTAATATCAATTAATAATATAATATTTGTTTTAAAAACTCTTTTATGTCAATTTTGACACTATTCAATAATTGATTTTTGTAAAAATCATAAAAGATTGATTAATTAGAAAAAAGTTAATTAAATCAATCCTAACATGTCATATTATCCTAGAAAATTATTGTTATTTATAAAAAGTCTCAAATTACATTTATTTGGGTATTTATAATATCAATTATTCTAATTTCTCATTAATTAGGTAATTACTGCATCACCATTGTGTCATAAATAAATTAAAATATATAATGTCTAAAAATTATAAATAAAATACCATTATATAGGAAATATTTTTATATTTCTAATGAATATTTATAGTCTAAAGTAAAACATATATAACCCTATGTAAAAATTGTTTTTCTAAAAGATATATGCTTATGTCATTTTTGTATTTATTTTAACTTAATTAAAATAAAGTGTCCCTATCACCTACAAGTGGCTCCATGGGGTCCCAAAATCGACCCAAAGATGATCATGGTCGGACATGTATCCACCAATAAGGTTAGGACATGTTTTAGGGTAATTTATTATTATTATAATATTATTTTTTAACCCTTCTTTACCGGATTTACCCTTTAACCATGGTAAATAAAATATTTACCGAAGTAATTATTCAAAATGTATAAAAATAAAAGTTATCTATTTACACAATTTAGAAATCCTGATTCCAAATATGGAATCCATTTTTAAAAATTCATAACACAGAAGTGGCATAAATTAATTTAAAATTAATTCCCGCTGTCAAAACAAAAAGCATGTTTTTAAGATATAATAACTATCAAAAGATTGATACTTGTTTATGTCCGGTTTAATTGTGAAATTATGTCCAATGACCAAAATTGTATTAAATGGTAAAAATATATTCTAAATATACTTTAAAACCACTCAAATTCATAATTTATCACTATTAATTATTTTGATTTAAAAAATTGTTTTTAATTAAAATTTAGTAATTTTCACTATTCATCAAAATATTAAAGTTATCCGAAAAGTACCAAAATTTCACCTTATGCTAAATTCGGTACTCCGAATCCAAAAATGAAGTCAATTTTGAGAGATAAAATTTCTAAAATTTTAAAAAGTATGTATTACTATTCATAACGGCTAGTTTCATTGATTGTGGCGTGTGTTAGAACTCGATGTTGCGTACAACACACGCTATTGCATTATTCAAAGAGAAGCATACCATAGAAGCTTGGGGTGATACATTCTCCCCTCCTTCAAATAATTTCATCCTCAAAATTTCTAGAATACTACCGTATGAAAAGACTCGGGTGGTTCTTCATCATAAGTTCCTCAAGTTCCCACGTTGCCTCTTCCATCTTATGGTTTCTCCACAAGACTTTTACCAGACGAGTCGTCCGGTTTCTCAGTACTTGTTCTCTCATATAAAGAATCTTGACGGGATCTTCGCAATAAAACATATCAGGTTCCAGTTCTAATTCCTCATAGTTGAGTACATGCATTGGGTCAGGCATGTATTTCCTCAACAGAGATACGTGTAACACATCTTGAACTTTGGAGAGCCTTGGCGGCATTGCCAATCGGTAAGCTACAGCCCCAATTCATTCTAGAATTTCGAAAGGTCCGATGCACCTGGGACTCAATTTAACTTTCTTACCAAAACGTATGACTCCCTTCCATGGAGATACCTTCAGGAAAACATGATCACTGACTTGAAATTCCAAATCCTTCCTTCGATTATCGGCATAGCTCTTCTACCTACTTTGAGCTGATTTGATATGGTTTTGGATTACCTTCACCTTTTCCATCGTTTACTCCACCAGTTCTGGGCCTACAAGTTTTCTTTCACCAACGTCATCCCAACAGGTTGGTGTGTGACATCTCTTTCCGTATAACGCTTCATATGGTGTCATCTGAATACTCGAATGGAAGCTATTGTTATAGGAAAATTCTACCAGAGGTAAATATTGATCCCACGTACCCTAAAAGTCAAGTGAGCAGGATCTCAACATATCTTCTAAGGTTTGAATAGTTCGTTCTGATTGTCCATATATTTGAGGGTGGTAGGCAGTGCTCAAATGAAGTTCAGTATCCAAGGCTTTCTGAAGACTTTTCCAGAATCTTGACATAAAACGGGGATCACGATCAGAAACAATCGATAGGGGTACTCCATGAAGTCTCACAACTTCATTAATATATAGTCTTGCTAGACATTCCAGTGGTAGATATTCTCTTATAGTAAGAAAATGTGCTGAATTGGTAAGACGATCAATAATAACCCATATTGCATCGTTCCTTCTAGGAGTCTTTGGTAGTCCCATGACAAAGTTCATCGTGATATTATCCCATTTCCACTTAGGTATGGGAAGAGGTTGCAATACTCCACCAGGCTGTTTCCTTCCAGCTTTCACTTGTTGAAAAACCATACATCTTGACAAAAAATCGGCAATCTCCCTCTTCATGTTGTCCCACCAAAAATGTTCCTTCAAATCTCTATACATTTTGGTGCTCCCAGGGTGTATAGAGAAATTGGAACTATGAGCATCATCCAGCAATTCCCTTTTTAGATCAGGTATATCGGGAACACAAAGTCTCTTCCCGAATTTCAAAATTCCTTCTTCATACACAAAGTCTCTCAATATCCCATCATTCACAGCTTTAATCTTCTTTCGAAATTATTCATTATTGTTCTGAGAACTCTTAATCCTTTCTAGTAAAGATGGTTTGGAAACCATTTGAAAAAGCATTGATGTTTTACCTTCCATGGTGATTCCCATATCCAACTTTACTAGATCCATAAAAGTAGGATCCCTTTCAATTCTCATCATGCTCAAAACTCCAGGGTCTTTTCTGCTCAAAGCATCTGCCACCTTATTTGCCTTCCCCGGGTGGTAGTGTATCGTATAATCATAATCCTTGAGTAATTCAAGCCATCTCCTTTGCCTCATGTTGAGTTCTTTTTGTGAGAAAATGTACTTCAAATTCTTGTGATCAGTATAAATCTCACATTTTTCACCATAGAGGTAGTGCCTCCATATCTTCAAAGCAAATATCACAGCTTCTAACTCGATATCAAGAGTAGGATAGTTTTGCTCATGAATTTTCAACTATCGTGATGCATAGGCAATAACCCTATCATTTTGCATAAGGACACAACCAAGAACTTTCTTCGATGCATCACTATAAATAACGAACCCATCATTCCCCAATGGTAGATTCAATATAGGATCATTGACTAATATTCTCTTAAGTTCTTAAAAACATTCTTCACACTCTTTTGTCCAAACAAATTTAACCCCTTTACGTGTGAGCTTTGTTAATGGGTTAGCCAACCGGGAAAAATTCTGGACGAAATGTCGATAATAACCTGCTAAACCAATAAAACTACGTACCTCAGTTATACTCGTAGGTGCTGGCCATTCTTGGATTTCCTTAGTCTTAGAAGGATCAACAGAGAATACATCTTTAGAGACAATATGGCCAAGAAAAGAAATCTCCTGAAGCCAGAATTAACACTTTCTAAACTTCCCATATAATTCATGTCTTCTCAGAGTCTTCAGGATAATGCGCAAGTGATTTTCATGATCTTCGCAGTTTTTGGAGTATACCAAGATATCATCAATAAATACCACCACAAATTCATCGAGATATTCCTTGAAAACTCTATTCATCAGATCCATGAATACATAGGGTACATTAGTCAATCCAAAAGGCATTACTGTAAACTCATAATGCTCATACCTAGTTCGAAATGATGCCTTCGGAATGTCTTCCTTCTTCACACACAACTGATGGTATCCAGATCGAAGTTCAATATTTGAAAAGTATTGAGCTCCATGCAGTTGGTCAAATAAATCATCAATGCGAGGTAGGGGATACTTGTTCTTTATTGTTATAGCATTGATCTCCCTGTAGTTGATACATAACCTCATAGATCTATCTTTCTTTTTAACAAAAAGAACAGGGGCTCCCCATGGAGAAACACTAGGGTGAATAAATCCCTTATTACTAAATTCCTCTAGTTGTTTCTTTAGTTCAACTAATTCTACAGTGGCCATTCTATAAGGGGTATTCGATATAGGCCTTGATCCAGGAATTAAATCAATGGAAAACTCAACTTCTCGTTCGGGAGGATGTCCAGGTAAATCTTCTGGAAACACATCTACATATTATTTCACAATAGGTACATCCTCTATTTGAACATTACTTTCCTCACCCACAGTCATTTGATTCTATTCCTCCCCAATAATTGAATTTAGTTGAGCTACTGGGGGTGGATCTAGATAAGAATTAGGTGGTGACGATTCTGCTCTAAAGATAAGGTGTTCCTTATCATCATCATCAAAAATCATAACCTCCTTCTTCTTACAATAAATCTTTGCATCATGGTCCGAAATCCAATCCATACCAAGGATTATATCAAACTCAATCATAGGTATGACGATGAGATCAGAGGATAAATAACATTTATGTGCTCTAATGGGGACTGATTCACAAAAATTTGTTGCAATGATACTTCTCTTAGGAGTTTTAACTGAAAACTACCTTGTTAAATCAAATTGGAAATATCTAATTTTCTTAGAAAACTGGGAAGATATGAAACAATGCGATGATCTAGAATCAAATAATGCATTTTCCAAACTTGAGGAAACCATTAAATTACCCGCCACCATGTCTTTCGGAGCTTCTACCTCAACAGTAGTGATAGCATAATATTGGCCTTGATCCCTTGGCCTTTTCTGAGGTAAGTTCCCCTAACACTTAGGACATTCATTTGCATAATGTCCCATCTCCCTGCAATTGTAGAATTGGACATCGGTAGCTTCCTTCTTCTCCTTGCAATCACGAGCTTGGTGGCCTTTTTCACCACACTTGTAACAGACTCTTGTTCCTTTTAAGCAAGTATTGGGGTGCTTCTTCCCACATTTACTACAGGATGGATATTCAACTTTTCCCTTATTCCCTTTATTTCCATTCCCAGATTGATCAACAGATCTCTTCTTCTCTTGCTTTTCTTTAAAGTCATATGACTTAGAGAATTCTTTCTCTGTCTTGATAGCACATGAAACAATGTCTTCGTACGACGAGAAGGATTGTGAGACTAATGCTCGACGGAGAAATGGTTTTAACCCATCAAAGAAATGATCAATATTACTTCTTGGGTTACATATATAATCTCTAGCATACATTGCTAACCTTGTAAAGTTAGCCTCATACTTTGCGACATTCTCATACTCCTTTTGTCTCAGACTCAGAAATTGCCTTTCTATATCTGCTCGATGGTCATGAGGAAAGTATTTTTCTAAAAACAGATCTTTGAACTCCATCCATTTCATATTTGATACTTCATAATCTTCCTTCATGTTTTGAATCAATGACCACCATTTATCAGTATCTCCAGTGAGGCGGTAAACTGCCATGATAACTTCTTCCCTTTCACTACTTCCTAAAGCCTGAAATATTTTCTATAGGGAACTTATCCATTGCTCAGCTACTAAGGGATTTTTACTCCCTTTGAATGTTGGTGGTTGTTGCCTCATGAAGTGATCTAACATTGATCCTCCATGTTGCGGATCAGGGTGCTCCATACGGGTAAGGTTATTATTCATAACCTGAGTGAGTTGTCCGAGTATGGTGATTAGCTAATCGGCACCAGTTTCATCACCAACTCCACTATAAATATATTGAGTAGGAGGGAAATCCCTACATGGAGTGCGTGCATTGATACGGTTTCCATTTCTTCCACTAGGCGCCATTTCTAAATAATGGCATAAACTAGATCAGTTTATGAATCAAAACACATAATTCCATACTTATAAAACACTTAACATAAATTGAACTATTTATAGATATAATCCATAATCATAAAAATGTTTTCTTTGAGGAAGTATATACTCATAAACCCTTTATAATGATTTGTAAAGAAAATGAGAGTTATCCTAAGCATATCCCCCGGGAGTGTCGTAACCAAGAGTGCAGCAAGGCCCATTGTCGTGCACCAATTCCCATTCGAGTCTAGCTCAAAGCGGTGTTTTCGGGTTTTACCCCTAGGTACATCTGTGCCAGAGCCGCCTCTACCTGCTCGTATCCAGACATGGATGTATTTCTTGGAAAACTCACAAAATCTCTACAATACCAAAATTCTAGGAAGTTCTCCTATACTAATCCTCAATGTCCATCTTAAATCTATGTGCTCTAATCAGAGTTTATCTAAATCTAGCTTCCAAGTTTTGTACTAAACTTCCTCTGATACCAACTGTAATGCCCCAACCCCATTTACCCAGAGTCGGTGCATTATTACATAACATTGGCATGATCACAAGAAAGATCAAGTCTCGAAAGACTGATTAGTTTAGTAGCCTTGTAATAACTAGATACATTCATAAAGTTTACGTTACATCATAAAATGAAAACTACAACAATATAGTCTCCATAGTCCACACTCTTATCCCCTCATACTATCCATGTAGGTCATTCATAAAATACTTCTTCACATCCTGGGAAAAATAAAACATAGAAAGGGGTGAGCTCAAATGCCCAGTAAGGATAACAATATAGCGGAAACTTTTATAAATAAGAATAAACATTTAAGGCAATGTATAACTAAAACAAAAGCCTTTTAAACTTGAACTTAAACATAGTATGGAAAAAATAAAATGAAATAATTCCATTTACTTATTCACATGGATATTCTACTAAACGAATAATCACATGAAATATCAATAACCACTTTCATAATGATGGAATGCATAATGCCAGACTATCATAACCACATAGCCAAGGCCTCGTGCCAAGACTACAAATAAGATTTTGTCAAGGCCTTGTGCCAAGACACTAGTTTGTCTCATGATACATACTGATGCATCTAGGAGGTATAGCGGGCTCCACCCATCACATATTAAGTCCAATGCAATCCCATATGAAAAGGTTTAAACATAACATAAACATTCGTATTAAAACTAGCATACGAAATGTAAATACTTCATCCATAAACCACAAATGGTATAAAAATAACACATCCACAGTCAAACATATCACAAAACCTTCAATACAATATATAATTTTTGTATCATAATAAATCAACTTCAAATAAGCTTAAAATCCATCAAAGGATGTTGACATAGATGAAATCAAAACTCTTTTTAGAGAAATATCTCTTTCTATTTTGAAATCATTTAAGAGTCATATATCTATAAAATAAAACATTTTATTTGAAAATATTATTATAAGCTTGTAAGGGAAGCTTCGACGATTTTATAATGGTGGAAAATAGCCGCACTCTCCGTATAAGTTAAAAAAACATTCTTACCTTAATTCTGTCGAAAAGGTTAAAAAGGACCTTGTTTGGAAAACGACAGAAAGATTACTTTATAAACCACTTATAAAAGTCAAAGAGGGTATAAATGACTTTAACCCATATTCTATTAAATATTAAAAATGTTTTGAAATACATTTTTAAGAAACATGGATGTGGATGATAAAGAAATCCCAGTAGATTATTACGTATAAACAACCTCGGATAATGAAGAGATTGCGAAATAAACTCTTACCTTGTAATTTTCCTTGGTTGGGGTAGGTTAACCTCCTGTATAATGGTGAAATAATTGTTATTAAATTATAAAATAATCATATACATTAATATGATATCATATATGATCTTTTAACATTGCTTTGTTAATAATATCTTAGAATTATTGTCGTTCCGGGTGTTAACTTACTCGTTTTATTTTATATGTTTTGTTACGTAAGTTGTGTTTGTCATGGATAGGTTGTATCTTATTCATATCCATATTGATATCAAGTCCTTAAAAATTATTTTTAAATCATCAAATGATAATTATACTTGAATGGATATGATGGAGAATGAATCTCATCGCGTTCGTGGAGACGGTAGTCCGTACGTACGCACGAGCGACAATATCATTCTTTTGATATTAAAATAATATATAATTGGATGTTATATCATATATACAGAATAATTATCATGTTATATTTATTATTTACATGAATTACACATCATTATTATACCCATCCAAATAATAATTTATTGAATAACAATTACACCACGACGTGGAGACGGTAAGTCGTACGTACGCACGTATGGTGACATGTCATTCAAAGGATGGATAGAATACTGAATATGTTTGTACCATATTTATAATAACATCACATTATATATAATATACTGGAGTTATTATTTTAGAAAGGGAATAACAAATATAGAAGAAGTGGAAGAAGAAAGGAACTTGAAAAGGGGTGGTGAAATCATTACCTCTTCTTCGGGTTCTTCCTTTTGATTTGATCAAAAGGGATCATTAGGTTGGATTTATGACTAAAGGAAGGCCTCTAGGATGAATTGAGGGACATTGAGAGAGTATTTGGGCAGGGTTTGGATGAACCAAAAGGCTTTGAAGGTGTGAATTAATGAGAAGGGGGGTGCCCTTTTATAAGAGGGGTGAAAAGCTAGAAATATTATTTTATAATAAATTCATATTTGGTTTCTAATGGCTCAAAAGTTTATTATTTAAAGTTTAAGGTGGGGATGGGTCGAAAACAACTCAACCAATTGTATTTAGACAGGTTTGGGTCACTATGTTAACCTTATCTTTAAGTATTAACTCTTAGTTAATTAGTCTCACTTTTACAATGTCTCTTTGTATTTTTATATTATATGGTTAATAAACTTACTATATACATCCAAGAGACTCCAAAGTGGTTCATTAATGATACACCTATTATTATATAAGTCTTTTGACTGAACCTTAGTTTTTTAAGAATTTAATATCAATTAATAATATAATATTTGTTTAAAAAACTCTTTTATGTCAATTTTGACACTATTCAATAATTGATTTTTGTAAAAATTATAACAGAATGATTACTTCGAAAAAAGTTACTTAAATCAATCCTAACATGTCATATTATCCTAGAAAATTATTTTTATTTATAAAAAGTCTCAAATTACATTTATTTGGGTATTTATAATATCAATTATTCTAATTTATCATTAATTAGGTAATTACTGCATCACCATTGTGTCATAAATAAATTAAATTATATAATGTCTAAAAATTATAAATAAAATACCATTATGTATTAAATATTTTTATATTTCTAATGAATATTTATAGTCAAAAATAAAACATATATAACACTATGTAAAAATTGTTTTTCTAAAAGATATATGTTTATGTCATTTTTGTATTTATTTTAACTTAATTAAAATAAAGTGTCCCTATCACCTACAAGTGGCTCCATGGGGTCCCAAAATCAACCCAAAGATTCCCATGGTCGGACATGTATCCACCAATATGTTTAGGACATGTTTTAGGGTAATTTAGTATTATTATAATATTATTTGTTAACCCTTATTTACCGGATTTACCCTTTAACCATGGTAAATAAAATATTTACCGAAGTAATTATTCAAAATGTATAAAAATAAAAGTTACCTATATACAAAATTTAGAAATCCTGATTCCAAACATGGAATCCATTTTTCCAAATTCATAACATAGAAGTGGAAGAAATTAATTTAAAATTAATTCCCGCTGTCAAAACAAAAAACGTGTTTTTAAGATATAATAACTATCAAAAGATTGATACTTGTTTATGTCCGGTTTAATTGTAAAATTATGTCCAATGACCAACATTGTATTAAATGGTAAAAATATATTCTAAATATACTTTAAAACCACTCAAATTCATAATTTATCACTATTAATTATTTTGATTAAAAAAGTTGTTTTTAATTGAAATTTAGTAATTTTCACTATTCATGAAAATATTAAAGTTATATGAAAAGTACCAAAATTTAACCTTAGGCTAAATTCGATACTCCGAATCCAAAAATGAAGTCCATTTTGAGAGATAAAATTTCTAAAATTTTAAAAAGTATGTATTACTATTCATAACGGCTAGTTTGATTGATTGTGGTGTGTGTTAGAACTCGATGTTGCGTACAACACACGCTATTGCATTATTCAAAGAGAAGAGTATCGTAGAAGCTTGGGGTGCTACATCAGATCTATTCAACAACACATAAGAGCAGCTCATAGTTGAAAAAAAAGTTATTCCGACAACCAAAGAAAAGACCTAGAGTTTGAAATGGGTGATAAAGTGTTCTTACAAATATCTCCTTGGAAGAGAGTAATGAGATTTGGAAAGAAGGGAAATATGAGCCCTAGGTATATCGGTCCTTTAAAAATACTGGATCATGTTGGGAAGGTAGCTTACCGATTGGCGCTTCCACCGAATCTCTCTCAAGTTCACGATGTGTTTCATGTATCTCTCCTGAGAAAGTACATACCTGATCCTTCACATGTACTAAGCTCAGAAGTTGTACCACTGGAGCAAGATCTTTCTTATGAAGAACAGCCGACAGAGATTCTGGATCATAGCAAAAAATTTCTACAGAACAAGACCACTCACTTGGTGAAAGTTTTATGGAGGAACCACCAATTATAAAAAGCTACATGGGAGCTTGAGGATATGATGAGGGAGAGGTATCCTCATCTGTTTATTATGAAGTGACGAATTTCGAGGGCGAAATTCATTTTAAGGGGGGTAGAATGTAACACCCTGAAAGTTTAAGAGAAGTATATTTTTTTGTCTTATGTTAAATGAAAAATCAAAGTAATCTTTCACTACACACAACACTGGCTTGGCTTGCGTTACACGCAATCGTGACCTTCCTCGATAGCGTGTGTAGTACGCAATACCGAGTTTCACGAAACATCGATATATTTTTATAATATTATTATGGACTATCCATTATGAATATTATTAACTAAATTTTGAATTTTATAACATTATTATTCATCTTACACATTTTCTAGAACATGTTATGAGAACAAAATAAATTTTTCGGGTAAAATAAGTATTTTTCAAAAAATGCAGTTTTGCCACCTTTTGATGGCGCACCCACATTAAATCTTGTTTTTGATATGTTTATAAGTTTAATTTGACAAAATAAAATTCTTTTTTGGAATTAGGATATAAAAATTCACTTTGGATAAATTTTTCATATTATTCTAATAACTTTCATATTTTAATTAATAGTAAAAACACGCTATATTTTAATTAAAAAAAACTTTTTTCATCGCAATAATTTATATTGTTAAATTATAATATTGAATGGTTTTAAAGTAAAAATAGAATATATTTTTATCATTTAATATAATTTATGTCATTACCATTAATTTTACATTGAATTCATAGGTAAAAACATTTCAATCTTTGGCAATGTTTTAACTTTTAAAACTCGTTTGCTTAACAACGGGATTAATTTTAAATTAATAACTGCAACTTATGTGTTATGAATTTTGAAATATTTATTCCTTATTTGGATTCAGTGGGTTCAGATTATGTTAATATGTTACTTTTATTTTATTTTTTATTATGAATAGTAACTACGGTAATTTTGTTTACTGCAGATAAAGGTAAATCGGGTAATTAAGGGTAAAATAAGATTATAAAATTACCCTAACACCTGCCAAAATTCTATTGGATGACTAAAAATCGACCCATATCACCTAAGTGTCAGAATAGATTAATTTTATGGACTTTTGACCATGAAAATAAATTAATTATTATTAAAACCAAAGAAAGCGACAACATGTCACTATCTTAAATCTTATAAGAATAATAATTTTAATTTAGTGATAAATTACATGAAACTTAGAACATGAATAGTATCTATAAATATAATAAAATTATCTACATCATGTGAATTTATTTAGAATTTTTAGGTATTAAATAATTATCATTAAAGGTGACACAATAGTGATGTTGAAATTATTTTATTGATTGAAATATCAAATAAATGGTTTTAAAAATATTAAAATAAATATTATATGAACTATTTAATGTGATAAACTAATTTTCTAGATAAATATTACATGTTATTAATCTATTAAAGCTTTTTTTTTTGAACATATATTATGTGTGTATTTTATTTAAATTCAAATAAATGAATAGTGTCAAAATTGACACTATTGTTATTTTATAAAAATAACATAATATAAAATTGATTAAAAATCACAAAAATATTTAAAAATTATAAATTAAAATTTATATAGTCTAAAATTTCATAAATTATCCAATTATGGACAATTCACAATACATAAGTAATTATTTATAACAATTTAAAATTTAGAATCTTATTACCACAAATAAAATTAAATAGATTAAATAAGGATAAATCAAGTTGATAATGTTTGAAATAAAATTAAAACATTTCTAAATTTTATTGTTTGATGATATTAAAACCATATATCATCTAATATTTTTAGTTGAGTCATTTCTAAAGTTTTTATGTGGGTTTTGAATTTATTATAAATTAATATTTTTGAGGTTTCCAAAGGTGCCCCTCTCCTCCCTTATAAAAGGGCACATCCTACCTCTCCTTCTCACACAATTTTGAGCCTTAAATCTCGTCCAAGACCTGCCCATTTCCATTATCAACTTCCCTATAAACATACTATAGGTCCTGGTCTTCTTCAAAGACCAATTTTAGTGCCCTAAGAGGAGGTTTCAAAGAGGCGTGTCAAAGAAGAGGTAATATTCGTTACCGATTCTTTCAAATTTATTTCTTCTTCTACTTACTCTTATTTAGTTGTTTAATTATTAAGTAATAACATCAGTGTCAATAATATACTTATATGTTATTATAAATATGAAACAACCCTATTTCACCTTCTATCCATCCTACGGAAAATGAAATCACCGCGCGTGCGTACGTACGGAATACCGTCTCCACGTCGTGGTGTAATTTTTTTTCCACCACCACCTTACTTGGATGGGTATAATGGTGTAAAGAATAACTATATATTATTATTGTAAAGTTATATTGATTATAAAATAGTATAAATACACTTCAATTCAATTCCACGATCATGGGAACGATATCATCGTTCGTGCGTACGTACGGTCTACCGTCTCTACGATGTGATACGAGTCGTTCTATATGATCTTAATTGAATAATGATTATATAAATGAATTTAATGAATAAATATGATATATATTACACTAATACCATTCTGTAAATGATGTATCTATAACCTAAAAAATAATAATAAGAATTTATTCGACAAAACATGCATAAGAACATAAAGCAATGAACACCCGAATAACAAGTAGCAATGAAATATTACTAATAAGAAGATAATAATATGACCATATATGATGTCATAACAATTAATATGATTATATAATAAGTCAATTACATTATTTAAATCATTATACAGGAGGTTTGGATACGTACGAAGCAAATCGGACTTAAGGTAAGGGAAAATCTCGCAATCTCATTTTTATCCGAGATTGTTTATACTTCAGAATTTACTGGGGAATATTTATCAAACACATCCATGTTTTCCTCAATATGTAATATTATTTATATCCTCCTACAATTGTTTAAATCCAATTTTACCCATTGGTGAGTTTTTAGTAAAAGAGATGAAAGGAATCTTTTGTCGTTTTTAGTACGAGGTACTTTTTGACTTTTCCAGCCAAAGTACGAGAAGAATGTTTTTTTTAACTTATACGGCATGAATGGATTTTTATGATTTTATAGAACATTATTTCCATGAATAATCCTTTACAAGTTTTCAAGTTTATTTTTAATCAACTTCTTTTAGTTTAAAATTGTATGACATGTTAAGAAAGGAAAAATGTTTTTGAAGTAGAAAGGATATTTTCCTCAAGAATGGAGTTCAAGTGTTTTATCAAAATTATTTTCCATCTAAGATAATATAGGGTTCTGTTTATATCCCTATTTTTATATTTATTTGATTATGTTATGATGGAATTATTTTTATGAAGTCCTTTTATCTTATATGGATTATGTTATGATGGCATGATGTTTAAGAATCCCATTTTTATTACATGGGTTATACTATGGTATATGATTTATGATTTTGCGGCACACATAATAATGGTATCAGTATGAGATATGTGGGACCTATATCTCCCTTCAATTCATTGGGTAAATATTTATATCTCATGAGATAGACATGGCTGGAACGTTAAGTTAATCGGGTTCAGTGATACAGGACTAGAACGAGGAGTGAACTCAGTTTAGTAATGGACATTGTCCGCTATGATGGTCTTGGCAATGAGCCTTGACTAATATGAATTGATTTTCTATGATTATGTGTGTATGACACAAAGTTTTATGTTTTAAGTTATGATTATTGGGATTACATTTCACTACTATGATTTATCCCATGTTATGATATTATGATCTCTTTTACAGGTTAATATTTTCAAAATGTTATGTTCTTATGAATATGATATGATTGATATTTCTTTTGTTTACCATTACTGAGAATTTGAGATCACCCTTTTGTATGTTTTCTTTTCCCCAGGTCTGGAAGAAGGGTATTAAGTAGTATATTCCAAAAGGGACTCTAGATATGATGAATTAAATGGGAGACAATGTAGATGATTTATGAACCAGTTGTTTATGTTTACCAGTTTATAAAGACACTATACCTATATGGTACTATCATGGTTTTGTTATATGTTTTAATAAGTATGCTTCAATTCTGAATTAATAACCATGTATGTAAAGTATGGGTCGTTATATTACATAACCACCAACTCTATGCTAAATTTTATAAGTGGTTCTTTTGGATACATGAAGTATGATTCTTTAGTTATTTCATTTATAAGAAATTCATATCAGTTGATCCTTAAAATATAGAAGTTTCCATTTCTTTGAAACTTCCTAATAATGTCTTCAAGATACATAGCTTTCTAGGATTAACTAGATATTATCATCACTTTGATTAAGATTTATCAAGACTCACTTTTACTATGACTACTTTGACAAGGAAAGGTATTCCATTAAAATAGAATGATGATTTCTAGAAATCCTTTCAAAATCTTATGGAATAGCTTACTTTATCACCTATCCTCATATTTCCAAAATTAAGACTGGGTTATATGGTATACTATGATGTGTCTAGATTTAAATTGAGTTGTGTTATTATGTAAGGAGATAATGTGGTAGCTTATGACCTGAGGCAGTTGTGTACACATCAAAAGAACTATCTAACATGTGACATGGAATTAGCCTCAATGGTCAATGCATTAAAAACATGGAATCACTACCACCTTGGTGAAAAGTTCATCATGTTTACTACACATAAAATATTGAAACACATATTTTCACATATGGATTTTAACCTAAGTAAATTATGATGGATATAATATCTCTAATTTTTTGAATTTGACTGTTTTATATTCCTATAAAAGGAAATCTGATGGTTGATGCTTTGATTTAGAAGTTATATAATGAAGTGGTCAGAGAGGATCATGACCACTGGAACCTCATTGAAGTAATTTTTGTCATGGATTTGGATTATATAGAACCAAATAAAGATTTAGTTTTATTTCTAGTTACTCTTATTCTTGATTTAGTAAACCCATTCAATGAGTCTCAGCAATCAAACCTATAATTATTACCATTATGTTAAACCTCAATGGTGGGGAGATCATTGAGGGTTAGAAAGATGATTTAAACTTTGTGTTATGCTTTTCAAATCAGATTGTGGTTCCTTCATCATGCCAATAACAACTATTTTATTTGTATCACCATTTAAAATGGTCTATCCACCTAGGTATTCATATAATATATAGGGAAATGAAGATCTATTTTTATTGGTTAGGTTTGAAACAAAAGTTGGTTGATTTTGTTATGAGATGTCTCACCTGTAAATAGGAAAAGCCTAAGCATAAACCTCTAGTGAACATGTTATAGTCTGTACCCATATTCATATGGAAATAGGAATCAATTTCCATGGACTTTATCACCAGCCTACCGCATACACTTCAGAAGCAGGATGTTATCCAAATATTGTATACTAACTCACCAAATCGGCACAATTTATCATAATCTAAGAGTCCAATATGGTATAGGATTTGGAAAAGATTTATATTCAAAACATGGTAAAATTTCATGGAGTATTGGTTTCTATTATTTATAACTGAGAACTTAGAGTCATCTCATGGTTTTGGAAATCCCTACAATAATCCATTGGAACCCAGTTGACCATGATAATGAAATATCATCCTCTAATAGATATCCAATTGAAACGTATTATACAAACACTAGAATACATTCTTAAATCTTATGTTGTGTATTTTAGTGGTTCGTGGGAAGATCATTTGTCTTTAGTGAAGTATTAATATAATATAATTTACCATTCCATGATACAAATGGCTTCATTAAAGGATGGGCATCCCTGTTGATCTTCACTTTGTAGGGTAATGACTAGGGAAACTTCATTTATTAGACCAAGTATTTTCCATAAGACAATTATAAAAATTCAAATGATTTGAGATAGATAGATATAACACAGATCTGTTAGAAATCGTATGCAAATCATCACCGAAGACCCTTATCATTTCATGTAGGTGAACATGTATTCTTGAAAGTGTCACCAAGAATGGGTGACCATTATTTGGGTAAGAAAATAAAATTATCTCCTTGATATGTCGGATCATTTGAGATTATAGAACATATTAGTGACATTTAATATCAGTTAGCCTTACCATTGAGATTCAATATATTCCATAATGTTTCCATGTGTCTTAGTTAAATAAGAATCTCTCTGATCCTAAATATGTGATCCATTGTGACCATGTTACTCTTGAACTAGAAGCTACATTTATCCATGAACCGATTCACATTTTGGATAGATAATAAAATGACTTGTGAGTAATATGAATATATTTGGTGTGGGTATTATAGAAACATGGTCTGATTTAAGTAAAAAACTTGGGAATAGTGTAAATTTATGTTGGAGCAATGGCCAGAGCTCTTCCAAGATACCACTAGCATATAGCTTTATGAGGTTGGAAATATCAATGTTGGGGAGAATGTGACGCCTAATTTTTGAGGTAATTTTCTCTTTTATTATGTATTTTGAATTTATGAAATGTTTGGTTTGAGTTTCTAGAGGTTCTAGATGGTTTTGGGGAGTTTTGGGGGCCTTCGGGAGGGTGTACAGTTTGAGTGCAGTTAGTGGAAAATGTGTGGGTTCCCAAAGTAATAGTGTAAGGTGGAGAGTAGAATCAGAGGGAAGTGCATAGTTAGAACATAGTTTGGTAAAACTATTCAGTAACCATGTGGTCTTGAAATTTTTCGAATAGTGGTATTTTTCACAGTTGGAACACGGTTTTCCAAACTGTGTTACCCAACTGTGTAGGCCTGGGTATTTTCCAGTAACACTTGCACAGTTAGCGCACAATTTTCCAAACCATGTGATGTGTTTAATTAAATATGAAAATTGGTTTTAAGACCCAAAACTTTACCTAAAACCCACATTCTTCCTCCCTTTACTTAGGCTCTCGAACCTCAGGCTTCCTCTAGGAAATTTTGGTGATCCTCTTACTTCTAAAGACTAATTTCAATGAATCTTCAATCATTTTACCTAGGTAATCAATGTTAATAATTTTTTTTCTTCCTATACCTTGTAATATTCTTGAATTATTTTCATAGAAACCCTATATCAGTGTTTTCATGCTTGAATCTATGGTCTAGGGCTCTTTTTTATATAAATTCTTTAGGATTCAACAAATTAATGAAAAGGGGAGTCCATATCTATAATATCATTGTGTCACTAGTGGAAAAATCACCTTTAACATTAGTTTTTTTTTCTTTTAATGTTGATTTAAATGTGATTTTAATATAAGAAATGTATAAATAGGTACTTTCAGTGTAATTTTATAAAAATAAACATTTAAAACCCTTCCAAAATAAGAAATATAGATGTATTTTCATGTCTTTTTTACTAAAAATTGGCGTTGAATTATATTTTTTGAAAAAAAAAATGGTATAGTACATAACTTAAAACCTATAAACACAAAGTGTAATACTAAACAGCAGTAAAAAATAGAACAAATAGAATAATTAGTAGAAAAATTCATTGAAAACTTCCACAACATTTTTTATAAATATACATCTAAATGAAACTAAATCTCCAAATTATTCATACTTAGAAAATATTTTTCAAATAAATTTTGAAGGTGTTTTAAGTTGTTTTATGTACACGAAAAAACATTATCAAAAACCTATAACCTAAAGTGTTATGAATTTAAAAATATAGCATATTTATTTAAATTATAAGTGTCATAATGAAACTAACATTTTTGAAATCTATTGTTGTTCTAGTGGTGATTATATCATAAATGAATCATAAAATATAATACCTACATTTAGCATTCCCTCATTGATGATGAAACTGTATTTATGAAATATATTTTAAAAATATAATTTCCAATAAAATATAAAAAATATCATTAATAATATTATAATTAATAGTTATTCATAATTAGATATGTGTTCTTTCCAGTCAAGGAATGGAAAAAAATAACATGTAATCTGAATATTTTTTAATCTTTCGAATATATATTCAATTATGGAATTTTGGTTCTAGTATTGTGCATCTATTAAAATGTATACTAGATACATAAAAGCATAAACATAAGTGTAATTTTATTATAAGAAAAGTGTGTAGAGATAATTAATTAGAAAATTAATTAATTAACTCAATATAACATATGTTTTCTTAAAGAAATTAAATTAATAATTAAAATTTACTTACATGGAAAAAAACTGCAACACAAATACAAAGAGTTCGTCACCCTTTAAAATATCCATGATTTCAGTTTTAAATATATTTAACATGTAATCTCTTCCACATATATCATCAATCATTGAAAAAGTATAATAATTATCAAATGTAGAAAAAACATGTGTTAACTTTGTTACCCCATCATTATCTTGAGGAGTATCTGAAGTTGTTGGAACCTAAAATTTTTATTTTCTTTATAGTGATTCCTTCATTTTCATATACTCTTATATATGGTAAGTTTAAGACAATATTATAGGTAATTATGAATTTAACAACAAATAAAAAATGAAAAACAACACATACCCCACATGAGTTATGCTCGTTGTGAGAAATAAGGGGTGGAAAGTGATCAATGTCATTGCTTATGGATGTAGGAATTATGTTTTGGGACTACCCTAAGAAGATTTATTATAGAGATTAGGCATTAGGGAGGAATCCTACATATCCTATTTATGGAAGAAATCATATTCATTGTAGTTTAGTTTTGAGATGCTTAATATGGAGCTCGGGCCTCAGGTAGGTATCCTACGTATCATGATTATGGTAGGAATCAAAGTTCTCATAGTTCACTTAATCGGGGATTATACACTAAGGTTTACCTTGCCTTTATAGAGGATTATGATTAAAATGATATGATTATTGTATCTCCCTAAGACCATGTAATTTATGCTCGGTGTGAAAAACAAGGGATAGAAAATGATCAATTTCATCACTTAGTGGGTGAGGGACTTATGTATTGGGACACCCCTTTAGAGATTTGATATGGAGCTCAGGACTTATAAAGGCATCCTACGTATCACTATTATGGCGGGAATTAGAGTTCTCATAGTTCAATTGATCAGGGCTTACACTCTGAGGTTTACCTAGCTTGATGGAAGCCTATTATGCAAATGAAATGATTATTTTAGATCTCTAAGCTCACATGAGCTATGATTAGTGTGAGGGAAAAGGGATGTAAAATTATCATTTTAATTGCTTGTGGATATGGGACTTATGTGTTGGAACTTCCCTTGGGAGATTAATATGGAGCTCAAACCTCTGGTAGGTGCCCTACATATCCTGGTTATGGCAGGAATCAAAGTCATCATAGATCAATTGATTGGGGATTAAACACTGACATTACCCTTATGATTGGGGCTTATACACCGAGGGTAGACATGCTTATCATGTCCTGGTATGCGCTTCTTTACTGGGCTTTCTTGTATGCCTGTAATGCGTTGATTTTCCACTCAACATGCTTCGATTGATTACTTGATATGTAGAAGAGTATCTACCTGACATACCCAAATACAATTAAATGATCCAATTTTCATGTTCAAGGGACTTTTCATGACATGCGTGGCATGTTTGAGGGTTGTCACATGATCAAGTCCTACTTGTCTAGAGGACATCGTGAGACCTAGATGTTTTGTTCGGGAAGCCATCGCATGACCTGGATGACTTGTCTAGAGGGTGTCAGATGATCTTGCTAACTCACCCTGGTGTCATCTCAAGAGTTGGATGAAACATATAGAGGGTATCATAGGATTTAGTGTGATATGTCTCTAAGGGTGTTGCATGTCTTGGAAGACATTCCTGGAGGGTATCGCAAGACCTGTTCAGCATGCCCAGAGGGCACTGTGAGATCTAGTTGACATGCCTGGGTGCTACCATGAGACTTGGATGACATGACCAGGTGCTATTATATGAGTCAGGTGACATATCTAAAGAACTTCACAAGGTTCGGGTGTCGATCCCAAAGGGATTTGCAAGACTAAGTTTGAATTCCTAGGGGAACTATCTGACTTGCTCTGATATTTCTAGAGGATTTCACATGACCCTAAATATCATATCGAAGGAGAATTGCAAGATCTGGGCAACATGTGTTGGTGTTGTCACGTGTCTTGGATGGATCATGTGAAGTGCATGAGGTTCAGAAAACATGACTTTATTTTAAGTCTTCCACCTTTAGTATTTTTTCTAGATATTATATTGTGAATTCCTTAGAGTTATTTGGTGTCAGTTTATTTTAAGTCTTGTGGGATCTAGAAGATATGCAGGATATTATTTTCATGTACCTATAAAATTCCTTCACATGATCTATGAATGATCATGTGAAGTGATTCATGCATAGTGCATGATTTCCCTAGTTGTTCACCTGTATCTTACCTGATGGAAGACATTTTGGCCGCGAGATTAGTCACTCTGAGAAACCCTCTTTAGTTCTAGTGTTAAGTTCTCAGAGTTCATCCTCTTTATTGGGATAGAAATCCATGCATTTTTTGTGATGGGGTGAGGGATTTATAGTCCTCTCCACCACAATTGTTTGTCGGTTTGTGCGGTGTATCTTGTGCAAATCCATGCTGGAGTCGGTGAAGGTTTATGGAACCACACATCTTCATGAGCCTTTGTCATGGACTGCTTCCAAGGGCATCACCTGATTTTCAGTGACTACGAGTCCCTCCCATCAATTTTTCATTTATTGGGTTATTTCCAATTAATGGGGACTTTTTTTTATCATGAAGGCATGTCGAAGGGCTTCCTTGTTTTCATATTAACATGTCCAAGATCCTTCATGATGTCAAGGAACCTTTTGAAAGTAATTCACATGATCTCGAATGACTTTTTTGGGACGTTTCATGAGACAAGGATGGCTTTTCTACAGTCTGTGAGATCAGGGCGGCTTGTCCAGGAGTCTCATGAGACTATGTTGTGGACTTCCTCAACATTTTGCAAACATTTTATGACTACAAGAGGATCCCACCTCCTCCCCTTTTATATTTCCTTTATCTATGTTTCAAATTTTTGGAGTCATGTGATATTTATTAATTAATTTCAAAGATAATTACTCTACCTCTTTATGATACATCACATGACCAATAAAGGTACCATGGAGATGCATGATCATTTTGTGGAAAACTCCATCTGATTGTCCTTAAGGAGACAAATGGGGAGTGTGACGTTTCCTAAACATACTCTAGGCCTTTCACGTGACAAGGTTGACAAACCAAAGGGATTTTGCGAGATGAGGCAGGCATATTGTCAGGGAATTGCGGTGTCTTAAGAACTGTCAGTGGTGTGTTGCATGTCTTTTATGACCATAGTAGCTCTTTCCTCCTATTATTTTATTTATTTTTTTTATTCTATAATGGTTTGGGGGTTTCATGAGTTTGCTTCAATGTTGTCAAGGAAATTTTCCCCTCCCATCAATGATGTGTCACATGATCCTTACAACTTCTAAAGGCCTCCACCTTTTAGAAATTTTCCTCCCATTTTAAAAGGATTTTTGTATGGGTTGTTAGGCGCTCATTGATGAAAAACTACATGGCCTAGGAGAGCTTATCTATATGTCATCACATGACCATCAAATGTTTGAGGAACTATTGTGTGATTATAATGATTTTTCAAGAGGGTCTTTATGGGACCTATTGCAGACTATCCATTGAACCCAGTTCCTTTGTGTAACCCTATGATGGTCATGCGGTCGTAATTATCTTAGAGGCTTATGCGAACCGTGAGTTTCGGCCACCTCCTCCTTCCTTTTTTAGGGGAAATAATAGCCATATTTATGTATTCCTTCCTTTGTGAATTTTTTGATGATCATTTGGCAGGTGTCAACAAATCCCCCCCCCTCCCTTAAGAGTGATGTCCATGGGGAAAGGGGCTCAGTTATGAGGGAAGTAAATGCATGTCTAAGTCTTTTTTGGTATCGCGTATGGCATCCCACCTTTTTATTGCATAACTTTTCATTACATTGTACAAAAAAGGATCTTTTAAAGTTTAGTTTCTTGTAAACAAGGTATATAATACATGAAATCATAAAACATTATTATAATCCAATTGAAAGTCTTAATAATAAGTTCATCCTATGTACAATCACTACATCTCATAACTTGGGGACATATATAAAAGGAAAGGGTGAGCATAATGACTAGTAAGGGAAAGTAAGGGAAACAATTTACATGTGATCTTGAGGAAATTCATTAAGAACATGAAGAATATCATTATGACATGAAAAAATGAACATGAGGAATATCATAAATAAAATAACATGAATCATAACTTGTAAATGCAGCTAAAACATTTATTTTATACATTCATAATAATATCACCAAGTTTTTTCACTGAGGTGTCATAAAAATTACCAAGGTTATTCACTAAGGTATCTTAAAACATGTCATATCAAAAGATTAAATACTTTACCAAATTACTTGGAGTGATATCAGGGTGAACCCTTAATATGTATTAATTAATGTGAGACATATATATCATAATAAAACATTTTATAAATAACTTGTGAAGAATAAAAGAAATGGGTTTTATATCAAAGTCATGGCGTCTTTAAAAAAATGCTTAAAGATAAGATCTTTATGTCATTATCAACCCACATAAAGGAAGGTGGGTTTCATGTATGTTAATACTAGAATAAAATATTTAATTTTTACATCAAGGTTAATACCCCTATAAAATAAAGAGTTTTGGGTATTCACAAAATAAAATAAGAGAATTTATTGAAAAAAAATAGAGAAATTTTGAGAAGAAAATCTGACAGCATAACGGGTATGAAACATTGATTTATAAAACATTAAAAAAGAGAGGGGTAAAGGGTATAATATTCCTAAAATATTATAAATACAATAAAGGTATAGAATAAAATATATAGAAGAACATAGCTTGTAAATTTGAAAGACATAACACATAAAAAAGGGAACTTGAAAGGAAAAGAGAACTTAAGATTTCCCTTACATAAAAGAGTAACTCCTAAAACTAGAAGATTGGGACCTTGGGGGATTGAGTACACCTTTGTAGGACTAATTGGGAGGTAAAAATATCAAATATTCATGGAGTATGAATTGTTAATGAAAGATAATGGAGAAATGGTTGGGTATTTATAACAAAAGGGGAAGATTTGTTTATTAATTTCCTTGGACACCTGGGTAGTGGAAAATTCAAAACCATAGGCTTTCCCATGTAATTGGACACTAGGTAAACCTATTATGATATTTTAATCCAAAATATTTTAACATCATATTATATTACTTATTACATCATTATGATGTCATTAAAAATACCAAAAACTCAAACTGTATTTTTACTATTCATGAAAAAATAAAGTATTTTAGAAAATTATCATAAATTCACCCTAACCTAATTTCAACATTATGATTTCAAAAATTATGTTTATTTTATCATAATAATTCTATAAGTATGATAAATTTAACTTTTAAATATAAAAATCCTTACTTATTAAAAATAATAGCGAATAGAAAATGCATAGTAAAATTTATGACACTTGAAAAAAATAAAATTATTTTATAATTTAAATATACATAAGAGTGTTTTAATCAAAATATTTCATTAAAATAAACATTATTAATAATACCTTAGTTTATTATAATAATTATATCTTTTCTGAAAAGTATAATTTCTGTCTGGAAAATTAATTTATCAAATTCTTCATATTTTTAAGAAAAACTAAACTCAAAACAGAATTGATGGAAAAAAATTATTTATACAAAGTTATTGTACATTAAGTAAATAGGACCTTGACACATAACCCCTTATAACATCTCCATATGACCTAAGGTTAAGGTGTGTGATGGTGATAGATTTATGGGGCGGCTCACCTAACACCGCTCGTGTGGTAATTTCCATTAACTTGAAATTTTCCTATATGTGATTTTTTTCAAGCTTAACATATTGAAGCTTGGCTTGGGTTTGGTTAAGAGAGAATCCCAATGATGCTACCTCCTTCCCAAGATCTAATGAATGGTCTTCATAAGGCACGGCTCTACTGGTTGAGGCCATCATTTCTCCTTTCTGCATTAATTAACCATTATCATTTCTATTTATAACACTAATTATAATGTTAGAATTATTATTAAGAGTATTGTTTCCAATGGTCATATTTACCAATGGTCATATAACGGTCAAAACTTTATGGTAATGTTTAAATTTATACTCACATCATTATTAAATAGATATTTTTTTTTTGAGTACAATATACTATAACACATATTTTTAGGAAATAATTATCATTCAAAAATTTCAAGTCATTGCATTCTTCCCCACTTAAGAAATTTCATCTCATTCCATCAATTGAGAAAATGTGTAGTTACTTTTGCCTCATTGTTTCCTATGGTTCCCACATGGCTTCTTCATATTTTTGGTTCCCCCACAATACTTTAACGTGGTGGGTAGTCTTGTTGCATAGAACCTTATCTCTATGGTCCAAGATCTCCATCGGATGCTCCTTATAAGAGAGGTCATGTTCCAATTGTACCACCTCTAGATTAATTACATGTTAAGGGTTAGGTATGTACTTCCTCAAGAGAGATATGTGGAAAACATCATGAACTTGAGCTAGTTTTGGTGGAAGTGCAAGTTGATAGGTCACTACTCCTATGAGATCAAGGATTTAATAGGGGCCAATGTACCTAGGGTTGAGCTTCCCTTTCTTACCAAACCATGTGAATCTCTTACAAGGTGAAATTCAAAGGAATACTTGGTCTCTAACATCAAACTCTAAGTCCCTTTGATGGTTTTCAGCATAACTCTTCTATCGACTTCGGGAAGACTTTATGTGTTTTTAGATGGCATAAACCTTTTCTGACATCCCTTACACAAGGTCAGGTCCAAGAAGCTTTCTCTCACCAAATTTTTTCTAACAAGTAGGATTTCTACAATGCTTCCCATGTAGAGCTTCATAAGGTTCTATTTGAATACTCAAATGGAATCTGTTATTGTATGAGAACTCAACTAATGGGAGATGTTGATCCCATACACATTTAAATTCCATTGAGCATGTTCTCAGTATTTCCTCGAGTGTTTGAATATTCCTTTTAGATCGGCCATTAGTTAGAGGGTGATAGGCCATACTGAAATTCAAATCAATATTCAGAGCATGTTGAATAATTTTCCAGAATTTTGATGTGAACCTTGGATCATGATCAGAAATGATAGAAATTGGAACTCCATACAGCCTTACCACTTCCTTTACATAAATCTTGGTAAGTTGGTCAAGAGATAAATCTTCCTAAATAGAGATAAAATGGGAAGTCATGGTGAGATGGTCCACTATAACTCATATCTCATTATTTCCTTTGGATGTTTTCAGGAGACTAGTGAAAATTTTCATGGTGATATTATCCCACTTCCATGCTGGTATGGGTAGTGGTTATAATACCCCTTTGTAAATTTTTCACTCTGCCTTTACTTTTTGACACACCAGGCACCTTGTAGTGTAGTTGTAAATATTCATTTTCATGTTATCCCACCAATAATGATCACAAAGGTCCCTATAAATTTCCATACTTCTAGGATGTATAGCGTAAGTAGAGTTATGATCTTTATCCATCAGCTCCTTCTTTATTTCCAGAATAGTTGGAACACATAACCTTGTATGAAATTTCAGTACACCTTCTTGATAAATATTAAACACAAGAAACTTCCCATTCTTCACAACCTCCAACTTATTCTATAGAAAAGTATCTTCTCTTTGAGACTTCTTAATATTCTCTAGTAATGATAGTTGATGAATTATTTGGTATTGGGTTGATGATGTCCCTTCCCTTATGATTCCCATGTCTAGTTTTACTATGTCTTTGATTAAAGGATCCCATTGAATCCTCATCATTTCCAGAACAACAGGGTCTTTCCTACTTAATGCATCAACAACTTTGTTTTCTCTTCCAGGGTGATAATGAATTGAATAATCATAGTCTTTAATAAGTTCCAAACATATACATTGTCTCATACTCAATTCATTTTATGTGAAAATATACTTCAAACTTTGATGATCTATGTATATATCACATTTATCCCCATAAAGATAGTGCCTCCATATCTTCATATCAAAAACAATTGTAGCCAGCTCCAGGTCATGCATAGGATAATTCTACTCATGAGGCTTCAACTATCGTGATGCGTAAGCAATCACCTTGTCATTTTATATGAGGAATCACCCAATCCCTTTTAGAGATGCATCAATAAAAATAAAAAATCCTTCTCCAACAGAGGGTAGAGTTAACATGGGTGCAGTAACCAATCACTTATTCAGTTCTTGGAAACTTTCTTCACACTCCTTTGTCCATATAAACTTGTCCCATTTTCAAGTTAACTTGGTTAGTGGATTAGAAAGTCATGAAAAGTTTTTTACAAACCTCCTATAATATCCCGCTAATCCAATGAAACTACAAGTCTCAATTTCTATTGTGGGATGAGGCCACTCCTCCAAAACCTTTTTCTTGGTAGGATCAACTGAGATTCCTTCATTGGTTACAATGTGCCCCAACAAAGCAACTTATTGTAACAAAAATTCACATTTTATGAACTTTCCAAATAGCCTCTCCTTCCTTATATTTTGCAATATAACCCTTATATAATCCTCATGCTCCTCGCGGGTTTTAGAATATATCATAATATCATCATTTAAAACTACCATAAAGTTATCTAGGTAGTTCTTAAAGACTCTATTCATAAAATCCATAAAAATAGCAGGAGAATTATTTAAGCCGAAGGGCATAACAATAAACTCATAATGCTCATATCTTGATAAAAAGGAGGCCTTTGTAATATCTTCTTTCTTCACCCTCAATTGATGATAACCAAATCAGAGATCAATCTTAAAGAAGAATTGAACCCCACAAAGCTGGTCAAATAAATCATCAATTATTGGAGGAGGGAACTTGTTCATCATTGTGATCCTTTTAATTTATATATAATCAATGCATAGCCACATTTATCCATACTTCTTATTCACAAATAGAATATGTGCACCCCAAGGAGACACACTTGGCCAGATAAAATCCTCCTCCAAAAGATCTTTGAGTTGTTTCTTTAATTCCTCTATCTCTACATTTTCCATTCTATATGGGGTATTTGATATCATCTTGGATCCAGGAATGAGTTCAATGAATAACTCTACCTATATTTCTAGGGTAGGTCTAGGTAACTCCTCAGTAAATACATCAATGTATTCATGAATTATGGGGACATTCTCTATTTTGTATACTTTCATTTCCTTATTCATCTTCACTGATCATCTCCATAAAGAAGGCTACGGGTGGTGCTTCTAGACAAATATCAGGTCAAGATATCTCTCCTTTGAAAAAAAACTGTAGGTTTTCCATTAAATACTACTTAGATTTACTTACTTATGTAGTTTATCTTATCAATATACTTTGAGAGTCAATCTATTACTAGTATAATGTTAAATTCCAACATGGGAATGAATATTAGATTTATGATGAGATTGTGCTCCCCAAAATGAATACTGGAGTTTCTATACATTGTTGATGCTTGGATAATCCATCTGGGAGTCTTGAATGATAACTCTACTTCTAGAAATTTAGGTATTTATTATATATTCTTTGAAAACTTAGAGAAAATAAAGGATTATGTAGAACCAGAATCAAACAAAGTACTTGATATATTTGAGAGAACAATGAGAGTACCCGCCACCACATCATTTGAAGCTTTAACTTTAGCTTTTGTGATAGAAAAATCCTACTCTTTCTCCCTTGTACTATGTTGAGGTTGATGGTGATTCCCTATATTAACTTTGGATTTGGATAGTGATTGGAAAAGTGCCCAAGATTCCCACACTTGAAGCATTGGACTTTAGGATGGGCCTACACTATCTTCCCTTTGTCATTAGTGTTGACAAGTTGAGGCTTCACCTCACTATGATAGTTCCGAGAAATATGGAAATCTCTTCGACACTTATAATATTTTCCTCTTCCAAGAAAGCAGTTCCTCGAATGCTTATTCTCACATTTGTTTCATATAGAAAGATTCACTTGCTTTCCTCCTCTTCATTGATCAAATAACCTCCCCAAGTTTGGATCCAATGATATCTTCTTTTAATTTGATCTATGGGACCATTGTGTCTCTCTAAAATCCAGTTCAACTTTTATAGAACTCTTCATGATCTCCTCATATTTTTCAGAGTCTCGATTGGCTATATTCTTCTATAGATGGGGTTTTAGTCCACTGAAGAATCTATAAACATTCCCGTTAGGATCCATGAAAAAGCAAGAGGTGTAACAGGAATGTTTTGTGAAGCTCATCTCATAGCTTCCCATGTATTCATTTTCCTTCTACTTTAGCTCTAGGAATTCCTTCTCTATTTTCATTCATATTGAATGGGGGAAATATTTTTTGAAAAAGGTTCCCCTTAACTCTTAACACTCCATAGCTTCAATCACCCATCTTGGTTTTGTGTTTTTAACCAGTGTCCACCACCGATCAGATTCTCCTTCTAAGTAGTACACAACCAGGGTGACTTTCTCTTCTTCTGAATAATAGAGTACAAAAAATATCTTTTATATAGAGCTTATCCATTGTTCAGCAATCAATGGGTCAGTAGATCCACTAGATAAAGGTGGTCATTGACACATAAAGGAATAAATGGAAAGTTGTTACCTTAGAGGTTAATCTGGTCTCTCATCTTGATTCAAGTTATTGCTCATAAATCGAGTCATTTTATTCATCATTCTCATGAATTTTTCCATTTTGGCTTCCATCATAAGGTCATTAGTGCCTAGTCCATTGCGCTCTCTATTAACGAGGTTTCTCCTATTTCCCTCCATTTTCTAAAATAATAAAACCTTAGTGAGAAAGGTGTTTCATTTAATAATATTATAATTTTAAAGGAATTTTATGTCTTAAAACGTCATGCTTAAATATGTTTTTCTTTAACAACAATTACATTTTCGATAAATCCTTCATAATGGTTCACAAAAATCTTGTGATTAACCAAACATATCCCCCATGAGTGTCAAATCAGGAGTGTAGAAAGGTTCTTTATCATGTACCAGGTTACAATGAGTCAAGCCCGATGCACCTTATCAGGGTTGTTACCCCTAGGTACATATATACTAGATCCATATCTACTTGTTTGTATCTAGAAAGAGATTTATTTGTTCAGAACCCACTTACTTAATATTTCACCAAAATATCAGGATATTTTTCCTATATTTAAACGTTTCTATAGGGTTCTTCCTAAAGTTTTCAAATCCTAATTTCTACAAATAACTAAACCATCATTTGATACTAACTATGGAATCCTGCCTTTTTATTACATAAATTTTCATTACATTTTACTAACAGAAGATCTTTTAAAGTTTAGTTTCCTAGAAACAAGGTACATAGTACATGAAATCATAAAAAATTCTTCTAATCCACTTGAAAGGATTAATAAATGGTTCATCCTAAGTAAAATTACTTCATCTCATAACCTGGGGACATACGTCAAAGGAAAGTTTGAGCATAAGGCCCGATAAGGGAAAGTAAGGGAAACAATTTATATGTGATCTTGAGGAAATTCAATAAAAACATGAAGAATATCATTATGGAATGAAAAAGAGAACATGAGGAATATAATAAATAAAATAACATGAATAATAACTTTTAAATGTGGCTATAACATTTATTTTATACATTTATAGGCATATCACCATGGTTTTTCACTGATGTGTCATAAAAATTACCAAGGTTATTCACCAAGGTATCGTAAAACATGTCATCTTTGGAGATTAAATTATTTACCCAATGCATTGGAACACTATCAGTTATAAACCTTAATATGTATTAATTAATTTGAGATGTATATATTATAATAAAACATTTCATAAATAACCCGTGGAGAATAAAATAAATAGGTTTCATATCAAAATCAGGATCACTTTAAAAATTGTTTAAAGATAAGATCTTTATTTCATTATTAACACATGTAATGGAAGGTAGGTTTCATGTATGTTAATACCAAAATAAAATATATCATTTTGAAATAAAGTTGAATACCCTTGGTAAATAAAGATGTTTGTGTATATTCACAAAATAAAATAAGAGAATTTCTTGATAAAAAGAGATAAATTTTGTAAAGAAAATATAACACCATAATGGGTATGAAACATGGATTTAAAAAACATTAAAAAGAGAGGGGAAAAGAGTATAAAATTAATAAAATAATCTAAATACAGTAAATAAATATAATAAAATGGATAGAATAACATATCTTAGAAATTTTAAATACATACCACATAAAAAGTGAACTTGAAAGGAAAATAGAAGTTGAGATTTTCCTTACCTTGAAGAGTAACTCCTAAAACTGAAATATTGGGACCTTAAGGGATTTAATACACCTTGGGAGGACTTTTTGGGAGGTAAAACTATCATAGATTCATGTAGGATGAATCAGTAATGAAATATAATGGAGAAATTGGTGGGTATTTATAGTAAAAGGGGAGGATTTGTTTATTAATTTCTTTAGACGCCTAGGTAGTGGTAAATTCAAAACCAACCATGGTATTTACTCATGGTATTGGCCACTTGGGACACATATTATGATATTTTAATCCAAAATATTCAAACATAATATTATATTACTTATTACATCATTATTATTTCATTAAACATGCCGAAAAACTCAAACTGTATTTTTACTATTCACAAAAAATTAAAGTATTTTTGAAAATTATCTTAAATTAAATATAACCCAATTTAGACATTTTGATTTCAAAAATGATGTTTATTTTATCATAATAATTCTCTAAGTTTGAGAAATTTAACTTTTAAATATAAAAATCCTTATTTATTAAAAATAATAGCGGATAGAAAATGCATAGTAAAATGTATAGTAAAATTTATGACACTTGAAAAAAATAAAATTATTCTATCATTTAAATCTAAATAAGAGTGTTTTAATCATACTATTTCATTAAAATAAAAATTATTAATAATAACTTAGTTTATTATAATAATTATATCTTTTTTTAAAGTATAATTTCTATCCAAAAAATCAATTTATCAAATTCGTCATATTTTTAAGAAAAACTATACTCAAAACTGAATTGATGGAAAAATAATTTTATTTATACAAAGGGGTTATAAATTAAGTAACTAAGTACTTAACATATAACCCCTTATAACACCTGCATACTACCTAAGGTTAAGGTGTGTAATAGTGATAGATTCAGGGTCAGCTCAACTAACATCATGCGCATGGTAATTTCCACTAACTTGAACTTCTCTCATAGGATATTTCATTCAAAATTAACATTTTGAAGCTCAGATTGGGCATGGTCAAGAGTGAAGCCCAGTGACATTGCCTCCTTCCCAAGCTCTAAAAAATAGGCTTCGTAAGGCATGACTCTACTGGTTGAGGTCATCATATCTCTTTTTTGAGTTAATTAACCATTATCATTTCTATTTATAACACTAATTATAACGTTAAAATTATTATTAAGAATATTGTTTCCAATGGTCATATTTACCAACGGTCATATTTACCAACGGTCATATAATGGTCAAAACCCAATGTTCACATTTCAATTTATACTTACATTATTATTAAATAGATATAGTTTTTTTGAGTACAAAATACTATAACACACATTTTCACCGAACAATTATCATTCAAAAAGTTTGGGTCGTTACATCACAAACCTGTGTCTTGGGCGACGTTTGGTCTATTGGTAAATGCTTGGTATTCTATAAAATTTACTATATATAAGGGGGGAGGTCCTTTAATTTCATAGGTTACTCCTCCTTTAGAGCTCTCTCACATTACCTCCATCACGTACCCTCATCGTGAGACCCTTCCGTGAGACCTGGTCGCGTGACCTATTCACGAGCCTTTGTCACGAGCCCATTCTCGATAATTCCTTCACAATACTTCTTTTTATAAGGCCCCTATACAATCCAACTATGAATCATACTTCGATAATTGCTTGAAATTTTTCCATGAGGACTATGATTGTCTTGAGGGTTTCACAGGATCTGCTTTCTCGATCATTCAATCGACTAATTATCATGTGATTCATGTGACTATGTTCAGTTCATGCAATCATGAATCTATAAGGGATCATGTGATTATGTGATGCCCTACAGGATTATGTGACCTGCGAGATATTCGGGGGTTAGGTGATTCATGAACGCCTTATGTGGTTTTTAAATCCATTGTTGATTCATACGATGCACATGATGTTATCGTTTTATTGTGTCTTTACTTTGAAAATATTTTGTTTTCTATTTGTCTGATATATACCACTTACTTTTATTCATATGAATTCTAGTTCTCATTGATCTTTCTCAGTTATGGCCAATCAAAGGCCCGTGATTTCCAGAAATTTCAACACCGACCCTCGTTATCGTGTGTATTCTGATAATGAGTTTCTAAAGAGGTTACTCTCATATGAGCTTCTGAACTATCCTCTATCTCAATGACTTTCTCTATATAGGTTTGGTCTACTGGAAAATGTTTCCATCCTTTAATTGAACTTCAATCTACCCCCTCTATGGGTGTCGAACTTTTTTCATGCATTCAGATAACAATCTCTGAGGAAGACTAGCTACTAGTAGTTTCATTCCAGAGTTTGTCTTATATGCTGGAAAACTCACCATTGGGTATGGATGGCTGCGACTTCACCCATAAGCCTATCGCTTGTAATTATTTGAGTATATTTTCTTCCTCTATGAACAATCCTAGTAGCAGATGGAGCTTGAAGTGGGATCTCCATCTTGGTGTCAATTTCTATGATGAATGGGCATGGCATTTTTGGTTCAGGCAGAGTTTCATAGAGTTTGTTAATCAACTATATAGGGTTCATCTTTATGAAGCCATGTGGATTTCCCAATTCATCATTTATCATCAGCCCAACCTTCTTCCAGAGATGATCAGTTGTTGGTGCCCTATAACTAATACATTCCACATGTCCCATGATTAAGTGGGCATTAGCCTATGGTACATCTACCAACTGGGTGGAATTCCCCCTCTTGGAGAGATGTATGATGAATTCCTCCCTACTACGGATATTTTGGATAAACCCTTGTTTTCCTTAGCTTGCACAAATGATATGTTTATTATTGTGAATGAGAAATTTTGGAAGGAGATGACAATGCATTTGTTCATTTCTTTCAAGTATTGGATCAATGTTTTTCTTTGCTATAGTGGGGATAGTCCAACTTCCATATTCCCTCATCAGTGCCCTTCTCAGCAAGTCTGCAATAGTATTAGCTCATATTAAGCTATCTTGGAATCTTTGTACTATACCTCATGGGGCTACCAAGTGAATTTGGAGATCTCCCTGGACCTTAGGTTGGTAGGATTTATAACCATGTTTTTTGAATGGGTGGCTTTTCCTGATTGATAATATGCATTTAGGGATCTGAGTTATTACATTGGTGATGGAGGCGTGACTTGCGGAAGGACAGTGCCTTAATTTGGAAGTGTTGGTCATTACACTTCTTTATCATCTCTTGGGCCACATCCAACAAGGAAACACTCCTTATATAACTAGTGGTCCTATTTAGTTTTTGTTTGGCTGGATAAGGGGGCACTTTTATTATTATGAATATTATAATTCCACCTCAATCCCCAATACTTCTTCCCACCCCTAACTATTGAATATATATTGGGTTGGGACTATGTCACTAAGCCTCATCAAGGTTAAGTATTCACTAATAAAATTTGTTAGATTTGAATTTATTACTTTACGTGCACCGGTTAGACTGAATATAAATAACGATGGTGGTTCCCTTGATGATAGGTCGTACATGATCTCTCTTCGGGGTAGGGTTCTCACAGCTAGGGTGGATGAGCTAATTATCTGCAAACCTTATATGACCTATTGATTTTCTAATTAGTTTGGATGCACCCAAAGGATATACCATCTTCACTTGTATGGTGTTTGAGGGGAATGACATCCTGAGGTAATTTGTCAATTTTGGAAGAGGATGGCATGTGAAGATACTGAGGCTGAGATCATACTTCTGCCTACTGATGCTTCTGCCTTTCTTACCCAGGATTATTCTTAGGATTGGGTAGGAGCCTATTCAAGTGGTGTTCTAAACCATTTGGTTCATCATGTGGACAAGACTTTTGCCTCACCAATCCCTCTATATGTGTCGATGATAGAATTGATTGAAGATATGGGAGAGATGTCAAGAAAGTGACATCATTCAAGTAATGACTACCCTGGTAGTGAAACAAACTCTGTTGATGAAATTAGTCCTCCAACACAGGCTATGGATGATGCACCTATTAAGATAAGGTCATATGAGGCTTGCTCTCATGTTTCCTCATTATATCATCTAGTTGTTCCTCCTCCTATCGTTCCTACTCCGTCGGTCGTAGAGGCTCAGGCATAATATAGGCTAATCTGGAAATAGATTCATACCTTGATCACTGAGACCCACTTATAATTATTCCATGACCAAGGGTAACACCTTAACCAGTTATTTCATGACTTGGGATTGGGTTTTTTGACCAACATCTTTTGTATGAAATTATAAAACAATTTGTTTTGACTTAGCAAGATCTGGCCACAAGTGAAAAATATTTACATGATCTTGTATATGATTCTCCTCTTTCTAGGTAGATGAGGGAGACGTTAGAGGACTTGGATCATGGTCGTAAGTTGATATCCAAATTACAGGACCATGTTAATGCTTGGACTAGACAGATATAGATATGTGAGGAAATCATAGCTCATCTGAGGCCTAATATTTCGACGTCGTCATCTTCTTTGGAAACTGCCTAAAATATGGCTGAGGAGTTAACAGATTTGGTCGAGACTCTTCATCCTGGAGTAAAATCTGAAGAAGCTGAGAGAGCATCACTTCAGTGTTCGATTGACACTTCTTGTTGAATCCTTTATGACCATTCCAGTGCAGTCGATCAAATTTTATCATAGTTCAAACCTTGTGATGTATTAAATTTTTTATGAGACTTCATAGAGACTCCAAAATGTGGATATTCCTCCCCTTTTTTCACATTATGAATGAATTGATTTTATGAACTTTCCACATTAGTGTCCAATTTTCTTTCATTCATGACATGCATGATGTTCTACTACTCTGATATCACATGCCAACAATACCCATCCCTTGCATTATATCAAATAAAAAAAATTCCTAGAATTGAATGTTGAAATTATAACATATTCCCCTTGAGAGATGCTCATGAATTCCCACCAATATGATATTATTTATTGATAATTTATTCCAGCTATCTTGAGATCACCTGATTTTCTGAAGGATTGCTTGGGAAAGATGCATGTCCTGAAGGGAGAGTGCTCTTATTTTTCTAAAGATTATAGGCTTGGATAGGTTGGTTTGATTGTTCTAAGGCTATATAATGGGACTTATAATATTTTTCATTCTTGTAGGCTAAATTGTTGTTGTCATTCTATAGTTTAATGTCTTTTAGATCGAATATTCTATTGCTTTAGTTTAGGGTCTTTTAACTTGGACCTGATGTCGCTTGAGTTTAATAAATTTTAGCTCATACATTCTATTGATTTAGTTTAAGGTCTTGTAGCTCGGACATGATATTGCTTTAGTTTAAGGTCTTTTATCTCGAACCTGATATTGTTTTAGTTTAAGTTCTTTTAGCTCGGACCTTCTATTGTTTTAGTTTATAGTATTTTATCTCGGACCTAGTATTGCTTTAGTTTAAGTTATTTTAGCTCAGACCTTCTATTTATTTAATTTAAGGTATTTTAGCTCGGACCTTCTATTGCTTTAGTTTAGGGTCTTTTAGCTCAGACTTGATATCACTTTAGTTTAAGGCCTTTTATCTCGGACCTTCTATTGCTTTAGTTTAAGTTCTTTTATCTCAGACCTGATATCACTTTAGTTTAAGGTCTTTTAGCTCAGACATAATATCACTTTCATGGAATATAGTGTAGACATTCTAGGAATGAACCAAAACACACTGATTTTATGGGTTATATCATGGTGTTTCTAGGAATCAAGAGGATTGGAGGTCCTTTCTTGCAAGGAGGAAATGACTTTAACTGGTGGGTTAAATCCCTTATGCATTAATATCATGGCCAATAAAAGCTGATCTCTGCTCTTTTCCAATGGTCGTGGGAGATTTATAGAAGTAATATCAGTTGAGGAAAAAATAATAGGGATACTAGGTCTGCTTGGATAGTTGAAATATGGGTAATGTAAATCATAACCCAAAAGTTTGAGTTTGTGAAAATGGGACTGAGGAGTCATACCAAGGATGGCCCACAACACTCTAAGGTTCTAGGTTCCTCCACGGCATTTTCAAGGCTCACATGGATTGAAGATCCTTTATTGAAAGGAGTAGAATACTTTAGTTGATAGGTTAAAGACCTTATGAATCGATGACATGGCCAAGTAAAGTTGATATCCACTTCTTTCTAAGGTTCATGTAATATTTATGAAGATTCAAACATCTAGATGATGAGGTTGGGTATGGAAAGAAATCTATTTAGGAAGGGTTCTAGCACCCTAGGGTAGTTCAACTCTTGATTATGAAGCTTGAGATCTATGCCTTATGGTTTCGAATCATGAGGTGTGGGACATAAAAGGTTAGAGAGTGAGGTTTCACATTCCTACTTTGAGAAAGGGTACAAAACATGGTGATGTAACATCGAGGATGTTGAATCCACTTGGATAGTTTGGTACGAGAATTGTAAATCATGGTCCAAAGTGCTCAGGTCATGAGGATGGTATGGGATAGTTATACAAGGATAGGTTCATATCACACTAAGGTGTTGAGTTCTACCTCGATGATGTTGTGATCACAAGGATTGGAAAGACCTTTATATTAGGTCAAGATGCCATTGATTAGTAGGTCTAATCCCTTCTTCATCAATATCATAGCCAAAATAAGATGTTTATTTTCTTTTCCAAGGGATATGGGAGGTTTACGGTGACCCAAAGCACTCAAATCATGAAGTGTGATTTATGTGGAATGTAATATCCAAGAAGGGTTCGAGTGCCCTAAAAGTCATGTCACTGCCTAGTGATCATATTCTCATGGTGAGGAGATGTGAAAAATCGTTGATCTAACTTTTTTCTGGACTGGGGGATCTAATGAGCATAGCTTGTATTTTATTAGGGCTACAATGTAGTCCCTATGAGCTTTATGTCTTATTTATTTGCACCCTAATTTTTTTCTAAACTCTGGAGATGAAGATTTTAGCGAGTGAAGACTTGAATTTTTCTCAGGTCAGCCTTTGCAATTTTTCAACCTGACAAGTTTTGTGTCTCTTTTTCTAGCAATTTACGGTCTTGCGATTAGACCATCATAGGCTAGAGTTTAAGTTCATACATATTTGACCAAAGTGTTGGTAGTTTAAGGTTGTGACACACATGGACCTAATATGGGGGATGTTACACAAGATCCTAGTTATGATACCTAGGGTCAAGAGCACTCCAACATCCTTATGATCTGGATATGGGAATGTTGTAAATCACGGCTTGAGTTTCTTAGGTCATGAGTAATGACATGGGACAGTTATACCAAGGATGACCCAAAACAAACCAAGGTGTTGGGTTCTGCCACGGTGACATCATGCTCACAAGAATTAGAAAACCCTTTATATTGGGTCAAGATGTTGTCAGTTGGTGGGTCTTAATCCCTTTTTCATCAATAGCATAGCTGAACTAAGAGATATCTTTTTATTTCCAAGGGATGTGAAAAGATTTCAGAAACCTGAGGTACTCAATACATGAATTTTGGTACATGGATTAAGGTGATTTTAAAATATGATAGAAGCACCTTGTACTCTAATTTATCGAGGTAAGGGTGTCATAGTCCTTTAATAAGGAATGAGAAATGGGTGATGGTGTGTACATTTTATCATCATGTAGTGGGGATATTTTCCATGCAGTTTAAAATCATATAGTAAGGACATTTTACTTATAGTTTAATGTCATGTGGTAAGGACATATTTGTTGTGAAGTTTTAATGTCATGCGACCAAGATGTTTACCTTACAGTTTAACATCATGTGGTAAGGAATTACTCCCATGCAGTTTACCTTCATGCGATAAGTATATACTCCCATGCAGTTTAACGCCATGTGGTAAGGATGTACTCATGTGAAATTTAATGTCATGCAGCAAAGAAATATGAACTGATGTGAAAGAACATAAATGTTGTGGTTGGGCCCAAGGGTGGAAGTTCGGGCATCACTACGTATCTCATGAAAATGAGAATCAAACCACACGTAATTCTGAAAGGTCATGAAGTTTAACATATTGCGGTGAGGACGTGAGTCACTTGATGTGAAATATTGGTATTGTAGTTGGGCCCATAAATGGAATTATGGGTGTCACTATATATCCCATGGTGATGGGAATTAAGCCATACATAGTTCTTAATGAAGTTCCCTGTGTAGGTCTGACCTATATGCAAAGAGGGGGGAATTTTTATATTTATCTATTATGACTAGGCCTAGAGTTAAAAATTTGGGTGTCACTACGTATCATCTGAGGATATGAATCAAGTCACACATGGTTCTTGAATGAGAAACTCTCTCTTTGCTGGTCTGGACCATATAGAGAGGTGGGAATTATTTTCATTGATTTTTTTAGTCGTTCCTAGGATTAGAGATCTAGGTGTCACTATGTATCATGTGGTGATAGAAATCAAGCTACATGTAGTTCTTGAGGGACCATGCAGTTTTATGTCATGTGGCAAGTACATTAACTATACAGTTTAACATCATTAAACAAGGACTCATAGTGTGCCTTTTATGGTCTTTCATTTAGGACCATGATCGACTTTTAGTGTACTTCCGTGCCTTGTTCATGAAGGTAAGCCCTTACTGAAACTCCTAATCTCACGTAATCTATGCTCGGTGTGAGAAACAAGGAATAACAAGGGTTTCTCTCAAAATACAGAGGCAATTGAGGGTGCAACAGAGGTATTTTGTATCATGTAGTGGCTAGACTAAGATATAGGATTAAGGTGACCCTACGTATCTCATTGAAAAATGAGAATCAAGACATATATAGTTTTATATGGGTCGTGCAGTTTAATTTTGTGTGGTGAGGATGTTAGTCGTGCAGTTTAACGTCTTTCGATAAGGACATGGATCACCTGACATGAAGGAAGAGGCAAAGGAAGATTGCAGTTGGACCCAAGACTGGAGTTTTAGGTGTCACTATGTATCCTATGATGGTAGGAATAAATCCATATATAGTTATATAAAACTCATGTAGTTTAATGTCATGTGGAGAGGACATCAATCGTGTAGTTTAAATGTCTTGTGGTAAGGACAGATCCATACAGTTTAACATCATGTTGTTAAGATGATGGATATCGTGCAGTCTAAAGTCTTACTATTAAGACTATCAACAAGACTTGCACTAATTTATATCCCCATCTAATGATAACTAGGCAAATTATTTCTTGATAAATCTCACATTGGTGGGAGGTGTAACACACTTCCCATCCATTGTGTCCAATGAGTAGGCTCCATTATGATAGACCTTATGTATGACATAAGGCCCTTTACACTTGGGTTCTAGTTTCAAAGGATTCCTCCTGGGTATCATTGGGGATCTGATATCCATCACTAATTCTCCTTAGAGGAATGAAAATAGTTAAAATTTCTTATTAAAGGCTTGTGTGATCCAATTTTGATAGACCTCTAGGTTGTACAACGTGTGTAACATGCTCTCATCAAGTTGCTCTGATTCATCGGACCACTTTTTCGATTTCTCATCATCTAAGAGGTGTCCGAAAATGGCTATTTGGAGCAAGGGCAGCTGGAATTATATGGGTAACACTGCCACAGTCTTGTACACCAATAAGTATAGCATTGCCTGTGTGGAAGTTTGTGTGGTAGTATGGTAAGCCCATAAAGCATGGAGAAGCTTGTCTGGCCAAGTATTATTATCCTTGTTCACCATATTTTGTAGTATATTCAATAGAGTCTTATTAAAGGACTCTATCTATCCATTTTTCATTTCATGATAGCGAGATGAGTGATTAGACTCGATATTGTATTGTTGGTATAGTCTCTTCAACTCTGTATAATTGAAGTTGGTGTTGTTGTCCATAAATATTGTGTGAGGGGCCCCGAACTTGTTGATGATATGAGACTTTAAAAAGTTGATGATATTATTCATCCCAAATTCCTTGATGGGTATTGGTTCATCCCATTTGGAAAATAAGTTGGTAATGGTAAGGATGTACTTGAACTGCTTATCTGTGGTTGGGGGATATGGACTCACAATATCCATTCCCCAAATGGAAATGGCCATGAATATTTACCTATATATAGAAATTTCGGGGGCTGATGGATGAATTTTTCATGGATCTGGCATGCATGAAATTTCTTGGTGAATTCCATGTAGTCATGTATCATGGTTTTCCATTAATATCCCAACATCCTAATTTAGTGGGAGAGCCTGGTCCCAGATAGATGGGAACCGCAAGAGCTTGCATGGACTTCTTCTATGATGGTGGAAATCTCTCCTTCTACTATGCATATGAGAAGGATTTCTTCAAAGCCTCATATGTAGTGTAATTTATACTTATTTGGACCATCCTATAGGGTGAATTTTGATGCACAGTGTAGAATCTATTCACTTCTGGCTTGGTATTTTGGAAGGATCCCATTTTGGAGATAATTTATTATAGACTCCATCCATCTAGGGGTGGTCATTGGTTCATCACTCTCTAGGGTGGTGTTGAATTGATTGATTTATTCTATATCTCATACGACGATTGATGATACCATTCTTCAATGTGTGATAAAAAATATTGTTTCCTCTTGTAATGTCTCGGATTTTCCATACTTTATTCTTAAAAAATAAAGGGAATTATTTCGAGACCAGGCTTTGAGACGGCGTGCAGTTCTGAGGCCCAGTTAGCCCGGAACAAATGTTTGAATTTAATTTAATAGTTAAATTACGTGTGCGTATGGTTTTCCTAAAAAAGTGGAATAACTCCTGAACGGGTGCTCTGATCGGAAATATAAGGGCATCGTTGCACCCAGAGCGGCGAGTTTAACCTAGGAGAGACCTAGCATCGACCGGCGTAGGCCGGTGGCAAAATCTGGTTTTTGGACGTAACCGTAATAAAATATTTAATTTAAAATATTTTATTAAATCCTTGTTGCAGCGAAATATTTTTATTATTTTTAAATAGATATTTCACAAGGGATCAGGGTTACTTTTCTCATAACCCTAAATCTCCCTGGAGAGCTCTGGAGAAAACCTCCCAACGCGGAAACGGTGTTCTTGATGAGCTTCGTCAGCGACGACGCGGCGACCAAATCTTCGCCAGAAAATGCCGCGAATCCAGGTAGGATGTTTGTTTTTGATTTCCCTCCCCGTTTTTGTTTTCCACGACAAACGCAGACTAATCCATGAATAGATTAGCCCGCGGATCAATCGTTCTTGCGGGACGGGTTTTTGTAGGGATTTTGAGGTTTTGATTCTGGAGGTTGTTTTGGTTTTGATCTAACGGCGATGAACCCGGATCGTCACGAACAATGATCGAGGTTCGTTCCTCTTGTTTGATTTTTGTGATTCTTTCCTCGCATTCTTTGCGCGCGTTCTTCATTCTTCACAGGATAAGAACAACGATCGATTATGCCTCCGATCTACGGCGTAACGATCTGAGATTATAGATCTGACATCGGGATGAACCAACTGAGCTGCAATAACGATGAAGACGGACGGATCTAAGTGATTCAGGAGAAATCTCTCTTCGAGCGTATTTTCGTCGGAAGATCATATGTTGTTCGTCGAGTCGATTGAAGGTCTGAAACACCCAGATTCGGTGTTAGGATGATGAAATGAACCAGCGCCTTGAGTTTCGCGGCAAAAGGACGACAGAATTGAGATCCGAAAGATCGGTCGAGGCGCGAGGAGGAAGACGCGGTTCTGGAAATTCTCCGACTACACGGTATGTAGTATGGGCTACACGGCGTGTGTTCGTCGGTGGGCCACATGGAGTGTACTCCGGGAGTACACAGACACGGGTTGGGTACACGGCCAAGGACATAGTGTGTATACCCCTCCCCGGCCAGACCCGGCCAGATACACGGGATACCTCGTGTACTAGTACACGGGCAGGCGACACGGACAGAGACCGTGTACGAGCACATGGTCAGCGTACACGGAGCGAGCCTCAGGTGCTCGGACACAGCGTGTGATCCTTCTACATGTCGTGTAGTTACTTTTTATTCGACAAGCCAAATGACATGGGCCGTTTACACGGGCAGTACCCGGAGTCAAGGAACACGGCGTGTGATCCTTCTACACGCCGTGTAGTTGAGTTTTACACAGCTTGGACGGACGACACGGGCCGTTTACACGGGCAGTACCCGGGGTCAAGGAACACGGCGTGTAACCATACTACACGCCGTGTAACCTGTTTTACATGGCTTGAGCCAGTTGCCTTCTATGACTTGGACTAGTTTCCTTAGGGTTCATCCCCTTGGTCTTTCTCTTGAAGGTTCCTGGTATCATTTCCTACATACAGAAGTATGATCCCTTCAGCAGGACTTCCTGAATAGAGTTGTTGGAATCTCCTCTGTGATATTTGGAGCCAGATCCTCTATTCATTCCTAGGACCCTAAGTATAGTTCTTGGTATCGAAATGACCAACTTTACCTGGGCGCCGATCCTCTACTTAGCAGATTAGTTCAGACTAAGTTGTCAGAATCACCCTTGGCTATTGGTTGTAATCCTCATCTGAGCATCATGTTCCCAAGTACTTGTGGAGTGTGTTCTCCCAGAACAAGTACTTCATATATCTCTCTCTTAAAACCTAGGAGTGTGTTCTCCCGGTTGCATGCTTAGTGGAATCTTCGAGATCTTAGTAGTGGTTTCGCGATAGTCAATTGTGTATGAGTATATCTGGATATTATTGTTATATGTTCGGTAGAAATATACTATGTAGAGTTGACTGTATCTTTCCTTTGTGGTATTTTCTCTTGTTGTGTTTCCTTTGTGGTTTTGGGGTGTCCTACTGGGTATTGTTATACTCACCCCTACACGGGATTTTCCCACACGTGTCATGTCTTGTGCAGACAAGCAAGCCTTTGACAGGATTCTAGGTAGACCAGGACCAGACGGTACTCAGTGAGATCAGATAGGCCTAGGTGTGTTCCTACGACTACAGACTACAGTCCCAGCACCTTTCTTTATAGGTTGGACTTTGTTACAGACTCTCTTTTGGTGGGCTTGTACTTTTGGCCCAGGGTTTTACTTTCTTGTACTTTACTTTCCTGTCGTACTCTGTTGGTTGGGTTTTAGTGTATGCATGCATCTTTTCCTTTTAGTAGTTTTTTTTACTTTTTAGCTTTGTGGGCTTGGAGATGTGTGTGCATGCGTACAGGTTTATAGGCAATGCCTCCCATGTTAGTAGCATGCCTACTCGGTGCTAGTCACTAGCCCCTGGCCTATTGGAGGCGGGCTTGGGGATTTGCGGCTTGGGCCCCACTGGGACGGGTCTTGAAACCTCTTAATTAGGGTCGGCCTGGACAGTGGCTACATTATCCAGTGCATCAGCATGAGAATTCTATGATCAAGGAACATGATGTAATGTGGGCTCAAAAGGGAACTCTGCCATCAGTCCCCTAACGTAGCCAGTGAAAGGGTCCAATTCTTCCTTTTTAATGGAATATTCACCATTGATTTGTTTTATCACCAATTTTGAATCCCCTTTGATATTTAGGTGGGATATGTGTAGTTGTAGGTCCAATTCAAACCCAGTGATGAGGGATTGGTATTCTGCCTCATTATTTGTACAACTTCAGATAGTGAGAAAGAGTGGGGAAAACTACCTTGTTTAGAGATACAAATACAATCCCTAGATCAACCTGATTAAGCTTAAGTTTTTCCATCCTTATGAAGACAAGACTTTGGAAGGTGCCATAAAAATATATCTCCTATGTTCGGGGAGTATCATGGGCATAGAATACCTCTTCATATGGAAGATCAGTGTCTTCTAGTGTATTTTCTTTGGCAGGATGTGTTGTGAGGAAATCAGTTAAGGCTTTCCCTTTCACTGGATTCTATGATATGAACTGAATGTCATATTTCTATATAATGACCACTCATTAGGCCAAGCACCCAGTCAACATAGTTCATCCAAGGATGTACTTGAGCGAATCAATACAAGAAATCAGATGAAGTTCATGGTAATGCATGTAATGCCTTAGCTTTTTTACTATAAAGATGAGTGTAAGGAAGTTCTTCTCGACATCAGAATATCTAGTCTTGGTACCTAGCATTGTTCGACTGAGATAGTAAAGAGTATTCACACTCCTCTCTTCATCTTTCTAAGCGAGGAGGGCGCCTAGTGAGTTATCCATGGTGGCCACATATAAGATGAGTGGAATCACTTCCATCGAAGGCATCAAAACCAGTGTAAGTATTGCATGATACTTTCAAAGGCTTCTTGGTAGTCATCATTCCATTAATAGGTGACTCCCTTCTTCATTAGACTAGTGAAGGGAAGAGCTTTTCCATCCAAATTTGCTATGAATCACTAAATATAGGTGAGGTTCCCGTGGATTCCCCTTAGTTCTTTGAGATTTTTGGGGGTGACATTGATAAAATTGAACTAGTCTTTTCTAGGTCAACCTTAATGTCACGATGGCATACCACAAATCCAACGAACTTTCTTGATGTTGCCCTAAAATAACATTTCAGCGGATCCATATTTATACTGTGCTATCATAGATTGTCAAATATTGTTTGAAGATCCATGAAGTGATCACATCATTGTCGAGATTTAACAACCAGGTCATCAACATAACATTCAACTATCTTACCTAGTAATGTCTTAAATATGTGATACATGGCACTTTGGTACATAGCACTAACATTCTTTAATCTAAAGGTAATGACCTAGTATCAAAATATCCCCTAAGGTGATCTGAAGTCAGTGGCTTCCTCGTATTCAAGGTCCATCTTTATCTTATTGTACCATGAGTACTCGTCCATGAAGGAAAGGGTTTAGAAGCCATCAGTTGTATCGATCAAGAGTTTTGTGATCGACAATGGGAAATAATCTTTGGTAAATTCTGATTAAGGTCTCTAAAATCAATTTAGACCCTAATCTACCCATTCTTCTTTTTGACAAGGACAATTTTGATGATCCATCTTGGGTATTTCACTTCTCGTACAAATTTGGCTTTGATTAACTCGTCAAATTCCACATCTACATTGGTGGCATGAGAGGGTTGAATCCTCCTGGCTGCCTACTTGAAGTCTCAATGCTCATCTGGTAGGTCAAGATGGTGTATAGCTATATCTGGATTCAATTTGAGAGTTTCTATATAGTTCCAAGAGAACACATATAGGTGATGATTTATAAATTCCATGTACATCTCTTACTCTTCTAGGGGCATGAAGGCACTAATCGGAGTAGGTCATGGGTCTTATTATGTTCTAATATTTATCTATCGAAGCTCATATATGGTGGTGGATATTCCTTCCTCAAATGTGGGAGGGTCATTTCTGATATCATCCTCCTCTTATTCCATATCTAAGTTCATGAGGACATTTTTTGGCGAGGATGGAAATCTGGGGGGTTCTCTATCACTATCGGGGTGATAAAGGCCATGATGAAGATACATTATCATCCCCTTTTTCCTGAGTCATTGTAGAGAGATGTTGAAGATAATTTTATTTTACACTGTCAATGAGGACAGGAGGGGCTTGGACCTTTGGAACTAGATCTATTACCTTGATCAGATTTATGGGGAGCACATAGTCATTGTCGAGAATACTCCAGGGATTCACAAGGGTAATCCCTAATCCATTGGATGTTGTAACCTTTATATCATCATCCACTATTGGTTTCTTGCCTCCCCACTTTTAGAAATATGCTTTAGCATATGTGGCTCCATAGGTTTCTAAGGGAGAATTGTCACCATGTAGTATTCCAACCTTTCCATCTATAGGGTACTTTAGACATTGATGAAATGTTGAAGGTACCTCCAAGTGTCTACGGAGCTAGGAACTTCCAAGTAGGAAAGTATATGTGGTGTATTGTTGGATAACCATGAACTCAGTGTTAGATGTGAGATCCCCAAATTGAAATTCAAGTTTTACCTTCTTGAGGGGTCTTTGCTCGCGCTTATCATACCCTTGAATGGTCAGCCTTGTGGGTGATAGGTCCCCTTCGTTATATCCACAAAATCAGAGGGTTTGAACCGGGATGAGATTGATCCCATAACCATTATAAATCAGTTCCCTTTGAATGTTGATGTTATTGAGTCTTCTTGAAACATATAGGGGCCTGATGTTCCCTTGTATGGTCTCGTCCTGATCTTGGTTAGTGAATAAGATGGTGACATGGCATTCTGATGGCATGGTCTCCACTCGATAAACCTTGGCTACAATGACTTCTATATCAAAATATTGTGGGATATTAAGGGATTTAATGAGTTCCTCTTTTAGTTATTTTAAAAATATGGAGTGCATCTAAGATCGAGATCTTGGATGGGGATTCCACCAACTATTTCATAATTTCATAATTTTGAGCTAGAGGTTGGCGCTTCCCGATGTAGGGTTATTCCTACACATACAACTCAATAATGAATTCATTTGAGGTGGATGGGCCTTGTGCTTGTGGAGAGGTTGTGGGAGTATCTTCTTTCAGTGGTACATATCATTCTATCCTTCCTCATTGTCTGGGTTGACCATATAATATAACCCCCGCTAAGCGATCATGCAAAACAATTGGGTGTGGATGACTACTGGAGGGTTTTGAGATGCCTTTGTTCCTTTTTTGGGTTTATTGGATTAAATTTCCATGGGTATCAACTAAATATATGTCCTCTATGGGTACTTTACTAAAATATTGGGTCCAACCACTCCCATGTTGTCCCTTGTATCCTCGATTCTTGCGCATGCGATCTCATGTTCCCTGGTTATATACAGGGAACTCATATTTTGAGGAATGTTAATCATTTAATAAGGGTTATTTCAATTGTATCAAATTGACATAACAAAATATGAGCTCTTAGTCCATTGAGGATCCCATTTGGTGGGGCGTTACCTGTTCTTCAGATATCGCAGGGAAGAAATCTACAAGAGTTAGAGCTTACATTAGAGAAAAATATGACTCTTCCTATTCTGTTTCTTCCTACTTCTGATGGTCATGAACACATTTATGAGGAACTTATGATGTATCCTTATTATGTGGTGGATATATTAAGGGTCTATTCATCTATGATCTTAGGTTTTCATGATCTCGATCAACTGTTTTTTGAGTCATCCAGTTGTCAAACTTTTGCGCACGTCTGGGAGAAACTTTCTTCCATCCATCTTCTCCTTCTAACTGGAAAATGGTTATGAAAGCCACCTACTCTGAGGAGTTATCTAGAACCACCTATCTAGAATCGAACGTGACTTTAAGGATGTATTTGAAGACAAATTAGTCTTGTATGATATGACTCGGCCTTTTGTGGTAAGGGTAGTAGTCGGGACAGTCAGTGAGGTTGACCTTATCAAGATTCCTAGGTTGTGGAAGTTTGAGCAGATTATTATCCATGGATTCTAAGAAATAACCTAGGACTTGTTCATTATGGAAGGAGTATTCTTTGTTCATATGTTCCTCAAATATCAGGCGAACATTATTTCTCTGTGCTTCTAGACGAGGGTTATTCTGTGGTTTTCGCCACTCGACAGGAGGTGTTGGGAGGTTCAGGGCCTGCCTAGGTGATTGGATGGGAAATGTTGCTATATTGAGAGTGATAACTATAGATTATTCTTTTTATAGCCTTTTCCCTTATGATGAGGGTGTGATTCGAGATTTAGATCAGGTTCGTTGAATGGATTCTTCCAAACTTTGGGTCATTTTAGCAAACTCATAGAATCCACCTGGATACTTCATCGGAATCAGAGGTGTCTACAACTCATCCATGAGATTTTTAGAAAAAATTTCTAGAAGTTTCTATTGTGAGAGAGGGATGTTAAGTGATAAGTTTTAACCTTTCAGCCTCTCTATGAAGTTATACACCCTATCATTTTCATGTTTCTTGCAATTTGTTAGGTCGACAATTGTCATTTTCCTCAGTATGGAGCTGAACTGATAAAAAAAATTGGTGACAAAGGTCTTCCCACCCTATAACGGATCATTTTGGTAGACTATTGTACCAAAAAAAGGTTGTCCCTATTAGAGTCTATATGAAACACCTCATATTTTTTCCCTTTTATTGATCTCAATAGCCCATCAACAGCCCGTATCAGAATACGAAGGATGTGAGATATTGTTCAGGGCCGCCTTCACCATCAAAGGTAGAGAAGGTATGATTTAAAAAGTTGGGTGGAGGTGTATTATCATCCACCCATTAGGGATGTGGATTTTTCTTAGGCTACATAGGTATGTTCCGCCCTTACACAGATTTCATTAAAGTATCTAGAGACTCAATGAAGTTAAGAAACTTTGGGGGGACTACTGTTTGAGTTATCTCCCATCCATAGGGAGTGGGTGAGGGCTGATGAGGTGGCCCCACATTTATCTTATGTTGATTCTCGATTCTTCTCAGGGATGAATGATTTCCCTAACAAGGGAGAGTTTTACACCTCAATAGAGGGAAGTCAGGATCATTTCCGACTTTCTCATCTATGTAGACTGGCTTCCTGGATCTAGAACTAGTCTGATGCTCAGATACCACTTCTTTTGGAGGATCGACTCTTATGGGAGGAGGGATATTTTCCTCGGCCTTAAGATGATACCCAGTGGGAATATTTCCCCTAAGTATCTTCTTGTTGAGTTGAGAGTTTTTATTTCACTCTCATATTGTGACAACTTCTCCCCTGTGGTGGGAACCTCAACTCTTTTGGGTAGTGATCAGGATATGGTTGCACCTTTCCCTTTTTCTTTGGTAGTGTTTTTCCAGAGAGGTGGTAGTTCGTTATTCATAAGTTCTAGATTTTATATCCTTCTCTAGTACTAGGTTCATGCAACCTCAGTTAGTGCATCTAGATCACCCTCCTCTCAGGGTATATTTTCCATGTTACAGCCCTCTACATTTGTGTCTTGATCTGCAATTTCTTCTGTATTAACAGTGATTATATTTATAGTGGCATACCAAGAAATGGTGGTGGTGCCATTACTTTTGACACAATAGGATGATTCTGAACTACCTTTATCAAGGTCATTATTCAAATTCTTGGCCATGTTGGTCCATTTTGGCTTGTGACCCTGATGGGTTCTAATCTGCTTTGTAGTGTGTTACTTCTATCTTGACCCATAAGTAGTGACCTTAATGGAGTTTCTGGTCATGGTTGTCAATGGTCCCCAACTAGAAGAGGTTTCTCTTATAGTGGTAGGAATAGGTGGGATGTCGACCATTGATTTTTTCCTCCCAACCTGGATAAGACTGATTCCCTCTATGGTGATGATGATGATGATAAAAATTCCCCTAACCCTGAGGACTGGTGGTTATTCGGGGCTACAATTGGCATTGACTAATCCAGTTGTTGAGGATCCAATGATTCTAGTCGAGGATTTGATAATTCTTGGGATGGATATTGAGATATAAATTCCCTCATCCCAGTGATATGGGGGTGATCTGGAATTGCTGTTGATTTCTTAAGGACCCTATTAGGGGATGACGAACCTAGAGATGGTGATTGAGATATAAATTCCCCCAGCTCAGTAGGCTGGGGTTTGCTTGTAACTAATGAGGATTTGTCCTAAATCCTCTCGGGAATTGATGATCCAAGGGTTGGAGGCAGTGATAGATATTCCCTCAGCCCAGGGGGTTGGGTCTTCTCCTAGATGGTTGTTATGGCAGCTACTACTACAACCCTTTTGATGTGGCACAGCTGTGATCATGAAGGATCTATGATACGGTGGAAGCCCATGATGAGAATCATTCCTTAAGGGAAGTTGTCCAGGTGATCACAACTTCAGTCTCTATGTTTTAAATTCATTCTCATTGCTTTTATGGGCCCAGTTTTATGTCATATTGGTTATTCTCTCCCTCTGTTCGTAATGTATAGGCATTGTTGAAGCGAGAGAATTCTGTTATAGTAACCAACTGGCCTGAGTGTTACTCAGTCCCCTGATTTTTCTAGAGGCTATGACATTACAGGATGCCATATCTAAGGGGTTATGATGTTTTAAGGGTAAAACAAATTTTAACGCTCTATATTGTCCCCATCCTCGAATACAGATGCATGATGTGGCTTCATAAATCATCTATCGAAGAGTCATGATGCAATGGCGACAAGCGTATTGCATATTTGCGTTGTTCTTTTTAAATTTTGGATCTTGGGCCATGAAGATAGCAACCAGTTCTAGCTGATGATAGATCATATTGATTGTATAAATTTGGCACTCATATCTTAGATAAGGGAGATGTCGAGCCTTTATTTACTGATGAGTAACACACATATTTTGGCATAGATAAGGAATTAACTCCTTTTCTATCTCATATGGTATCTCATAGTTAGAAGTAGCAAGGGTCCAAAACATGATGGGGAGCTTATTTCTAGCTAACTCTCTCTATATGTTATTATTTTCCTCCTCCTCATTAGACTTACACACCTCTATCTGGTCAGACCATATAAAATGCTTCGGAGGGTCTTCTGCTAACTAGAGTAGAGTGCTGCTAGTAATTGATAGAGAACCATATGCAATTGACCCCAATGTTTTGAGAACCTCTCTATATGAAGGTTTCAAAGTTTCATACACCCCTATATATGAAGAAATCTAGGAAAGGGAAGGATTTCCTTATCTTTGGGAGATATTGTCGTGGGGAGGTTGACCATAGTGGATGTCAAGAGTAGAGTCCCTACAATTAATATTCACACTACCACAAGGAGGACTATTGTGGTAATGATCGTATTATTCTTCAATTAAAGAGTTGATGGACCCTTGTGTCATTTGGAATGTGTCACAAACAGACTCAAGGAAACTGGCATTGAGAATATAGAGAATATGGGCCTCGATATACGTCGTGGTTGGATTATGCCGACCTGCCTTTTGTAATTGTGTAGGGATATAAGCATGTTGCATGATGATTATTGGATTTTTCTTATAATTTTCTGGTGCTATGGGAATATATGCATGATACTAAGAAGATTTTGGAATATTCTAATAAGTTGTCTCATTATTGAGAGGAATATGAGCCTATCTTGAGACATGTGTCATTCTCACTTGGTGAGCCTCAGTCAAGATAGAAGTATGAGCCTGAACCTGAGCCTTTGGGGTATGCATCTGGTCTTTCATGGTAATAATATGAGTTTTCCTGAGGCATGTACCACTCTCACCTGGTAATTCCCAGTTGGAATATGAATAAAATCCTGGTTCAAATATGAATTCCCTGCCGAAATATACCGACGAACCTCCAGAATAGGATAAGGGATATGAGCCTCCTCCTGTATTTCCTCATAATGATGTTGGTCTATTGTTCATTAGTGGAAGTAGGAATATGTATTTTGATTTCATGATCTACTAGAATATGTTAGGAAGATTCACTAATAGGAATATGATTCTATCCCGAGGCTTGTGTCATTCTCACTTGGTCGGCCCTGGCCAGAATGGGGATATATTCCCAATCATGGGCCTTTGGGGTATTTTGTTCGACTTATTTGATGAGAATATGAGTCTATCCTAAGGCTTGTTCACCCTATGACATGGTGAGCCCCAACCAGAATGGGGATATGAGCCCAATCCTAGGCCTTTGGAATATGCGGATAGTCTTTTTCAATGGGCATGTGCCCCTGTCCTAAGGCATTTTCTACTCTCACCTGGTGATCCCCGATTGGAATGAGAGTATGAGCCTGGTCTAATGCCTCATCCTTTATCATAATTTGTCAATAATTCTTCTATATTAGAGCAAGAATGTGTGCTTACTCTAGTACAAACACTTTTTTATAATGATTAGAGTGTTGAGTTTCCCTGACTGTAGGTATGGGAGTATATGCTTTTCCATTTATCTACAATAGTGTCGGAATATGCCAGCAGAGTTCTTTAGTTGTTGCTAAAATGTATTTTCATTTTAGAAAAGTGTGTATAATGATATAATCCTGCACATTTTCTATCTCCAATATACAATAGTATATGTCTTCAATTAAAGTGGGAATATGCCCCACTTCTGTACTCTATGTGCCACCAGAATATGCTGATGGGATTTGTGTGTGGGGGTAGGGATATGCACCTCCCTCATGTCTGCTACAGGAATATGCCCGCAGACTTGTTCTTAGTGAGTATGGATATGATCCTTCTCATTGGTTACCACTGGGATATTCTTACAAACTTCATCAGTGGGAGTGGGGATTTGAGCCAACTCCTGGGTATCTAGTGCCTTCCTCACCTGATGTGTCTTCCTCGCTACCTGTGCATGGACATTAGAGGCGGCAGCGTGTCAGGTGGTACCCTCAGCAAGTGAATGGTGGGTACCAGTGGAATGGTGTTGGCGACAGCGGTTGATAGGTACCCTCCTTGATGGAACCTTAACCATAAGGGATCCGTATTTGGATTCATGATCGACCTTTGTCAGAGACTACAGGTGAAAATTATCACACTCTAGGGATAAGCTCCTGAAGTAATTACTTGTAGCGACAAGGGATACTGTCTTAGCAACAGCTTTCCCTAGGTGATGCATACTTTCTAGTTTTTGTGCTTTGAGAACCTCATGGATAACTTCCATGGTCGGGATTGTAGCATGTTAGTGTTATTCCCAAACCATAATTTTCTCCACCTAATGTTGGAGTTTTCGAGTAGGTGAGATCATTTTATGACCCGCAGGGGTTACAACCTCGGGTGATTCACCGAAGTGATCACTGGATGATGAAGACATTATCTTGAATCGGGATGATAATAATAGTATATGTAGTTTTGTAAATGATAAAGAACATGGTTACCGATTAGTGCAATATCATAGGAATAATATGCTCAATCATATATGCATGGTTAACAAAATTGTTCTTTTATTCCTAATTTAGCCATTCTGCTCTCTCAGACTTATCAAAAAGAGGATGGACTTATTTTATGGGAACCTAATTAATAGAGGATCATATGTAAGATCATGTTTTTCTTACTACTTTTTTTGTATAGGGTATGCAAAACAAAGTGTTCTGATGCATGATTGTCCTGTCATTTGAGAGATTCACATTGGGACTTCCAGTTTTTTGTGTATTAGATGTAAACAAAATGGATCGATGGATAATAACTCAATTGTTTTTTCATTTTAGAGATTCACATCAGGTTCACCGTTTTTGTTTAATTGAGAAATGAGGCGACATGGATGGGTTCCACCCAATGGTTTTGATTTTAGAGGATTTAGGTCATTGCTCAATTACTCGCATCGAGTTTTCCATTTGTTCATTCTTCTATATAATCTCTCAATGGTTCCCCCATCCATAACTGGGTATGAATTTCTTTCCAAAGGCAGGTGGCCACCTGGGTTTTCAGGCCTGATAGCACTTAGGGACTCGTATTGCTTGATAGGATGGGTGGACAGTCTCATCGCACCCTTCTAGGGGGAATTATTTCCTACTCTAGGACTCTCTTATAGATTTAAGATATGTTTGCAAATGTCTTTCTAATCCTGATACAGGACCGGTTAGCCTAAAAAACTTTAGGTTAATTTTCTCTATTTATATAGAAAATGGGGACCTCATATATGAATCCATATGTATGTATCTAAGGTTATCCACCCATTTTCAGTAATGGAAGGCTGCTCATGTGTTGAAATCGTGTAACCAAGAGATTCGAAATTTTCTTCCACATAAGGAGGTAGTTAATATTTCAAGGGGATTTATTCATTATGAGGCATTTTACATATCCTGGTTATTACAAGAATAAAAAACCACATAGTTTGTTAGACCTGTGTAGTTTAATGTTGTATGGAAAGGACATATATAAGTGCTTTGAGGCACCTGGTTTTCAAGATCGAGTCCCCGAGTGATGTCCTACATGTCCCGATTATATAAAGAATTAGAGTTTCCATGGTTCATTTGTTTTCTCAGTCCATTTATATATGATATAGAGTAATCATCCCATGGGAATGATTGGGTCCTAATGGCTGAGGTATTGAAAATATCAGAAGACTTGAACCAAAGTGGGTTCTTATTTGATTGTGGGCCTTCAAAAGGCATCCTACGTATCCTAGTTATGGTAGGAATCAGATTTTTCATAGTTTAGTTGATCGGGGCTTACACACTGAGGTTGACCTTATCATTGTAGAAACTTATAGTGTAGATGATATGATTATTTCAACTCCTTAACCCCATGTGAGCTATGTTCATTGTGAGAAACAAGTTATGTCAGGTGATCAATGTCATTGGTTATGGATTTGGGACTTATGTGTTGGGACTTCCATAAGAAGATTTATTATAGAGCTTAGGTCTCATAGAGGCATCCTATGTATCCTAGTTATGGAAAGAATCAGAGTCATCGTAGTTCAGTTTTGTGATGCTTAATATGGAACTCAGGCCTCAAGGAGGCATCCTACATATCCTAATTATGGTAGGAATCAAATTTCTCATAGTTCACTTGATCATGGATTATACACCGAGGTTCCCCTTCCCTTTGTATAGGCTTATGATGAAAATAATGTGATTATTTTAGATCCCTAAGCCCATGTGATCTATGCTCTATGTGAGAAACAAGGTGTGGAAAATGATCAATGTCATCACTTGGTGGGTGAGGGAATTATGTATTGGGACACCCCTTTAGATATTTGATATGGAGCTCAAGCCTTATAAAGGCATCCTACTTATCCCGATTATGGTGGGAATAATATTTCTTATAGTTCAATTGATCTGGGCTTACACTCTAAGGTTTCCCTAACTTAATGGAGGTCTATTTTTAAAATTACATAATTATTTTTAGTCCCTAATACCATGTGATCTAGATCGGTGTGAGGAACAAGGGATGTAAAATGATCATTTTCATTGCTTATGGATGTTGTATTTATGTTCTGGGACTGACCTTTAGAGATTCATATGGATCTCAAACCTCTAGAAGTTTTCCTATATATCTTGCTTATGGAAGGAATCAGGGTCATCGTAGTTCAGTTGATTAGGGATTACACACTAATGTTGCCCTTATGATTGGTGCTTACACACCAAGGATAGACAAAGTTATCAAGTCCTGGGATGCCCTACTTGACTGAGCCTACTTTTATGTCTATCATATGTTAATTGTCCACTCGACATACTTTGATTTCTTACTTGATATGTAGGATAGTATCTTCCCAACATACCCAAAGACAATTAAATGATCCAGTTGGCTTATCTAAGGGACTTCACATGACTTGGGTGGAATGTACGAGGTTTGTTTCATGATCAAGGTTGACTTGTCCAGAGAACATTGTGAGACCCATATGGTTTTTACTAGAATCCATCTCATGACCTGGATGACATGTCTAGTGGGTGTCAAATGATCCAGATGACTCACCCTAGTGTCATTGCAAGAGCTGACTGACAAGTATGGAGGTTATCACAAGATTCAGTATGACATGTCTCGTAGGTTGTCACATGTCCTGACTAACATGTCTGTAGGGCATCACAAGACCTGACTGGCATGCCCAGAGGGTGTCGTGAGATCCAATTGACATGCTCGGGTTCTACCAAAAGACTTGTATGACATGATTGGGTGTCATTGTATGAGTTAGGTGACATATCTGAATGAAATCGTGAGGTTTGGGTGTCGATCCCATAGGGCTTCACAAGACTAAGGTTGAATTCCCAAGAGAACTGTTTGACTTACTCTGATATGTCCAGAGGATTTAATATGACCCAAAATAGCATATCGAAAGAGCATCATGAGATATGGTTTACATGTCCTAGTGTTGTCACGTGTATTGGATGGCTCGCGAGAAGTGCATGAAGTTCAGTGAACATGTCTTTTTTTAAGTATTCCACCTTTAGTCTTTGTTCTAGACCTTATATTTTTAATTCCTTAGAGTTATTCAGTGTAAATTTATTTTAATTCTTACAGTATCTAGAAGATATATGGGATGTTCTTCTCATATCCCGCCATAAGTCCTTCCTGTGATCTATGAGTGATCACATGAAGTTCTTCATGCATGGAGCATGATTTCTCTAGATGTTTTCTAGTATATTACCTGACAGAAGACTTGTTGGCTACGAGATCAGTCACTCCAATAAACCTGCTCTAGTTCCGGTGTGAAGTTCCCATATTTCTTCCTCTTGATCACGATAGGTATCCATGAATTTTTTATATTGGGGTGAGAAATTTATAGGCCTTGACACCCTGGTTGTTCTATGGTTTCTGTGGCGTATCTCTTACGAATCTAGGATGGAGTCAGTAAAGGGTTCTAGCACCACGCGTCTTCATGAGACTCTGTTGTGGATCACTTTTGAGGGCATCATATTATTTTCATTGACCTAAATCCCCTCCCATAAACATTTCCTTTATTTTAATTTTTCAATTAATGTGGACTTTTTTATCATGCAGACATATTGAAGGAATTCCATGTTGTCATATTAACATGTCAAGGGCCTTCGCGGGATCAAGGCACCTGTTAAAAGGAATTCACACAATCTTGAATGACTTTTATGAGATTTTTCATGATACAATGATGGCTTGTTTGAGTTCTTCATGAGATTAGGGCATCTTTTCTAAGAGTCTCTCGAGACTGTGTTGCAGACTTCCTCAGCATGTTGCAAATGTTTTACGACCCCGAGAGGCTCATGCCTCCTCCCCTTTTATATTTCCTTTATCTATTTTTCAAATGTTGGGAGTCATGTGAGATTGCATAAGTAATGTCAAAGACAATTAATATACCTCTTGATGATGCATCACATGACCAATAAAGGTCCTACAGATATGTGTGAGCATTTCATGGAAAACTCTATCCATTTGTCCGTTAGGATCCAAAGGGAGAGTGTGAGGTTACCTGGACATACTCGAGGCCTTTTGCGTGATGAGTCTGACAATCCAAAGGGATTTCACGAGATGAGGTGGGCATATCACTAGGGACTTGTGATTTCTTTTAGATCTCTAGTGGTGTGTCACGTGTCTTTTATGACTGTGAGTTTCTCCTACCTCCTCTTATTTTATTTCCTTTTTTATTGTTCTACGAAGGTTTGAGGGTCTTGCAAGTCCACTTGAATTTTGTCAAGTAAATTTTCTATTCCCATCGGTGATGTGTCACATGATCTTTACGACCTCTATAGGCCTCTATATTTTGGAAATTTTCCTCCCATTTTCAAAGGATTTTTGAATGGGTTGTCAAGAACTCACTGATGACAAACTGTGTGGCCTGGGGAAGCTTATCTGGTTGTCACTGCATGACCATTGAATGTATGAGGTGCCTTTGTGTGATCATAAGTACTTGTTAATAGGGGATTCATACAACCTGTAGTAGACTATTTCCTATACCCGGTTCCTTTGTGTGACCCTATGATAGTCACACAATCACAAATCTCTTGGAGGCTTATGCAATCCACAAGCTTCGACCACCTCCTCCATCATTTTCTTTTTGTGGGGGAAATAATACTCATGTTCATGTATTCATTACTTTATGAATTTGTTATGATCATTTGGTGGGAATCAAAAGTCACCATGATAAATAATTTGTCATTGTAACTAAATATTTTCAAATCAAAAAGTGTAAATCCATACTCATCATGTTTCAAACCACTATTTTTTTCAACCAAGTTTTACTTAAATACTGGTACACAAAATTTAGTATAATCAATCTCTAATATATCTAGAACAACTCCAAAGTATGATGTTGATGCTGAAATTGGGTTTTTTATCTTTTACACTTGAAAAATGTAGTGTTTCAGTGAAAACCATTACTCCATTATTTGGAACAGTACTCTTTTTGTCCTAGTTTTTTTATGTAAAATGTATGGCCATTAATATCAAAACCTAACCATGTTATCACGTTAATAATTGGTCCCTCTACTAACCATTTTAATGTTTTTATATAGATAAATCAATGTTGATTTTCTCCTTAAACCATGAAATAAATGTGTTTTAAGTTTATTCATCAACCACTTTTCATTTATTCTCGGATATCATAGATTCAGTATAGTAATATGTGATTATATATATGGTTGAACCTCACTCATGTTGTTCAAAATGTATAAATGTGCATATCAACTGTCAAATATCGAGATATAGGGAGACCAACATGCTTCGCTTCAAAAAATAATCAGTATAAAACTCAATTACCTAACAATAGAGGCCTTTGGTTAATACAGATTCTTAATATATCCCTTCAAAATTTTCATATATCTTTTAAAAGGATACATACAACATAAATAAATAGTCCCACTTATTCTTATCTCTCATACCAAATTAATCAACAGATGAACCATTATATCAAAAAAGATGGTGGAAAATACATATATAGTTGACAAATTATGAGGAAAAATTCATTCTCCAACACATCTAACAAATATGGATCTACAACTTGCTACAAATTTTATTGGAAAAGTTACACAACCTGATGATATACTTTCTTATAGGTATCGTTAATATGCTACACAATGAAAATGGTATCCATTATTTATTAAATACATGATAGTCATGAGATTTAATACCGATTGACTTTAAATCCTTTAATGACACCAAAATTTTCACATTTGAAGAAAACATACTAGGTACTTTAATACTATGCAGGTTGTCACAACCCAAACTGACATGGCTTGAGCCGCACCTACCCCAAGCCCTCCTCTATAGGCCAGGGGTGGAGATAAGTGAAAAAATACATAACCTAAATGGGAGATTTTTTCTAAATGTACTTATATGCACATGCATGGACCTCTCAATGCAGAATTATAGAGGAATGAGAATAAAAAATGTAGCATTTAGAATATGAACCAAACATGAAAAACCTCTAGAGTGTACAAGAGTACGATAGTGAAAACTGAAAATTAAAGGGGGAAAATACAAGCCCAACCAGAAAGATGTCCCAACCTGAAAAAATTGAAAAGTAAAAGTGTTGAGATGTCCCAACTTATGATCTCCAAGCTCTGACTATCATACACGGTCTAATGCACTGGGTATCCCTATGCTCTTCTATAGTCACTACTGACATGTCTACCATATTTATAAGACACAACACGTGCGGGAAAAGCCTATGCGGGGGTGAGTATATACATACTCAGTAAGACGCCTCAAAAGATTTAGGGGGGTAAATAAGAGACATGACAGGAATAGATAGATAGACAACTCAACCCAAAGAAAGAGAGTACAAGATACAACGATGTGGATACAAATATATATATATGCTCAAACTAAATAAGACCAAACAAGATAGAAGGGGGTATCCATCTCATAACCCAACCTAGGTAAAGAGTGTAATCATTTCCAAAAGTCTATAAATGATGCTCAACATCTCACACATCTATCCATCAAAAAACATCCAAGTCAAGCCACGCCTAGCCAGTGTGTCACACAGTTGAGGGGCACAATCTCTAGATAGAGGACCCATGCCCTGGAACAATAGGAGGGTTCCACTCAGTAGATAACTTGAGTACCCATGCCATATCCCTCCACTCTAATGGTTGAGGACCCATGCCCTTTCTATGTGGGAGGGTGCCACTCAATAGTCAATAGAGGACTCATGCCCAGCCCAGCAGAAGGGTTTCACTCTAGTAGTCGGTAGGGGAATCATGCCCATCCTAGCTGGAGGGTTCCACTCTAGTTGTTAAGGACCCATAACCTCTTACAATAGGAGGTTTCCACTCAGATAGTAGTTAGAGGTACCATGCCCTGCCTAGTAAGAGAGTGTCACTCCAATAGCCAGTCGAGGACCCATGCCCTGCCTAGCAAGAGTTTGTCACTCAAAGAGTATATAGAGGACCCATGCCCAACCCAGATGGAGGGTTCAACTCTATAGATAGGTATATGACCCATTCCCTATCCCAATAGGACTTTTCCACTCTAGAATCCTATGGAGATCCTGCATGATCATTGTCATTGTCGAGCATCATCTAAATATGCATATTGCACATAACATATTTAATAGTATCTTAAAATACACTATAGAGGCCACCATCACATTATACACAGAAAAACACTCATGATAGGTTACTCATCGGCTAAAATCTGAGTCCAAACAAAGGAGATATGAGAGGTTGAATTTTTCTCAAAAGGAAACAAGGGGTACACAACATGTGAGGGGACCCACATGGTGTGTGGTCCCATTCCATTGACTTTATGTGTCTTTGAAGGTCCATGGATAATTTCCCATGTAACCATACATGGTGAGTAGAGGGTATACATAGTATGTCTAAGCTACCTAGGGTTCCTCCCATGCTCTCTGGTCATGTCTGTATACTTTGCCCATGTCTATGTACTTCGGAACACGGTGTGTGCCTAGTCGTGCATGTACCCGTGTACTCCTAAACTATATGTCGAGTCTTCATCACATGTTTTAGAGGGAGTTTTGGGGTTCCACATGGCGTGTGATACTTATCTTGCTCGAAACCCTAGTCATTGCAGTCAAGGCCCTACATGTTGTGTGTTCTTCGGACTACATGGCGTGTAGTTGTGATTTTCATAAAAAGTTAGATCTTTTATTGGGTGTCATAGATCCAGATTCCCCACTATGGATATTGCCTCTAGACACTATAAATTGGTGTATCTCATGATTTTTCATCATTTATGGCCATCTGATGGTCAGAAAATCGATTTTGTTTGGGTTTTTTGCTTCCTACAGCACTTTTGTTGCCTCACGCACCTCTTATTGCTGCTAAGTCCTGGTTTGGTTCATGAATGAAAAAATAATTCACCCAAAACCTAAAAAAAATTATATTTCATCCATGATTTGGTGTTCTGATTATTGTACATGATTCTTCCGTGAATTCGAGGGTCTGATCGAGCTTGGTTTCACCCATCAATGTCGAGCCATGGCCACGTAGCACAATGAAAAATAACACGAATAATCAAAGGGTGAAAAGCACTAAAAGAAAAGTTTTAACATATTTTGTCCAAGATTTCTTGGATAACAGATAAAATTATGAGATTCGGGTGAGAAAACAATTGAATAAATAAATAATTGGTACATGGGCGCATGAAATGTCTAGCAATTAGCATAGATCAAAGAAAGGGTTGATCATGCTCAATAAATTTAATCAATTAGGGAATAATACACAAATTTATGATTCCTACTTGGATATTGGATCATTTATCATCAAATAACACACTCACCAACGATTGATAGGGTTTTTATGTTCGTTTCACTTCGATCTACTTTGATCCGGAGGTTCTTCATCGTCTGATTCGATTCGCCAATGAAAGGAGGAAGAATGCCTCTCATTTCTCTCAGGGTTTATGCAGCTAACCATGGTAAAATCATCATAACAGGGTATTAATTGGTAAAAAGTAATTAGTTAAATTAATTAAAATAAATAAATTTAATTATTTATTTTAACTAAATGCACCCGCCCACAGACACATTTATTTGAATGCCCCACACCGACCTATTTTAGGTCGCACCTAGGGTAAACATTATGTTTCAAACTCAACCATGTTCTTAGTTTTCTAATCCAATATTCTATTTAAGATTTTTCTCGTTTTATTTAAGAAATAGTGTGTGCGTAATATAAAATATATTTAATATTTCTATAAAATTAATTCTGGGCACACCGAGCCTCGAAATCGCACGTCATCTCAACGCCTGTCTCTGAAAATATATCTAGAAATATTTAATAGTATTACAAGGAAAAAACAGGGTCTCTAAATTATTCCCTATTTCAATATTTTCATCCCCAAAAAATAAAATCTAAGAAAAAAGCTCGATATACTAAGCCCGTGTCTGGCTCTCCCACTCCCATGATCTCTCTTACATGCTCTCATGCTACCACAACACACAAACTAGGGGTATGGTGTAACACCTCGAGATTTTATGAGAAGTATTCTTTTTAATTTATTTGATTTCTTGTGTTGTTTGCTACACAAAGATTATCTTGCGCTATACGCAACACCTTATTAGCTTGCAGTATATGCAACACTATTCTTGGATCATGTTACACAAAATTTCAAGTTCATTTGATAGAAGTTATTCTACGCAACATTGAGTGTATATATATATATATTCAATGTATAAATGAAATATGGTTGGATTATATTATATAAAGAAAAAAAGTAATCTTGCACTACACACAACCCTAACTTGGCTTTCTTTATACGCAATCGTGACCTTCCACGATAGCGTGTGTTGTACCCAATACCGAGTTTCACTAAACAATGATATGTTATTAAAATATTATATAAACTAGCCGTTAGGAATAGCAACACCCACTTTTTGAAATTTTAGAAATTTTATCTTTCAAAATGGACTTCATTTTTTGGATTCGGAATATCTAAATTAGCCTAGGTTAAAATTTTGGTATTTTTCTGAAAACTTTTAATTTTTGATGAATAGTGAAAACACTGAGTTATTGGTTAAAACCGACTTTTTATTTAAATAATCATTTATTTTATTTAAATTTATTTTAGGTAAAAATAGATACATAATACTTATATAAGTTCAATGTAATTCATTGGAGTCATTTATAATAATTTTAGATATATAAAAAATTTATTGAACTTTTCACCGTCTTTTACCCACCTCCTAGGAGCATTTGCAATTGTACATAAAACTTAATTTTACCGCTTCTATGAGTTGAATTTCGAAAATCTGAGAGACACGGTTAATATAAAGTAGTAAAATGTGGTTCAATAAGATAAAAATAATTTTTGGTGAAGAGTAACTTTTTACTTTTATTTACCACGGTTAAAAGTAAATAGGGTAATTAAGGGTAAAATGATATTATTATTACCCTAACACATGTCCTAATTCTATTGGATAAATGTAATTAGACAAAAACCAACCTTAGGAATAAAATATGACCATTTAGGTCCACTTGAATTATATTAGGACACTTATTATTATTTTATTTAAAGAAGAGTTAAAAAAGTTAAAATCAAAGTTTAATAACTAAAACATTTTTAATATAGGGTTATAAATAAGATAAATTTGACGATAAATATTCATTATAAAGATAAAAATATTTCATACATAATGGTATTTTATTTATAATTTTTAGACATTAAATAATTTAATTTATTTATGACACAATGATGATGCAGTAATTACCTTATTAATGAAATATTAACATAATTGATGTTATAAATAACCAAATAAATGTAATTTGATACTTTTTATGAATTAAACAAATTTTATAAGTTAATATGACATGTTAGTATTTATTTAATTAAATTTTTTCTAACTAATCATTTTGTTATGATTTTCACAAAAATCAATTACCAAATAGTGTCAAAATTGACATAAAATAGTTTTTAAAACAAATATTATATTATTAATTTTTATTCTATTCCTAAAAATATAAGGTTCATCCAAATGAATTATATAAGGTTATATATATTAATAATGAACCATTTGGGGTTTGTTTGTCTTTTTATAGTAATTTTATTAACCATATAGTGTAATAAAATAAGAAGACACGGTAAAAGTTAAATTATTTAACTTAGAGTTAAATCTAAAATTAAAATAGTAATATAAAATTGTATAAAACATATTGGTTGAGAGGATTTAGAACCATACCCACTTTATATTCAAAATAAATCAATTTTGAGCTATTATAAACCGAATATGAGTTTATTATAAAATAATATTTTAAGTTTTTCCTAAGGTGTCCCTCTCCTCCCTTATAAAAGGGCACCTCCTCCCTCTTCTCTTTACACAATTTTGAGCTTTCAAGCTCAGCCAAAACCTTCCCATTTACCTTATAAACTTACCTATAAACATTATATATGTTTTGGTCTCCTAAAAATACCAATTATAGTGCCTTAAGAGGAATCTTAAAAGAGGTACGTCGAAGAAGAGGCAATCTATTCTACCGATTCTTTCAATTTTTCTTTCTTCTTCAACTTCTTCTTCTTTAGTTGTTTCATTATAAAGTAATAACATCAGTATCACTAATATACTGATATGTTATTATAAATATTAAACAAACCCATTTCATCTTCTATCCATCCTACGGAAAATGAAATCATCGCGCGTGCATACATACGGAATACTGTCTCCACGCCATGGTGTAATATGTTTTTCCACCACCACCTTACTTGGATGGGTATAATGGTGTAAAGAATAACTATATATAGTTATTATAACATCATACTGATTCTGAGATATTATATCATCCACTCCAATTCAATTCAATAATTATGGGAACGATATCATCGCTCGTGCGTACGTACGGATTACCGTCTCCACGACGCGATGAGATTCATTCTCTATGTTAACCCTTCAAGAATAATTATAAAGTATATATAATGAATAATATTGAAATATATGACATGATAAAGCTACTGGATTTTTGTGTGTGTGTGTGTGTGTGTGTGTATGTGTGTCATCTACTTACTTCCATTCAAGTCAATAAGGAAAGGAAAATAGCGTTCATGCGTACGTACGGCCTACCGTCTCCATGAACGGTATATTTTATTTCATTTATCTATCTATTATATATATATATATATATACTGAATATATATGATATATAAATCTTGATTTACATTCTGGAAGTAAGTAAATCATGATATAAGTAATAATAATATCAATAACAACAAGTCTAAACACGTACGATAAATAAAATGATTTTACCTAAAACGCTGCTTTAACATGGAATTTACAAAAGAACGGGTAATATAAAGTCATAAGTGAACCATATATGATATCATAAAAATGAATAAAATTATGTAATAAGTCAATAAAATTATTTAAATCATTATACAGGAGGTTCGGATACGTACGAAGCATATCGGACCTAAGCTAAGGGATAATTATTCCAATCTCATTCTTATCCGAGATTGTTTATTCGTAAGTATTTACTGGGGTTATATTTTTTATCCATGTCCATAAAAATGTTTTTATAAAGTGTTTAATATTCTTCCATGTATGTTTAAAGTCATGTTTACCCCTTTTTGACTTTTACATTGTGTTATGTAAGGAATCTTTCTTTTGTTTACCATACGAGGAACTTTTTGACTTTTCCATTAAAAGTACGAGGAGAATGTTTTTTTTAACTTATACGGCATGAAAGGATTTTTACGGTTTTATAACACCTTATTTTCATGAATCTTACTCTAAAATATTTCATGACTATTTTCAACAAAATCATTTTCTTTTAAAATTGCATGGCATTTTGTGAAAAAAAATGATTTTGAAGAAGAAAGGATATTTTCCTAAAGAATTCATTTCAAGTGTTTTATCAAAACCATTTTCCATCTAAGATGACATTATTTTCATATGTGTATGTTTTAAGTATAATGTATCTATGATTTACATGGTTTCACTTTTCTTATGATGAAATGATATCCATTTTTTTATATGGATTATGTTATGATGGGATGATGTTTATGAAACCCGTTTTATTCTTTGGGTTATGATGAATGATTTATGTTTATATTGTGGCACACATAAGAATGATTTCATTATGAGATGGGTGTGACCTATATCTCACTCCAATGCATTGGGTAAAAATTTATATCTCATGAGATAGACATGGATGGAACGGTAAGTTAATCTGGTTCAGTGATACATGACTAGAACGAGGAGTGAACTCGATTCAGAAAGGGACTTTGTCCACTAAGATGGTCTTGGCAGCAATGCCTTGGCTACTATGGAAATCATATCGTGTTCTTAATGGTTTTACACAATTAAATGTTTTATTCCCATGTTATTTTATCATGATTGATGTTCCTTTATGACCTATGCCTTACGTACTTCCAAGATTTATTTCACAACTCAATATTTTGATGTGTAAACTTTATGTTCATGTTTTGAAGTTCAAATGTATATGGTTTGTTTTATTTTCTCCATGCTTACCCTTACTGAGCATTTGAGCTCACCCTTTATATGTTTTATTTTCCCTAGGATATAAAGAAAGGTTTTAGGTATAAAAAAAGGGAGGATCTTTATGGTAGATGTTGAATATCTTTCACCAAGATTAGAAGATTATATTTTGAGTTTCCAAAGACACTAAACTATTATGGTCCTTTGGTGTCTGTTTTTGTTATGTATTAGGTATTTCGCAAAAAGTAATGTAATTTCCATGTATGTCAAGATTGGGTCTTTACATTTGGTATCAGAGGGAAGGTTTAGTTAACCTTTGGAAACTAGGATGTGAAAACTTTAGTGAAATCCCTAGAGATATTTCTAAGGTATGTCTAGGGATGTCTCTAAGGTTAAGTATAGGTATAGGTTATAATCCTATAATTATGGTAACAATAATAGAATTAAACCTAATATGTTAGAGATTGAAAGTACTCCCCTTTATAATCTTGTTTTCCTAGCATGATTTTTTCCTTTCACACTATTCTTTTTGGGTTTTAGAAAATGGCTGGAAATAGGAAGATTCACGATAATGGAGGATATGATGGACAATGGAATGATATTCTTCCTGAGAATCAAAATGAAATGAGATTTGGAAGGCGAAACATCGTTATTATGCCTAATCAGCAATCTCATAATATGATCAATAATATCAACTTTGGTAAGATTCCTGACTCGGCTAATAAGAGAAATATGGAGTTTCATTATGATCATATAGGAAAGAAAGTTCAATTTCCCTCATGTAAATCATGTGGGAAGAGGCATCAAGGAGAATGTTTCAAAGGAACTGGAAGATTATTTGGGTGTGGAAAAGAAGAACACAAAGCCAGTAAGTGCAAAGAAAAAGGTTCAGTTAACACTATGGATAAGGATAATGGTATTTCTATGACATCAACAACAATTAAAATATTTTAAATGTGGAATGTATGGGAATTATGCAAACCAATGCCCTAAGGGAAAATCTCTTGAAGAGAATCAGCATGGTCATGTGAGTAGTATTTATGTTGATGATGATAAAGAAACAACAAATGATATATAAGATGAAAGAAGTGTTGAGGAATAAAATGATAAAGCTCGGTCAATGGTTTAATAAGGTAGTGGAATGATTGTATGTTTATCAAGAGTTATGTTGTATAGGTAATTTAATGGTACTATGGAATAAATAAACATCTAAGGATTGTTACACCATTGTTTTTCCTAAAGTATTTGAAAGTATATGTTGAATGGTACAGGTAACCATGAAAGGTTATTCAGATATTTTTGAAAAGTAGATGATATGCGTATAATGAAGGGATAAGGAGATAATGAGATGTTTGATAGAATTATTGAGCTCATGACTGATATAAGGACAAAGTGATATCATGGTTTGAGTATATAGAAATTTTGAGATTTTGGTATATGGAAAGAGTTAACTTTTGATAGCATTCATGTTTTCACTAAGGTTCTATAGTAATTCATGTTTCAAAAGAATACATGATTAAGGTATTCACATGTTTGGAATGTGACCAACAAGATATATCTTATGATATATAGGGGATAAATGATGGTATTAACATGCTTGTTATGTGACCTTTCAAGTAATCGTTTTCTTTATACTATGAGATTGGATAGATGTATTTTGGATAAGCCTAAAGATTGGAATGGATTATGTTGGACATCAGATAGTATTATTTAAGTATAGAACTTGTTTTTCGATATTATTTCTAGAATGTTATAATAGTATAGTTTTAGAAAAAGAACAACCCATAGGACGAGTGAAAACCTGTCGCGTCGGAAAAGTCTGTGGGAATCGAACCCACAAATGAAGTGCGACAGGCCTTTATCACATACCATTGGCCTACAGGAAGTCCCTGGTTAGTATAAATTAGTTTTAATTTATTAAGTGGTATGATAGATGAAGGATAAGTCCATTTTAGCAACCATATATGATTAATTCCAGCATAGATGGACTTATGTATATTTAATAAAGTGTGCTAATATTTTTGTGATAGAGACAGATGGAATGACCTGTCATTCTATCGCATGATCTGCTAACACTTCACGAATGACAAATTCAACTTCATTTCTTTAAGAGATGAAGTGGAAATTTTTCAAGGCATGAACAACGATGAGATTTTACCAAAATCAAGTAAGTATTTCTTCTAATTCAAATTCTTCAACTTTAGGGAAATGATCTTGAAAACCAAAAATGTTGTCCTAGTGCCCTTATATCTAATGAATCAGATGGTACCTTAGATCATCACAAATTTATGGCTTTTTGATTGTTGGATTTTTTATATCCATGTTCTCTACCACTCTCCATCAGAACTTGATGGTTAGATTTCTCTTCCATATCCATATTTTCACCTATGTTATTCTGTGTGGAAACCCAGTGATTAGTTAATTTGGGTAACTGATATGTTTTATACTTCACTTTTTAAAATTAAGTTTTAGTATTCCTTTTTACGATGTGGGTTTCTATGAAAGAAACTTTCAAGTAGTAAATGATTTATAACATCGACGAATTTCGAGGGTGAAATTCATTTTAAGGGGGGTAGAATGTAACACCCCAAGATTTTATGAGAATTATTCTTTTTAATTTATTTTATTTCTTGTGTTGTATGCTACACCAAGATTATCTTGCGCTATACGCAACACCATATTATCTTGCAGTATACGCAACACTATTCTTGGATCGTGTTACACAAAATTTCAAGTTTGTTTGATAGAAGTTATTCTACGCAACATTGAGTGTATATATATATATATATATATATTCAATGTATAAATGAAATATGGTTGGATTATATTATACACAACAACAAAGTAATATTTCACTATACGCAACCTTGACTTGGCTTTCTTTACATGCAATCACGACCTTCCATGATAGTGTGTGTTGTACGCAATACTGAGTTTCACTAAACAAAGATATGTTATTAAAATATTATATAAACTAGTCGTTAGGAATAGTAATACCCAATTTTTGAAATTTTATAAATTTTATCTTTCAAAATGGACTTCATTTTTGGATTTGGAATATCAAAATTAGCCTAGGGTAAAATTTTAGTATTTTTCTGAAAACTTTTAATTTTTGATGAATAGTGAAAACACTGAGTTATTGGTTAAAACCGAATTTTTATTTAAATAATTATTTATTTTATTTAAATTTATTTTAGGTCAAAATAGATACATAATACTTATATAAGTTTAATGTAATTCATTGGAGTCATTTTATAATAATTTTAGATATATAAAAATTTTATTGAACTTTTCACTGTCTTTTACCCACCTCCTAGGAGCATTTTCAATTGTACATAAAACTTAATTTTACCACTTATGTGAGTTGAATTTCAAAAATCCAAGAGACACGGTTAATATCAAGGAGTAAAATGTGGTTTAATAAGATAAAAATAATTTTTTGTGAATAGTAACTTTTTACTTTTATTTACCACGGTTAAAAGTAAATAGGGTAATTAAGGGTAAAAATAATATTATTATTACCCTAACACATGTACTAATTCTATTATAAAAGTGTAATCCGACAAAAACAAACATTAGTAATAAAATATGACCATTTAGGTCCACTTGGATTAGATTAGGACACTTATTATTATTTTATTTAAAGAAGAGTTAAACAAGTTAAAATCAAAGTTTAATAACTAAAACATTTTTAATATAGGGTTATACATAAGATAAATTAGACTATAAATATACATTATAAATCTAAAAATATTTCCTACATAATGGTATTTTATTTATAATTTTTAGACATTAAATAATTTAATTTATTTATGACACAATGATGATGCATTAATTACCTTATTAATGAAAAATTAACATAATTGATGTTATAAAATAACCAAATAAATGTAATTTGAGACTTTTTATGAATTAAAAAAAATTTATAGGTTAATATGACATGTTATTATTGATTTAATTAACTTTTTTAGAACTAATCATTTTGTTATGATTTTCACAAAAATCAATTACCAAATAGTGGCAAAATTGACATAAAATAGGTTTTAAAACAAATATTATATTATTAATTGTTATTCTATTCCTAAAAATATAAGTTTAGGTCAAATGACTTGGATAAGGTTATATATATTAATAATTAACCACTTGGGGTTCGTTTGGATTGTTATAGTAAGTTTATTAACCATATAGTGTAAGAAAACAAGAAGACACGGTAAAAGTTAAATTATTTAACTTAAAGTTAAATCTAAAATTAAAATAGTAACCTAAACTTATCTAAAACCTATTGGTTGAGAGTATTTCAACCCATCACCACTTTATATTCTAAATAAATCAATTTGGAGCTATTATAAACTGAATATGACTTTATTATAAAATAATATTTTAAGTTTTTCCTAAGGTGCCCCTCTCCTCCCTTATAAAAGGGCACCTCCTCCCTCTTCTCTTTACACAATTTTGAGATTTCAATCTTGGAAAAACCCTGCCCATTTACCTTATAAAATTAACTAGAAACATTATATAGGTTCTGGTATCCTAAAAATACCAACTCTAGTGCCTTAAGAGGAAGCTTAAAAGAGGTGCGTCGAAGAAGAGGTAATCTCTTCTACCAATTCTTTCAAGTTTTATTTCTTCTTCAACTTCTTCTTATTTAGTTGTTTCATTATAAAGTAATAACATCAGTATCACTAATATACTGATATGTTATTATAAATATGAAACAAACCCATTTCACCTTCTATCCATCCTACGGAAAACGAAATCACCGCGTGTGCGTATGTACAGAATACCGTCTCCACGCCGTGGTGTAATCTGTTTTTCCACCACCACCTTACTTGGATGGGTATAATGGTGTAAATAATAACTATATATAGTTATTATAACATCATACTGATTCTAAGATATTATATCATCCACTCCAATTCAATTTAATAATTATGGTAACGATATCATCGCTCGTGCGTACGTACGGATTACCGTCTCCACGACGCGATGAGATTCATTCTCCATGTTAACCATTAAAGAATGATTATAAAGTATATATAATGAATAATATTGAAATATATGATATTATAAAGCTAATATATTTATTTTTGTGTGTGTGTGTCTATATATATATGTCATCTACTTACTTCCATTCAAGTCAATAAGGAAAGGAAAACAGCGTTCATGCGTACGTACGGCCTACCGTCTCCATGAACGGTGTATTTCATTTCATTTATCTATATTATATATATATATATACTGAATATATATGATATATAAATCATGATTTACATTCTTGAATTAAGTAAATCATGATGTAAGTAATAATAATATCAAGAACAACAATTCCAAACATGTACGATAAATAAAACGATTTTACCCAAAACGTTGCTTTAACATGGAATTTACAAAAGAACGGGTAATATAAAGTCATAAGTGAACCATATATGATATCATAACAATGAATATGATTCTTTAATAATTCAATGACATTATTTAAATCATTATACAGTAGGTTCGGATACGTACAAAGCATATCGGACCTAAGGTAAGGGATAATTATTCCAATCTCGTTCTTATCCAAGATTGTTTATACGTAAGTATTTACTGGGGTTATATTTTTCATCCATGTCCATAAAAATGTTTTCATAAAGTGTTTAATATTATTCCATGTATTTTTAAAGTCATGTTTACCCCTATTTGACTTTTACATTGTGTTATGGAAGGAATCTTTCTTTTATTTACCGTACGGAGAACTTTTTGACTTTTCAGTTAAAAGTACGAAGAGAATTTTTTTTTAACTTATATGGCATGAATGGATTTTTACAATTTTATAAAAACCTTATTTTCATGAATATTACTCTACAAGATTTCATGAATATTTTCAACAAAATCATTTTCCTTTAAAATTGCATGGCATTTTGTGAAAAGAAAATGATTTTGAAGAAGAAAGGATATTTTCCTCAAGAATTAATTTCAAGTGTTTTATCAAAACCATTTTCTATATAATATGACATTATTTTTATATGTGTATGTTTCAAGTATAATGTCTCTATTATTTATATGGTTTCAATTTTCTTATGATGAAATGATATCCATTTATTTTATATGGATTATGTTATGATGGGATGATGTTTATGAAACCCATTTTATTCTTTGGGTTATGATGAATGATTTATGTTTATGTTGTGGAAAAGGTAAGAATTATTTCATTATGATATGGGTGGGACATATATCTCCCTCCAATGCATTGGGTAAAGATTTATATCTCATGAGATAGACATGGATGGAATGGTAAGTTAATCCAGTTTAGTGATACAGGACTGGAACGAGGAGTGAACTTGATTCAGAAAGGGACTTTGTCCACTAAGATGGTCTTGGAAGCAATGACTTGGATACTATGGAAATTATATCATGTGATTAATGGTTTTCCACAATTAAATTTTTTATTCCCATGCTATTTTATCATGATTGATGTTTCTTTATGATCTATGCCTTACGTACTGCCAAGATTTATTTCACAACTCAAGATTTTGATGTGTAAACTTTATGTTCATGTTTTGAATTTCAAATGTATATGGTTTATTTTATTTTCTCCATGCTTACCCTTACTGAGCATTTGAGCTCACACTTTATATGTTTTCTTTTCCCCAGGATATAAAGAAAGGTTTTAGGTAAAAAAAGGGAATATCTTTATGGGAGATGTTGAAGATATTTCACCAAGATTAGAAGATTATATTCCGAGTTTCTAAAGACACTAAACTATTACGGTCCTTTGGTGTCTGTTTTTGTTATGTATTAGGTATTCCTAAAAAGTAATGTAATGTCCATGTATGTCAAGATTGGATCTTTATAGATGTTCCATCCAGACAGGGTCCTCTCCTACCCATCATCAATCACCACATGGTGCTCCATGAAAGTGACTCCATCCTTGATGTCTATCTTTCCCTATTCGATAACATGTGTGGGGTCATGCATGTATCTCCTCATATACATCACATGGAATATGGTGTGCACCTACTCCAAATGTGGGGGTAGGGTGAGGCAGTAATCAACCTCACCAACCCTCAGTAAGTTCTTGAACGACTCAATAAATCTCAAGGATAGCTTGCCTCCCTGAATGAACCTATGTAATCCTCATCATGGGGAGACTTGGGAAAACATGGTCTCCCTGCTCAAACTCCAAAGGCCTATGATGATGATCTATGTAATGTTTTTGCCTGCTATGAGCTATCCTCATCTAGTCACAGATGACCTAGACCTTCTTCATTGTTGCCTGCACCATCTCTAGACCCACAAGAGATACCTCACTGGTCTTTATCCAGCACAAGGGTGACATGAAGGGTCTCATTTACATGGCCTCAAAAGGTGTCATGTCGATAGTAGAGTGGTAGTTATTATTGTATGCAAAATCTACCATGGTAAAGTGATCCTACCAACTCCATCCAAAGTCTAACACGCAAACCCTCAGCATATCCTCTAACACTTGAATATTGTATTTGGTCTGACCATCTATATGGGGGTGAAAGGTTTTACTCATCCTTATCTAGGTCTTGAATACATTCTCTAGGCCTCTTCACAACTATGATGTGAACTGTACATCACAATTGGAGACAATTTTCAAGGGCACCCCATGAAGGTGAACAATCTCCCATATATATGTAACGCCCCGACCCTAGTTACCCAGAGTCGGTGCATTATTACATAACATTGGCATGATCAAAAGAAAGATCAAATCTCGAAAGACCGATTGGTTTAGTAGCCTTGGAAACACTAGATATATTCATAAGTCTTACATTACATCATAAAATAAAAAACTACTACAACAACATATTGTCTCCATAATCCACACTCATATCCCCACATAATATCCCTGCAGGTCATTCATAATTTAATTCTTCACTTCCTGGGAAAAATAAAACAAAGAAAAGGGGTGAGCTCAAATGCCCAGTAAGGATAACAATATAGCGGAAACTTTCATAAATAAGAATAAACATTTAAGGCAATGTATAACTAAAACAAAATCCTTTCAAACTTGAACTTTCGACATGGTATGGCATAAATAAAATGAAATAATGCCATTTACTTATTCACATGGATATTCTACTAATCGAATAATTACATGCAAAATCAATAACCACTTTCATAATGTTGGAATGCATAATGCCAGACTATCATAACCACATAGCCAAGGCCTCGTGCCAAGACTACAAATAAGATTTTGTCAAGGCCTTGTGCCAAGACACTAGTTTGTCTCATGAGACCTATTGATGCATCGAGGAGCTATAGCGGGCTCCACCAGTCATATATTAAGTCCAATGCATTCCCATATGAAAAGGTTTAAACATAACATAAACATTCGTATTAAAAATAGCATACGAAATGTCAATAATTTCACCATAAACTATGAATGGTATAAAAATAGCACATCCACAGTCAAACATATCACAAAACCTTCAATACAATATAGAAGTTTTGTATCATAATAAATCAACTTCAAATAAGCGTAAAATCCATCAAAGGATGTTGACATAGATGAAATCAAAACACTTTTTAGAGAAATATCTCTTTCTATTTTTGAAATCATTTAAGAGCCATATAAAATAAAACATTTTCTTGAAAATATTCTTATAAGCTTGTAATGAAAGCTTTGAATATTTTATAACGGCGGAAAATAACTGCACCCGCCGTATAAGTTAAAAAAAACATTCTTACCTTAATTCTGTCGAAAGGGTTAAAAAGGACCTTGTTTTGAAAACGACGGAAAGATTCCTCTTATAAAAAGTAAAACAAGGGTATAAATGACTTTAACCCATATTCTTGTAAAAATGTTTTGAAATACATTTTGAAGAAACGTGGATGTGGATGATAACGAGATCCCAGTATATTATTACGTATAAACAACCTTGGATAATGAAGAGATTGTGAAATAACCCTTACCTTGTACTTTTCCTTGGTTGGGGTAGGTTAACCTCCTGTATAATGGTGAAATAATTGTTATTAAATTATACAGGAATCATATACATTAATATGATATCATATATGATCTTTTAATATTGATTTGATAATAATATCTTAGTATTATCATTGTTTCGGGTGTTAACTTACTTGTTTTCTTTTATATGTTTTGTTACGTAAGACACGTTTATAAAGGATAGTTTGTATATTATTCATATCCATAATGATATAAAGTCCTTAAACATTATTTTTTAAATCATCAAATGATAATTATACTTGAATGGATACGATGGAGAATGAATCTCATCGTGTTCGTGGAGACGGTAGTCCATACGTACGCACGAGCGACAATATCATTCTTTTGATATTAAAATAATATATAAATGGATGGTATATCATATATAAAGAATCATTAACATGTTATATTTATTATTTACACGAGTTAAACATCATTATTATACCCATCCAAATAATATTATATTGAATAACAATTACACCACGACGTGGAGACGGTAAGCCGTACGTACGCACGTATGGTGACATGTTATTCAAAGGGTGGATAGAATACTGAATATGGTTGTACCATATTTATAATAACATCACAGTATATATATGATACTGGAGTTATTATTTTAGAATGGTAACAACAAAGGAAGAGGAAGTGGAAGAAGAAATGAACTTGGAAAAGGGTGGTGAAATCATTACCTCTTCTTCGGGTTCTTCCTTTTGATTTGATCAAAAGGGCTCTTAGGTTGGCTTTCTGATCAAAATAAGGCCCCTAGGTTGTAGTGAGGGAAGTTGGGAGAGTATTTGGGCAGATTTTTTCCGAACCAAAAGGCTTTGAAGGTGTGAAGAAATGAGAAGGAGGAGTGCCCTTTTATAAGAGGGGTGAGGGGCACCTTTGGAAAAGCTAGAGATATTAGTTTATAATAAATTCATATTCGGTTTACAATGGCTCCAAAGTTGACTATTCAAAGGTTAAGGTGGGTATGGGTCGAAAAAAACTCAACCAATAGAATTTAGACAGGTTTGGGTACTTATATTAACCTTATCTTTAAGTATTAACTCTAAGTTAATTAGTTTCACTTTTACAATGTCTCTTTGTATTTTTATATAATATGGTTAATAAACTTACTATATACATCCAAGAGACCCCCAAGTGGTCCATTAATGATGAAACTATCATTATATAAGTCTCTTGGCCTAACATTAGATTTTTAGGAATTTAATATCAATTAATAATATAATATTTTTTTTAAGAACTCTTTTATGTCAATTTTGACACTATTCAATAGTTGATTTTTTTGAAACTCATAACAGATTTATTACTTCGAAAAAAGTAAATCAAATCAATACTAATATATCATATTATCCTAGAAAATTAGTTTAATTCATTAAAAGTTTCATATTATATTTATTTGGGTATTTATAATATCAATTAATTTAATTTTTCACTATTTTAGTAATTACTGCATCATCATTGTGTCATAAATAAAATAAATTATTTAATGTCTAAAAATTATAAATAATATATAATTATGTAGGAAATCTTTTTATATTTCTAATTAATATTTATAATATAAAATCCAACATATATAACCCTATTTAATAATTGTTTTTCTAAAAGATATATGCTTGTGTCATTTTTGTATTCATTTTAACTTAATTAAAATAAAGTGTCCCTATCACCTACAAGTGGCACCATGGGGTCCCAAAATCGACCCAAAGATGACTATGGTCGAACATGTATTAACAAATAAGGCTAGTACATGTTTTAGGGTCATTTAGTATTATTATAATATTATTTTTTAACCCTTATTTACCAGATTTACCCTTAACCATGGTAAATAAAATATTTACCACAGTAATTATTCAAAATGTCTAAAAATAAAAGTTACCTATTTACACAATTTGGACATACTGATTCGAAATATGGAATCCATTTTTCTAAATTCAAAACACAGAAGTGGCAGAAATTAATTTAAAATTAATTGCCGCTGTCAAAACAAAAAGCGTGTTTTTAAGAGATAATAACTATCAAAAGATTGACACTTGTTTATGTTCGGTTTAATTATAAATTATGTCCAATGACCAAAATTATATTAAATGGTAAAAATATATTCTAAATATACTTTAAAACCACTCAAATTAATAATTTATCACTATTAATTATTTTGATTAAAAAAGTTGTTTTTAATTAAAATTTAGTAATTTTCACTATTCATCAAAATATGAAAGTTATCTGAAAAGTACCAAAATTTCACCTTAGGCTAAATTCGATATTCAGAATCCAGAAATGAAGTCCATTTTAAAATATAAAATATATATAATTTCAAAAAGTAGGTATTACTATTCATAACGGCTAGTTTGATTGGTTATGGTGTGTTAGAACTCGGTGTTGCGTACAACACACGCTATCACATTATTCAAAGAGAAGCGTACCGTAGAAGATTGGGGTGTTACATTCTCCCCTCCTTCAAATAATTTCATCCTCGAAATTTCTAAAATACTACCGCATGAAAAGACTCGGGTGGTTCTTCATCATAAGTTCCTCGGGTTCCCACGTTGCCTCTTCCATCTTATGGTTTCTCCATAAAACTTTTACCAGACGCGTCGTCCGGTTTCTCAGTACTTGTTCTCTTGTATCAAGAATCCTGACAGGCTCTTCACAATAAGACAGATCGGGTTCCAGTTCTAATTCCTCATAGGTGAGTACATGCGTTGGGTCAGGCATGTATTTCCTCAACAGAGATACGTGGAACACATCGTGAACTTTGGAGAGACTTGGCGGCATTGCCAATCGGTAAGCTACTACCCCAATTCGTTCTAGAACTTCGAAGGGTCCGATGTACCTGGGACTCAATTTACCTTTCTTACCAAAATGTATGACTCCCTTCCATGGAGATAACTTCAGGAAAACATGATCACCGACTTGAAATTCCAAATCCTTCCTTCGATTATCGGCATAGCTCTTCTGCCTACTTTGAGATGCTTTGATGTGATTTTGGATTACCTTCACCTTTTCCACCGTTTCCTCCGCCAGTTCTGGGCCTACAAGTTTTCTTTCACCAACGCCATCCCAACAGGTTGGTGTACGACATCTCTTTCCGTATAACGCTTCATATGGTGCCATCTGAATACTCGAATGGAAGATATTGTTATAGGAAAATTCTACCAGTGGTAAATATTGATCCCACATACCCTGAAAGTCAAGTGAGCACGATCTCAACATGTCTTCTAAGGTCTGAATAGTCTGTTCTGATTGTCCATCTGTCTGAGGGTGGTAAGCAGTGCTCAAATGAAGTTCAGTATCCAGGGATTTCTGAAGACTTTTCCAAAATCTTGAAGTAAAATGGGGATCACGATCAGAAACAATTGATAGGGGTACTCCATGAAGTCTCACAACTTCATTAATATATAGTCTTGCTAGACGTTCCAGGGGTAGATCTTCTCTTATAGCAAGAAAATGTGCTGACTTGGTAAGACGATGAACAATAACCCATATTGCACCGTTCCTTCTAGGAGTCTTTGGTAGCCCCATGACAAAGTCCATCGTAATATTGTCCCATTTCCACTCCGGTATGGGAAGAGGTTGCATGACTCCTCCAGGCTGTTGCCTTCCAGCTTTCACTTGTTGACAAACCATACATCTTGACACAAAATCAGCAATCTCCCTCTTCATGTTGTCCCACCAAAAATGTTCCTTCAAATCTCTATACATTTTGGTGCTCCCAGGGTGTATAGAGAAATTGGAACTATGAGCATCATCCAGCAATTCCCTTTTTAGATCAGGTAAATCGGGAACACAAAGTCTCTTCCCGAATTTCAAAATTCCATCTTCATACACAAAGTCTCTCAATCTCCCATCATTCACAGCTTTAATCTTATTTTGAAATTCTTCATCATCGGTCTGAGAACTCTTAATACTTTCTAGTAAATATGGTTTGGCAACCATTTGAAAAATCATTGATGTTTCACTTTCCCTGGTTATTCCCATGTCCATCTTCACTAGATCCATGAAAATTGGATCCCTTTCAATTCTCATCATATTCAAAACTCCATGGTCTTTTCTGCTCAAAGAATCTGCCACCTTGTTTGCTTTCCCCTGGTGGTAGTGTATCGTGCAATCATAATCTTTGAGTAATTCAAGCCATCTCATTTGCCTCATGTTGAGTTCTTTTTGTGAGAAAATATACTTCAAACTCTTGTGATCAGTATAAATCTCACATTTTTCACCATATAGGTAGTGCCTCCATATCTTCAAAGCAAAGATCACAGCTGCTAACTCGAGATCATGAGTAGGATAGTTTTGTTCATGAATTTTCAACTGTCGTGATGCATAGGCAATAACTCTATCATTCTGCATAAGGACACAACCAAGTCCTTTCTTTGATGCATCACTATAAATAACGAACCCATCATTCCCCGATGGTAGAGTCAATATAGAAGCATTGACTAATCTTCTCTTCAGTTCTTCAAAACATTCTTCACACTCTTTTTTCCAAACAAATTTAACCCCTTTACGTGTGATCTTCGTTAATGGGTTAGCCAATCGGGCAAAATTCTGGACGAAACGTCGATAATAACCTGCCAAACCAATAAAACTACGTACCTCAGTTATACTCGTAGGTGCTGGCCATTCTTGGATTGCCTTGGTCTTAGAAGGATCAACATAGATTCCATCTTTAGAGACAATATGGCCAAGAAAAGAAATCTCCTGAAGCCAGAATTCACACTTGCTAAACTTCCCATATAATTCATGCCTCCTCAGAGTCTTCAAGATAATGCGCAAGTGATTTTCATGATCTTTGTAGGTTTTGGATTATACCAAGATATCATCAATAAATACCACCACAAATTCATCGAGATACTCCTTGAAAACTCTATTCATCAGATCCATGAATACAGATGATGCATTAGTCAATCCAAACGGCATTACAGTAAACTCGTAATGCCCGTACCTGGTTCGAAATGCTGTTTTCGGAATGTCTTCCTTCTTCACACGCAACTGATGGTATCCATATCGAAGGTCAATCTTTGAAAAGTATTGAGCTCCATGCAGTTGGTCAAATAAATCATCAATACGAGGTAGGGGATACTTGTTCTTTATCGTTATAGCATTGATCTCCCTGTAGTCGATACATAACCTCATAGATCCATCTTTCTTTTTAACAAAAGGAACAGGGGCTCCCCATGGAGAAACACTAGGGCGAATAAATCCCTTATTACTCAATTCCTCTAGTTGTTTCTTTAGTTCAACTAATTCTACAGTGGCCATTCTATAAGGGGTCTTCGATATAGGCCTTGATCCAGGAATCAAATAAATGGAAAACTCAACTTCTCGTTCTGGAGGATGTCCAGGTAAATCTTCCAGAAATACATCTACAAATTCTTTCACAACAGGTACATCCTCTATTTGAACATTCCTTTCCTCACCGACAGTTATTTCATTCTCTTCCTCCCCAATAATTGAATTAAGTTGAGCTACTGGGTGTGGATCTAAATAAGAATTAGGTGGTGACGATTCTGCTCTAAAGATAAGGTGTTCCTTATCATTATCATCAAGAATCGTAACCTCTTTCTTCTTACAATAAATCTTCGCATCATAGTCCGAAAGCCAGTCCATACCGAGGATTATATCAAACTCAATTATAGGTATGACGACGAGATCAGCAGATAAAGAACATTTATGTGCTCTAATGGGGACTGATTCACAAAACTTTGTTGCAATGATACTTCCCTTAGGAGTTTTAACTGACAATTCCCTTATTAAATCAAATTGGAAATATCTAATTTTCTTAGCAAACTGGGAAGATATGAAACAATGCGATGATCCAGAGTCAAATAATGGATTTGCTAAACTTGAGGAAACCATTAAATTACCTGCCACCACGTCTTTCGGAGCTTCTACCTCAGCAGTAGTGATAGCATAAGCCTGGCCTTGATCCCTTGGCCTTTTCTGAGGTAAGTTCTCCTGACGCTTAGGAAATGCATTTGCATAATGCCCCAGCTCCCTGTAATTGTAGCACTGAACGTTGGTAGCTTCCTTCTTCCCCTTGCAATCACAAGTTTGGTGGCCTTTTTCACCACACTTGTAACAGACTCCCATTCCCTTCAAGCAAGTACCAGGATATTTCTTCCCGCATTTACCACAAGATGGATATTCAACCTTTCCCTTCTTCCCCTTATTTCCATTCCCAGATTGATCAGCAGGTCTCTTCTTCTCTTGCTTTGCTTTAAAGTCATAAGACTTAGAGAATTCCTTTTCGGTCTTGATAGCACATGAGACAATGTCTTCGTACGAAGAAAAGGATTGTGAGACTAATGCTCGACGGAGAAATGGTTTTAACCCATAAAAGAAACGATCAATCTTACTTCTTGGGTTACGTATATAATCACCAGCATACCTTGCTAACCTTGTAAAGTTAGCCTCATACTTTGTGACATTCTCATCCTCCTTCTGTCTCAGACTTAGAAATTGTCTTTCCATATCTGCTCGATGGTCGCGAGGAAAGTATTTTTCTAAAAACAGATCTTTGAACTCCCTCCATTCCATATTTGATACTTCATCATCTTCCTTCATGTTTTGAATCAATGACCACCATTGATCAGCATCTCCAGTGAGGCGATAAACTGCCATGATAACTTTTTCCCTTTCACTGCTCCCCAAAGCCTGAAATATTTTCTCTAGGGAATTTATCCATTGCTCAGCTACTAAGGGATTTGTACTCCCATTGAATGTTGGTGGTTGTTGCCTCATGAATCGATCTAACATTGATCCTCCACGCTGTGGATTAGGGTGCTCCATACAGGTAAGGTTATTATTCATAACCTGAGTAAGTTGTCCCAGTATGGTGATTAGCTGATCGGCACCAGTTGCATCACCAGCTCCACTATAATTATCTTGAGCAGGAGGGCAATCCCTACATGGAGTGCGTGCACTGATACGGTTTCCATCTCTTCCACTAGGCGCCATTTCTAAACAATGGCATAAACTAGATCAGTTTATGAATCAAAATACATAATCCCATACTTATAAAACACTTAACATAAATTGAACTATTTATGGATATAATCCATAATCATAAAAATGTTTTCTTTGAGGAAGTATATACTCATAAGCCCTTCATAATGATTTGTAAAGAAAATGAGAGTTATCCTAAGCATATCCTCCGGGAGTGTCGTAACCAAGAGTGAAGCAAGGCCCGTTTTCGTGCACCAGTTCCCGTTCGAGTCTAGCTCAAAGCGGTGTTTTCGGGTTTTACCCCTAGGTACATCTGTGCCAGAGCCGCCTCTACCTGCTCGTATCCAGACAGGTATGTATTGCTCGAAAAACTCACAAAATCTCTACAATACCAAAATTCTAGGAAGTTCTTCTATACTAATCCTCAAAGTTCATCTTAGGTCTACGTGCTCTAATCAGAGTTTATCTAAATCTAGCTTCCAAGGTTTGTACTAAACTTCCTCTGATACCAACTGTAACGCCTCGACCCTAGTTACCCAGAGTCGGTGCATTATTACATAACATTGGCATGATCAAAAGAAATATCAAATCTCGAAAGACCGATTGGTTTAGTAGCCTTGGAAACACTAGATATATTCATAAGTCTTACATTACATCATAAAATGAAAAACTACTACAACAACATATTGTCTCCATAATCCACACTCATATCCCCACATAATATCCCTGCAGGTCATTCATAATTTACTTCTTCACTTCCTGGGAAAAATAAAACATAGAAAAGGGGTGAGCTCAAATGCCCAGTAAGGATAACAATATAGCAGAAACTTTCATAAATAAGAATAAACATTTAAGGTAATGTATAACTAAAAAAATCCTTTCAAACTTGAACTTTCGACATGGTATGGCATAAATAAAATGAAATAATTCCATTTACTTATTCACATGGATATTCTACTAATCGAATAATCACATGAAAAATCAATAACCACTTTCATAATGTTGGAATGCATAATGCCAGACTATCATAACCACATAGCCAAGGCCTCGTGCCAAGACTACAAATAAGATTTTGTCAAGGCCTTGTGCCAAGACACTAGTTTGTCTCATGAGACCTACCGATGCATCGAGGAGCTATAGCGGGCTCCACCCGTCACATATTAAGTCCAATGCATTCCCATATGAAAAGGTTTAAACATAACATAAACATTCGTATTAAAACTAGCATACGAAATGTTAATAATTTCACCATAAACTATGAATGGTATAAAAATAGCACATCCACAGTCAAACATATCACAAAACCTTAAATATAATATAGAAGTTTTGTATCATAATAAATCAACTTCAAATAAGCGTAAAATCCATCAAAGGATGTTGAAATAGATGAAATCAAAACACTTTTTAGAGAAATATCTCTTTCTATTTTTGAAATCATTTAAGAGCCATATAAAATAAAACATTTTCTTGAAAATATTCTTATAAGCTTGTAAGGAAAGCTTTGAATATTTTATAACGGCGGAAAATAACCGCACCCGCCGTATAAGTTAAAAAAAACATTCTTACCTTAATTCTGTCGAAAAGGTTAAAAAGGACCTTGTTTTGAAAACGACGGAAAGATTCCTCTTATAAAAAGTAAAACAAGGGTATAAATTACTTTAACCCGTATTCTTGTAAAAATGTTTTGAAATACATTTTGAAGAAACATGGATGTGGATGATAACGAGATCTCAGTAGATTATTACGTATAAACAACCTTGGATAATGAAGAGATTGTGAAATAACCCTTACCTTGTACTTTTCCTTGGTTGGGGTAGGTTAACCTCTTGTATAATGGTGAAATAATTGTTATTAAATTATACAGGAATCATATACATTAATATGATATCATATATGATCTTTTAATATTGATTTGATAATAATATCTTAGTATTATCGTTGTTTCGGGTATTAACTTACTTGTTTTATTTTATATGTTTTGTTACGTAAGACACGTTTATAAAGGATAGGTTGTATATTATTCATATCCAGAATGATATCAAGTCCTTAAACATTATTTTTTAAATCATCAAATGATAATTATACTTGAATGGATACGATGGAGAATGAATCTCATCGCGTTCGTGGAGACGGTAGTCCGTACGTACGCACGAGCGACAATATCATTCTTTTGATATTAAAATAATATATAAATGGATGGTATATCATATATAAAGAATCATTAACATGTTATATTTATTATTTACATGAGTTAAACATCATTATTATACCCATCCAAATAATATTATATTGAATAACAATTACACCACGACGTGGAGACGGTAAGCCGTACGTACGCACGTATGGTGACATGTTATTCAAAGGGTGGATAGAATACTGAATATGATTGTACCATATTTATAATAACATCACAGTATATATATGATACTGGAGTTATTATTTTAGAATGGTAACAACAAAGGAAGAGGAAGTGGAAGAAGAAATGAACTTGGAAAAGGGTGGTGAAATCATTACCTCTTCTTCGGGTTCTTCCTTTTGATTTGATCAAAAGGGCTCTTAGGTTAGATTTCTGATCAAACTAAGGCCCATAGGTTGTATTGAGGGAAGTTGGGAGAGTATTTCGGCAGAGTTTGGCCGAACCAAAAGGCTTTTAAGGTGTGAAGAAATGAGAAGGAGGAGTTCCCTTTTATAAGAGGGGTGAGGGGCACCTTTGGAAAAGCTAGAGATATTAGTTTATAATAAATTCATATTCGGTTTACAATGGCTCAAAAGTTGACTATTAAAAGTTTAAGGTGGGGATGGGTCGAAAAAAACTCAAACAATAGAATTTAGACAGGTTTGGGTACTTATATTAACCTTATCTTTAAGTATTAACTCTAAGTTAATTAGTTTCACTTTTACAATGTCTCTTTGTATTTTTATATAATATGGTTAATAAACTTACTATATACATCCAAGAGACCCCCAAGTGGTCTATTAATGATGAAACTATCATTATATAAGTCTCTTGGCCGAACATTAGATTTTTAGGAATTTAATATCAATTAATAATATAATATTTATTTTAAGAACTCTTTTATGTCAATTTTGACACTATTCAATAGTTGATTTTTTTGAAACTCATAACAGATTGATTACTTCGAAAAAAGTAAATTAAATCAATCATAATATATCATATTATCCTATAAAATTAGTTTAATTCATTAAAAGTTTCATATTATATTTATTTGGGTATTTATAATATCAATTAATTTAATTTTTCACTATTTTAGTAATTACTGCATCATCATTGTGTCATAAATAAAATAAATTATTTAATGTCTAAAAATTATAAATAATATATCATTATGTAGTAAATCTTTTTATCTTTCTAATGAATATTTATAATCTAAAATCCAACATATATAACCCTATTTAATAATTGTTTTTCTAAAAGATATATGCTTGTGTCATTTTTGTATTCATTTTAACTTAATTAAAATAAAGTGTCCCTATCACCTACAAGTGGCACCATGGGGTCCCAAAATCGACCCAAAGATGACTATGGTCGAACATGTATCAACCAATAAGTCTAGGACACGTTTTAGGGTAATTTAGTATTATTATAATATTATTTTTTAACCCTTATTTACCAGATTTACCCTTAACCATGGTAAATAAAATATTTACCACAGTAATTATTCAAAATGTCTAAAAATAAAAGTTACCTATTTACACAATTTGGACATCCTGATTCCAAATATGGAATCCATTTTTCTAAATTCAAAACACATAAGTGGCAGAAATTAATTTAAAATTAATTCCCGCTGTCAAAACAAAAAGCGTGTTTTTAAGAGATAATAACTATCAAAAGATTGACACTTGTTTATGTTCGGTTTAATTATAAATTATGTCCAATGACCAACATTATATTAAATGGTAAAAATATATTCTAAATATACTTTAAAACCACTCAAATTCATAATTTATCACTATTAATTATTTTGATTAAAAAAGTTGTTTTTAATTAAAATTTAGTAATTTTCACTATTCATCAAAATATGAAAGTTATCCGAAAAGTACCAAAATTTCACCTTAGGCTAAATTCGATATTCTGAATCTAGAAATGAAGTCCATTTTAAAATATAAAATATATATAATTTCGAAAAGTAGGTATTACTATTCATAACGGCTAGTTTGATTGGTTATGGTGTGTTAGAACTCGGTGTTGCGTACAACACACGCTATCGCATTATTCAAAGAGAAGCGTACCGTAGAAGCTTGGGGTGTTACAATATACATATGTCACAAACTCTCCACCGAACTCTACTCCCTGATAGTAAGTAAGTGTGTGGACTTCATGAGTCAGTCAACTATTATCCAGATAGAATCATGTCCCTTCACTATCCATGGAATCCTTGTCCCAAAGTCCATGGATATGTCATCTCATTTCCAATTTGGGATTTCAAGAGGCTACAACAAACCTGCTGGAACCTGGTGCTCAGTCTTCACCTAATAATAGGTAAGGCATCGTAAAACAAACTCATCCATGCTCCATCTCATGTTATCCCACTAAAAATATCACTGAAGGTATTTGTACATCATTACCACGTTGGGATGTTCATCTAAAGGAGAAGTGTGTAACTCCCTCATCACCTCCTCCTATATCGTGACTAGGACCACCGTCCGTCCCTAGAAAATAATGACATGATTATCTCCTTCTAAAAATCCACCAAGTGAATCTTTTGAGGATATATGGTCACACAAGACCTCACAGACAATGTCTCCCAACTGGGAATCTCTCACACTCTGAAGGAATGGGTAATTCAACACCATCGACTGAAGAAAAGTTGCACTCTCTTGCTCTATTAGGGTCAGTTGTAAGGAAGTCAATTGCTCGGATGCCTCCTACACCAAACTATCCCAGTACTTTCTACCAAGGTAATCTATATCCATGTTGTACTTCCCTAGATTATAGACTACCTCAAATTTATAGTCTTGTAGTAACTCCAACCAACGTCATTATATCGGGTTCAAGTCTCTCTGTGTAAAGACGTACTTGAGACTATGATGGTCTGAGTAAACCACAAATTACTCTCCCAGAAGATAGTGCCTCTACATCATCATGGATAAGACTACCACTGTCATCTCTATTTCATGATTCACATAGTTCTACTCATGGGGTCTTAACTACCTCGACCCATATGCAATAAATGCATGTCTCTGCATCAACATGCAGTCGAACCCAACTTATGAGTCATTGCACTACACTGTGTACTCCAAGCCCTCCTCTAATAGTATCTACACAGGAGCACTCACCAAACTTAGCCTAAACTTCTTGAAGGCCCTTCGGAACTACTCATTCTAGGTAAATGGTTTCCCTTTCCACATTAGGGCGGTCAAAGGGGATACAATCCTAGATAAGTCTACCACAAACCTATGGTAGTATCCCGCCAAGAAAAAAAAACTATTCATCCCTAAAATGATCTTGGATGTCTCCCAAGAAATCACTGTATTGATATTTTATAATTCCATGGCCAAACCATGCTCAAAAATGACATTCCCCGTGAATTGAACTTAGTGTATCCAGAACTGGCACTTTGAGAGCTTGAAATAAAGTTGGTTCTCCTGAAGTAAATCAAGGACCATCCTCAAGTGATATGAATTCTCATCCTCTGACACAAAGTATATGAGTATGTCATTGATGTAGACAACCACAAACTGGTCCAAGTATGACTGGAATATTTGGTTCATCAAATCCATAAACATGGTAGGGGAATTTTTCACACCAAAGGGCATCATTAGGAACTCATAGTGTTTGTAACAACATTGGAATGCCAGCTTCATAATATTAGCCTCATTAACTCTCAACCGGTGGTATCCAAACCTGAGATCGATCTTCAAGGATCATCTCATTCCTCACAACTAATCAAAGAGATTGTCAATCCTCAATAAGGGTTACTTGTTCCTTATCATGGTTTGCTTTAGGCGATGATAATCCACACAAAGACACAAGCTCTCATATGAATTTTTCACGAAAAACATTGGAGCTGCCTAGGGGGGGCACACTGGGCTTGATAAAAGCCTTCTCTCAAAGGTCCTATAACTACAACCATGTATCATAGAGCTCATTAGGGGTTATCCGATATGCCACAAAAGATATCAGAGTAGTCTTGAGATGCAATTCAATGAAAAACTCCATATCCTTCCTTAGAGGTAGTCCCAAAACGTCCTCAGGGAATACATTCATAAAATCCTCTATGACTGAAGGAATACAAACTCCTAAAGTTCCTATTGCACTAAGGGATACACTCTCCAATTGATGGGTAATGGGATGTAGCATCTTTCTTTCAAAACCCACTCATCCCGCCATGAGATCTCTCTCACCCGTATAGAAGAATCTTATCCCATTAATACGAAGGCATTTAACTCATCTGCAGGGACAATAAATCTAGGCTCAGACCATGGATAACTAATCCATACCCAATATGACACCATAGGGTTCCATCATGATGACAAAAATGTCCCACATGAACCTATATCCACCAAATGATATCTCACACTGTCAGCAGATAAACGATATAGAAGAAGTGTTCCCCATAAGAACCTCAAGACGAAGCTGCTAGGATAAAGCCTCTACTATGAGATCCATATCTCACACCATGAGCATATGTATGAAGAAATAACTTGTACTAGTTTCTATTAATACTGAGGTAAGAGTAGAATAAACATATATCTTACCTCTAATCATCTTATGTGTCGTTGGGTCATAAGCGTACATAGCTTGCAGCTATCTGTAGCCCTGCCCGCTAGCTCTCTTATCCTAATGTGGTTTGCTTGGTGGTGGTGGTGGAAGAATATCATAGCATCATCCACCACCCACATATCCTCTTCCTGGAGATCCACCTTCTCCTCTACTAGCCCCTCCTCCTTGGGGGCCTCCATGTCCTCTCCTGGTAGATCCCTGATCAAAGTGTTAAATATGTCGTGGTGATTTTTCTACTATCTGTCTGTGCTTATCATCACATCTGGTTAGTAAATCATGTTCCATATGACCTCTACCATCACAATCATAGCACCATATCTCTCTAAGATACCTCAGTCCTCTATTTTTTCCATAAACACGTGCTCGAGCTTAACCCTAGGAAGATCTAATGCATCGAGATCCTTTCAATTGATATCTACTAGATGCTACAGATTAATCATCTCTATAACACCCAATGCCATCTTAAGATGCCTGAAATCCCTCTTATAGGAAATTATAAATCACAAGTTCCCACTTCAATACCCCATTATAGGTGGGAATGCACAAGGATACCACACTAGCATGGATATCTTTGTGGAGTCCCTGGTCAAACTGTTGTGCTCGGAATTAGTCACCTCAAATCATGTCAAGGGAGCACCATGTATGGTATGTGAACCTCAAATTATACTCATCCACTATCATCTCTCCTAGTTGTAGATACAGAAGCTTCTGAATATAGACTGAGTGTAAGCAGGAGGGGTAGTACTCCTCATGAAATTGCTGCTGCAAATTGATCCATGAGTGTGTCGACTCATCATTCATATGGGTAACAAGACTCCACTAGAACTCAGTTGATCTTTAGAAAAGGATAGTTACCATCACAACCACCTAATCTGTTAGTGTATGGATAATCCTGAAAACACATACTACTGAATCTAGCCAATCCTCCTCTTTCTAGGGATCTGGTTCACTATGTAGCCTCAATAGCCACTAGATTTGGAACTCACAGAGTGTGCTAATATTGCATATATACTCAGCCTTCTCTATTGGTATGATATGTTGCTCAACATGTGGGAGTTCTACTACCTCTCCACCTAGAGGAATGATCACATAGTATGGACCTTGAACTAAGGCCTCATCACTCATCAGATCGTTGTCACAATCCGAAACTAGTATCCTAACTGGTTTTCATCACAGAGGCATCCTGAAAATTTAATCAAGACATAGCACGGTTAGATGAGAATATATATATATATATATAATGGGGATCTGAATTAAGAAGGATAATCAAAGACTAAATCCTATATTTTTCATGTACCATTTATCCCTATAATCAATGTCTCGGTATGCTGATTCGACAAGTATGTAGTTAAGGTCATGGTGAATGGATATGTCAGCTACTCATACCATCACTGGGTTCCCTAGACTAAGAGATACACTCGATACACTTTGACATTGTTTCCATAAATCCCAACCAAATCCTAATAAGGGGACTAATCCAAACACCATCCCATGGAATGAACTACTCTGATACCAATCTATCACAGCCCAACCCGACAGGTCTCAAGCCGTAACTACCCCAAGCCCATCTCCATATACCAGGGGGTGGCGATAAGCACTGAAGGTATAACCTAAATGGGAGTTCTTTACCTAATGTACATGTATGCACACACCCGACCATATTAATGCATAAGTGCATATTAATAAGAATAAAAAGACCCAACAACTAGAATATGAACCAAGCATGAAAAACCTCTAGGGTGTACAAGAGTACAATAGTGCAAACTAAAAAGTAAAGAGGAAAAATACACGTCTAACTAGAAAGATGTCCCAACCTGACAAAACTAGAAATTAAAAGTGTTGAGAGATCCTAGATCCTACTCTCTGAGCTCTGAGAACCGTACGCAGTCCAATGCACCATATATCCTTATGCTCCGCTATAGTCACTATTGACCTGTTCGTCATCTATATAAGACATGACATGTGCAGGAAAAACCCATACAGAGGTGAGTATATAGATACCTAGTAGGACACCTTAAAATATAAAGGGGAAGTATTAAGATACATGATAGGAATAGATAGACAGACATCTCAACCCAAAGAAAGAGAGTAAAAGATCCAACGACATGGATACAGATATATATATATATATATATACTCAAACCAAAGAAACTCAAATGAGAGAGAAGGGGATATCCAACTCATAGTTCATCCCAGGTAAAGGGTGTCATCGGTTCTAGAAGTCCATCAACAATGCCCAATATCTCATGCATCTTCCCAACGGAAAACATCAAAGTCAAGACACGCCTTGTAATTATGCCACACAATCAAGGGGGCGATCTCTAAATAGAGGACCCGTGATCTTGTATAATAGGAGGGCACCACTCAGTAGATATATAGAGAACCCTTCTCTGTCCTGGCAGAAGGGTTCCACTCTAGTGGTCGAGGACTCATGCCATGTCTTCAAAGAAGGGTTCCACTCAATAGTTGATAGAGGACCCATGCCCAACCCAGCTGGAGGGTTCCACTCTAGTAGGTGGTAGACTAATCACGCTTAGAATAGCTAGAGGGTGTCAATATAGTAGTTGAGGACTCATACCTTGTTACAAAAAGAGGGTGCCACTCGGATAGTAGGTAGAGGAACCATGCCCTGCCCAATAAGAGGGTGAAACTTCAATAGTCAGTCAAGGACCCATGCCCTACCCAATAGGAGGGTGTCACTTGAAGAGTATATAGAGGACCCATAACCAACCCAGCTAGAGGGTGTCTCTCTATAGATACGTAGAGGACCCATGCCCTATCCTAGTATGAGGGGCCACTTTAGAAGCCTTCGGTGATCCTCCGTGATCATTGTTGTCATCAAGCATCACCTAAATAAGTGTCATGCCCGGAACATCTCGCATCATATCTCAAAATCCACTATGGAGGTCACCATTGGTTCTATGTGGAGAATCACTTAGTATGGGATACTCTAGGGCTAAAAGCTGAGTCCAAACTCCTCAAAATAAAATAAGTGGTACGCAACATGTAAGGGAACCCACATGACTTTTGGTCCTGCTCCATTGCTTAACAATGTCCCTACAAGTACACGACTCACTACCCATGTCCATACATGGTGTGTAAAGGGTCTAAATGGCATGTCTGAGCCACCCGGGGTCCCACCCATGCTCTATGGTTGTGTCCATGTACTTTTCATGTGTCAGTGTACTTTGGCACACGGCGTGTGCCTAGTCATTCATGTGCTCATGTACTCCTAGAGTACACTCTGAGTCACCAGCACATGTGTCACATGGTGTGTGGGGTCCCACATGGTGTGTGATACTTATCTCATCCAAAACCCAAGCCATTGTAGCCAAGGCCCTACACACCATGTGTTCTTTGGACTACATGGTGTGTAGTTGCGATTTTCGCAGAAAGTTAGATCTACACTCGGGTGTTCTAGATTCAGCTTCCCCACCACAGATCTTGCCTCCAACCACCTGAAATCGGCAGATCTCGTGCTCGTTCACCATTTCTAGCCATCCAATGGCTGAAAAAACGATTATGTTTGGGTTTTTCGCTTTTCACACGCACCATTGTTGCCTCGCACACCTCTCATCGCCACCAAGTCCCAGTTTGGATCCCATATCAACAAACCATTCACTTTAAACCCACAAAACCTCCGATTTCATCCCTAATTTGGTGCTTTTCTTGTCATACGTGATTCTACTACAAATCTGGGGGTCTGACCGAGCTCGGTACCACCTGGAAACATCGATTCATGGCTTTGTAGCACAATGGAAAAGAATGTTAAGAATTAGAGGGAGAAAAGCACCAAAATAAAAGGTTTAACATTTGTTGGAAAAATGTTCTTGACCAACAGATACAATTGGGAGATTTGGGTGATAAAACAATTGAATAAACAAATAATTGGTACATGGGTGCATGCAACATCTAGAAATTAGTGCAGATCAAAGAAATGGTTGATCATGCCCAATTAATTTAATAAATAAGGTAATAATCCACAAATGGACAAGTCTTACCTAGAGATTGGATCATTTATCATTGAAGAATGCACTTGTCAATGATTGAGAGGGGTTGTTGTGTTTGTTGTGCTTCAATCTTCTTCAATTTGGAGGTTCATCGTCGTCTGATTCGATTCGCCAACAGAATGAGGAAAAACACCTCTCAATTCTCCCAGGGTTTATGTGGCCAAATATGGGAAAATATTCATAACAGAGTATTAATAGGTAAAAATAATTAAGTTAATTAATTAAACTAAATAAATTTAATTATTTATTTTAACCGAAAGCATCCACCCGCGGATGCCTTTATCTGAATGCCCTACGCCAACCTATTTTAGGTTTCACCTAGGGTAAACATTACATTCTGGACTCAACCGTGGTCTCAAATTTCTGATATGATATTTTGTTTAAGAGTTATCACATTTTCTTTAATAAACAGTGTTCATGTAATATAAAATATATTTAATATTTTTATAAAATTAATTCTGGGCACACTGGGCATCAGAATTGCACGTCATCTCAATGTTTGGATTCGAAAATATATATAGAAATATTTCAAAAGTAAAAAATTGGGTCTCTACATGGTCATTGAAAAAAAATTATCGTCTCACTTTTACTTAATGTGTGAGAGTCAGAGACAAATATGTTTTGTTTCCTTTATTTGTGGGAGCTAACTCCAAATGTATTCCCTTGGTTATTAAGTCCAGTCTTGCATGCTATCTATATTTTTTATTTCCTTTTATATTTAATAATTTTCCAATTATACTATCACAAATGTTTTTCTCAGTATGAATAGAATTAATGTTATATTTTACATATAAAAATATCCAATAAGGTATATCAAATAAAATGGATCATTTCTTCCATGTATTTGTTTGATGTCCAAAAATTCTTTTCTTTCTAAATGTGACTTCAATGTTCTTCACCTTTTTGTAATATTCTTCACCTAACAATGGTTATGAGGAAAAATAATACTCTTGTGAACTGCTAAATTCCTTTTTTAATCTTCAATAAGGATGATCCATTTTCAAAAATCCCTTATGTCCCATGTACATTTTTTTCATACATTCTACAATTGATGATATGAAGTCCCTAATTTGAAAATTGGATAAGATTTAAATCCTTTAACAATGCATCCAGATAAGTTTTCATATGTAAAAAATTCATTTATAATGAACATTATCATAGAACGTAAAAGAAAATACTCTTTCTTGTATACATTAAATACTATAACACTTGTCTCCCATAGAAATTTCAAATCAGCAATTAATGGTGATAGATAAATATCAATATCATTTCTAGGCTATTTTGGACCAGAAATCATCAAGATAATCATCACATATTTCCTCTTTATAGATATATGTAGGGAAAAGTTGAAGACAACCAACATAACAAGTTGTGAACTATGTTGGCTATTGTGGCTCCGATATGAATTCATTCCATCTGTGCACAAACCCATTCTAAGATTTCTAACTTCATTTCCAAAATCATAAATTGTTTGATCAAATGTTTTATATTGCGGTGAATTAGTAGGGTGATGTAGGTTTATATCATATATGTGCTCATATGTATGTCATCTTATCCTCTTTGTATCATTTGAATTTTTAAAGAGACACTTCAAACGAGAAATTATTGTAAGATACCATATTGCTTTAGCGGGAGGTTTGGTTCATGTTCTTGTGAATGAATCATGGTTGGATTTGTCATCCATTTTATATCGTGATGTCTCACATTTAGAATATTCAAATAAACTTTCATATTCCTTCCTATACAGTACACAGTAATTAGGGAAATCATGTATCTTTTTATACTTTAATCCCATTGAACATAATATTTCATTGCCACATAATTGGAATTTGGAAGCTCATTGCCTTATGGAAGTATCCCTTTTAAAAGTTCAAGTAATTTAGTGAAAATTTTATCACTCCAACCATATCTTGCTTTCAATCTAACTAATTTCAATACTGTCAATCACACTATAAATTTAGTGTAGCCTAAGAACAGTGCTTTCTCAATATCTTTGTATAATCATTCAAAACTTGTTGTTTTTTAAATGGTTTCAACACCTACATCATGAATTAATTATTCAAGATGATCATTTATCTCATATTGAACATCTTCATCATCATTAGATATTGACTTGTTTTTTATTTCACTATGCTAGATTCATCATATATAATCATGACTAAAACCATAGTAAATTAAATGGTATTTGATTTCTCTATATCATAATTTACTCATATTCAAACACTTCACGCATGGATAAAAAATCACATCTTTGTTTTCAAGATTTTTTTAGAAAATTCAAAGAAATTTTCAACCCCTTTCTCATATTCATCGCTAGTTATTCGTGCATTTATCCAATTGCGATCCATTAATTACTTAACAAATCACAATATAATAGATGAATATATTAATACATATAAACATATATATGAATAAATAAAATTAAAAGATATAATAATATAAATATATAAACATGCATAAATTTTTAAAAAATATTTTTTATCTTAAAAACAATTTAAAAATGAAAAACAATTTACAACCAGAAAACAATTTTTAATCAAAAGTAATCATAACGAGAAAAAAAAACTTATAAATGAAAAAAATTAAGAAAAAAACAATTTCAAACACAAAAAAAATATAATGATAAAAAAATTATAAATATAAACAATTATAAATATAAACAATTACAACCAAAGATAAATTACAATCACAAATAATTTATAATCACAAAAAAAATTATAAAATTAAACAAATTTTAACAACAAAAATTTATAACTAATAATAAGATACATACAAACAAATAAATGGATGAATTCAATTTATAACTAACAAATAATTAATTAATCTTCCAAAGATAAAAAAAAATAACTTACAAAATATAGAGGCCAATAATGGAAAATAGTTAATTAATTCTGATGAATGCACTTAAGGGCAGTGAAAACAGGGAGAACAATGTATGATTGAAGAGAAATGTTTTAAAAAATGAAGTAGAAAATTGAATGAAAAAAAACCTTGGACCTTGATTATTATTTGAGAAAATTAGGGTTTCCATGGAATGAATAATGTTGAGGGTCATGTAAGAAGGATGAAGGATATAATATTATGGAGAAACAATGTAAAAAGAAATTGAAAATCAAAGGAATGTGGAAGAATGAGCGTCAGTTGGGTGTCGTTGTGAGTCAAGAGGATGAGAGTTTCAGATACATTGTATCAAAAAAATGAGGACAAATCTGTGGGAATTAGATTTTTTAAATCCTTTTAATGATAATTTTATAAAAAAAATTGATGTTAAATGGTTCCCATGTCACTTTTAACGTCAGTTATAAAGAATTTGATGTTAAAAGTCTGATGTTAAATTGTATTTTTCTACTAGCGTGTGATCCTTAGGCATGAACCCATTTGAGGTAGGTGGATTCTCCCTCATTACACTTTCTCTTACAACTTTAAGGCTTCCTATTTTCTAAATAAAATGCTTCTTCTTTTGACTGGATTTCTTGTTAAATCCTTGTTGGAAACTCTCTCACTGGTTGGTCTTTAAATCTTGAGTTGTGGGTGATGCCCATAGTGTGTTCGATCGAATGATTCTTATGATTTTTCAAAAAAAGAAAGTTTTTTGGTGTGAGAACTTGGCATGGACATGGTTGGAATGTGTTCATATGCATATAGGAAGAGCATTGTGAGTAATACATGGTCATGATGCTAATTATGGGGCACTCTGGATTATGCTGCCAAGTGACGGCTTGGGACAAAAGGGATGAGTTTACACCCGTGAGTTGGACTGTTCAGAGGTCCTGATGAGACAAGATATGCATTGGGTTTGTGCATTGTATGGGTATGTGGGTTTATGCCAAGAGTCTAACGAACCAACCCGAGTCAACCTGACACATCACTTGAGCTGGCTTGACATAAGGCTTGAAGCGTGTTCTCGATCACCACGAGCTGGAAACAAGCACATAAGCATCAACATACAAACCATGAGAAATATTTTTCCATGAAAACATAACAAAACATTTCTCATGCATAACAATATAAATATAACAATCAAATTATACCAAGTAAGAAAAGGTACACATCCATGAGATATAACAAAAAAATTCGGGTTAGTCCTGGAAGAAAAAAAAACCAAGACCAAAACCAAGTATTCATGTGACTATCTATCACCTCCATCCTAATCTAATACGAAGGAATTATCAACCATGAGAAGCCACCATGCCACATGACACCCTTCTCTTTACCTGTATCCTGAAAAACCATGACTATAAATTCCTAAAGGAAAAAAGGTAGGGTGTGAGCACTAAAACTCGGTAGGATACCACTAAAAAATCTATACAAAGTCCTTAACTATGAAATCGTTAGTTTGAACTTTAAAAAACTGGATTTTTTAAATCAGTTCATATGAAAACACATTTTCATAAGACAACCCTTTGATTTTACTTTTCAAAACAATCCATATCCCAAGCCTTAAGAACATGGAGGTAAACCATGCTTGATTAAATAAAGGGAACTAACCAAGCAATTTGTGCATGATTAAACAAGTGGGCAAGTAAAGCACAATCATCCATGTAATTTATACTAACAATGTGCAAGTGGACCACAAAATAGGGCCTACCATACTAGGATATATAAGGTATCTAACTAGCATTGTGAATATTAGGTCCCAACAAAGATATGTATCCCAATGTCTTCCCCAAGTGCCAAAGGTTACCATTACATTCAAGAGAATCTAAGCCCAACATTTTCAATTATTCTTTGTGGAATTTTATCAAACACTTAAAGTTCATAAAAACTGTTTTCAAAGAAAACCCTATTTAAAACATTTCCCATTGCCACTAATGACCATGAAAAAATATGGAATTCAATTTAGCCCTTAACAACATCAAACCAATCATTTTCATTTTCCAAAATCAAAGGATTTCATAAGAAAATTCAAGTTTCCATGAGAAAGAATCCATTAGATAGAGACACCTACCTTTCTAGCAAAGGAAACATCAATGCATTCGAGTTTGGTGATGAAAAACAAAGAGATTTGGTCCTTATAAGTCTAGATCTACAAATAACGTCATTAATTTCCCATCAAACCCTCAAGATCCGACAATTACAGGATAGATCAAGAGAAGATATAGAGAAAATAGGAGAAACTAAGAGGAGATTCATACATACCTTCAAGAGATCCTCTCAAATTGATGAAGAACGTCCAAGGAATTAAAGAGAGAACCTTTTAGAGCATCAATAAGATGCTGGTTCGAGCTAATGAGGGATTTGGAGGAGCTTAGAGTTAAAAATGACCAAGGACATCAGGGTAATTTTCCATTTTAAAAAGTTTATATTGGGTCGCACAATTAGGCCGTATTGTTAGACATACCGTGTGATAACTATGTGGTAGCCATTGTCCCTTACAAACTAAGTCACACGGTTTCCTGGAAATAGCCGCACGGTTTGAAAAATCGTATGCAAGCCATGTAAAAACCTCTGGACCTAACCCCAAACATCTGCACGGTTTTCACAGACACTTTCACAGTTAGACAAACTGTGCTTGAACTATGAAAATTGTCTTTGGAACCAATAGAGCCACATCGTACGATTATTGCACGGTTACCTCTAATTGTGTGCCTAAATTGTGTGTTTGGTTTGTTTCCCTTGAAACTCCAAATTTTCAACCCCCAACTCCTGAGAGCCTCTAGAACCTCAAAAGTAATGAATCAAACTCAAAATTAAACATACATGTGACTTAGAGGGCATCACAAGGAGTATGCTTTAGTGTGAGTTATTTCACTGTTTTATGCATATTTATCTTGATCATTAGTTTCCTTACTTTGTACTTGTTTTATATTATAAGTGTGAGATAATTTTTTCTTGTTTTAGTGGCATGTTTGGGAAGTCTCGAGGTTTTCCTATTGGGTTGTATACTCACCCTCTGCATATGCACCTTGGTGTGTATGCTAATGTTGATGTTGTTTATCGTTATACAAGTAAGGGGAATATTTCACACTTTACTAGTGGAGAACTATGATGCTGCAGTCATGGTTGATGAGAGTCAGAGCTTGAAGCTTGCCTTGTTGTAGAATAGTCATGGTGTCACCTTAGTGTCTTGAGTCTTGCATGTCTTAGAATTATAGTTTCTTATTTTATATTGTCTTCTGCTGCTCCCCTGATTATCGTCTTGTTATGCTGTTGGAGTTTGTTCTGGTATCATACAATGCATCATTTTATGTACCTTCATTGTTGTTTTCTATAGGTTGTTTACTTATGGGAAAATCATCCCCTATGATTTAGTTAAGTCATTGTCATTTATTGTCTGCCTTTGGTGTCCATGAGACGTCACCTAAGGTTATTGACATTTCGATTATACCCAAGCTAATGGGTTGGGGTCATGATGTTACAAATTGTATCATCTAGTTTTATTCTCCTTTCATTTAGAATAAAAATTCAGAGTTTTACTCATATTTTCACTAAAATATGAATAATTTTTCAATCTACAGATTTAACCATAATTTGCTAGGTGTTGCATCACATGTACGTTGGGAGCGGTTGACACATACACTTGCTCAGACATGCGTATGTTTTCTCTATGACACTTGTTTCGGCTTGATGACACTTGCACCCGGATGAAACAAAGCTATGCTCAGTTGAAACACACCTACGCTGACATGTCTTTGCCAGATTCTTCTAGTCTGTTGAGGTTCACACGTACGCACATGCAAGATGACACCTACGATGATTCTTAAACACACGTACACTGTCACGACCTGACCCTACCCGGGCTCGAGCCGCAACTACCCCAAGCCCGCCTCCATAGGCCAGGGGCTGGCGACCAGTGCCGAAGGCACAATAACTCGGGGAGACCTTTTCCTAAGTACATGTACACACACACACAGAGAAAACTCAATGCAGAAGTGCAGAGTAAAAGAAAAGACAAGTAAAGAAAAAGGGCAACTGCTATATATATATACCACAAAAGTGCATCGACCTCTAAACAGTACAAGGTGCAAGATGAAGGTAACTGAAAAAGAAAAGGGGCAAAACACGCACCCAACCAGAAAAGATGCCACAACCCGGCAACATGTAAACAAAAGAAAAAAAGCCGGAAGGGGTCCCCCACCTGGGACCTAACCACGACCACCGCACGCGGTCCAAGCTCCTAAACTCCTAAGCTCCACTGAAGTCACGACCAACCTGTCCGTCGTCTGCAAGGGCACACCAAGTGCGGGCAAAGCCCAAGCAGGGGTGAGTATAAAAATACTCAGTAGGATACCCCGAAGGCTTGAGGGATCAACAAAGGAGGTACTGAAGGGTGAGCAGTAGAGCGAACAGGAAAAGTAGAGGAGTACAACTGAAAGGCAGTAAGAGTAATAATAGAGATTCCAGCTCAACCCAATAAGAGAAAGGAGGTAGACTCGTCCAGACACAAGGAGCTGGAAACGGTGAGAAGATGAACTTCTCGTCGAGTCTTCTCTACCTATAGAAGGAGAGTAGACTCGTCCAACCACAAGAATCTAGACACGGAAAGCACGTGGCATACCCCGCGCGTCTTTGCCTCTCCTGGAAGAAGAGTAACCAAACCCAAGAAGTGGGTACTAGAACAAGGTATATACATATCCTTATGCTCAGCAAGAAGCCCGAACAAGCTCGTAAGAGGATCTCCATCACGTAGCTCATCCCAAGAAAGTGAGTAGCCAACAGTCTCAAAAGCAAACTCCATCGATACCCAACATCCCGCACGTCTGCCCCGAACTGCAAGCCAAGGGGATCAATCGCCACACTTCGACATTATCCGCTTTGGGTGGCACTGACTCGCCCACACGGTTTTAGATCACGTCACAAGAACGCGTCTCGGTGGGGAAAGCGCCCCTCATACTTGAGAGTTCTAGGGAAAGTCAAGCCACGCCTCGTCACTGCCCTGTAGTCGAGAGGTCTTCTCAAGTCAAAGTTGTCACAAAACTAACCCGTATAACCAAGGGTCCCACTCCGGTAATCACGGAGGAAATCCATAGGCTAGCCTAGTAGAAAGGACTAAACCTGGAATGCCAACAGGTGTCCCACTGCCCAGCCCAGCTGGAGGGTAATTCATAATACATCATCCGGCGACCCACTTCCCAGCCTCCACTGGAGGGTAGACCTTAATACATCATCAGGCGACTCACTGTCCAGCCCCGCTAGAGGGTAGACCTTAATACATCATCAGGAGACCCACTGCCCAGCCCCGTTAGAGGGTAGACCTGGAATAAGTCGACAGGCGACCCACTGCTCAGCCTTGCTGGAGGGTAGACCTAGAACTAGACGACGGGCGACCCACTGTCCAGCCTTGCTGGAGGGTAGACCCTAAGAGGTCGTCGGGTGACCCACTGCCCAGTCTCTGCTGGAGGGTAGACCCTATGTGCGTCGGGTGACCCACTGCCCAGTCTCTGCTGGAGGGTAGACCCTAAGAGTGTCGGGTGACCCACTGTCCAGTCTCTGTTGGAGGGTAGACCCTAGAAGCCGATGAGTAACCCACTGTCCAGCCCCGCTGGAGGGTAAAACTCAGAACTGCTCTGGCCATCTCCACCGGAGGGTACAACACTGGCCAACCGAACACGGAGTGGGTATCGTGCAACCACCCAACTCCAGAACAACTCACCCAAAAGAGGTTCAGTGCCTGCTCTATCATTGGGTGTCACTAGCACCGCTACCAGCCGATCCATCGAGAACGAAGCCAGGGGGAGACCACTCAACCCTGCTGGTCAAACCAACGAGCATCGAGCCAGGGGAAAAACTCCACCATGCTGGTCAAACAAATGAGCACATAGGGAATCTATGTCGTGAGAGGTCAAAGTACGCAAAGCAGAGCATGACACGCACATGGGGCCCACACGACGTGTGGCCCCAAGTCAACCCCAACCGAACGCACAAACGTTCTCAGGTACAAACAACCACATGTACCTCCAAACGCTCCCGTATACTCCCAGAGTATACCACGTTCCAGCCCAAGGGCTATCGTGCCCATGGCACCCAACGTCAATGCGAAGGCGTGACGTAACAACTCCAACCTGCCACCTCAACGGCTGAGGCACAGCCAACCTCATCTCTTCACCCTCACCGGAGCGCACGCGATCACACGCCAAGGGGCCTCTACAAACACGGTAGAAGAACCGCCCCCGGGGCACCTTCACATTTCCATATTTAACAAGATCGTGCAAGAGGCTCCGCACAACCAAACAGATCGCACCGTTGTAATCCTCGCGGAAAAACACGCGAGATCGACTACTTACTCGCCTCAAACGGATATCCGACGGAAAAGTCACCAACACCGCCTCACGCCCGAACGACGTCCCGTGATCCTGAGCCTCGGCCCCGAAAACAGTCGGGCGCATCGCACCATTGTAATCCCCTCAGGAAAACACGTCTAAAGCACTACTCACATGAGTGCAACGGATATCCGGAGAAAAAGGTGCACTCCGGCGCACCGCACACGAGCGGTGCTTCGTGGGACCCGCAACCCGGTTCCGAAACACAACGAACGGATCGCACCGTTGCGATCCTCTCGAAAAGGCACAGAAGATTGACTATTCACTTGTCCAAAACGATCGACCGGTGATATAGATAGAAAATCACCGTCAACGCCCAAACGGCCCTCACGAGGCCCACACCATCATGCGGAATTAGAGTGGGCGGATTGCACCATTGCAATCCGCTCGGAAAAACATCCAGAATCGACTGCTCGCACGCCCCGAACGGACGCCCGATGAGAAAGTCGCTAAACGCTGCTCGCAGCTCGGAAGACGGGCCGTGGGGCCCACACCTCAACTTCGGCCTCAACGCCTGAAACCACCCTAGGAAGCTCTGCCTCGGTGCCAGGGTCCCAACGCCACTGACGACGCTTAATTCGGACGTCGGACGCGTCCGCGTCGTCCAAAACAAGTATTCCCGGGAAGCCCGCTAAGCTGCTCTGCGCACGTGTCGTGCCCCCGAGCCTCTCATCTCGGAAGTTAAAACTCCCGAAACCACCCCATAACGTCCGCCTCGACGTCAGGTCCGCGCCGCCGCAGATGGCGCGCAAAACGGACACCCGTAGCCCGAAATACGGGCGTCCAAAGATGGAAGGGGAGAATCCCCTTGGGCCGGCCCACTAGGACTGCGGCCCAGCCGCCTGGGTCCGGCCCAGCCGAACCCGCGGCCCGCCGCGCGCGGCCCGCCGCCTTGTGCGCGCTCACCTCGCCCGCGCGCCGCGCGGGCGCTTCCTCCACGGACCGGCCGACAAGGCCGGTCTTTCCTTTTTTTTTTCGTTTTCACGCGGAGCCCCGCCTGTGGCGAGCCTCGGTCTGCCGCCGGGGTCGCTCACCGCGACCCCTCCTCGCCCACACCGGCAAGGCGCCGCCCGACCGGATGGCCGACCTCCACCGCTGCCGCGCCTGAAGCCCGCGGCCGACCGCCCCGCTGCAACCGCCGACGACCGCCGCTCTGCCGAACCCTCGCGCTACCCGCTGCCCGTCGGACCGCCGCCGGAAAACAAAACCCGCAAACTTTGCGGGAAGTTTGCGAACACGTCGGGACTCGGATTTTAAATCCGAGAATTGCGTTGGGAAGCTCGGGATGAGTACTACCCAAATAAGAGCTTTGATCAAAGTTTTGACAGGGAATCGATAATGCAAAACGAGCTCAAAGTAGGTGCGGGAAATTAAAAATGAAACGCACGATCCTACCTTGTTGGGCTTCGCCCGACGCTTCACGGATGATCCGCCGCCGCGTCGTCGCCTTGTCGGAGCTTCCTCGCTGGAGATGGAGGAGGAGAGGGGAGGGGTTTCGCCAGGGGGTTCAAGGGAGAAGGGAAGGGGTGTTTGTTTATTTAAGGGGAAATTAATTAAATTTCAATTAATTAAAACCCCCCAAATTTAACCCGCGTCTGAAACATCCGACGGGGTCGAGGTTAAGCCTCTCTTAGGGTAAAAACCACCTCCTGAGCACAATGGTGGTCTCGGAATTTTAATCCGAGGCCCCGTTCAAAAGTTATTAAACTTAGCGCCCGAGGCCGCCAAATTACGAAAACGCCCCTGGGGCCATTTTTCACAAACGACCCACGCCCGCAAAAACTTACACCCCTCCTAGGGTAAACGGAACGCTCCGAACTCAAAGGTACCCTTGGTTTTCCAATCCGAGCCACCGTTTAAGAGATACTCGAGTTTAACCATTAAACGAATAAATTAATTAATTAATTTAATCGTTTAACGTTCCGAAAGCGAGCGAGGGGTCCAAACATCCCGCGTCGACAAGTTTTATGTCGTTCCTAGGGTAAACACCTCATTCCGGACCCATCCGCACACTCGGATCTATGATTCGGTGCACCGTTTAGGAGTTACCCCATTTATTTGGCGTTTCCAGTGTGAACGCACTAAAAAATTAATTTCGGCCGCTCCCGGGCTCGGAATCGTACGTCGTCTGAAGGCGCTGCTCTGGAATATCATCATGAATATTCCAAAGTCTTCTGCAGTAAAAACTGGGTTCTTACATACACAAACAACCAATGACACGTTCATTGAGGCAAAAAGACACTTACACTATCAAACCTTTGAGAATATTCCAGCACCAGTCCATACTTCACAAAAATCAAGCTCATATCCTGGTCAACTCATCTTTTGAGGCTTCTCAGCCACTTAAATGAACTTCAAGCATCATCCAAGGGACCCCCCCATCAATGGACGGTCGCTTCACTTGTCTTTAACAACTGCCTTATTAAACATGACATTTAGTGTTAACATCTACACATGCTAGCATCTTCCATCTTCCATAAAGTGTTGTAGACAACATTGTCACTTCTTCAATGCTTGTCTTTAACATGAAACACTTTCCACCGAAACTTTTTGAGATAGAAGAATTAGAAGTTTTAATGGAAGTTCCAATGGGAAATGCATGGAAGTTCAGTGAAATTCTAACTACATTAGCCTATGAATACACTCCCAAGAAAGTTTGCTAACAATTTATAATGACACTACAACTTTCATTGGTAATGACAATGCAAATTTCATCTGCAATTTCACTAAAAGTTTTACTACAAATAGATAAGTCATCTTCTTCTGCCATCAACGCCTCTTTTCTACAATTATATGAGATCGCGAGGAAGAAACATAACAACGCCTCAATAGATTGTTGAGCGGTACCAAATGAAAAACCAAAAACCCTTCTCCTGAAATACTACTACAGTCCAACGTCAACGAATAAGATTAAGAATCACTAGAATCATTGTATTCTTAGGGGAGAGGAAACCTGCCTTTGCGTTGGAGGATTGGAGGGAATGAAGTAGCGCCTTAATGGTCCGTTGAGCTGTACCATATGACGAATTGCCAAAATCGTCATAGAGAGGAGTCGTGTCTTTGCATTGGGAGGTTGGGGGAAAACAACAATGCGTTAATGTACCAAAAGAAGAATCACACATTTGCAGTAACTGACGAAGAATAGTTAGAATCGTCAGAATTACCACAAAGAAGAATTGCTCTTCGTCATAGAGTATATAGGAGAGAAGGTAAAACCGTTACAATATTAAAAAAACTGGCCAACTCTGTTAGTCGATAAAAAACACTTACTAGAATATCAGGAGACAATTCGAGTCTGAAAATCCAATCACGTCTGGTCTCAAAAATCTCAAAGGATTTACCCCGGTGCGATAATGACCGTAAAACCATATTTGTTAATTGAAAAGGAGAATGATAACATGATCGAAACTCAAAGTTCATTTCAATTAAGAGACCCTGCAATTTTATGAATATTAAAAAATTTAACAACCGAAGTCTTAACTCGTATTAAGGCTCCATTGTCATTCTCCCTGATTTGAAGGTTGGGTTACTGATGCACACACTGCATACCAGTTTTCTGCGGCAACGGTGGTAGAAATTGTCTGATAGCAACAGGGAAAACGTAGGGTCGGAGGCTTCGAAGAAAGGTCGAAAAATGATGGAAAAGAAAACCCTGGGTAACCCGAAGGAGGTGATCTCAGAGTCGCGCGTATTGACTTCGACTCTGAGTGTACTTTTCAAACCTTTATCGGGAGGGGGTCACAGACGATGCATACTGCAGCATCGGGGTTCCGAGTTCTTTTTTACCCCTTCTTCTCCCAATTCGCTAGGAAATTCCAAAATTTTCATTCATGGGCTTCTCGGAAACTACCCAAGTCAACCGGGGTTTTCATTGAATTCGTGGGTATTGCCTCTGATTCGTTATCTTAGGAGGTTTAACGATTGATTGATGAACCGGTTTTGATTGAGCCGCAGAGGCGAATGTGCACTTGATTTTGTGGGAATTACTCCTTTACCAGGTCAGCTTTGTTTTTGACCTTGATTTGTTGGTGATGGCGATTATTTTTTAGTACTGCTGCGTGGTCTCTGTTCTGGCAGGTGGTGTTGCGTGGTTCGCATCGACTTTTAGCTGAATCGAATAATCGTCCAGTTTATTTCTTATTTAGCGGAAGTGTCTGTTCTCCAACTGTTGTTTCTGATCTCACTTACTTCCATCTACCCCTCTGGTCACACTGAAGGGACGGATACAGGATGACTCAGAGGCAATGCCTCTTAGCAGAATTTATCTTCCTGTGCTTCTTGCCCTTCCTCTTTCATCTATCCGTCTTTGAAAAACGATTGCTGTCTCTGTGCATGTGGTTTATTATCCCACGAACACTTTGCCCTTACCGTCCAGATGAAATTGGATGCAGGTTGTATTTACAGAAAGTTTCCGGGACACATGGGTTTGGTGAGTTGAGTCTGACGAGCCGAGATCCTGCAATGGACCAGATGACGTAATACTTCACTGTTCTTTAGCAGCATAGTGAAAATGCCTTTGGATGTGATTATGTCTGGTCCCTCTGTACCAGCTTCAGAAGTTCTTTCGCAAGCAGTAGAGGGCATTCTTGAAGTTTTATTTGCTTCCAAGAATGTCTTAATCGAGAAGGAAAGTTTTTTGAAACTCTCTAGTTACTTGGAAAGAATCGTTCCTGTTTTAAACGAGCTGCGTGGAAGCTGCTTCAATCACCATGAGAGCTTATCTAATCCTCTCAACATTCTCAACCATGCCGTCAAAGTTGCCAAGCAACTAACCATGGATTGTGGAAAACAGAGCAAGGTGTATCTGTTGATAAATTGCAGGACAACAGTTAAGCGTTTAGAGGATGCAGCAAGAGAGATTGGGCGGGCTCTTAGTCTCATTCCTCTGACTTCAATGGATCTTTCTTCTGGGATAATTGATGAGATTGAGAAGCTAAGTGATATCTTGCATGCAGCAGAGTTCAGGGCAGCTGTTGCCGGGGAAGAGATTCTGCAGAAAATTGAGTCAGGGATACAGGAGAGAAATGTTGATCGTTCATATGCCAATAAGTTACTGGTTCTCATTGCAGAAGCTGTTGGAATCTCCACAGAGCGGCCTTCGCTGAAGAAGGAATTTGAAGAATTTAAGGGTGAAATAGAAAATGCACGGTTGAGGAAGGACCAGGCTGAAGCAATTCAGATGGATCAAATAATTGCTCTGTTAGAAAGGGCTGATGCTGCTTCATCTCCGGCAGAGAGAGAAGTGAAGTATTTAAACAAGCGAAACTCATTAGGCAGCCAACCATTAGAACCACTTCAGTCGTTTTATTGTCCAATCACACGGGAAGTTATGGTGGATCCAGTGGAGACTTCTTCGGGGCAAACGTTTGAGCGCTCTGCAATAGAGAAGTGGTTTGCCGAAGGGAATAAATCATGTCCCATGACAAAGGCTCCTTTAGACATATCAGTTCTGCGGCCTAACAGAACACTTCGGCAATCAATTCTCGAATGGAAAGACAGGAACACTCTGATTAGAATAGCTACAATGAAATCCAAACTCCATTCACAAGTTGAGGCAGATGTGCTTGATTGCTTAAAATGGCTTCAAGGCTTGTGTGAGGAAAGAGACATACATCGGGATTGGGTGGTTATGGAGAGCTACATACCAATTCTCATTGAGCGGCTCAAATCTAAAAATCGTGATATAAGGAATCACGTGCTTGGCGTTCTCTGTATCTTGGTCAGGGACAGTGATGATGCAAAGGTACATCTCACACTAGCAATGCCTGTATCTCCTTGCCCGGTGTACTGGTCCGCTGTATTAGAGTCTTTTATTGATTTGGTTGTATGTTTTCAATTTATCTCTAGTGGATTAAGCCAACGAGTATTGTGTTTAAGATTTGTTTATGGTTTAATTGGATGCACCATGTATAATAATGTGTTTTTATAGGATTTGTTGAATCGTATTTATTGCTCGTAAGTTCATATGGGTTAATTCGGCTTAGTATTGCAGTCTGTCATAAAAGAGAATGCATTCAACTACTTAACAAGGGCTTGCTAAAATTATCTTGGCCAACTAAATTTAGATTAGATTGTCCGACTTGCTTGCCCCATCTTTTGGTATTGTATGGATTGCCTCTTTTATAACCAGAGCACAATTGTGTCCATTTTTCTTCTGTTTTCTCCCATAAAGGTAGTGCCCTTTTTTAATCTTTCTGAAATTCATATGGTTCAGGAAAGGATTGCCAAAGTTGAAAATGCACTTGATTTGATTGTTCGTTCTCTTTCACGTCGTCCAGAGGAAGGGAAATCAGCCGTACTATTATTAAATGAATTATCAAGCAATCATATTGTACGGGACTGCATCGGGCCGGCTCAAAATTGCATACTTCTCTTGATAACATTGTCTGGCAGTGATGACGTGGAGGCTGCTAGAGTTGCAACAAAGCTTTTGGAGTGTCTATCTTTCTCTGTTGAACATATTATTCAAATGGCGAATGCGAATTACTTTAAACATCTTTTGCATTGTCTTTCTTCAGGTTTGTCTTTGAACATGCCGAAAATGAACTTCTTAATTGGTTTAAATTTCTGCCTGACTGTCAATGGCACGAGTCAAAGGATTACATGGTGATCGTAGATTCCGATTTTGTTTTCTTTATTATTGATTTGATTTTCAGATTAGACACAGATTCGTTTTTGATATTCAGGATAAATGGAAAAAAATAAGAATTGAGGAGAATTGATTGTTATATTCCAAATAGAAGATCTATGGTTTGCCTCAATTGTCATAATAAAAAATTGTTAACATCCTTCTCAACTCTGTGATTTCTATGCAATTTTCTTATGAAATATAATCACTCCACTAACAACAAGAGTGATATGTGGCCTCATAGCTATGGGATTATAGAGTTCTCACATTTCTCTTCACTATTATTTTTTATTTATATGGCTGCTTCCTTAGTGTAGCGCCTCACAAGGTCCCTAGCAAGCGTCTACAACCTTCCTGGTGAACTGATTGTTCATCATTTACTGTTGTTGTGATAGATCCCATCAAAGGGGGCCAATAGGTTTTCAGATGCTTGGTATGCAACATTGTCCATATGAGCCACTAAATATCATTGAATTGAACTACAAAGCCACAAGCAATTATGCATAGTTGTTGAAGTGAGATCAAGGCTTTGTTTGATAGCACTTATTGAAAATTGCTTACAGCGCTTCTCACTTATAATAACCAGCTTGAAAAAACAAGCTGTGTCTGTTCTGTTTCTGAAAAAATATTTGGGCTATGTTAGTCAGAATTTACTGAAAACCGCTGACAGCACTTATAATTTATAATAAGTGTCTCTGTATACAAATGTTTCCAGATTACTTGTTGAAAATGTGTTTTACTGTCATTTATTTAACTGGCTTTCTTCTGGAATTTAAGTGCAAGTGTTTTTTCAGAAACAACAAAGACCACTTATTCTTTCAAACTGCTTATCATAAGTGATAGGTGTTGGGTCGGAAAAAACGGGGAAATGATGGCAAGAGGGGGGGTGAATTGCCTTTTAAAAAATTGATTCACAAATTAAAAATCAAAGTAAAAATGCAGCGGAAAGTAAAGAGGCAAGACACAAGAAATTGTTAACGGAGTTCGGCCTAACACCCGGCCTACGTCTCCGCTCCCAACTCAACCGTTGAGAGATTCCTACCGCTTGCTTTTCAATGGTTTTAGCAAGAAACCCACTAGGCTTTGAGGTAGCACTAGAACCTATTACAGCTTGCTTTTGTGGTTTAGCAAGAACCCACTTACTTTTGATGGTTTAGCAAGAACCCACTATCCTTCTTACAGGTGAAGGATAGCTCACCTTTTTCTCAAGCTTTTTAAAGGAAAAGCTTGTGAACCTCTTCACACCTTAGTGGTGGTGTGAAACCCAAAAGAAAGGGGGATGAGAAAAGGGTTTGGGGTTTGTAGGCACAAACCCAAATTTAAAGCTCAAAAAAATGAAACAATAAAAACCGTATTGTTGAGAAGCCTTGGGCGCCAAAGGTTGACTGGAGTTGAAGACGTGCACTCCCAAGCTTCTATGGTGGTGCTCCTTGGATGTGGAATTGGATTGGAGCAGTGGTGGTTCCCTTGGAGCAATCCGCCGGAGGTTTGCCAAATGAGGAGAATTGTGTTCGTTGGCTTCACAATGCTTAATTATGGTCCGGCAATTGTTCCGGGGCTTCAAGGTCCTTTATTTATAGAGGGGGAACCCTCATATGGCCGTTGGAGGCCTTCGGAGCCGTTGGGAAGGCTTTCGGAGCCGTTGGGAGGCAAGTGGAGCAGCCTGGTCAAAGCTCCAACGGCTAGTTTGACTGGCCCACCGGCTGGCCGGTGCAGGGCCACCGGCTGGCCGGTGCCTTGGAATGTGGAGAGAATTCTGGTCCAGGCTCCACCGGTCGACCGGTGGAGGAGCCACCGGATGGCCGGTGGTGAGACAGTAGGTCTCACTATTCATCTGGGTGCCACCGGTCGACCGGTGGAGGAGCCACCGGCTGGCCGGTGGAAAGACAGTAGATTGCACTATTTGGTCTGGATGCCACAGGTCGACCGGTGGGGAGGCAGTAGCTACCCCTTGAGTCTGGGTGCCACCGGCTGGCCGGTGGTGAAGCCACCGGTCGGCCGGTGGACTGAATTTCAGTCCATTTCTGCCTCTTCCTTGGTCAACTTCTTGGCAATCAAATGCCTATCAACATAAACACTTAAAACACAATGTTAGATAAAAATGAAAGTGATTGTGATCATGAAAATCAAACAACGAGAGGTTCGAGATGTACAACAATCTCCCCCTATTTTGATGATCACAATCACTTAAACAATTAAAGTAAAAACATGAATTGAAAGGAATGCTTAAATAAAATGAAATGTAAAGCAAAGCATGATCAAAAAAGTTTCTCCCCCAATCAATCAAGAAATTCTCCCCCTTTGTGATTATCAAAATAGAGTGGGGCATAAAACTTGATTGAGGGAATGAGTTGAAAAACAAGATTGAGATTTGAAAATCAATTGAAAATTGATACTAGTTGTTTGAAAATTTTGAAAAGAAAAAATGAATTGAAAAATTTGAATAACAGTTTGAATTGAAAGTTTTGAATCAAAAACCAATTGAAATTCGAAATTTGAAACCAAATGAAATTTTTGAGAGTTTTGAATCAAAAAAAGAAAGCTCGATACCAACTGTTGGAAATTTAGAAATGAAAATTTAATAGAAAATTTTGAATTCAAAAAAAAAAAATTGAAACCAAGAGTTGAGTTTGAAATGAAAAATTTTGAATACACAAAAAAGCTTAAAAGAACCTAACTCCCCCTAAATAAAAACAATGAATCACCGGGGAGAGGAAAAAAATTTTGGCCCGGAGAGACTCGCAAGAAGGGATTTTTCAATCCAAACTTGTCTCATGGCGGGTCTTCTTCTATAGAATTCGTCGGAATAGAAAATACTTTTGGGTTGACCATACCGAGCATTTTTACAATTGCATTCATAAATAAGGTGCCCGGGTTTTTTACAATAATTGCAAAATTTAAAACTAGAGCTCCCCCTTACAAAAACAGTTGGAGCATGGGAGGAGGAAGCTTGGTTGGTGTAGCCAAGTCCATTGGTGGTTCTTGAAATTCGTTGGGAACCAAGGAGATTGTTCAAATTTTGTTCCCCTTGGGTGAACTTAGCTAGGGTTTCTCTAAGGTCTTTGATGGTTGATTCCATAGAATCAACATTTGGAAAATTTTGGATTTTTAGGGAGAGTTCCTCCTTCTCTTTGAGAAGTTGGTCTTTTTCGGAGGAAAGCTTTTTGAAAGACTTTTTTAAAGCAACAAATTTTGAAGATAAAGTATGAAAACCTTTTTCTAATTGATCTCTAGCGTATTGGAGATCTTCATAGGATAAATGATTTAAAGAATTTGAATTTGAAGAACAAGAAGAAGAGGAGTCGGAAGAAGTTACCTCATGGAATGCCATTAGACATTTTGTACCTTGGTCGCTCGAGGAGGAGGAGGAGGAGGATGAGGAGGTGTCACTCCATGTCGCCTTGAGGACCTTCTTCTTTCCTTTTTCCTTGGCCCATTTCTTGTTGAGTGGGCAATCGGGCTTGTAATGGCCCTTTTCGCCGCACCCGTAGCATTTTACCTTGGGCTCGGATCTTGCGGTGGGTTCTTGCTTTCGATGCTTGCGGGATTTCTTTTTCTTCTTGTGCATCTTCATAAACTTGTGCATTTGGCGGGCGAGATTCTCCATTTCCGAGTCGCCGCTTGAAGAAGAAGATGAGGAGGAAGAGGATGAGGAGGAGGAGCTTACTTCGTTTTGTACCTTGAGGGCAATGTTCTTTGGTGTCTTGATTGGAGTGCCCTCCTTTTGAGCTTGCCTCCTCATCGTGATCTCATAAGTCATGAGAGATCCGATGAGCTCCTCTACCGGCATATTTTTGACGTCCTTAGCTTCTTGGATCGCCGTCACCTTTGGTGCCCATGAGCTCGGAAGGGCCCATAGGATCTTCTTCACCATTGCTTCAGCTGAAACATCATCACCAAGGGACTTTCTCCCATTGCACACGTCAGTAAATCGTGTAAACATTTCAGAAATAGACTCATTTGGATGCATTGAAAAAGATTCAAAATCCTGTCTATACATATCTAATCTAGTATCCTTGACTTTATTAGTGCCTTCATGGGTCACTTCTAAAAGCTTCCAAATTTCATGTGCGGAGGTGCAAGTGGATACACGATTAAATTCATTTCTATCTAACCCGCAATGTAGAGCGTTCATGGCTTTGCCATCAAGCTCAAAGTTTCTAATATCGGCGGGGGTCCATTTGGATTCGTCGGGAGAAGACAAAGTGTAACCTTGCATGACTATTTTAAAAATAGGATACCCTATGCTTCTTAAAAAAGTGGTCATGCGGGTTTTCCAATAATTATAGTCGGACCCATCAAAAAATGGAGCCCGACCCAAAGAAAAGCCTTCGGGGGCGAAAGAGGTTGATGCCATCTAAAGGGATCTTAAATTTGAAACCGGGTTAGGGATTTATCCAAAGTTTCTTTTGATACCAAGTGTTGGGTCGGAAAAAACGGGGAAATGATGGCAAGAGGGGGGGTGAATTGCCTTTTAAAAAATTGATTCACAAATTAAAAATCAAAGTAAAAATGCAGCGGAAAGTAAAGAGGCAAGACACAAGAAATTGTTAACGGAGTTCGGCCTAACACCCGGCCTACGTCTCCGCTCCCAACTCAACCGTTGAGAGATTCCTACCGCTTGCTTTTCAATGGTTTTAGCAAGAAACCCACTAGGCTTTGAGGTAGCACTAGAACCTATTACAGCTTGCTTTTGTGGTTTAGCAAGAACCCACTTGCTTTTGATGGTTTAGCAAGAACCCACTATCCTTCTTACAGGTGAAGGATAGCTCACCTTTTTCTCAAGCTTTTTAAAGGAAAAGCTTGTGAACCTCTTCACACCTTAGTGGTGGTGTGAAACCCAAAAGAAAGGGGGATGAGAAAAGGGTTTGGGGTTTGTAGGCACAAACCCAAATTTAAAGCTCAAAAAAATGAAACAATAAAAACCGTATTGTTGAGAAGCCTTGGGCGCCAAAGGTTGACTGGAGTTGAAGACGTGCACTCCCAAGCTTCTATGGTGGTGCTCCTTGGATGTGGAATTGGATTGGAGCAGTGGTGGTTCCCTTGGAGCAATCCGCCGGAGGTTTGCCAAATGAGGAGAATTGTGTTCGTTGGCTTCACAATGCTTAATTATGGTCCGGCAATTGTTCCGGGGCTTCAAGGTCCTTTATTTATAGAGGGGGAACCCTCATATGGCCGTTGGAGGCCTTCGGAGCCGTTGGGAAGGCTTTCGGAGCCGTTGGGAGGCAAGTGGAGCAGCCTGGTCAAAGCTCCAACGGCTAGTTTGACTGGCCCACCGGCTGGCCGGTGCAGGGCCACCGGCTGGCCGGTGCCTTGGAATGTGGAGAGAATTCTGGTCCAGGCTCCACCGGTCGACCGGTGGAGGAGCCACCGGATGGCCGGTGGTGAGACAGTAGGTCTCACTATTCATCTGGGTGCCACCGGTCGACCGGTGGAGGAGCCACCGGCTGGCCGGTGGAAAGACAGTAGATTGCACTATTTGGTCTGGATGCCACAGGTCGACCGGTGGCAGAGCCACCGGTCGACCGGTGGGGAGGCAGTAGCTACCCCTTGAGTCTGGGTGCCACCGGCTGGCCGGTGGTGAAGCCACCGGTCGGCCGGTGGACTGAATTTCAGTCCATTTCTGCCTCTTCCTTGGTCAACTTCTTGGCAATCAAATGCCTATCAACATAAACACTTAAAACACAATGTTAGATAAAAATGAAAGTGATTGTGATCATGAAAATCAAACAACGAGAGGTTCGAGATGTACAACAATCTCCCCCTATTTTGATGATCACAATCACTTAAACAATTAAAGTAAAAACATGAATTGAAAGGAATGCTTAAATAAAATGAAATGTAAAGCAAAGCATGATCAAAAAAGTTTCTCCCCCAATCAATCAAGAAATTCTCCCCCTTTGTGATTATCAAAATAGAGTGGGGCATAAAACTTGATTGAGGGAATGAGTTGAAAAACAAGATTGAGATTTGAAAATCAATTGAAAATTGATACTAGTTGTTTGAAAATTTTGAAAAGAAAAAATGAATTGAAAAATTTGAATAACAGTTTGAATTGAAAGTTTTGAATCAAAAACCAATTGAAATTCGAAATTTGAAACCAAATGAAATTTTTGAGAGTTTTGAATCAAAAAAAGAAAGCTCGATACCAACTGTTGGAAATTTAGAAATGAAAATTTAATAGAAAATTTTGAATTCAAAAAAAAAAAATTGAAACCAAGAGTTGAGTTTGAAATGAAAAATTTTGAATACACAAAAAAGCTTAAAAGAACCTAACTCCCCCTAAATAAAAACAATGAATCACCGGGGAGAGGAAAAAAATTTTGGCCCGGAGAGACTCGCAAGAAGGGATTTTTCAATCCAAACTTGTCTCATGGCGGGTCTTCTTCTATAGAATTCGTCGGAATAGAAAATACTTTTGGGTTGACCATACCGAGCATTTTTACAATTGCATTCATAAATAAGGTGCCCGGGTTTTTTACAATAATTGCAAAATTTAAAACTAGAGCTCCCCCTTACAAAAACAGTTGGAGCATGGGAGGAGGAAGCTTGGTTGGTGTAGCCAAGTCCATTGGTGGTTCTTGAAATTCGTTGGGAACCAAGGAGATTGTTCAAATTTTGTTCCCCTTGGGTGAACTTAGCTAGGGTTTCTCTAAGGTCTTTGATGGTTGATTCCATAGAATCAACATTTGGAAAATTTTGGATTTTTAGGGAGAGTTCCTCCTTCTCTTTGAGAAGTTGGTCTTTTTCGGAGGAAAGCTTTTTGAAAGACTTTTTTAAAGCAACAAATTTTGAAGATAAAGTATGAAAACCTTTTTCTAATTGATCTCTAGCGTATTGGAGATCTTCATAGGATAAATGATTTAAAGAATTTGAATTTGAAGAACAAGAAGAAGAGGAGTCGGAAGAAGTTACCTCATGGAATGCCATTAGACATTTTGTACCTTGGTCGCTCGAGGAGGAGGAGGAGGAGGATGAGGAGGTGTCACTCCATGTCGCCTTGAGGACCTTCTTCTTTCCTTTTTCCTTGGCCCATTTCTTGTTGAGTGGGCAATCGGGCTTGTAATGGCCCTTTTCGCCGCACCCGTAGCATTTTACCTTGGGCTCGGATCTTGCGGTGGGTTCTTGCTTTCGATGCTTGCGGGATTTCTTTTTCTTCTTGTGCATCTTCATAAACTTGTGCATTTGGCGGGCGAGATTCTCCATTTCCGAGTCGCCGCTTGAAGAAGAAGATGAGGAGGAAGAGGATGAGGAGGAGGAGCTTACTTCGTTTTGTACCTTGAGGGCAATGTTCTTTGGTGTCTTGATTGGAGTGCCCTCCTTTTGAGCTTGCCTCCTCATCGTGATCTCATAAGTCATGAGAGATCCGATGAGCTCCTCTACCGGCATATTTTTGACGTCCTTAGCTTCTTGGATCGCCGTCACCTTTGGTGCCCATGAGCTCGGAAGGACCCATAGGATCTTCTTCACCATTGCTTCAGCTGAAACATCATCACCAAGGGACTTTCTCCCATTGCACACGTCAGTAAATCGTGTAAACATTTCAGAAATAGACTCATTTGGATGCATTGAAAAAGATTCAAAATCCTGTCTATACATATCTAATCTAGTATCCTTGACTTTATTAGTGCCTTCATGGGTCACTTCTAAAAGCTTCCAAATTTCATGTGCGGAGGTGCAAGTGGATACACGATTAAATTCATTTCTATCTAACCCGCAATGTAGAGCGTTCATGGCTTTGCCATCAAGCTCAAAGTTTCTAATATCGGCGGGGGTCCATTTGGATTCGTCGGGAGAAGACAAAGTGTAACCTTGCATGACTATTTTAAAAATAGGATACCCTATGCTTCTTAAAAAAGTGGTCATGCGGGTTTTCCAATAATTATAGTCGGACCCATCAAAAAATGGAGCCCGACCCAAAGAAAAGCCTTCGGGGGCGAAAGAGGTTGATGCCATCTAAAGGGATCTTAAATTTGAAACCGGGTTAGGGATTTATCCAAAGTTTCCTTTGATACCAAGTGTTGGGTCGGAAAAAACGGGGAAATGATGGCAAGAGGGGGGGTGAATTGCCTTTTAAAAAATTGATTCACAAATTAAAAATCAAAGTAAAAATGCAGCGGAAAGTAAAGAGGCAAGACACAAGAAATTGTTAACGGAGTTCGGCCTAACACCCGGCCTACGTCTCCGCTCCCAACTCAACCGTTGAGAGATTCCTACCGCTTGCTTTTCAATGGTTTTAGCAAGAAACCCACTAGGCTTTGAGGTAGCACTAGAACCTATTACAGCTTGCTTTTGTGGTTTAGCAAGAACCCACTTGCTTTTGATGGTTTAGCAAGAACCCACTATCCTTCTTACAGGTGAAGGATAGCTCACCTTTTTCTCAAGCTTTTTAAAGGAAAAGCTTGTGAACCTCTTCACACCTTAGTGGTGGTGTGAAACCCAAAAGAAAGGGGGATGAGAAAAGGGTTTGGGGTTTGTAGGCACAAACCCAAATTTAAAGCTCAAAAAAATGAAACAATAAAAACCGTATTGTTGAGAAGCCTTGGGCGCCAAAGGTTGACTGGAGTTGAAGACGTGCACTCCCAAGCTTCTATGGTGGTGCTCCTTGGATGTGGAATTGGATTGGAGCAGTGGTGGTTCCCTTGGAGCAATCCGCCGGAGGTTTGCCAAATGAGGAGAATTGTGTTCGTTGGCTTCACAATGCTTAATTATGGTCCGGCAATTGTTCCGGGGCTTCAAGGTCCTTTATTTATAGAGGGGGAACCCTCATATGGCCGTTGGAGGCCTTCGGAGCCGTTGGGAAGGCTTTCGGAGCCGTTGGGAGGCAAGTGGAGCAGCCTGGTCAAAGCTCCAACGGCTAGTTTGACTGGCCCACCGGCTGGCCGGTGCAGGGCCACCGGCTGGCCGGTGCCTTGGAATGTGGAGAGAATTCTGGTCCAGGCTCCACCGGTCGACCGGTGGAGGAGCCACCGGATGGCCGGTGGTGAGACAGTAGGTCTCACTATTCATCTGGGTGCCACCGGTCGACCGGTGGAGGAGCCACCGGCTGGCCGGTGGAAAGACAGTAGATTGCACTATTTGGTCTGGATGCCACAGGTCGACCGGTGGCAGAGCCACCGGTCGACCGGTGGGGAGGCAGTAGCTACCCCTTGAGTCTGGGTGCCACCGGCTGGCCGGTGGTGAAGCCACCGGTCGGCCGGTGGACTGAATTTCAGTCCATTTCTGCCTCTTCCTTGGTCAACTTCTTGGCAATCAAATGCCTATCAACATAAACACTTAAAACACAATGTTAGATAAAAATGAAAGTGATTGTGATCATGAAAATCAAACAACGAGAGGTTCGAGATGTACAACAATAGGTGATGTAAGCAGTTTTCAATAAGTGATGTCAAATGAACCCTTACACTTAAATTCCAAAAGAAAACCACTTAAATAAGTGGTAGAAAAACACTTCAATAATCAATCTGACCATGAAGCACTTACCACTTATGATAAGTGCTTTAAGTAATTTTCATTAAGTGCTATCAACCAAAACCTACACATAAAGTGCTTGCTCCCACATCTCTTCTTTCCCATCTCAATTGTCACACAATGTGCTTTACAATACCGATGGAAACAACTTTTATTCAGATAAGGCCTTTTGCAAATAATATGATGCATTCTCCCTTGAATCATGAAATTAAATAGATCACGCCATATAGAAAAAAGACAACATTGACTTCTGGTTGGTGAAGATATTTGTAGAATGATAAAAGGGATAGACTTGAATCCCCAAGGTACTCTCTAAAGGAGGCCTTGAGGTTCTTTTATAATGAATAATAAAGACCACATCGGACCACAAGTCTGATGTGGGATGCAGACTCCAACACTTCCCCTCAAGCTAGGTGTACCTAGCTTGGACACATAAAGAAAAGAGACCAAAGCAACGATAATACAAAACAAACAAGAAACGCTACAAACACTCCCCCTCAAGCTGGACATACCCAGCTTGATGATAAGACAAGACCAAAAAAAATAAAACAAAGATAAATCGCCATGGTTGGTGCTCCCCCTCACGAAGATGAATGATGTTGCTGAAAAAGATTTGTCAAGTTGCTCAAGCAGTGTCGGTCGACGGAGCGCTGGGAAAGCCACACTGGCGATGCCGGTCGACTGAGCGCCGGGAAATCCGCATAGGCAGATCGATCGTCAGAGCCGCCGGGAATACCGCACGGGTGGGTTGGTCGTCAGAGTCGCCGGGAAAACCGCACAGGCGGGCCGGTCGATGAGGCGCCGAGAGAACCGCGGAGGACCCGGACGTCAGGAGGTGGCTATTCCGCAGGAGGAGGTCAGCGTGGAGGCAGAGCTGCCGTATGAGGCAGACGTGGAGGGAGCAGCTTTGCAGAGGCGGTGCGCAGGGAGGCGGAATCGCAGCGGGATCTGGTGGTGCTGCAGGAGCTGAGGTGCACAGGGAAGCAGTGCAGCAGATGTGCGCGCGGACTGGATCCGGCCGGATTCGGCCGGGTCTGGGAGAGTTGCCATGCGGGGCTCACCTGAGCAGGAGCCCTGGCGGACAGGCTGGCATGCCGTCGCGCGCAGCAGGAGGGAGGAGCGGCCCGAAGGGGGAAGCTGCTAGAGGGTTGTCGCGTGCTGGAGGGCAGGGAAGCCACGTCGGGATCTGGCGTCTGGACGGGGAGGCGCGTGCTGGAGGGTCGTCGCGCGCCGGAGGACTGGTCGTCGGAGGAGCACCGCGTCGGATTGGAGGAAGGGGTCGCCGGGATCGGGATGCCGGGATCGGGCGGGAGGGAGGAGCCGCTGGGATCGGGCGTCTGGCAGTCATCCGTCGCGCGCAGCGGGAGAACCGATGTGAGGGAGGCCGATGGGAATGACCGCTACGACAGGGACCGATGGGAGGGAAGTCGACAAGTGAACCTGGAGGGCGGCGTCGAGATCGGCTGGAGGGAGGACCGCTAGGACGCGACGAGGATCAAGAGGCGCGATGGGAGGTGCGACCTAGGGCGGGGTTGTCGCGCGCAGCAGGTAGGGGACGCCGGGGAAGGAGGCGCCGTGAGGGAGGGATCCGCCGGACAAAACCGGGAGGCCGGACAGAACCAGGAGGCCGGCTGGGAAACGAGCCCGGAGGGGGCGGCGGCAAAAAATAAACCCAACCCTACATGGGGGGGGGGCGCCCCCAAGGGGGAATTCTGGAAAAACTAGGGCCGGAAAAAAATGGGTGGGGGGTTCGGGTTTAGAGACCACCCTCTGATACCATGTAGAATGATAAAATGGATAGACTCGAATCCCCAAGGTACTCTCTAAAGGAGGCCTTGAGGTTCTTTTATAATGAATAATAAAGACCACACCGGACCACAAGTCCAATGTGGGATGCAGACTCCAACAATATTATCAGCGATGTTGGAAATTGGAAAAAGGAAAACATCCTTACACAATTAATCTCGTATGCTTGTGCACAAATGCTAGTCATCTATGGAAATATAATTATGGAGATATTGTGAGTTTGTTTAAAAGAAACAATGGTTGGGTTATTTCTCTTGATAGATACCTTTAGGCCCTGTTTGGTACGCTGGAATCGGAGGCTGGGAAAAGGAAAGAGGAAGGAAACAATGGTTGGGTTATTTCTCTTGATAGATACCTTTAGGCCCTGTTTGGTACGCTGGAATCGGAGGCTGGGAAAAGGAAAGAGGAAGGAAACCATGAAAATAGGGTGTTTGGTACGCTGGAATGAAATGCTCGGTTCCCTCAAACAATGGAATCAAGGTTCCTCCTAAAGATTGGCAGAAACGGGGCCAGGGAAAGGGAATTCAAAATTTTTGACCAAAATATTCCTACAAAAACTACGAAAACACAAACCTGTCCTTATATTCTTCCTCCCGCCCTGCCGCACCTCCCGCCCCAGCATGCCATCATGGCCTGCAGTGCTGGACTACAACGCCCGACGCTCGATGCTGGCCTGCAACACCGACCACCCTGCGACGCCGATCGCGCCCTGCAACGCCGACCACCCTGCGGCGCCCAACAACGGCCACCGCAACACTTGATACTGGACGCTGGCCTGCAACGCCCGACTGCTGCAACGCCTGACCTCCGCAACCTGAAACCATTGTCGCCGCCACCCCATGCCTTGCCACAGTCTTCGTCACCACGCCCCACCACCTACTGCTCATGCTCCCTCCGGTGTCACTCATCCCCCCCTGATGAAGGCATGATTGTCATTTGGATTTCTGTTTTTTTATATTTTAGTTTTTTTTCCATTGATTTCCCTTCCCCGTTGACGTGCATTTTGGTTCCAATTCCAGTTCATTCTCTATCTCTTTCCCTTTCCATTTCCCTTAAAATCGGTTCAAGCGTACCAAACAGGGCCTTAATGTGTCTCTTAGATCCTCTTCTAGTCCTGACTTTCCTTTCTCGATAGCCAAGAACAATCCACAAAGCAGCAGCAGCAGAAGGAAACAAAGGAGAATAGAAGACGGAGATAGAAGAAAGCACCTCTAACTCCCAGAGCCTGAAGTCCCAAGCTAAAGCCGTGCCGAGAGTTCCTTCTCTTCCCTCTCCTTCGCGCTTTCCGCTTTCCCCCTTTTATCTTCTCTCTGCTCCGTTCTGTTAGAGGCTCCCGTAAGGAATTTCTGCCCATGTGGCCTTCTGGAATATACCCTCCAAACCGGTGCTTCCCTCTCCCAACAACTGTTTTGTTGAGCCATCCAGTTTGTGGGCCCTATCACTACCGCCCCCATCAAGTTCAGTCTTATCCACAAGACCGCAATTCGGAAATGGACTTTTGATGAGAAAAACATCTTCCCAATAGCTTCTTCAACAGACTTGCCATGCCATTGTATAAGCCATTGGGGAATCTGCTTGCCATGTTTGAAAGTAGTCCGAGAGCTTAAAATTTTGGATGGGTAAACAGAATCAGGGAAGTCCATTTCCATGCCCTCGGGAAAGGCTGGGGAGACTAACTTTGTGCCAACAACCTTTTTAAGTTGGGAGATGTGAAAAACAGGGTGCACCTGAGAGGTTTCAGGTAGCTGTAATTGATAGGGTACAGGGCCCACTTTTTTAACATCCTGGAAGGGTCCAAAAAACCACGGAGTGAGTTTTTGATTAATCTGAGGAGCGACTGAATGTTGTCAATGGGGCCGCAGCTTCAAAAATACCCATTCACCAGTCTCAAAAATTACATTACGGCAGTAGTGTTTATTGGCCTGTTGACGCATTTGATCCTGTGCTCGAAGGAGGTGAAATTTTAATTGATGCAATGCTTCATCTTGGTCCATTAATTCGCAGCTGACTGCCTCAGCCTGTGTTTCACTGGGAATGCAATGCAAGATGGATGGAGGTTTTTGCCCATAAACTGTCTCAAATTGGGTTGTATTAGAGGAACTGTGGAATGAAGTATTATACCACAGTTCAGCCCAAGGTACCCAAGTGGGCCATGTTTTGGGTTCCGTTGCAAAACAGCATAAATAGATCTCAAGACAGCGATTAATTACCTTTGCTTGACCATGTGTTTTGGGGGTGGTATGCGGAACTCATCTTCAGTGCAGCGCCTTGCATGCAAAATAATTCTTGGCAAAATTTGCTCATTAACAAAGGATCCCGATCACTAACAATAGAGGAAGGTATGCCATGTGAACGGACCACTTCTTTGGCGAACAACTTGGTTATGCTCCATGCTGGTATGGATGTTTCAGTAGAATAGAGTGCCTGTACTTGGACAACCTGTCAACCGCCACAAAGATAGCTTCATAGCCCTTAGAATGATGTAGGCCGGTGATGAATTCCATTGATAAATCTGTCCAAATTCGATCTGGAATTTTTAAAGGTTGCAGTAAGCCGCTGGGAGTGAGAGTCGAATGCTTTTTCCTTGGGCAAATATCACATTCCCACACAAAAGTTTGAACTCTCCTTTTCATGCCTATCTAATAAATATTACTGGACAATCTTTTGAAAGTGGGCATGTAACCAGAATGCCCCCCTTCCGGTGAAGCATGAAATTCTTGTAATAAAGTGGGCATCCTAGGAGAAGAAGCTGGAATAACCAATCTGCCTTTGAAGTATAAAGTTCCTTGCAGCCATGAGTATCCGGGATGAGTTGTTGGATCATTTTGTAAATTGGAAACTATTTTTGCCAAATGAGTGTCTTGAAGGAGATCTGCTGTCAAAGTTGGACCATCGAGCCATGCTGGGAAAGCCTTGATTAAATGTAAATCTGCTTCGTCATGGATTCTGGAAAGTGCATCCGCTGCTGCATTGCCTTTGCTGAGCTTGTAAAAAATTTCAAATTGATATTCCAACAACTTAGAGATTCAGTCCTGCTGTTTGTCAGTGGTGACCTGCTGATGGAGCAGAAATTTCGAAGTTTTATGGTCTGTAAAGATTCGGAAAGGCCATCCCAACAAGTAAAGATGCCAATGTTGAATGGATAACACGAGGGCCATCATCTCCCTTGCATAAGCAGATTTTTGTTAAAACTCAGCAGACATAGCCTTACTAAAAAATGTTATAGGTTGACGACCTTGCAGGCACCGATTCCCGATTCCGAAGCCTCACATTCTACATCGAAAATTTGAGAGAAATTTGGTAGAGCTAATGCAGGGGCTGTAGCGACTTTCTGTTTGAGTGAATCAAAAGCTGTATGAGCAGCTTCACCCCATGAAAAACCATCCTTCTTTTGTCAGTTCAGTTAAGGCCTGGGCTACCTTACCATAATCCTGGATGAATCTTCAGTAATACCCTGTGAAGCCCAAAAAACCCTGCACACCCTTAACATTTCGTGGAGTAGGCCAGTCAAGTACGGCTTTGATTTTAGCGGGTTCCATAGAAACTCCATTTCCAGAAATGATATGACCCAAATATTCCACCTAGGTTTTTCCAAATCGGCACTTTTTGCGGTTGATATCAAAATTATTGTGCCTGCAATATGGTTCAGGCCCTTGCAATATCTTGTAAGTGTTGCTTCCATGATGGGCTGTAAATCAGAATATCATCGAAAAAAACCAAGATAATTTTTCGGAGGTAAGGCCTGGAAATTTCAGTCATAGCTGCTTGGAATGTTGACGGGGCATTGGTAAGGCTGAACGGCATGATGAGGAACTCATAATGCCCATTATGTGTTTGAAAAGCAGTTTTTACCACAACATCTTCATTCTGAATTGATGATATCCGGATTTGAGGTCAAGCTTCGGAAAGACCTGAGAACCATGCAATTCATCTAATAACTCCACTACAGGTATGGGAAACTTGTCTAAGACTGTCACCTTGTTCAGTGCTCTATAATCAATGCCCATTCACCATGATAAATCTTTTTTTTTGGCTAATAAGATGATCTGGCTAGATAAAGCGCTGGTACTGGGGTGGATAACCCCATTTTGCAGAAGTTCATAGACTTGTCTTTGGATCTCATCCTTGTGATAATGAGGGTAGCGATATAGTCGTACCGATACCGGGCACTGCCCCGATCAAAGAGCAGGCATGCTCACCACTTTTTTTTGGAGGTAGCCCCTTGGGCTCTTGAAAAACTGATGAAAACTGGTCTAGAACATGCTGCATAGCTGATTGCTGAGTTGATGGCGGAGCTGGGCTGCTGTTGGTGTCTGTTTGCACAACTGTGGAAATGCAACAAATTTTAGGTATGTTAAATCCAATTTTATTATATTGAGTATTTCCGAGTCCCACATCGGAATACTCCACCATGTATTCCATTTTACTTATCTATAAAAGAATGCCCCCACCTCACATTGCAGTAAGGGGAATTCGCCATCTACATGGTATCAGAGGAAAAATCCCGATAATTTCTGCTGCCCTCTCTTCTCTCGGAGAATCCCTCCTGTGCGGCGCTCTTTGCCCCGCCCTTCCCTGCGGACTCCCGGTTTTGTTCGGCCTGTTGCGGAATCGTCGGGAGTTGCAACGACAGAAACGAGAAACGAGATAAAATACAGAAGAAAAGAAAACACACAGAACACAACGATTTACGTGGTTCGGGAAAAAAATCCCTACGTCCACGGAGAGGCAGAATATTCACTATATCGGGAGCGCAATTACAGAGTTTTGCAGTAGTCACCCTAGCCCGAAAACGGGCTATAAAATGGAGAAGACTATCCACTATTTGCACAGGAGGTCCGCGTCGCTACAGTGATAGGCGACCACCTTTGTTTAAAGTGCTACAGTGGCTGCCGGCTGAAAGTCAAAAGTGCAACAGTACAGTTAACTCCGAAGTCTGCACTGCTACAGTGCCTGTCGGTGTCGGTCGGTCAGCTCTGCTATAGTGGTCATAGATGCTACAGTGCGAGCCACAAGCATTCGACCCAACCGGATCGGGCTACATCAATCCAACACGACCCCGCCCTCCCCGTCGGCTCCCTGCGCCGACGTCTCTTGGTCTCGACGCCAGATCCCGACCCCCCCACTTCCGACGCGGCGCTCTCCCGGTGTCGTCTGACCCGCCTCCTTGCGACCTCCATCGCAACGACCGACCTGCCTCTCCCGGCGCCTCCCGGCTCCAGGCGGCACCGCCTCGCCCAACTCCCTGTGCGCGGTTCCTGCTCGACGCTGCCCCACCCAGCTTCACGACCGACCATCACCCGTCCTCTCGCGGCTTCCCAGTTCCCTCCCGCTCGCGCCCTCCTACGACATCGCCTGCCTCCGACGCCCCTCCCGGCTTCGCGATCGGCCCCCGCCTACCAGTGGCCTCCCGACTACGCGACCGACCCCCCCTCCCGATCCCGCCCCTCCAGCAGGCTTTCCGGCAGAGTCCCGGCCCCGCTTCTGCTGCGGCTTCTCGACCCCGCCTCCTGCGGTGCTTCCTGGCTCGCCTACCGCGACGCTCTTCTGGACCCGCTTGCTCGTGGCCTCCCGGCTTCACGACCAACCCTGCCTCCCGCCGTAATTTTCCGGCTCCGACCTCCTGCGGCTCTTCGGTTTTACACGGCCTCGCCTCCAACGCGGCCTCCCAACATCCGCCTCCCTTGTGACATCTCGGTCTCGCCTCTCTCGGCGACTCCCGATCCCTCTCTCCTTGGCACGTCTTGGCCCCGCCCTTCCAATGGCCGAACCTTCGGTTTTGCCTTCGTTGATCACTGCCTCCACCCGCCTGGTTGATGAGCGGCTCGACTCAACCAATTTCTCGGTATGGCGGAAGACAGTGTTGGGCATGGACCTCGATTCCCACCTCGAGGTTCTTCCCCTCTATCTTCCGATCCCAAATACCACCCATGGAAGCTTGCTGATAACAAGATCTTTGCCTTACTGGTCAATTCCATGGACTGCTTCGTCAAGGACGTCACTCGGACTGCTAATACGGTTAAGGAACTCTGGGATTCCTTAAACCTCATGTATTCCAAGAAAAATAATTTGGCTCGGGTCTCCGATGTTCTTCAGCGCCTGTCGCTCATCCGCCAGCAGCTCCGTCCATTTTCGACATACTTCATAGAATGAAAAGTTCTTCGGGATGAATTGTTTGAGCTGTGACCCATTCCCCAGACACCAGAGGCAGCCTTGGCCTAGAGGGACCAATTGTGCCTCTTTAGCCTTCTCAATGGCCTCGATCCTGAATATGCGACGATGGCCACAGAGATGCTCGCCGTCCCCTCTTCACTCGAGATTCCACAGGTGTATCATCGCTTTGGAAAGGCTCATCGGGCACTTGCCTCACCCACCCCCAGCATCGATCACGCTGCCCTCTTGGGTCGTGGCAATGGATGCTCCTCAAACATCGTGGACGTGTTCGTCCTCATCCCCTCTGTCAGCGCTGTGGCAAGCTTGGCCACCTGATCGATTGTTGTTGGGTTCTTCATGGCCGCCCATCTCAGCAACCTCGGAAAATATCCCGCCTGCATCTTCTTCCTTCATGGTGAAAATATCTTTACTCATACTTGACATTTGTTGTCTATGTGAGAATCATATCTTGACTCTACGGAAAAGTGCATGAAACACATTTCATGATGTCTACAGCCGCACCCCGTGCCTGAGGCTTAATCCTCTTTACTGCAAAGTAGCCTTCAGCAAAATACCTCTGTACCTCTCTTCCCCAGCCAACCACCCTTATTTAATACCCCAACTCCTCCTAACTGCCCCAACCTATTTATAACATCAATTACTATGATGCGCCTAACCATTCACCGCTTGTACAGTCCCACTGCCCCACTCAGACAGCTTCATCCCTAAGTTCCTATCATTCTTGCCATCTTGAAATACCACCTTGTCTTCAAAGTGGTTATCTAGTTGGTCAACTGCTTGGCACGTCCGTCCTAATCACTTTCACTAGATTTGCTTGGCACGTAGAAATCTAGCCTGCATCTTCTTCCTTCATGGTGAAAATATCTTTACTCATACTTGACATTTGTTGTCTATGTGAGAATCATATATTCACTCTACGAAAAAGTGCATGAAACACATTTCATGTCTACAGCCGCACCCCGTGCCTGAGGCTTAATCCTCTTTACTACAAAGTAGCCTTCAGCAAAATACCTCTGTGCCTCTCTTCCCCAGCCAACCACCCTTATTTAATACCCCAGCTCCTCCCAACTACCTCAACCTATTTATAACATCAATTACTATGATGCGCCTAACCATTCACCACTTGTACAGTCCCACTGTCCCACTCAGACAGCTTCATCCCTAACTTCCTATCATTCTCGCCATCTTGAAATATCACCTTGTCCTCAAAGTGGTTATCTAGTTGGTCAACTGCTTGGCACGTTCTCCATAATCTGGGTGGGAAAGTAGTCTGATAAAACCCAGTTGAAAAGCATTTGCTTTCAAAGCAAAGGTGCTCAATTCCCTAAGACATTCTGGCCACGCCTGAAATTCCCAGAGATCAGCAACTCCCAACAATGCACAACAATGTTGAGGAGGCCCTTCTGGTCCAAACATGTTGTTCCTGAAAACCAGCAGTTCAGATAGTTCACACATAACTGCTGTCATGCTTTCATCATGTGGAAGATTCCCCTTCTTTGGACCACTTGTGATCACTTATTGCAACTGCGATTTCACTAGAAACTTCTTTTAATTGGAAACTCAGTCTGAGAACTTCTCTTACTCTATTCCGTGTTTCCATGCTAGGACTCGAACCAGAATCCACCACGTCAAGCTGAGCCGATTTGGAAACCATATGCTCCACTACCGTACTTCCATATCGCCCGAGCAGCTCCTCGAGTAGTGTCCATGTAAGTCCTGTCTTAATCGTTTTCAGTGTATCCAATTCTGGACCGTACCTTCCATACACCGTTCTGCCATTGGTACCTTCCACTCCTCTTGAATGCCATAGATCATGAAGTTTGTTTCAACTATGATGATCCAGGTCACTCGATCCTCTCCGGAAAACGTCGGCAACTCCATGCGTTTAGTCTGTCCACGATACACTTTCCACTGCGCCACGGACTCCCCTGCCGTCTTTCACAACCACCGACCTCAGATCCTTTGCTTCAGCTTTAGTTCGGAAACTACTCCCACCTTCCTCCTCAACGACGGACTTAACTCTGTCATCACCCCGCCCCGCTCGTTCAAATTGACTTGTCACGAACTGAGACATTGTCGACGTTATCTCCTGCATCAGGATTTCCAGACTGTAAGAGTTGGTGTCCTAGAACCAACTATTTGTACCTTGATTACATGAATATTTAATGTATTTAAATATTAAACATCTTATTACATATTGTTCATTGTTCTGCATGATTATACTGTAATAATGTCCTGGAGTATTTGTCGGTGTGAGTACTCGTAAGCAGATGAGACTTCTTCTCATGAAGTTTGCACTTGGTAATCTCCAAGATGAGAGATTATGAGAACAGACTCGTCAGTAGGAATTTCACATGTTTTGGTGTCATCAAATATTTCTATCTACGAGCGTGTGTAATGGTCCTTGGACTTTAAGATTATTATTAATACGTGTCACAATTCGCGTATTTTGATTTACCGACGAAAACCGTCACGCCATATGTTGGCGGGAAGTAGGGTATGTTGGGTGCGTCACGAGTGACATGTTATTAATGGATAAGTCGAGGAAGGATTTGTCCCTTCCATTTATGGAAGTTGATATCTCGGTCCTTTGATTGAAATAGAACTATCGCCCTAAAGTCCATGACCATGGTGTAACGACGAGTTTATTTTAGGTAGTCAAAGAATGACGTATCAAGCATAAAAGTTGATGAAACTATCATGAAACCTGCTTGATGAGATATTGAGACAAAAGATATTATATTACACAGTGAGCGTTGGTATGCGATTGTCGTCGTTGCGACTTAAAGTTCTTTCTCTTGGGTGCCTTGATCCGTTGCTAGACAATAATCTTGGAATTTAGGCAAACCCGCCTAATACCAACGAGAAAAAATCCTAAAGGGCCACACACTAAGTGTTTTTGGTGGTCTCGATTAAATTCTACTTGAATTTAATTAATGAAATAAATATTATTCTTAAGATCGAGGAATAATTTTATTCAAGTTAAAATGATCGCATAAATTAAATAAATATTTATTCACCAAATTGTGAATAAAATATATTTATTTATTTTATTGAACATTTAATAAATATTTATTTACTAGTTTGTAAATGAAAATATTTATTTAAGAGAATAAAAATACTCTTCGGGTGCTCAATAAATGAAAGTGGAGTTCGAACGGACCAAGACTGTGTTTGGTGATAAATTAATTATTTACAAGTTGGTAAATAATATTTATCTAGGTGACGTAAAAATAATAACAATATTGTTATCATTATGTGGCACGATATTTTATTTATAGTTCCGTTTTGCACAAGTTGGTGTACCATAAATAATGGTGTTATTGTTATTAAGTGGCATGAATTTTCTCTAATGGTTATAATTGCATTTAATCGCCGTTACACAATTAAATATTGTAACCGAAACCCCATGTCGATTAATAGACGGGTACGTCTATTGTGCCAACCACCAGTGACGCTAGAGAATTGTTGAGCCAAACAATTTTTTCTCTCGACTCCTCTCCTCTCTCGCTCTCAAGAACGAGAGAAGTTCTTCAAGACCGAAGAACGAACGATTAAGAACGATCGACGCAAGACATTCGCTTCGCCGCGCTAGCTCCCGGAGAACGAGTGACTTTGGTCGGAGATCATTGGAGCACGTGTGGATCACTGTTAGAGGGATTCTACTTTGGATCCTTGCAAGCGCAACAGAGACAATCTGGAAGGGTCATTCCGGACGATCAGCGATCATCAACGAAAAAAGTACCAGTCCCAGGTATTTAATTTCTTCAGAGATTAATAAATTAATTATAAACATGATGTGCGAGATCCTCTTTCTCGGATACGACGCTTTTCTTCTCTTTGTCTAAATTTTTGATTTAAATCCGTGGATACTGGCGTTCATCGTCATATTGATCCCGAATTGGTCATCGATTACGGCAAAAGCAAAGTTGGGTCCCACCCAACGCCACGTTTCCGTTGCGTTCGGATCCTCTAAGTGGTATCAAAGCGGGCTCATCATCGTTTATAATTATTTAAATAATTCGTTGATGATTTACGCTTTAATAATTTAGTTTGTCAATTCAAGCTCAATCGTTTTTGTAATCTGAATTTCGAGATCTGTTCTTCCTCTTTCGTTTCTTGCAGATATAACAGAAACGTTTAATTTTTGGATTAAAATTAAATAAAGGATCTCATCAGGAGGCGCCGACGATTCTGTCCAGGTAACACGACAGTACACACTGTGTATTTGAAGTTACACGCCGTGTAATCTGCCATACACGCCGTGTAATCCGGATTACACACCGTGTAGTTGTGTTCAGTGCATCGGGAGTAATTCGGCAATTACTCAAGCCGTGTGCATTAATGACATGCGGTGTAGTTAATTCTTACACCGCGTGTTGACCAGGACAGACTGGCGTACGGTCAGCCGGATTACACGTCGTGTGGCCCACTGGACACGGCGTGCAGTCCCTTCGGGTTAAGGGCCAAACCGTGTATCCCATACACGACTAAGCCGACCGGTAACCGTGTAACCCGGAGACAACACGACGTGTGGCCCACTGGACGCGCCGTGTACTCCAAGATTTCCGAAGTACGCCTCACACGCAGAGTCCCTAGGCGTGTACTTTGGATAAGACGGTGAAGGCAGTACACACTGTGTAGTCGGAACTACACGCCGTGTACTTTACCAAATTACACAGAATTAAAACTTTAATGTTTGTGTAATGTTCAGAATTACATATCATGTTTGAACGAGTGTTCACCATGTTACCTCCAAGGTTATGGATGAGAATCTGAAGGAAATTCAGAAAAGGATTAAGATAAAAAGATTGATCAATTAAAGATAATAATTAATTGATTCGAGCACGATTTATCTTAATAAGAACGATTAAAGAATTGAATACTAGTTTTATTAAATACGTAATTCGTTGCATGTATGTGGATGATCATGAGCTTAGACCAGACCTTTGTATGTGATTGGTTTCCTTTTAATTATAATTAAATTAAATTGTTATTCTGCGTGCCATCTCTCCTCATTAATATGTAGGGCCTGCGTGCCTATGGTTTCATTTTATGTAAACCCCCTTTTTACCCTTCACCTGCATGTGAGTAAAAACATATGTAATGGATGAAGCTCCCAAACTTGTGGAGGCGGTCCAAGTCAGGAGTCGAGACGAAACCAATCCAAGGAGATATAATGGTGGACATGAGGAAAGCTGTAAACATGAACCTCGGTTCAAGGTGTTTCTCCCCTAGGTCAGCGATTAGTTTATCAACTGCTAGATAAACTAACCATTAGAACAAGCTCATGATCATACCTTTTATTTTATTTCTGTCAGTTGCATGGTTATTTCATTTTGGACGTGTTGTCGCGATCACATAATTAATGAATTAACAAGCATGCAAGATTGAACTAAAATAAATTTGGTTTATGCGTAAATATTTTCTAAAACATGGTTAATCACTTAAGTTTTACTTAATATTAACAATCACGTGATAAAGATAATAAGACAATTTACGCATAAAAGATAAAAATCCCTCAGTAAAATATTAAGTTAGACTAAGGCTTCCGTTACTTGATTAAGAGCTAGACTCAATAAAACTATATGTTTGACCAACCCTTGTTGGGACACTTTTATACAGGAATCTCTTATGAAAGTTTCTGGTTGATTTAACCATTTTACATCAAGAGGAGTAACCCTTGCTAGACTTGGTGTAAATTTGGAGGCAAGTGTTGAGCAAACTCAAGTCAGGATTTTAGGATTGGGGAGTCCATTAAACAGATCAAGGAGCTGCAAGACCGCAGTTGACAAAGATCTGCCTACCTAAATACCTTCAAATAGCATAACCAACCCTTGTTGGGGTTATGAGAAGGGGAATATGGATCCTTGCCACTAGAATTTTTTAGCAACTAGACATTCTGAATTCAAAGGTGAGGGCCATTGGGTCTTGATAAAATAGTGGGAGACTTAATAAAATTAATTTATTATTTCTCATAAAATGTAATCAAGAAAGTACTAATTATCAACCACACTATCCCTGCGATCAATACTGGATAAAGACAACATCTTCCTCGACAGTAACTTCTAGGAATGGTTTAGATGCCTTCGGGTCATTTTACGCCATGAATAGAAATCTTACGTGCTGGAGTCCTCATTACCTGATCCGCCTGCCCAAGAGGCGAGTGATGAAGAGTTCTTGGTCTACGAAAAACATATAAACGACGCGGTTGACGTTCAATGTTTGATGTTATCATCAATGTCTAGTGAACTCATGAAGTATCACGAAAACATGGATACCTATAGCATGCTTGAGCACCTCCGTGGTCTTTACCAGGAGAGAGCAAGACAGGAACGGTTTGAGATATCCAAGGCACTCTTTCAGAGTAAGCTTGGAGAGGGTGCCCCAGTTGTGCCTCACGTAGTCAAGCCCATTGGCTACATTGAGCGTCTGGAGGTTTTAGGGTTTAAACTCCCCAAAAAACTAGGTACCAATCTCATTCTAGCATCATACCCTCAGAGCTTCTCCAGTTTTGTTGTGAATTTCAATATGAACAACATTGAGAAGTCTCTACCAGATCTTCTTATCCTCCTTCGCCAAGTTGACAAAGACATGAAGCGTGAAAAGACTTCTGTCCTTATGGTGAATAAGAGGAAAGAGAAGGCGAAGAGCTTTAAACCCAAATCTTCTTTATGCCCTTCCAAGAAAGGAAGATCAAGGGGGATGGAAGGAAATAAGAAGCTGTTTGTTTCGCATGTGGCAAGAAGGGTCACTGGAAGAAAAACTGCACCCAACTAAAGAAGCAAGGGGAAGCTTCAGGTGCAATTGTTATCGAGTGTAATTTATCTGTTTCTACAAATTGGGTATTAGATACAGCTTATGGTGCTCACATATGTATCCAAATATAAGAACCAAGTAGATTCAAGAAAATTGTCCGAGTGGAGGTAGATCTACGAGCATCTAATGAAGCTAGACTTGCTACTATAGCTGTCGGGGACTACCACTTTAGGTTGCTGACTAGGATGAACTTGGTATTAAAAGGTTGTTATTATGTGCCTTATGTTACCAAAAACATTATTTCTGTATCCAGACTAGATACTGATGGATTTATTTTCAAGTTCGGTAATGAATGTTGCTTCTTTTATAAAGATAACATTTGTTTTGGTAAGACACATTTATATAACGGTCTTTACGTGTTGGATTACACAAACTAAGTAATGACAATCGATAACGACACTACTTCACGACTCATACCACATCCAACTTTGACATCACCGACTAGGTTATGTAAATAAGAAATGCTTGACAAAGTTACATCAAGATGAATATTTAAATTCTTTCGAACTAAAACCACTTGGTGTATGTCAAGCATGTTTACAAGGCAAAATGACCAAAACCCCATTTAGTGGGAAATGTGAAGAGCCAAAGAGCTTCTTGAATTGGTTCATACAGATGTGTGTGGACCATTTCCAGTTGAAGCAAAGGGTGGGTACTCATACTTCATTACTTTTACTAATGATTTTAGTAGATATGGATATATCTACTTATTGAGGTATAAGTCAGATTCTTTTGATAAGTTCAAGGAATACAAAAATGAAGTTGAGAACCAGTTTGATAAGAAGATTACGAAACTCCGCTCAGACCGAGGCGAAAAATATCTTAATCAAGACTTCATTGATTACTTATGGGAGTTTGAGATCCTATCCCAACTCACTCCTTACACATCCCATTGGAATGGTGTAAGCGAAAGGAGGAACCACACCGTATTAGACATGGTGAGATTAATGATGAGTCATGCAAGTATTCCATTATCCTTTTGGGGATATGCGTTACAAACAGCACCACACATACTAAACCAAGTTCCAACTAAATTGATAAATGGTATTCCATACGAGCTTTAGAGTGGAAGAAAAACCATGTTATCAAATTTACATGTGTGGGGAAGTGAAGGGTTTGCTAAGGCCTCTTCAGGTAACAAACTCGCACCCCGAGGTACAAAGTGTACCTTTATAGGATACCCTAAGGAAACAAGGGGATATTACCTATACGACCCCTCAAACAAAAAGGTTATAGTGGAAAGACACGCCATATTCCTTGAGAGGGAGCACATCTCCAAAAGAGATAGTGGGAGTGAGATAGACTTCGATGAAGTTGAGGCTCAAGGTACACAAGAGTTGGTACGGGAGCAGATTCCACAAAGCCTCGTGGAAGAAAGATCTATTCTAGAGACATAAGTACTACGTAGGAGTACAAGAGATGTTAGAGAATCGGAACGGTGCAGTTTTCTAGTTATTGGGGATGGTGACTCATTATTAGTTGATAATAATGATTTTCTAACCTACAAGGAAGCAGTAAGTGGCACATATGTTGCCAAGTGGCAAGAAGCTATGAATTCTAAAATGGATTCCATGTACCAAAACTAAGTCTGGATTTTGGTAGATCTTTCAGTTGATGTAAATCCTGTTGGTTGCAAATGGGTATTCAAGAAGAAACTGAACATGGAAGGATAAGTCAGTACCTATAAAGCATGACTGGTTGCAAAAGGGTTCAAACAACATCAAGACATTGACTACGACGAAACCTTTTCACCAATTGTGATACTAAAATCCATCAGAATTCTATTGGCCATTGCTTTTTACCATGATTATGAGATTTGGAAAATGGATGTCAAAAAGTCTTCCTTACCTTCAGGAAGATGTCTACATGACACAACCTGAAGGGTTTGTGATTCCAAAGGATTCCAATAAGATATGCAAGTTGCAGAAATCCATTTATGGATTAAAGCAAACATTCGGGTCATGAAACATTCGTTTTGATGAAGCCATAACGGAATTTAGTTTTATAAAGAACGAATGTGAACCTTGTGTCTACAAACAGTTTAGTGGGAGTGCAGTCGTTTTCCTAATAGTATATATTGATGACATATTACTTATTAGAAACGAAATACCAGTTTTACAGTCTGTTAAGGCATGGTTGAATAAATGATTCTCCATGAAGGACTTGGGTGAAACAACATATATTCTTGGGATGAAGATCCATCGTGATAGATCCAAGAGATTGCTGGACCTAAGTCAAAGTACATACATTAACAAGATACTGAAGAGATTCAGTATGGAACAATCAAAGAGGAGATTGTTGCTAGCATCACATGACATTCATATTTTCAAGAAAATGTGTTCTCAGACGCATGAGGAAAGAAAGAGAATGACAAGGACTCCATACGCATCAACGATTGGGTCAGTTATGTATGTCATGCTATGTACTAGGCTAGATGTCGCCTACGCATAAGTGCGGTAGGCAGATATCAAGCTGACCCAGGTGACCGCCATTGGATGACAGTCAAGACTATCCTTAAGTATTTGAGGCGTACTAAGGATATGTTCCTGGTTTATAGAGGAGATGAAGAACTGGTCATCAGAGGATATGCATATGCTAGTTTCCAGACTGATCAAGATGACATGAAGTCGCAAATGGGATACATCTTCCACTTTGAATGGACGTGCTGTGAGCTGGAAGAGCTCAAAGCAGAGTGTGGTCGCAGATTCTACAGCAGAGTGTGGTCGCAGATTCTACAGCAGAGTCCGAGTATATTGCAACTTCTGAGACAGCTAAAGAAGCAGTTTGGATGCAGAGCTTCGTCCAAGAGCTGGATGTGGTACCTAGTAATAAAGATTTCATCACACTATTGTGATAATACTGCAGCGGTGACTCTCGCAAAAGAGCCAAGGTCACATCAGCGAACGAAGCACATATTTTGGAAGTATCATCTCTTGAGGGATTTTTCTCAGAGAGGTGAAGTTGCATTGAGTAGTATTTCCGCGGAAGACAATGTGACAAACCCCTTGACTAAAGCCTTAACTCAACAGAAACATGATCATCATGTGAGGTTTAGCGAATTGAAAGTCGTAGACAGTTGGCTCTAGTCCAAATAAGAATTTGTAAGAGTTGATGTCCTAGAACCATTTATTTGTACTTTGATTACATGAATATTTAATGTATTTAAATATTAAACATCTTATTACATATTGTTCATTGTTCTGCATGACTATAGTGTAACAATGTCCTGGAGTATTTGTCGCATTGACAAGGTCATAGCAGTTCCCCGCTACGATGAGAACCTTGAAGTGCTATGACAATATTCTTAAATATAGTTTTGCTGTTGGATGACATATTATGATGGGACACATAGTATACAGATCGTTAGGTGCGAGTACTCGTAAGCATATCAGACTTCTTCTCATTAAGTTCGCACTTGGTAATCTCCAAAACGGGAGATTATGAGAACAAACCCACCAGTAGGAATTCTGTATGTTTTGGTGTTATCAGATATTCCTATCTGCGAGTGTGTGTAATGGTCTTTAGACTTTAAAGGTTATCATTAATAAGTGTCACGACTCGCATACTTTGATTTACTGACGAAAACCGTCACACCATATGTTGGCGGGAAGTAGGGTACATTGGGTACGTCACGAGTAACATGTTATTAATGGATAAATCGAGGAAGGATTTGTCCCTTCCATTTATGGAAGTTGATATCTCGGCGTTGGATTGGTGTAACCTGATCTGGTTGGGCCGAATGCTTGCGGCCTGCAACTGTCGCGGGTCGAGTTCTGCGGTGAGCTCGTTGGGGGTTGCAGGGGGCAACGCGCTCCTACTCTGGGGGTCCGGGGGCCGAAGGGCCCCGGCCCAATTTTTCGGGAACTGTAGCATATCTGACCACTGTAGCGGCGCGGATTTTCTGTGCAAACAGTGGATCGTCTTCTCCATTTTATAGCCCATTTTCAAGCTAGGGTTACTACTTAAAAATTCTGTAATTTGTGCTCCCGAATTAGTGAAGTTCCGCCTCTCCGTGAACGTTGGGATTATTCCCGAACCACGTAAATCGTTGTGTTCTTGTTGCTTTCCTTCTGCATTTTTTCTTTCATTTCTTGTTTCTGTCGTTGCGACTCCCGACGATTCCGCAACACTCGACCCTTTGATTGAAATAGAACCGTGCCCTGAAGTCCATGACCATGGTGTGACGACGAGTTTATTTCAGGTAGTCAAAGAATGACGTATCAAGCATAAAGATTGATGAAACTATTATGAAACCTGCTTGATGAGATATTGAGACAAAATGAATTATATTACACAGTGAGCGTTCGTAAGTGATTGTCGTCGTTGCGACTTAAAGTTCTTTCTCTTGGGTGCCTTGACCCGTTGCTAGATAGTAATCTTGGACTTTAGGCAAGCCCGCCTAATGAATGAGAAAGAATCTTAAAGGGTCACATACTAAGTGTTTTTGGTGGTTTCGATTAAATTCTACTTGAATTTAATTAATGGAATGAATATTATTTTCAAGACTGAGGAATAATTTTATTTTAGTTAAAATGATCGCATAAATTAAATAAATATTTATTCACTGGATTGTGAATAAAATATATTTATTTATTTTATTGAACATTTAATAAATATTTATTTATTAGTTTGTAAATGAAAATGTTTATTTAAGAGAATAAAAATATTATTTGGGTGTTCAATAAATGGAAGTGGAGTTCGAACGGCTCAAGACCGTGTCCGGTGATAAATTAATTATTTACAAGTTGGTAAATAATATTTATCCAGGTGTCGTAAAAATAACAATAATACTGTTATCATTATGTGGCATGAGATTTTATTTATGGTTCCGTTTTCAATAAGTTGGTGAACCACAAATAATGATGATGTTATTGTTATTAAGTGACATGAGTTTTCTCTAATGGTTATAATTGCATTTAATTGCTGTTACGCAATTAAATATTGTAATCGAAACCCAATGTCAATTAATAGACGGGTATGTCTATTGTGCCAACCACCAGTGATGCTAGAGAATTGTTGAGCCAAACAATTTTCTCTCTCGACTCCAGTTCTCTCTCGCTCTCAAGAACGAGAGAAGTTCTTCAAGACTGAAGAATGAGCGATCAAGAACGATCGACGCAAAACATTCGCTTCGCCGCGCTTGCACCCGAAGAACGAGTGATGTTGATCGAAGACCATTGAAGCACGTGTGGATCACCACTAGAGAGATTCTATTTTGGTTCCTCGCAAGCGCAACAAAGGCAATCCGGACAATCAATGATCATCAACGAAGAAAGTACCAAAGACCCAGGTATTTAATTTTTTCAGAGATTAATAAATTAATTATAAATATGATGTGCAAGATCCTCTTTCTCGTATCCAGTGCTTTTCTTCTCTTTGTCTAAATCTATGATTTAAATCCATGGATACTGACGTTTATCGTCGTATTGATCTCGGATTGGTCATCGATTACGGAAAAAGCAAAGTTGGGTCCCACTCAACACCACGCTTCTGCTGCGTCCGGATCCTCCACAGACTTCGCATCACTTTTTCCGAGTCAACTCCTGCTACTCTGCTTTCCAATCACGTGGGCATAGGTTCCAGTCCCCCCTGCTACTCTCCTGCTGCTGCTGCCTCAGCTGCTGCATCTACTGCGATTCATTTTTTCTTTTTTTTTTCACTGCTGCGATTCCTCAGCTGTGTGAGAAAAAACTGCTGCGCCTTTTGCCACATCTGAGGCTCGTTACGCAATTTGGACTCTAGAAACTCTTCTCAATCCAGCAGCAATTCCTCTCTCCACCGACTCTGCACGAACTGGAAATTATCGCGTCTGATGCGTCTCCTGCCTCAGCTTCTAGTCTCTCTCTGGCAGGAATTCTCTCTCAAGAATCTTCTCTCAATGAAGGCACCAAATGATAGGTACTTATATGAGAGAGAGAGAGCAGCAGTGGTTTCTATTAACTGCTTCGAACCAGATTACAGCAGAATTACAGAAGAAGAAAAGGAATATGGAGGAGAAGAAGAAGATAGAAGAAGAGGAATAAGTAGATAAAGGGAAGCTCCCTGGGAGACGCGACACCCCAGGCCTAAGGCCTAACCCTCCGCACTACCAAGCAGCCTTCAGCAAAATACTTCTGTGCCTCTCTTCCCTAGTCAACCGCCCTTATTTAATACCCCAGCTCCCCCCAACTGCCCCAACCTATTTATAACATCAATTACTATACTACCCCTAACCATTCCCCACTTGTACAGTCCCACAGTCTCACTCCGACAGCCTCATCCCTACCTTCCTATTAAACGCCAACTTTTTTTTCCTAAGAAATTGTCATTGCCAAATGTAACTCAACCACCAAACAGGCCCTCGATCTGACATTTTCTCTTTTTACGATCATCTTTCATTTATAGATTTGTTAACATGTAGGGATTTTCCCCTGTTTTTTTTTTTTTTTTTGGAATTGCATACAATTCAGATGATCCCCAATGCAGGACCTGAAGGTGATAGAGTGACAATGGCAAGGACGTTGTCAGATATGAAGTTAACAGACCATAATAAATCTCATCTATTTGAATGCGGTGTATTAAAACCTCTTCTTCACTTGGTCTCTAGTGATGACACAGACACAAAGCTAGTGGCTGTTAGAGCTCTCCAGAATCTTGCTAGTTTACCCGCAAATGGCCTGCAGATGATCAGGGGAGGTGTGGTTCGCCCATTGCTTGATCTTCTTCTCCCGTATGGCTCATCATCCACGAGACTGCGTGAACATGTGGCTGCCACACTTAGGCAAATTGCCATCTCAACCACATCTCAAGAAGCCAATGAGTTGGAAGTTTCAATGTTGGAATGCAGTGAGGATGTTTCGAAACTCTTCTCCTTGGTCAGCCTGACAGGGCCTGAAATACAGAAAAGCATTCTTTGTACCTTTATCACGTTATGCCATTCCTGCTCTGCCACTAGGTTGAAGGCTGAGTTAACACAGGTATTCAGCTTTTCCCTTCCCAGCAACAACCAAGCAAACACACATGTTTTTCTTCTTCTTCTTTGAAATTGACTATGTTTTAACATTATAAATCCAGTGCTTGCTGTGTCACATGTGATCAACTCACAATCTTGGCCACCTTCCTTTAATTTGGATTTTAGCCCATCTGAAATTAACACAGAAGATACTCTGCCCGGAGACCAACTTTTCTCCTTTTAGTTGCCAGGTTGGGTATGTTCATTTATTGATTAAAAAAGAAATGAAGAGTACAGTCCCACTCGAAGCAAAGCCATAATAAGGTGCCACTTATTGAAAACTGCTCAGGCTTCATCGTCACTTTGCTTCTATATGAGCATTTCCAGTTTATTTATTGAAAAAGTGTTTTTCTGCCTCATATTTTATTGATTTTCTTCTGGATTTTAAGTTGAGTGCTTTTTCAGAAGCTGAACAACCACCACTTATTTTTTTCAAACTACTTATCATAAGTGATAATTACTACGAACAGTTATTAATGAGTGTTTGTCAGACAGAGCCTAAACCAATCAAGCTAACTTACATTTGTGCTTATAATTGAAATGCTATACTGTAATTGATCACGGTCTTTATAATATCCCTAGAGTTTCAGCATTATATGTGGCTTGATGTTTTGTAATCTTGCCCAGATCATTGCAACTGTGCAATAGAGTAGTTTATTTGTTTTGTTGGTGCATGCAGGCCAGAGGGGGTACTGAATCTCTTAATTAGACATGCTGGGGCTGCACAAGATCAATATTTTATATTATATATATATATATATATATTTACCACTGATGCTGTTCAAAATTGCTTCTCAGTGCTCAGCTCTGTCGGTGCTAGTTCAGCTCTGTGAGATTGATAACTTGTCTGTCCGGGCAAATGCAGTGAAGCTGTTCTGCTGCCTGGTTGAAGATGGAAACGCCATGATCCTTGAGTATGATGGCCGAAGATGCATTGAGAATTTAATCAAGATCATAAAATCATCTAATGATGAAGAAGAGGTCGCGTATGCAATGGGAATCCTTTCCCACCTCCCCAAGGACCCTCACATTCATGATTTCGATGCACTCCCATGTATTTTGAGTTTCCTCCTCCACAATGATGGAAGGCAGCATGGGCCCCATAAAGATCTATTATTAGAGAATGCTGTTGGCTCCCTTTGTCATTTCACCGATCCCCAATACTGCACATTACAGATGAAAGTAGCTGAACTCGGTGCCATACCTGTACTGGTACGGCTGCTGGAGACAGGAACGACCTTGATGAAAACTCGTGCAGCCGTTTCACTTGGCCAGTTATCCATGAGCTCACATGGTTTAAGCAAGCCACAACCCAGACGCCCAGCACTCTGCTGCTTCTCATCTTCAACTGAAACTCGATGCCCGGTTCATCTGGGAATCTGCACGGTTGAGTCGTCGTTTTGCCTTGTGAAGGCCGATGCGGTGGGGCCTCTGGTGAAGGTTCTGGGCAATTCGGATAGCAGCGCGTGCAGGGCTTCGCTTGATGCATTGTTGACACTGGTTGAAGGTGAGGGGCTGCTGCAGAGAGGAAGCAAGGTACTGGATGATGAAGGTGCCATACCAGTGTTTATAGGGTTGCTTAGCTCCCCTTCACCGGGATTGGCAGAGAAGGCTCTCGAGGCTTTGGAAAGGATCTTTCGGCAGAGTGAGTTTAAAAACAAGTATGGACCGTCTGCTCAGATGCCGTTCGTGGAAATAACTCAGCGAGGTAGCAGCAGCATGAAATCCCTGGCAGCTAGAATACTTGGCCACTTGAATGTGTTCCCTGATCAGTCATCTTATTTCTGAGGGGATTCTGAAAGCTTTTTCTTTCCTAAAGGAAGTCTTCTCATTGCTGAAATTGCCTGATGTGTTGAGATGTGTGGACACCTGAGAAGGCTCTAAGGTTGTGTTTTGAAGGTGCAAGCTAGGGCCGCTGATTGTCAAATGGGTCTTTATATTTTGCTGTTGGACCCAGATGATATGCTGCAGCTGGCACTGAGTTTTGATTTGTAGTTGAAGCAAAGCAGTCTGGCGGTAGAATGTTAGTTTTTTTTTGTTCTACATGGGTTCAAATTCATTGTGTTTTATTTGTTTGTATGATAATAGATCCATTTATGGTCCTGTGTGTTTATTGCGGTTTTCTTTCCTTGTGTTCTGCGGTGCAGATATTATCGACTTTGTATATCTTGTATTATTGTATCGACCTTTTTATTTTGGTTTCTTTGTGTGATTTGTTTTGTTTTATGTTGTAGTCTTTAATTTGGTTGTTCTTTGGTGGTGTTAGCCAGTCTTGGCAGTGTTCCTGATCTTGAACACATTTTAAGACGAGTTTTTTTTTGCATGCCATGAAATCAGTTTCTTTGGACTCAATATGAGCTGCTTTCCTTGCATAATTTCCCTTGGATTACCAAATGACGGATCAAATTATGACATAGGTTAAGTCATCATTTTCTTCAAAATGCATTTATTAAGGGTGTGTCTGATCTATCTACATGATTCACTAGATTTGCTTGGATTGGATTGAAACAAATCAACTCGGATACCACACCATCATGGGTCAGATTGTCACCCTTTTCCTTCCCAAGGATGTGCAATGTTCATCCATATGAATCTTGAAATATTAGATTGTTACCCTTTTCCTTTCTCATGGGTGTACAATATTCATCCATATAAATCTTAAAATATATGTTACCCTTTTCCTTACCCAACAGTGTACAACGTTCATCCATATGAATCATAAAATATACCTCGACGTGGGATCATCACAAACTTTCTTGAAATTTCTTTGTCCTCAAAACACCTCCCCTACATACCCTCATTAGAGGGATGTGTGTAGTATGAATAAATTATGATACCAAATGTTACAAATTTACACAATGTTCTCTCAATCAAATTTACTTTGCCCTCGAAACCAGATCAATCCCTTGCATACTTTTTCTAGTAGCCCTTTGTGTTGGGTTAAATTGTGGAATGAGTCCATTGTGATGCCAACTTTCATGGATCAAGTCATCTCTCTCTCTCAAAAGGTATTTTTGAGTGAGTAACATCTACCCATAGAACTATAGAATTCAACATGTGATCGTTGTATTAGGCTTATTCTCTTATCCAAATGTTGACATAGAATTTGGTTTGAATGCATGGGTGTGTGGGAGGGGTAGTTTTTATTAAAATCTCTTATTTGCTTCAAAATGTTTTGAGGGAAATAGTTGCCACCTATGTTCTTCACATGGTTGTGAAATACAATTTAAAGAGAATGAAAAACAAAAGATTAAAAGTTTATTCCCCTAATTGTTATCACTCCTCCAAAATTGGAAATATAATCAATTACATTGTTAGGTGATGTTGTCCTTTATGTCCTAGTGTTGCGATGCGACCAACTACTTGAGTTGACATGGACATGATGGCATATGCTTTCATGTAGATCCTGCAGCTAGGAAGGAAAAAACAAATTTTCATGCCAGAGACTATGCATGTCTAAAGATGGACTGGAGAGGCTTCGTGCAAGCAAGTTGCCTAAACAAATTAGTAGATTAAAATTATTGACATCAATTGTTTAATCCTATGATTTATTGTTTACGAAAACAACTAGGTTGAAATCTTTGTTACAACTTCAAAGTCCTCTCAGCAAATTAACAAACTAAAGTTGTTAGCGGTTTGAAGCCATCTCAACAAGATTTTTGAAAAAATGCATGTCAATGCATAGTTAAATAATTGCGCATGCTATTCATACATTTTGGGATAGTAGCAGATACATGATTGGTGCACGGTTTGAGTAACCGTACATTTGGAAAATGATACATAAATTTGTTTTTAAAAATCCCGATTTACTTTCATTGACCCCCATTAAGAGTCTAAACCAACTTTGGCCAAGTTTAGGGATTTTCTAGGGTGGATTTGAGGGATTTCCATCAAAGAATGACGAATCTCTCTTGAAGATGGGGTGAATCAACACGAGATTGAAGGTAACGAAACATTGATCTATTGTGTTCTTTGATCTCTCTAATTCTCTCTCTTCTCTCTTTTTTGGAAACTCTGATGTAGAGATCAGATCATGATCTGAAGGATCATGTGGATGATTTCTTGATGACAGAAATTGAAGGATCTGATTGAGAACATCATCACCAGATCTAGATTTGTGGGATTTTAAAAAATTCTTGTATAATTTAGGTGACTTATATTCATTTATAATGCGCCTGTGATACTTTGATGCGCTAGTTGATGTTCATTTCGATCAAATGATTTTTATTTGGGGTTATCAAATAATTTTCTATTAGAAATTGATTTGATAGTCAAGAAAATTGGGTTTGTGAAAAATGGTTTGATTTTGATGAAAATTATGGATTGAGATTTGGAAAATTATGGAATTTGATTTTGAAAAAAGTTTTTTTAGAAACCATGAGATTTGGTTTAAAAGTTGATTTTGGTTGACATTCTTAGGAAGAATAATTTCTAAAAAAATATTCATTATTTTAAATCATGTTTGGATTAAAAATAACACTCTAACAAAAATTATTTTTAAAATGGAATTTGTGTTGGAAAACCATTTTAGGGAATACAAATCTTCTTCAAAAAAAAGAATGAAAATGAGATATGAGCAACAAATGAAAGTTTCAGACAACTAGCTGGAAGCACTTGAGAAATGTTTGGAAGTGTCAGGCTTAATGTCACAACCCCCCTCCACCAGTACCCCTTCTGGGCCAATGGTGAAGATAGAGATGACCCCCGAGGCCTACCTCCAATAGGCCATGGGTTAACGACTGACACTGAGGGTATAAAATGCATACAATGGGAGGCATTACCCTAAATATATAAATTTTAAGGATAAGAGATAAGATCCACTATCCCAATACATGAATGTAATTTCATACAAGTGAAAACAATTGAAAAGCACCAAGAACAAGCCTAGGCAATGACCATGAACTCCAACAGCTCCTGAACAACTCCACAAACTAGTAACACCCAGCTCAATCACCAACTAGCTCCTGCAGACCTAAATAATAGTTTATATATATATATATATATATATATATATATATATATATATATATGGGGCGGGGATACATGTATAATTAGTATGATCCTCCTCAAAACCTTTCATGCAAATGTGAAAAAAGCATACTAAATCCCAGTGAATAAACATAAGAAACCAACTCTTTACCTAAGAAGGTAAAATTATATCCCATCCTCACCAAGGATTTCTCACCAAGCAGCACATAGAAATAAGTCACTCTATATCAAAATAATGAACATAAGAAAGGTACCCTTCATCAACTTTCCCTTGGTTTGTCACTCACACACCCTAACACCAAACGTCCTATGCTATAACCCCTTCTATAAGTCATCCTGCAGTTTGTACACACATATCTTACTACATCTCATCACATCCAAAGCCAAGTAAAATTCTAAAATCCATTGTAACCCACGTATCATGCATGATAACACAATCCATCACAACCCATGTAAGTACACTTATGGAAAACACAATCACCACAGTTGAAATACATGTATGTGCTATAACCTCAAGCCGTTATAGCTCGCACACACATGTATAGTTAAACTGAGAGCCATCACAACCCATGTAGACACGTACACTATACTTAAGCCATCACAACTTGGATACACCTACACATCAGGCTTTTTCTGAAGGGAGAGTAGGGAAGAGAGAGTAGTCAACCATTTGTTCCTTCACCAACTTGGATGTTGGGGAAAACAGTCGGAACCAAAACATTTGGGCATAAATTTCTCACCTGACTCGAGTTTTGGAGCATATGAAATCCAAAATATAATGAATATTATATCACACAACCAAAATAAGGGAAACTACCTAACCTTAGACTCAACTGCATCCATCATCCCACATAACACCTTACTACAACCGTTAAGGTCTAGGAAACAAGATCTCATATAAGTACACAAGCATCAAGATTCAACATCATCAATCATTTTCATTTAGTAACTATAAATTACTGACCATTCATTAACCCCATTATAAATTTTGGTTTAATCATTCAATTTCATCACAAGACAACATGATTTTATAATTCATATTATAATTTCCATATTTCCAAACCATGCTCATGGAGAATTCCCTTCAACAATCCCATGAGTTCATTTATAAATTCATTTACCATTCCATAATCTGTGTATTATTGGAATTGAACTAAAACACTATAATGAAGATCAATCACAATGCATAAGCGAACTAAAATAGGTAGTTAGAAGTCACAATAAACAACCATCAAGAAAACCATCCATCAAGAAAAACGGGCAAGCCCGACTCTTAACCTGTACCAACCAACCAATCAACAAACCAATAGAATAAACCGACAATAAGCAATCCCAACTCTCAACCTACACTATCTATCTCAACACCAATCCCCTCTCAATGAATAAACAATAAGCAATCCATGCTCTCAACTTGTGCCATCCATACCTCGCATAATATCCCAACTACACCAGTTCCATAAAAAACACAACAAGGGCTCAAATAGGCTAAATCATATACAAAGAAGCAATCATATTTTCAACATAACAAACTCAAGGGGCAACTAAGATCACAACACCAAGTCATAAAAGCCTATAATAAACAAGGATGAGCTCACAATAGCCCCAAACATTTAATTCCAGCAAAAAATATTTTTTCCTTTACTGTCTTGAATTAACCAATTAATAATGAGTGTGTTTTATAAAAAAAATCCCAAATGCAGTAGCTAACAACATATAGGAATCAACTATAAACATGTTTCAATCAATACGTTCATATTCAGATATTTTCAAGGAAGAATGGTAATTAATTACACATGCCTCATTCATTATTCACTTTATCTTACCATATTTATGTTTTTTAACCAATTTCAAGGATATCAACCATGCTAAGGAACAATAATAATCATAGCAATCAATTTTTCACACAATCTAGAAAATATCAAGAGGTATCCAATCATAACATAAACCACATGTTCTCACTACATCCCATCCCATATTTCATTCTTCCTTAGATTTCTAGATTATTATCTTCCTTAGGTTGATTCCACCATTACCCAAAGAAGCTAAATCATGTTAATCCCATACTTGAAAATAAAATAAGTAAAATTAATGAATCCCCTACCTTGTCAAGAAGCTTTCAACATTATCCGAGCAAGAAAATAAGAATAAGCAAAGATCTCCAATCAAATATCCCACAAGGAACCCACAATCCCTAAGTATATAATCCCACCTTGAATCCTCTATCAATAATCAATAGAAACCCAATGAAAAAAAAGGAACAATTCTTCCATAGAAAGGCATAGAGATAATGGGAAAGAACATAACCAACAAAGAAGAATAGAACTAACCTCAGATCACCCACAAATCGATCTCCAAAATTTGGGGGATAAAACCTAGCAAAGGGGGATTAAATTAACAGAAATAGGTCCTCAAGTCACCTAGGATTCAAAGGATAAAGGAGGAAATAAGTGAAATTATAGAGGGGTCCCAAATTTATATTGGTTGGATAAAACATAAGACCACGATTCAACACCCACAACCACACTAAAATCCCTAGGGTTTTCAATAAAACCAAATTGTAGAATAGATGGGTACCTCCCAATGGGTTTGGTCTAAGACGCTCTCAAAAAATCATGATGCAAATCCCATATATCTCCCCCTTTCTAAAATCCAGTCAAAATCTCAATTTTGTAAACCCAGGTAACACCATGGTGCAACTAAGACACCATGCTGCAAAAATACCTATATTGACAGAGTCAAGGGTCCTAACCTTCAGGACTCCATGAAAAAACCTTAAACACCACGATGAGGAAACCCTCATGGAGGTAGAGACAAGAAGCCTGACCCCCAAGATCTATGGTGTAACCCAAATCCCATGCCGTAACGACCTCTAAATTGATAGAGCCACTAAACCAGTCATCCATTGCTCCACGATGCAGCTCAAGATCCACAATGAAAGGGCCTTCAAAATGATAAAACCACTGAAACCCTTCATTCTAAACTCTACTCCACAAGGACATGGCCACACCGCAACACCCATCCACTAGCATAAATTTCATCTTAAACTCTACCTCTACTCTTATATCCCTTCCTAAACACTTACAACCACCTAAAAACATGCAGGAAGGGCTCAAGAAAAATTGGTCCCTTATACCAGATACCTATCAAAAAAATTTCATCTTCGAGAATTTTAACCAAAACCTATGAATGAAAATAAATAATAATAGAACAACCACCATGCGAGTTACCTCTCAAAGATCTCACAATAACAAGAACACAACCAACACATCAGAGGAACAAGGCATATAAACACACAAAATCATACATCATCTCACAAATCAATAGGGGTCATACATAGAATCCCAAAAAAGTCCAAGCATTGAATAACTTGAGATATCGATCATGCATCTATGAATATCACTCCCAAGTACACTCCTCCAAGTCACCATGTCGTCACAAGACATGAACCATAGGAATAAAATGCCCATGCTGTAACATCCTCAATCTCAAGGTATGACTTGTTTTATGTTTTTTCACATCCTTAAGGGTGTATTTAAATAAGTTGATACTTTTTAGGGGTGTTCGAATAAGGAAATGGCTCAAATTTTGGAATTTGGTTGCATGATCAGTTCATGTCGTGAATGGATATTCACGATGTGAATGAATTCTGATAAGGAACCATGAACCTGCATTCAAGATGTGAAATACATTCATGACACAAATAAAAATTCACAACATGAATGGGGTTTTTGGGATTTTTAGATGTGGCAATGTGATTTTCAGTGTATTTTCTTTCCCAAAGATTCATGATGTGCATACATAATTCACAATATGAATTTATCCAATTCCAACAGATAAAAGGAACTAGCTCTATTTTCCTTTATCATTCACCACTTTTCATGTTTCTCTAAACCCTAGTATCTCTCTAGGTTTTTTGGGCTCTCTCAACTCCTTCCCACTCCTCCCTATGATGCATGAACATCATTTGATCCCATGTATCCAATACGATAAGTTATTTTTTGTGCATGATCAATCCTCTCCTCTTCTCCTTGATCAAAATCATTTTGATCTTCTATGTCTTGGTTATATCTTATGGTTTTGGCATTACCTAATGAGTATTTTGATGATCGTTGATAGAATTGACATCCATATTCAAGGATTTTTCTTCTATGCAATGCTTGGGCCATGACCATTATTGGTAGAAAATCTTCTTTGGTGAGTTAATCATACACTAACATTTTGAGCACGTTTTACCATGTAACTAAATCCTAGAGTTCTAAGAATGTCAAACATGGAATGGTTCTAGGATCTGGTGGTGCTTCCAGACTTTAACAGTGACCCTTTCCTTGACCGTCATTATTTCACCCAAGGTAGGAAGTCCTTGAATTTAGCACATGTTTTATATGGGTTCTTGACATGTTTGTTGGAATGCGTGTGTAGCCCCTAGAGTCCTATGTTTGATGCTTGATCATAGGTGGTGTGCATGTGTCACCCTATGATACCTATGATCGTGTTTCTTGCATGTGGATTATGGTGGTTATGATACTTGTTTATTTGATGTGATGTTTGATATATAAATTGTATCTTGTATTATAGTGTGGTGTTATTCTGTCTTGAAGTTGAGAATATAGGTTTAGGCTCATAGACTATTCCCCCAAGGGTTATGTGTCATATGCCTAGTTAGAATACTTTGGGAAATCCCTTTAAGAGGGATATTCCAATTATGCTTTTGGACTATCCCATCGAGGGGGATGTGTTAGGATGTTGATCATTGTTCCTTCCGGCATGGTGCCGAAGCAGGTAGAGATAGTCTTCAAGGACCCATCACATGTATTCACTTGTGTGATATATTGTTGTTTATATCTTTACCCTAGTTAATTTCATGGAATACACCTGTATCTCTTACACACTTATATTAAGGGTCATTGGTGGCATCCTATTAAGTCTTGTACTCACACCCTACTCAGTAATTTTGGTGTGTGTGTGTATATTTCATGCTCAGGGATTCGATGAAGGGAAAGGGACCTATGATGGATGGTTGAGAAGGTTAGTAAGAGGATGCAGATAATGCTGGATGGACCTTAGGTTGGATGATGTTGATTTTATTATTGTGTTACTCGTACATTGGATCATTTTGTTTGGTTTTGGTATATTTACCTGACATTCCATACTACCACTACATGGGTTGGGGTTTATTTGTATTTTATACCGTTTTGATGGTTATTTGTTTATTTATTATTTATTGATTTATTTTTTATCTCCTCCTCTATCATACTATGATATCACTTGGTACTGAGGTTATAGTATGCCCATGCCATTCCATAGTCCCTCACTACTAGTTGAAAACCACTTACATATAGGGATGTACACATGAGGTTGTGTGAAAACCCCGACTTAGGCATGGTTCAGGTCAGGGTGTTATAAAATGGTATTATAGGACCAGGTTCACAAACTTGTTTCTTATCTTTACCTTGATTTATGGAAGGGTATACAAGAGATATGATGGTTGGGACTTAGGTAGTGAAACTGTGTTAGTGTCTGGCTAGCACTGTATAGTGGACCTCCAAGTCTCCATAAAGTGGGAATTTATGTTTTTTCTACTTGATGTTACCATTGATTAAATTTAGTTTAGGTGATGCACATAATGTTGATATGTTAATTTATGGGATTTAGTGTACGTTCATGAATTATGCTAGACATATAGGTTCAAATTTCATGTATACCTATTTCTTGAATTAGATAGATCCTAAATAATTAAATGCTTGTTGAAATTGTGATATGTGCATGGTTCATTATTTATTTCATTCTTTTATTTGATCCCATTGTATTTTATGTCTGAGTGTATATGTGTGGTTGTGACTAACATAAAAAAATGTAGGTTTGAATTGGGTTTTGGGTAGTTACTAGAGGGTTATGACTTATTATTGTGGGTATCCTCTTAGGCTGAATTTTTTTTGTAAACCCTTGTATGTGCCTACGAACTATTAATGGTCTTCTTATTCTAGTCATTTTTTAAGTTGTTGGGTTTTTCTAGGGTTGGTTTGGTATTTCAGGAAATGCAACCCCGTAGACATATCATGTATCCATTTTCACCACCTGTTGATCAGGAGGATGAAACCATGAATGCTCCTTTAATTACTCTAGAGGTTCAAGAAATTGATACAGTCTAACTAGGACTCTTTTCTAGCACCCATTCAGGGTGGAGGATCCCATCGGGGTGGGCCAACGATGGTCGAATCTGCACATGAATTTCAGATTCAACACCCTCCATCCTTCTTGGGAACGAGAGGCCCCCAGGATGTGGAGGACTAGATATGAGTCATAGAGAGAAATTTTGACTTTGTGGAGACCCCAAATGATTGGAAGGTTAATATTTCAACCTTTATGATCCAAGGTGAAGCTGGATGATGGTGGGATGTCATGCTGCAGGCTCGTAGATGATAATAAATGACATGGGAAACCTTCACAGGCCTCTTCTTTAAGGAGTTATTTCTCAATTCACTGAATATGAAACGTTCTTATGAGTTCATGGAGCTCCAACATGGGTCGATGATAGTGTCTTCCTACTCAAAATGCTTCATAGAGTAGATCCACTTTTCTATACTCTTGGAAAGAAATAAGGTGAAAAATGCTAGAAAGTTTAGGATTTCCTTTTCCTATAGTTGAAACGACAAGTCAGGAACTTCTATTTGATGACCTATACTATAGTGCTTCTAAATGCACTAACGATAGAGAAGGAAATCAAGGAATACAAGGCTAATGATCTTCTTCTTTTTATCAATGGAAGAATATATGCCTTCTCCCACATAGACTAAGTTGATTATTCTGGGAGCAAGAAGAGGAATTTAGAGGATGGATGCTAGGGTGATTGTCAGTAGTCATAGTAGAGTTGATCTTCTTTGAATCATTCTGCTCTGCTATATTTTATAATTATGGGAGGAAAAGACACTTTCTCAAGAAATATCTTGTTTCACTCAAGGCTTGTCACTAGTGTGGAAAGACTGGTCATATGAAGCTATTCTATTCCAAGGCTTCATGGTTCCATACAGTTAAATCATGACATGAAATAGGTGCAGGACCTTAGCTGTAGGTGCAGAACCTATAAGGGTTAGTAAATCAGGTGACTCATGAGCCTCTAGAGCGTCATGGAGTGGTTGATGGAAGGGTATATGTGGTTAATCAGGCTTTACCTGATGGTGGAGAGGGACCTTCAATAGTTCAAGTTATGATCCCAATATATTCTACTCTATCTATTGTTTTTTTGACATAGGAGCATCCCATTTATTCATATATTCTCAATTTGTTGCTGGGATAGATTTATCAGTTAAATTATCTTATGAGTTTCTATCTATCGATACACCCTTGGGAAATAAAGTGGATTATCTTTGTATCTATATAGACTGTCTAACAGTGGTTTTTATCTTTGATCATTTTTAGAGGTTCACAATTCTAGATATGACAGGTTTCGACGCGATCCTTATCATGGAATGATTGAACAATTTCCATGAACACATCAATTGTTATTGGATGTAGGTGACCTTATTTTCACCTAAGGTGGAAAATTTTCTGTTGAAAAATGAATGGGATGTTAAGGAAATAAGATTGGGAATAAACCCACATTAGAGAGAAATATTTTTAGCACAGGTGGAAGGCATGGTCCTTGTAGTGAATTTGATGGTGACTCCCTCCTCTTTTTCTCTGGTGGTGAACCTATACCGATATTTATTTATAGAGGATTTCTCAAGGTTTAAACCACACAAGGGAGTTGAATTTGAGATTGATATTTTTCTCGGTGCACACCTGATATTGATTCCACCACGCAGCATGAAACTAGACAAGTTGAAATAGATCAAGTTGCAGTTTGATGATCTTGAGGCTAAAGGCTTCATCAAACTGAACACTTCCCCTTAGGGTGTTCTAGTGTTGTTTGGAAAGAATACAGTTGGTAATATTTTTATTTATGTAGACTACTATAGTTATATTGGATTATTATGAAGAACAAATACTCGTTTCCAAAATAGATGACTTTTTTGATCAGTTGAGGGGATCCCCTTAGTTTTTTTAAGATTGATCTATGTTATGGATTCCCTCAACTCCGGATTAGGGAGGAATAGATCTCAAAGATAATTTTTAGGAGTTGGTATAGGTTGTATGAGTATCTTATTATGCCCTTTGAACTAAAAAATGATTCAATAGTGTTCATGGATTCAATGAATAAGATATTTAACCCATAATTTTATTCCTTCATTGTTGTGTTCATTGATGAAATCTTAATATATTCCAATACGTCAGAATCACATGATAGACACCTTGATATCATGTTTATTATGGTTTAAGCACATTGAATTTATGAAAATTAATTGAAGTGTCACTTTTGGATGCAGGAGGTGTGCTTTCTTGGTAATGTGGTTTCTTAAACAAGAATATCAGTTGATCCAGATAAGGTTGATGTAGTTGTGTCTTGGGAACAACTGAGGAATGTATTTGAGATTGAAATTTTTCTCGGATTGGTTGGGTACTATAGGAGATCCATTCATGAATTTTCTCACATGGAAGCACCCATGACAACACTCACTAAGAAGGGAGTTAAGTTCAAATGAATGGATTAGTGTAAATGAGTTTTCTTAGAGCTGAAGAAAAGGTTGACATCAAATATGATTCTGATCCTTCCTAATCCTAGATTTGGCTATGTTGTGTACTGTGACATGTATAAAATTGCCTTAGGATATTTTTTAATGTAGGGTGATAAGGTAGTTGCTTAAGGGTCTTGTCAATAGTGACCCCATAAGCATAATTACCCAACTCATGAATTAGAGTTAGTGACAGTGGTTCATGCATTGAAATTTTGGTGAAACTACCTCTTCGGTTAGATATTTTTCATGTATATGAACCAAAAGAGTTTATAGTACATGTTTTCTTAGTGTGCACCTGAATCTTCATCAGAGGCGTTGGGTGGAGTACTTAAAGATGTTCAACTTTGATATGGAGTATGATCCCAGAAAGGGTAATGTGGTCACAAATGTGTTGAGTAGGAAAATAAAGGAAGTTGGAGAGAAAACATTAGAGGTTGAATGAAAGCTCATGTCCTTGTTGGCAGAATAGAAAGTGGGAATAATATAGGTTCTAGGGGCTATAACATGTGCACCCTTAGTGATCACATCCTCGTTGGTGGAAAGAGTGAAGGCCAACCAGGATCTTCATTCAGAGTGTGTTGCGATGCATGATAATTTGGTAGAAAATAGTTCCATTTCAAGGTGGTATTTAGATAGATGAGGTGTACTTATGGTTTATGGTAGGGTGATGGTTACTTCTTCCTTGAGAGAGGAACTGATGTGATCCTCACATGATTCATAGTGGGAAGTACACCCAGAGTTAACTAAGATGTATCACAATGTTGAGTGGAAGTTATGGTGGAAAGACATGAAGAGAGAAATTTCATGTTTTATCTTTCATTATTTGACATGTTAGATAATTAAGGATGAGCATTAGAGACCTGTAGGGTTACTCTAAGCACTTATAGTGCCTCTATAGAAGTGGGATAAGGTGAAAACAGACTTCATGACAAGGTTTCATAGGACCCTGAGGGGTTGAGACAACATTTGGGTTGTATTGGATTAGTTAACTAAGGTGGACTACTTTATACTGATATGAGATATGAACTCAGTAGATGACCTAGGAAAGATCTATGTTCAGGAGATCATGCAGCTTCATGGGGTACCCTTGAGCATGGTATTCTATAAATATGATCAGTTTACCTCACGGTTTTGTAAAGTAATATAAAATGTGATTATTAATTTACACGTGTATCATTTTATTCGTGAAAATTTAATATTTATAATCTTACTTACTACCTAAAAATAGTACTATTTTAAGAGGGTCGAACCATAGGTAAAGACTGATGTGTATGAGTAACCCAAAAAAAGACAAAGAAAAAATCAAGCAAGGAAACTGAGAGAGAAAATATTTTCAATTATTTTATTCTGAATTTCATTTTTTTAATCCCAACAATTTTTTATTTCAAGTTCAATTGTCACATTTTATAGTTTTTGAAGGATTTTTGAGCTTAATTGCTAAAATGGATTATTTTAGAATTTAACTATTTTAATTTATTTTAATGTTTTGGCCATAAATTTTTCTGATCTGATAAAAATTGAAAACTTCTTATTTTATAGGTTTCTATTTTCTATGGGATTAATTTTATCTTTCTGGACCCAAAGCTCAATTCATCATTTAGAATCTCAAATCCAGATCACAAGGTGTACCTCAAAAACTATGCACAAATATGGAGAATTGTATTATTGGGCCGATATAACATACATTCATGCACCAAAAGAGCTGAAATTAAACATGAAAAAATATGACATCCTGAGGAACAATTTTATTGAGATGGACGCGCCTGATTCCTTTATTATTAAGGTCATAAATGCATTGGAACGAGGTTAATTGGAATACAAAGAGTCAGTTTGGAATAATTAAACATACAGAGTAATTTGGCTATATATATCTCCCCACGTGTCCAATAAAGCTCAATTTTTTTGGGTTGACATAAGAGAGATATTGGAAAAACTTTCAAGAATACTACTTCCCAAAATTCTTTCATTTAATGGGTCATAAAAATGAATAATATCAGAGGATGATTTTGGAACCAAATATTTCACTCCCTTTTCTTATAAAAGTGTATCCCTCTTTCATTTCAAAGTGTTGGAAACTTAGGGGTAGAATTTGTTTTATATTTCCTATATTTTAGTATTTTATTTTCTTTTAATTTAATTATTTAATAGCATTTCATATTTTAATTCAAGTGTTCTCTTTTCTCTCCTTTTGCTTTCTCTCTTTTGTTTTCTCCTCCCATTTTCTTCATCACTGTGAACTCTTATGCTCGTGATCATGAGTAGCTAACCCGAGGAAGTTCTTAGGGGAGTAATCCAGTGGTGAAAACATGTCTTTGAACATTCATTCTTAATTTTTATTATTTTATTAGAGTTATTCCGAGGGGTATCTTAGTGGGTAAGGCACCTTTGTGTCTCTACTTTCCACTAGAGGTTCAGCTTTTGCTTCTGCAATATTTTAACTCGATCGAGGAGGTGGATTGTGGTCTCTAGGAGATAGTTGAGAGTACCATATATTCACAACCATATGTATAGGAGTATGTTCACACATACAATGGAGTGTTTTCATTAAGTAAATTAGAAACTAATAATGAGACGATGAAGGTTCAATCTAGGTGATGCCCTCAGGAATGTATCCTTTCTTCTAACATCATTTTGTCTGCATTCATTCTGTTGCATTGAATTTGAATATTTTATTTGAGTTTTGTATTTTTAATTATCAAATATAATTTCCGTTCATTTTATTTCATTAATAAAAAAATATAAAAAAGTGTGAATTAGAAGTAGTTATTGCTTGACCGCAAATGCTCCTCAAGAGAATGACCTAGGCCAGCCATTGTGTTGTACTTAGTTATAAATATTTTTGAGAGTGCGCACAACAACGCTTCATCAAATTGGCATCATTACTGGGGAGAAAAGTGGTCTTCACTCACTATTTTTTATTCACATATTGTAAATTATTTTGTTTCCTTTCATTTAAAAAATCACAAAAAAGCATAAATTCCAAAAACTAAAAAAAATATGTTTATCCATGATGTATTCAAATTGTGATTATTATGCATGGAATTATGAATATCAGGTGAAAAAATAAGATGAAATTCAAAAATCTCAGATGAAAGAACTTAAATAATACATAAAAAAACTGAATATAAATTCTGAAAGGTTTGAGGAATATATTCGTTCACTGGTGCATCAACCCGAACCTGAACCAGAACCCGAACCTGAACCTGAACAAGTGGTGGAAGAGATTTCACCAATCATTTTTTATGTTAAAGAACCTGAGATGGGTGAGAAGAAGATTCTAAAGGAATTAATCATATCATCCTATACTCATCCATTGCTCGAGGAGGTCCTTGATGTACACATTCCAACTGATGCACTTATGAAAGTTCAACAATTTTTGGAAGAATCCTAGAATCACTTTATTCAAGATAACATGAAACTTGATATTCCCATCATTGATATTGAAAAATCAACACTTTTTGACCTATCTCTTGCTTTGGAAAATGATAAATAATATGCACCTAATGATATGGAGTTCCCAATGGTCTTTCCTGAAGAGATCAATTTCCAAGCTGACATACTTGAAAATGAATATTTATTTATTAATTCATCATGTTTTAATCTTATTCAAGCGGAATTTTTTTATGACTTCTACTTTCCTAAATTTTTTGATACAACACAAATGGAGCAGACCTTGGATGTTAAAGAAGATACCACCCAAGTGGTGGTGATCGAGGCAGAAGAGGTGGAGAAGATTTTGGTGGTACGACTACCTCCTCTACAACAACTCGCATATCATATAGAGGAGGAAACCATAGAATTTCATAGGGAGCATCCCTATATTCAATTCCCTTCCACTCTAGACCTTAAATTCTATATGTATTATTTCTTGGGGGTTGGGAATTTTTTTTATCTTCTATAGGGTTCTCCAATATCAGTGTTTACTCATGAAAACTGGTAAAACTCACACGTGGTGGTTCATCTCAAAGAAACCACATCCACCATCTGATTGGGGATAATCTATTGCAACTGCCTGACTGAGGGAAGTAAAAACCTAGTTCCACTTGGGGGTCAAACTAAGAATGATATCTTTTCTATTCCCTTTCTATTTTATTTATTTATTTTTCTTATGTCTTGTTATTTCTTTCTTGTAGATTTAATGTGGTAGCAGATTGGAACTTAACTCAAGGCTACCACTGAAAAATAAATCAGGATGTATCTTTCATTTTCTTTATTTTGTTTACTACCCAATATAAATTATGCATGAAAAATTTCATGATCTGATTTGATCTAAAAAGAGAGTAGTAAATGGAATAAGTGCGGGATAGGGATTTAAACTTGTTTTTAGGAATTTTGTGTGTGTTTTTATTTTATTTTTCATGTTGTTTTTTGAAATTTTATTATTTTACCTTTTCATTTTTTTAGGATTCTGGAGCTGAATCGAATACTTTGAAAAATTCAAACCATATGGTTATTTTTGGAACATTTATTGATTTTAATGTTTGAGGATTTAAATGATTTCTAAATGGGTTCTATTTTTAATTTCCTATCTTTTCATTTTATGAAGTTTGATTTATTTTTAAACTCATGTGCACTAGTATTGTTTAAATTGAAAATCTTGCCCAACCCAAGAGGTTTATAAACCTATTTGACATCTTCTTACATTTATCTTTTTCTTGAGAGTCTTGAGACATGTCGTGTGATAAAAAACTTGCTATTTTCTATTTTTCAAAGCTGTTAGAGTTCATGTAATGTGTTAAGTATGATTTCGGCATCACTTTAGAAGTCCCTTTTGCATTGAACTCTTATTTTGGCCTACTTTTACATCTAACCTTTATTAAGCCCCTAGTTTCCATGAAATACATTTTTAGGAAGCCAAATTGATAAAAAACAATTTTATTTAATATTTTATTTATAATAAATGATATAATTTCCTCACATTATGCTAAATATGATCAATTATGAAATATTTGGGATTAGATCATTCATTTGCAAATTTGATGAAAATTCCAGTTTTACCCTTTTAAAATTCACTGTAGTATTTCGATAATAAATGTTGTTATGTAAAATATTTTGACTTAAAATTTTGTAGTTGTGTTACTGAATTAATGGGATACAAATTCTATTTAGGACATGAGATCTGGATCATGAATTTGAGTGGAGTAAATGGGCCGTGAAGACAAAGTTGGATAGAACCATCCAGATTGGAAAACACTTCACTATTTAGGCCGTATATTCTTCATCCAGACTTGTATTGAGCCCGAATTTGGAGGGAAGCTCGGGTATATAATTAGGAACAAATAACACTCCTATAAGGCCAGACAATTTACGCATTTTGGAGGTTAACTATGTAGTAAAACTTGGAATAAAATATTTGGCTGAGTTTTTATTTCATACTTAAAAGAGTTATGTAACCATAGCTATCAAAAAAATCTATTTAAATGAGGTTTTAACTCTTTGGGAGGTCTGGTAGAGGTTTTGGGAAGGTTTGACCGAAAGGGTGTCTCTTGGTAACACCTCACAACCCTTAGAAGAAGTAAGGCCTTGTGCAAAGTTCTCTTCCAAGAAGGCTCTCCTCTCCCACCTCCTCTTTATTTTTCCTTGTTTTTATGCTTGTAATGTGAGTTTTATTCAATAAATATTCTGTGTTATTCTCTTTTCATCTTTTTATTTTTCTTCTTGGGCTGGAATCTAAGAGTGGAGATGATATTGGTTATTCCCCTTTCAATCCACTGCTTATGCAAAACGTCTCCATGATGACAACTCCGCCCATGGAAGAGTGATTTCTTTCATAGTTGATCTAATCCCCACTCCCTTAATTTATTTATTTTGAATCCATAAACATACTTTAATTCATAAATTGTGATCAATTAATTGAGTTTTAATTTATAAGTGACTCAATCGTCTTGCACTTGACCACGTGGTCGGGCTTATGTAAACCGTGTGAGTGGAACCTCAATCGCAAAATCTAATCACTTTGGGATAGAATTTTAAGGTTTAAGTATCATACCTAAACACAATTAATTATCAAATATAGGGAGTATATTCTTCCCTAATTGACCACTGACCACAAGTTGGATTTTGGATCACAATCAAAGCTGGGTACTACGATTGAAGGTCCTGAAGTTAACCTAGGGATCATTTTCACAAATATTTATGGTTGTGTTAATTTCTGTAGGATTTTGGAGTTTAACAAGGCTAGGAATCATAATTTAATGAATTATAATTATATGGGATAATGATAAATGAATGATTAAGAGGTTTGATTAGATTAACTACATCTTCTCATATAAGTGTTTTTTTAGTGTTTCTAAGAAATTATCTCTTGATTGTTGCTTCTCATTTTCTTGTTTAATTTACTGTTTGAAAAGTCACAAAAAAACCCCCCCATATTTATTTTACTTTGTTTTAAACTATTTAAGTACTTACTTAAAGCCCATTAATAGTTGTTTAATTCACTTTATCCTTGAGAGAACGACCTAGGTCAACCACTGTACTACACTTAGTAAAATCACAAATAAATATTTTTGAGAGCGTGTGCGACAATGTCCTTTCAAATTGGCACCGCTACCGGGGAGGTAAGTAATTATTTCAACCAATTATAGGTATTTTTTTAAAATTTTATTCTCTTACTCTCTTCTTTCTTCCTTCTTTACCCAATCTAAATTTTTCTTATTTTTCTTTTATTCTCTTTTACTTATTTTTGGACCACCAACCTAAACTTATCATTTTTATTTTACTATGGTACACTTTCCTTATTTTCATTTTTATTTGATTTATGACATGAAATAATCCCAAATATCTCTTAGATCTTGACCCTAAGATTGAATGTAGATTTAGGGCTCGAATCAGACATTCTCAGTCTACGAGAAGTTTCAACATTCAAACAATTGGAGAATTTCTCCACTCCAAGAACATTGAAATTGGAAACACTTCTAATTCCAACATAAAACAAGAACCAATGGCTGAAAATAATGGAAATGAACTTAATTTAACTATTAGATAATTGGATGTACCTGATATTAACTATCAACCAAATTGTATTGCATACTCGAATCTCGAATCGGACTTTGAACTGAAATCTAGATTAATTCACCTGCTTCCAAAATTTCATGGCCTCTATGGTGAAGATCCTAATAAAAACTTAAATAATTTAATGTGGTTTTCTCAACCCTTAAACCAAGAAATGTATATGAAGATCAAATCAAACTAAGGGCATTACCATTTTCACTTGATGGAGCTGCAAAAGACTGGATGTACTATTTACAACCTAAATATGTAACTTGTTGGAATGATTTGAAACGTATTTTCTTGCAGAGATTTTGTATAGATTCAAGGACTACATCCATTCGAAAGGAGATCTCAAGGATCAAGCAATCCCAAGGGGAGTCAATTTATGAGTACTGGGAGTGATTCAAGAAGTTGTGCGCAAGCTGTCCACATCACCAAATCAGTGAGAAACTCCTCATCCAATACTTCTACGAAGGAATCACACCTATGGAGAGGAGCATGGTGGATGCTGCAGGTGGAGGAGAATTGGTGGACAAGACACCAGTAGATTCACATGAATTGACCGACAAAATCGCCCAAAACTCCCAACAATTTGGCGATCGAGGTACACCACATGTCAGGGGAGTAAATCAGGTAAGTAAATCTTCTCTTGAAAGTCATTTAATTCATACCAAGTTGGAAGAATTGAAAACTATGGCGAGGAAGATTTATTTGGCACAAAAGACATACCAACCCCCTCCTTCAAGGCCTTATGGAATTTGCACTAATACAAGCCACCCAACTGACTGTTGCCCACAACTATAAGAGACAAAAGATTGTACAGTAGTGTTTCCTGGGAGACCATATCTGCAGCATCAACAACCATATCCCAAAAAGAAGCTTGATTCCTTTTCACCAACATACAACCAAGGGTGTAAAGATCAATCGGACATGAGGTATGGCTCTGGATAGCAACAAAGTCCCCCTTTTCAAAAAAACTTACAGCAGCCTCCACCTTACCAATAGGGTTTCCAACAACCCCAAAGGAGATTTGAATCTCAAGCATCAATAAGCCAACAATAAGGGAATCCCCCAACCAAGGTAGATTCTAACACTGATGACATTTTGAAGAAATTTGTTCTTAATCAACAGAATGAGTTGAAGAGTCAAGGTTCAGAGCTAAGGGAGTTGAAGACTCAAATGAGCCAGATTTACAATGCCCTCCATGAACTGGTAAGTAAAAATTATGAAAATCTACCCTCCCAACATACTCCAAATCCCAAGGGGAATGTTAGTTCCATACCATTGAGAAGTGGGAAGTAAATGAATGATACATCTGTACCTACCATTCCACCGGGATTCACCTCAAATCTGAAGAACCCCTATTCAAGACCAACGGAAGAGAAATCAAAAGAGAAAGACAAAGGTAAGAAAAATATTGATGATGTTCCTCCTAAAACCCTTATATTTCCAATAAGGGTTGTACAAACCAAGAATATGGCTGAGGAGGTGATGCAAAAAGAAGTTTTGGACACATTAAAGCGTATGGAGATAAACATCCCTTTACTTGAAGCCATTAAACAAATATCAAGGTATGAAAAATTCTTAAAAGAAATTTGTACCAATCGAAGAGGGCTCAAGAGAAATGAGAGGATCAATCTTGGAAGGAATGTGTCAGCACTCATTACACTAACTCTAGTAATTCCAACAAAGTTTAAGGATCCAGGGACATTCACCATACTATGAACCATAGGGGAGTTTCAATTTTCTGATGCTCTTTGTGATTTGGGAGCTTCCATAAATGTGGTGCTTTACTCTGTATTCTCTTCTTTGCAGGTTGGTGAGATGAAGCCTACGAGAGTAGTGGTGCAGTTGGTGAATAGAGCTACAACATATCCAGTGGGAGTCCTTGAGGATGTACTTGTTAGGGTAAGAGACATGATCTTTCCAGCAGATTTCTATGTGCTTAACATCGAGGATGATCATGTAAGTTCTCATGCTCCCATTATCTTAGGTAGACCCTTCCTCAAAACTGAAAAAACTATCATAAATGTCAATAAGGGTACACTTTCCAAGGAGTTTGAAGATGAAGTTGTTATATTTAATGTTATGGACTCCATGAAGTACCCCTTTGAGGACCATTCTACTTTTATTATCTCTCATTTTGAACCACCAAATAAAAAATCAAGGGATTTTGATTGTCTTATTCTTAGAGAGATTATGAGTATCAGTTCTAGTTTGATGTCTAAGAGTACTTCCACACCTATTTATAATGCACAATACTCTCTTAGATTTGATTTTGAAATGGAATAATATTCTGATTTTGATCATGTGAACTCTGATTATGACATGGCTGTTGAGTATGATAATGGATTTGATGCTTTATTCTCTGATTTTGATGATGTATATTCTGATACTGATGTTTATTGTGTGCATATTTTAGTTCCTTCAATTTCTCCATCCATACATCACCCCCTATATTGGAACTCAATCCATTTCCACCTAATATCAAATACTCATACTTTTTAAGTGGTGAAAAAATTACCTGTAATCATTGCTAACAATCTCTATTTTGAACATAAAGAAAAACTTTTGGATATTTTGAGGGAGAACATCAGGAAAATCGGGTGGGCCTTGGCTGACATATCATGTATTATCCCCTCTATTTTCATGCATAGGATTATCTTGGAGGACGGGGCTAAACCAGTTAGGCATCCACAAAGGAGACTCAATCCAACCCTTCTGGAAGTTGTTAAAAAAGAAGTTGAGAAATTGCTCGAGGTAGGTATAATCTTTCCCATTTCAGATTCTCAGTGGGTAAGTTATATTTAGGTTGTGCCTAAGAAAAGCGGTGTTACAGTTGTTAAAAATGAGAAAGATGAGTTAGTTCCAATGAGGGTGCAAAATAGTTGGCGTGTGTGTATTGATTATAGGAAACTAAATCAGTCTACTCACAAAGATCATTCCCCCTACCATTTATTGATCAAATGCTCGAGAGACTAGTCAGGAAGACACATTATTGTTTCTTGGATGGATTTTCTAGATATTTTTAGGTTCCTATTGATCTGGAGTATTAGGAAAATACAACATTAACTTGTCTATTCAGTACATTTACCTACCAGAGGATGCTATTTGGACTTTGCAACACCCTAGGTACCTTTCAGAGATGAATGGTGAGTATTTTTTTCTAATTTTATTAAGACCTACATGGAAGTATTTATGGATGAATTTACAGTATATGGAACCTCATTTTATGAATTTCTAAGTAGTTTGGGAAAGGTGTTGAATCGTTGTATTGAGAAGAATTTAGTCTTGAACTTTGAAAAGTGTCATTTCATGGTAGAGCATGGAATTGTATTAGGGCATGTAGTGTCAAAACATGGGATAAAGGTTGATAGATCTAAGGTAGATATTATTTCATCCTTACCATATCCTTCATGTGTGCGTGATGTTAGATCTTTCCTAGGGAATACAGGATTTTATCGGTGCTTTATCAAAGATTTTAGTAAGATTGCTCTTCCTATGTCACAATTACTTCAAAAGGATTTTGATTTTGTGTTTGATGATTCTTGCAGGACTTCCTTTGATGAGATAAAGAAGTGTCTGACCACTCCAATGATCATAAAAACCCCATGGTGGGAGATTCCTTTTGAGCTTATGTTTGATGCCTCCAACTTCGTAGTTCGACCTGTCTTATCTCAAAGGATGGAGGGACGTTCACATGTGATCTCCTATGATTCAAGGAAATTGGATTCAGCCTAATAAAACTACACAATCACAGAAAAGGAGTTTCTTGCTATCATATTCTCTTTAGATAAATTCCGTTCATATTTATTGGGATCTAAAGTAGTTGATTTTTTGATCATGCAGCTTTGAGGTACCTATTAAAGAAACTGAATGAAAAACCCAGACTTATCCGATGAATGCTCCTTCTTTAGGAATTTTATATTGAGATAAAGGAAAAATAAGGGGTCAGAAAACTTGGTGTAAGACCACATTAGTAGTCTTACTCACACACTAGAGGATTACACCTTGGACTAGGTACCACTTCGAGACACTTTCCCCGATGAACATCTTTATTCCATCTCAGGTATGCATCCTTGGTATGATGATTTAGTTAACTACCTTGTTTCCTCTGAAATACCTACAAATTTAAAGAAACATCAAGTCCACAAGTTAAAGAGTGAGTTGATATTTTATGTTTGGGATGATTCATACCTTTGGCGCATGTGTAGTGACCAAGTTATTAGGAGGTGTGTTCCTGATCATGACTTTGAGTCTGTTATATAGTTCTATCATAGATTTTCTTGCGGTGGACACTTTGGACCCCAACGGATAGCTATGAAAGTTTTGTAATCTGGATTATATTGGCTTAGCTTATTCCATGATTCCCATGTGTTTTGTAAGTCATGATCTCATTGCCAACACACTGGGAACATTTCTAAGAGACATGAGATTCCCCAACAACCCATACTATTCTGTGAGATTTTTGATGTATAGGGCATCGATTTCATGGGTCCTTTTCCTAGTTCATTTGGTTTCTTGTACATTTTGGTTACTATTTATTATGTGAGTAAATGGGTGGAGGCTAAGGCCACCAGGACTGATGATTCTCATGTTGTAGTGGAATTTGTCAAGACACAAATTTTATGTAGGTTTTGGAGTACCAAAGGCTATCATCAGTGACCAGGGGACACACTTCTGCAATTAGAATTTGGCTACCCTCCTTCAAAATCATGGGGTGACACACAAAACATCAACACCATACCACCCCCAAAATACTGGCCAAGATGAGGTTTCAAATCGTGAGTTGAAACAAATTTTGGAGAAAACTGTACAACCAAATAGGAAGGATTGGAGTAAGCACTTGGATGATGCATTGTGGGATTATAAGACAGAATAAAAGACTCCAATTGGTATGTCCTCATTTCATATTTTCTTTGGGAAGGCCTGTCATCTCCTTGTGGAAGTTGAACATCGGGCTTATTGGGATATAAAGAAATGCAACATGGATTTGGCCCAAGCTGGAATCCAAAGGAAGCTACAAATTCAAGATCTTGAGTAGATTCTATTGTCTTCACATGAAAACTCAAGGTTCTATATGGAAATATCAAAAGAATCTCATGAAAAAATGATCCAACAAAGGGAGTTTCATGTTAGAGTGAAAGTCCTTCTCTACAGTTCACGACTAAAGTTGATTCCTGGTAAGTTGTGTTCCAGATGGTTAGGTCCTTATATTGTGACTAATTTTTTTCCTTATGGTGCAGTGGAGATCACACAAGAGGACACAGTAAGGATATTTACAGTCAACAGGAAATGTTTGAAGAAATACATTGAGGGACTTTCTACTGATGTAGTGGATTTCATCACACTGCATGACCCCATCATCACTTGAGCATAGCAGACTGTTCCTAACCCTTTCACTTTTGTATTATTTATCATATTTAAAATTATGCATTTCATGTGAATATATCATCTCATGGGTTCAAATTGAGGATAATGCAACATTTTAAGTGTGGGGGAGGGAAACTTTTAGTTTAGTAATTTCAATTGTTTTCCTGTTTAAAAAAAAAAAATTGCGTGTTTTTCAAATTTTGTGTGTTTTTTAAACTTTTAAGCTTAAATGATTCTCATCACCATTTTGAAATCCACATAAATAAGTGAAACAATTTATCCATTAAAATTGATCTTAAATGAATGCTGAAAATGACTTTGTTTCAAGTTCAAATATTTAGTAATTTCATGAAAAGTACACTGAATTTTGAATCCCATGGCACATCTCACTATCTTTATATTTGAAATCACTTTCCTGTGAGGATTCTGAACCATTCTTTTCATATTCTTTACATTTAACTCACTTTTTGAGAGAACCAAACCATGCTTGATTTAACCATAATTTGATTTATTCTTGTCAAAACTTGAGGGTTTGATGTACTTATGTTTAGATGATTAAGGAATTTATTTGGTATTAAAGCCCCCATTTCAAGAATTTTTTTTATAATGTCCTACCTTGAACATTTAATCCTTGTAGCCCTTAGAATTCATGAATAGACACATTACAAGCCAATTTTCCTTATCCAACCAAATCTTGAAGTGAAATTGCATAATCTAGTTGAACTTAAGTGTGGGGGAAGCTTTCTTGTGTTGTGCTACCACATTATGTGATAATTTGGGTGGAAAATTAAATTATGAAGAGATGTGTTTTATGTTGAAGAAAATAATCATATTGAAAGATGTTCCTTTTCTAGATATTTCATGATAAGTGAAGCTGTGCCTTTCTAGAGCTTCTAATAGAGAGAGAAAGTTGTGCCTATCTGGATCTTTCAAGAAAATCATGTTTGAGAAGATTGACATTTTTACTGCTGAAATGTTGAATGGTGTGCACATTACTTTATTTTTCATGATGATGAATATGAATTGATGCTATGGGGATTGAGGAAGAGACCATATTAAAGTGAAAATTAGATTAATGCAATTTTTCTTCAAAAGAGTCAAGCCCTCCTCATTCAACCTCGGAATTTTTCACATCTTAATCCTACCAAACGAAAGCCACAGAACAACCCATAAAAGTTCTCATGATAAAAATATGTTCTTGAATCACATAGGGTGGTGATGTAGGAATTTATCAAGCCTATGGTGACCCTTGTATGAGTTTGGATGAGAAAGACTTCGCTAAAAATTGACATTTGTGTGATAAGAGAAAATTCAATTGAGGTAAGTGTTTTTTGCATGGGAGGATAAATGAAGTGGAAATATATTGAATGATATAAATGGAGAACTTGAAATAATGGTTTTTATGAGGCATGATATATTTTATTTCTTGGTGTGGAATTGTTGGATCTCAAGGATATGTGTTTTAAAATTTGTTTTGATTTGATATTGATGTTTACTTGATATGAGGTTTTGCCCCGGAGTACAAAAGGGTAAGTGTGGGAGAGTTGATAAAACACAATTTTATTGAATATTTTATTGATAATAAATGATATAATTTTCTCACATTATTCTAAATATGATCAATTATGAAATATTTGGGATTAGATCATTCATTTTAAAATTTGATGAAAATTCTAGTTTTACCCTTTTAAAATTCACTGTAGTATTTCAAGCATAAATATTGTTATGTAAAATATTTTGACTTAAAATTTTGTAACCGTGTTACTGAACTAATGTGATACAAATTCTATTTAGGACATGGGAGATGGACCATGAATTTTAGTGGAGTAAATGGGCCATGAAGACAAAGTTAGATAGGACCATCCAGATTGGACACCACTTCACTATTTGGGCCATATCTTCTTCATACGGACTTGGATTGAGACCAAATTTGGAGGGAAGATCAGGGACATAATTAAGAACAAATCATCATTATATAAAGCCAACCAATTCACGCGTTTTGGAGGTAAACTATGCGGTGAAACTTGGAATAAAATATTTGGACGAGTTTTCATTTCACACTTAAAAGAGTTATGTAACCCTAGCCCTCAAAAACTCTATTTAAATGGGGCTTTCACTCTTTTTGAGGGATGGTAGAGGCTTTGGGAAGGTTTTTCCAAAAGGGTGTCTCTTGGGAACACCTAAAAACCCTTGGAATAAGTAAGGCCTTGTGCAAAGTTCTCTTCCAAGAAGGCTCTCCTCTCCCACCTCCTCTTTGTTTTTCCTTGTTTTTATGCTTTCCCGAATGGCCTGAAGGCCTTCATTTTATTGATTTTTTGATAACCCCCCTTTCAAGGGATGAGGAGGAACCCTTAAAAGTCCTGTAGGATTAGATATTACATGGCCCGTAGGCTTAGGAGATTACATGACCTAAAGGTCTTAGGGAACTCAACCAGACTATCTACAAGGAACTGCCCCTCCCTAGCATCTGCATCATGATAGTAGATCTCCTCCTTCGCATGACCGTCTGGATAGAATTTCCATGCAAGCAAAAACTGGTCCCGATGGAATAGACATACCCTCTCATTCTGAAAAATCCATTTGGCTCTGCACTGGTGAGTGCACCTGCTCTGAATCCTCTTCTGGGGTTGCTCCTTTTTTATAGTCTGTCTGGGGCAACTACATGTGGCCCGAAGGCCTTGAGGTGGCCCGAAGGCCTTAAAGGTGGCCCAAAAGCCCCACTAACTCAAAGGCCTGGGTGGCCCAAAATCCTTAAAGACTCCAAGCCCAAACCGGTGGCCCAAGGTGAATAGTTTCAGCTGCTACAGTACCAAACAGTACCTGCTACAGTACCCGCACATTGTACAGTTCTGCTATAGTACTCTGCAAAGTGTACAGTTCTGTTATAGTACTGCTATAGTACTACTATAGTACTGCTATAGTACTGCTACAGTACCCTGGAAATATGCTTCTACCAGGTTTTGAACCTGGGTCTTGTGGATGCACTTAAGGATATCTCACCAACTGGGATGAGGCTCATGTGCTCCTTGTTTTTATGCTTGTAACGTGATTTTTATTCAATAAATATTATTTTTTATTCTCTTTTAATCTTCTTATTTTTATTCTTAGGCTAGAATCTAAGAGTAGAGATGAGATTGAGTATTCCCCTTTCAATCCATTGCTTATGCAAAATGTCTCCACGATGACAACTCCGCCCATGAAAGAGTGATTTATTTCGTAGTTGATCTAATACCCACTCCATTTATTTATTTTGAATCCATAAACATACTGTAATTCATAAATTTTGATCAATTAATTTAGTTTTAATTTCTAAGAAACTCAATCAACACGCACTTGACCGTGTGGTCGAGCTTGTGTAAACCGTGTGAGTGGAACCTCAATCGCAAAATCTAATCACTTTGGGATAGAATTGTAGGGTTTAAGTCTCATCCCTAAACAAAATTAATTCTCAAATACAGGGAGGATATTCTGCCCTAATTTACCATTGAACACAAGTTGGATTTTAGATCACAATCAAAGCAGGGTGCTGCGATTGGAGGTCTCGAAGTTAACCTATGGATCATTTTTACAAATATTTGTGTTTGTGTTAATTTCCATAGGGTTCAGAGGTTAAAAAGTTTAGGGGATCATAATTAAATGAATTATAATTATATGGGATAATGATAAATGAATGGTGAAGGGGTTTTATTAGATCAACTACGTCTTCTCATATAAGTGTTTTTTTAGTGTTTCTAAGAAATTGTATCTTGATTATTGCTTCTCATTTTATTATTTAATTTACTGTTTGAAAAGTAACAAACCCCCCCATCTTTCTTTTCCTTTGTTTTTAAATATTTATGTACTTACCTAAAGCCCATTAATAGTTGTTTAATTCACTTCCTCCTTGAGAGAATGACCTAGGTCAACCATTGTGCTGCACTTAGTAAAATCACAAATAAATATTTTTGAGAGCATGTGCGATAACGTCATTTCACACATTACATGCCATTTATCCCTTTCCAACCTGATCTAGAAGTTAAATGCATGATTATTGTTGAAATCAAGTGTGGGGTAGGGAGAAGATAGGTTGTGTGTTTCTTTACTAATGAATCTCTTTGAGCTAAATTGAAAGTGTTACCATATTTATTGATGATTGGGTGAAATAAATTTCATGATGGGAAGATGGATGGGTGGACCAAAATATCATTAAACATTTGGTTCAGGTGTTCACCAATTTTTGAAGGTCAAAATTTGCCTCTGTTTTCCTAAAAAACATGATTCTGAAGAGAAATCCAGATCTAAATTCAAGCTAAAACAATGCTATAACTGGGGAAAAGAGGGAAAAATTCATTGATACTAAGATTCCAAGTGTGAAATTCTCAAAGGAAGAGGTGTTTGGAGGTGATTAATTTTCTATATGATTGAGGAGCACACCATTCTTGAGCAAAAATATTTTCATGCATTTACTTCACATAGAGCTTAACCCTCCTCATTCTAACTCAGATGTTTTTACATTTTAAACCTACTAACCCTCAGCCTCATAACAACCCATGCAAAAGATATCATGATTGACACATTTTTGACACCGTGAAGTGGAGATATTAGAAGGATATCAAGCCTATGGAGATCACACGTATTCTTGAGAATGAGCAAAACTCCACATTAAATATCCTTGAGTGAAGAGAGAAATATTTTTTCGAGGAGATAGGTAGGACATGCATATGAGAATTAACATGAAATTGAATGGATTTTTTTTTTGGAGTTATGAAATTTTTATCCATGTATGAGGCATGATATTTTCTTTGATACGATAATTGAGTTGTGTTGTCATTTATTCTTTGAGAAGTTTGTTTTGACATTGGTATAAGATGATTGCCTAGGAGTGCAATGTATGGGGGAATTTATAGAGAAAATATTTTAAATTATTTTATTCTAAATTTCAATGTTTTTAATCCCACTAATGTGTTATTTCAATATAAATTGTCACATTTTATAGTTTTTGAATCATTTTTTAACTTAATTGTTAAAATGGATTATTTTGGAATTTAACTATTTTAATTTATTTTAATGTTTTGGCCATAACTTTTTCTAAAATGATCCAAATTAAAAAATTATTATTTTATAGGTTTCTATATTCTATGGGATTAATTTTATCCTACTGTACCCAAAGCTCAATCTATCATTTGGAAGCTCAAATCCATATCACAAGGCGTACCTTGAAAACTATGCACATATATGGATAATTCTATTGTTGGGACGATATCACATACATGGATGAATAAAAGGAGCTTAAATTCAACATAAAAAAATAATACATCCGTATAAACAAGTTTCATTAAGATGGTAGTGCCTGATTCCTTCATTATCAAGGCCATAAATGCGTTGGAACTCGGTGCATTGGAATACTAAGAGTCTGTTTGGAATAATTAAATATCCTGAGTAATTTAGATATATATCCCTCCCTACATTTCCAATCAAGCTAAAATTTTGTGGGTAGATAGAAGAGAGATATTGGAACAAATTTTAAGAATACTACTTCCCAAAATTATGTCAGTTAATGGGTCATCCACACACATAATTTTGGAGGATGATTTTGGAGCCAAATATTTCACTCCCTTTCATATAAAAGTGTATCCCTCTTTCATTTCAAAGTGTTGGAAACTTAGGGGTAGCCTTTGTTGGTTATTTCCTATAGTTTAGTATTTTATTTTATTTTACTTTCATTCTGTAATTTCATTTCATATTTTAATTCAAGTGTTCTTCTTTCTCTCCTTTTTCTTTCTCTCTTTGGTTTTCTCCCCCTGTTTTCTTCATTACTGTGAACTCTTATGCTCGTGATCATGAGTAGCTAACCCGAGGAAGTTCCTGGGGGAGTAATCTAGGGATGAAACCAAGTCTTTGAACATTAATTCTTAATAATTATTATTTTCTTATAGTTATTCTAAGGGAGATCTTAGTGGGTAAGGTGCCTTTGTGTCTCCACTTTCCACCCGAGGTTTAACTTTCACTTATGTAATATTTTCCCTCGACCGAGGAGGTGGATTGTGGTCTCTTGGCGATTGTTGAGAGTATCGTATATTCACAACCATATTAAGAGGATTATTTTCACACATACTATGGAGTATGTTCATTAAGTAAATTATAAACTAATAATGATATGATGAAGTTTAAATCTGGGTGATGCCCTCGGGAATGTCTCCTTTCTTCTAACATCATTTTGTCAGCATTCATTCTGTTTCATTTCATTTTCATATTTAATTTTAGTTTTACATTTTAAATTCTCAAATCGTATTTCTGTTCATTTTATTTCATTAATAAAAAAGTTTGAATTATAAGTAGTGATTGCTTGACCGCAAAGGCTCCTCAAGAGAATGACCTAGGCCAACCACTGTACTGCACTTAGTTATAAATATTTTTGAGAGCATGAATGAAAATGATTCATCAACAACACAAGAAAAAATACAGGATGATGATGAAATAGTGAAGATAATGAGTATTTTTTTGAGTGTGAGTGAAAATAGATAGTAAAGATATAAGAGCAACAAAGATAGTGCGAATAACCAATTGATGAATAAGGGGAAATTGGATGGCTGTTTTTTTATAATGATTTTCCCCTGTTCATGAAATTAAATTGAAGTACCTGGAACTGATTCAAAGTGGCTAACCCGATTTTTTTTTCCAGGTCAACTTGTGACAAAATAATACCTATAATTTATCAACTTCATAAATCATTTGATCACCAAGTGAGAATCCATCAGCCATTACCAAGTTCAAATTGTTGGTTAAAATTATTGTGATTCTCTCTCTTGAGCTTGATTCACTATTTAGTTAAATCCTCATATTAAAAACAATTTGAATGAAATCCCAATCAAGATTAGTTTTCACTGATTCTTGATGATTTGTAAAAAATGATTATCTGAAGAGAGAGAGAGATGCATCTGGTAGAGAACATGCATGAACAATGTAAAATAGATTAACCAGCTCAACCTATTCCCCCAAAGGTGATTATTTAAGAATGATGATAGAATCCAAAAAATTAAAAGATTTTAAAATAGAAGATTTCATGCTAAAATAAATGAGGAAAATAGAAGAAAATTGAGAGTGGAGTGTTCTTTCTCCCTACTCGATCTCCAAAAACTCAAAATCTCAATTCGGTTATCTACCTACTGCAAATGGTGTATGGTAAGTGGTATGATCTCCTGATGTCCCTATCATTAATGGAAAGTGTGGTTAAGTGATCTTCTCCTAGATTGTTCTTTAATGGATGATTAGAATAAATGGTATGTTTGGTGATGTTAGTCTCCTGATCCTGAAGTGATGATGCCCTGATCATGCTGCTTATAGAGTCTTATAATTATCACTTCGAGTTCCTATCACCACTCTAGGATGACCTATCTTACCTTCCCTAGGCACGTTCACCATGCCACTTCTTCTTTATTGGGGACCAGAACACAAACTCCCTTCCAATAGAATGCTCTACTTGTGCTATACAGCACAAGACCACCAACATGACCTCGCACCGGGACTCCATGTGGAATGTTCAACAACCATGATCTTTGAGTAAGGCCACTTCCCATGATCTCCTTTGCAACAATGCAAGTTTTGAATAAATCAAACAGAAAGAAAACAAAGTAAAGAAAGCAAGAAGCTCCAGTTTGCGAGGAGATTCTAAATGAAAAATTATATATATATATATATACATATTACTTAATTACTAGGTATATACAAAAATATATATGTATATGTATTTTTATATACTTATTTATGCCTTAATACTAATAATATAGAACTATAAAATTATTAAAACATATATGTAAAGACTTGAAAATTCCGTGTAATTTTTTTTCTTAAATACATGGGTTTTTTACAAGTCCGTGAAAATTTACAGCGCTTGATTCTGAGGCCCGGTGTGCCCGGAATCAATTTCTGAAGTTTTGTTTGGGTACATTCAGTAAACATACGAGTGGATTTTTATAACTTTTGAGCTGGTGCTCGAAACTGAAATCCGAGGGAACCATTGAACTCGCAGCGCCAGTATTCAATTAAGAAGACTTTCACCTCGACGACAGATGATCGAGAATAAAAGTTATTTTTTGGCTTTTTATAAAAAAAATAATAAAATAAAGTACAACTCTTTATTTTATTTTTAAGCTGCCATGTGTTGAATGTGATGGTTAAAACCTCCCCTTGGGAGTTTGTGGTGGGACCTCCACACCCTAACCTCTCATGAGAGGTTATGGTGGTGGGGCCCACCCGATCATAACCTCCCATGGGAGGATAATTGATGTGGGGACCACCCAAGCCACACAACCTCCCTATTAATGATAGGGGTGGGGAACAAACGACCACTATTGATGGTGGAGGATGAAACCTCCCCACTCTCCCTCATTAATGAGGAAGATCCTCTTAACCTCCTTGCGCAATTAATTGCGCCAACGCATGTGTTTTATTAAGGAGAACCTCTTGGCATCCTCCAAATTAATGAGACAACACTCGTGCATTTAATTTGGTGGAGCCGAGTTTTTAATTCTCATTTTTGAATTGGTGTTCCAATGTAATATTAAAAGACTAATCTAATATTATTTCGTTGGAATTTCTCTTTTGGTGGAATTGAGAGGAGCTTGGGAGAAAAGTGCTCCCAATGAAGAACTCTTCTCCCAATGAAGAACGCGAAGAATGCCGGATTTCTTCTTCAACTTCTTTCCTTGAATCCTACCGACGTGGAGCACCTTTCGCGGCCGACTCAACTAGGGATTCAGAGAGCGTGGCAGACGTGATGAACGATGAATTATTTCATCCTCTTCTTGCGACTTCAAACGTAAACGAACAATGAACGACAAATAATAAGGTAGGGGGTTATTGCATGTTGATGCTTCCCTTTTATTCCTCTCATCATTGAATGAAAAATTGATACAAAGTGTTGTAATTAATTGTTGAGCTTCATTCTGATGAGCTAAATGATATTATCTCTAAACGCGGAGGGTGCGGGCCAAACTAACATGGCCCGACTCCCTCCGCCGTTCTTTCGTAATGATTCGTCGGCATGGCGATGAGGCGACATCAACAAAGGCGACAGCGACGAAGGCCGCACTACCCGCGACCTTCGCGAATCACACCGCCCCCACGGTGCACCTATACTTCCAGCCGAACACCGCCGCGCCCCGCCGCGCGGACCACAGCTTACCCGCGTGCTGCCCCACGTGCTCTGGCCTGCCCCGTGGTCTTCCCGCGTGCCGCCGCGCCCCGCGCCACCTGCCCGCGCGCCGCCTCGCCGCCTACCTGCGCGCTGCCTTCCCGCCCGCTGCCGCGCCCTACGCCTCCTACTCGCGCACTTCCCGGCTTCACCGGCGCCCTGCTTGGCGCCCCCGCGCACTACCCACGCACCACCACGACCTTCCCGATGCCCCCACACCCTGCCCGGTGCCCCCGCGTGCTACCCGTGCGCCACCGCGGCCTGCCCAGCGCACCCGTGGCCTGCCTGGCATCCAGCTGGCCTGCCCACGCCCCGCGTGCCCTGCCCACTGGCCTCCCGACCACCAACCTCCCGAGTCGCGCCCCTCGCGGCGCTGGCCAAACCGGACCCGACCTTCATGCCGAGTCGCCTGCGTGGAAGCATTCGGGCCGAACCGCCCTCACAGTCCGCTGGGCCGGGACCAGAAGACCGGGCCTAACTTAGTGGGCTGACCCACCCAATGGGCTGGGTCAGACCCATCGGGTCTGTCCGGATTGACCTAGACCGGGTCGGTCCGGACCCGGGCCCACTATCGACCCTTTGCTTACTTTGGCCATATCTGTGGCACCGGACGTCCGTTTGACGAGCCATCAACAATGCTAGTAATCTCGATGAGATACGGTCCCTTTGAGTATACTGACTGGAGTTCAGGGTATAGTTGATATATGGTCGGGTTGGTTTGTACACGAATCCAACCGGGCCCCTAAGACTAAAAGGCTAATAACTCACAGACCGGGTGTCCGATTGAGGCGCTGTCTGTTACGTTGATACCCCTATGATGTGGTGGTCCTTTGAGATACTTCTAAGTGAGACTTCACGACACTTGGAGTATAGACCAGTAGATCTTGGAGCGGATCCTTCCGATGACGAGCAGACAGAGTACGGAGACCTAGTAGCTGGCTGAGACCTGATGACTGCTTGACCGATTCGACTCGGAGTGACTCGAATAGCCCAGTGGGGAGCGCCTCTGTGTGACGTGATAGAACCATAGTGGAGGAGGGCCTCTGTGTGAGCGCGGGAGACCCGCGGTACTCGATAGAAGGAGTACCTCTGTAGGCTATTAGGGGGATTGCCTCTGTGTGACGTGGCAGACCCACGGTGGGGAGCACCTCTGTATGACGCAGCAGACCCATGACACTCGACAGGAGGAGTGACTCAGCCGTCCAAGGATAGTGGGAAGCACCTCTTTGTGACGCAGCAGACCCACTGTACTCGATAGAGGAGGAGTACGCCACCAACCATGGTTTCGATAATAAAATTCCTGGTTTGAGCTGAGTCTTTGACTTTTGTGTTTTCCTCATGATTGAGATGGGTTACTGTAAGACCTCGAAACACCCTGAGAGGGGAGGGGTGAATCAGGGTGTCACCTTTTTCTTTTTAAAGTTGTGGATCTTGTTCCCACGTTGTTAGGAACTAGCTAAACCTATATGATGGATATGATCAGTAATGAAACATTCACATGCAAATAGATGACACAACAATTTTTACTTGGTTCACCACTAAGGGCTACGTCCAAGGAGCATACGCCGAAAAGTTGTCGGTCATACCAAATTCCACTAATCTTCACTAGTTGTGGATTACAAAGGTTCGGGAACAGTCACTCTGTCCCAAGCTCACTGCCTTTACAAAAGTTCAGGGATAGCTCACTGCGTCCCTCAGGACAGTCCCATTGACTCCCCCTGGATCACTACCTTTGGTGAAGTCCCACTTAGTTTATAGACGTGAAGTTCTGTTCAATAGATTTGCATTGAATTCTTTGTCTCATGTTCATCATGAGACAATGCTTCCATCAGAGTACTGAGTTGATTCTCTTTTGTATTCAATCTTCTTCTTTAGTGCAATAACTGAATGTACTATATCTTCTTCTTCTCTTCCTTTGATTCCCAATACTAACACCTGAGTGTATTGATATATTCCCCTCTTTCTGTGAAGATCTGAGTTTAGTTGCACGAACCGTTCTTGTTCTCTTCGCAAAGCACAACGAGGATGTTAAACACCGGTCATGTGTGTGCGGTACCACTTCTCTTCATAAAACCAAATTGTTCACTGTTCTTCCATCTTCACAAATGAATAAATCATCTGTTTCACTGAAGGTATCGAGCAGTCTTTCAGCTTTCGTGCAGATCCAAAAAGATGGGCGTACTCCAAAAACACCTGGCGCTCTTCTTCAAGCCAGGCGCGCAAGTCCCAATACGGCGCACAAGTCTTCGGAGCGCAAGTAGAAACTGGCACGCAAGTGTCACCAAATCACCTGCGCTTACTTCCCCAAATAAAAACTTGCGCGACCCACTTCCTTTCTCTCCCAAACCGCCTTGGGCACGCAGCCAACAACCGGCACGCAACCTCTACTTGTGCGACCCAACTACCACTTGCGCGGCACAACCACATGCGCGATGAGAGCTCGAACAATCTCTAAGTCTTGAACTCCATTCCAAATGAGGAGGGGTGGTCCTCTATTTATAGGCAAACTGGACCCCCTGCATAGTGGCATGCAAGTCTTCCCTCGTCGCGCAGGTTCCGGCACGCAGCTCATCCGCCCTAGCCTCTGTCGCGTTTCTCACTTGTGCAATCACACCAATACTTGCACGAATTTATTTCCTTTTCCATATTTTGAAGTTCTGATCTTAAAAAAAATAGGCGCGCAAGTTTCCAATCCTCCTAGGCACCGGCGCACAACTCTCTTCACGGCACGCAGGTCACTTGCGCGACCAACCCAATACTTGCACGACCCTCTTTCCTTTACCATTTTTCCATGTTCTGATCTTTAAAAACATATGGTGCGCAATTTTTCTACCCTTCAAGTGCATGACGTGCAATTCTATTTTCCAAAACCACTTTTCTCCATTTGTCGATTTTCAGGCCCAAAAATTTGGCAAACACTGGAAAACAGTGCCACCTTAAACTGTTCTTTTGTGCCGCCTCTAGATGGTCTCTTCCGTTGGAATTTATCTCTTCACTGCTTCCCATAACCATTCTTCAGCTTTCATCACAAAATCTGCTATCGTGATATATATCCTTTGATAGATCAACATTAGCATCATCATAATTTTATACAATGTGAAGTGCATGGGAATCTCAAAATTCCAATCCCTTGCACTTTGTCTTCTTCTTCAACCGTCATTCTCTACTTCATGCAAATCATACGATTCAATTCTTCAAGAATTATCTTGCATGGTTATCATGCAATCATGAATAGTTGCATGGTCTTCATCAACCGCCATGTCTTCTTCTTCATCCTCAGATGTATTATACCTCACCATTCTTATCTGTTGTAAACAACATGTTGCCTTTGACACATGTTCTCTGAATTTATGATCAGTACAAGAATCTTCTGAATTTCCATTCCTCCATTTCATTGGAGTACTTCTTGATCTCCTTTATTTTGATCTTCATTTAAAACTATTGACAACAAATACAACCTTATACAAAAAGTTGTTCCAACAGTTACTAGATAATTTAGGTATATGTATGGGCATATACCTAAGTAATGGTTTTGTTGTTTTTGTACTTTGTGTTTTATCCTTGTTGGATTTTGTGAGACCTTGAGGGTCTCGGGGTACTTACTGAGTATCGTCATACTCACCCCTACAAGGGCTATGCCAGCACCTCGTTGTATTGGATGCAGACGACAGACAACGCTGACAGAGGCCGAGAGCGCTAGGATTGGACGGTACCTGGAGGTGGACCTTACAACGAGTCAGTACACAGAGGATTCTGATGGACGTGGAGTGATGAGGTGGCCATCTGTACCTACCCTTCAGGTAGGAACCCTAGAGGATGATCCATGAGCTGCTCTTTAACTTTCAGGTGTTTTTTCCTTTTTTCAGTTATACTTGTACTTTACAGCTGAGCTTGTATTTCTGACCCCTTTTACTTTCCAGCACACTTTTTGTATACAGATTTTACTTAGTGTTTTACTTCCAGTTGTGTACTCTAATGTGTTTGTTTACTGTTATAAAGGCAATTCCTTCCCAGTTTAGGGACATACACCTTTGGTGCTATTTTCCAACCTCTGGCCTATGGAAGGAGGGCTTGGGGTAGTTACGACACGGGCCCCGGGGGACGGGTCATGAAAAATTGGTATCAGAGGGATGTTCTACCGCAAAACTTAGGAATCTGATATTTATTTTCTGTGAATCAATAGTGTTAAGGGTACTAAGTGTGGTTTTTAGTTCAGGGAGTCCAGTGTTGGTGCGGGCGGCCGACGTATCCATACACCAGGACCCTGATCTCTAATTTCTAACTCAGTACACGGAAACACTGATTGCGTGTGTGTTTTCTAAAAAGTTTTCTTAAGCCAGATCAACCAGGTTAGCTCACCAGGTATAGTCTTTTGACTGTGTCACATCTATTTCTTTCTGGATTCCTCCCCGCGGATGACCAGTTAGAGACCCAAGAGTCGTACGTACTGACAACCCACCGAGCGATGAGGCCTCGGTGTAGGGACCTCTTCCAGTTGAGGCACCAGAAGGGGCACCAGTAGTACCACTCCCTGTTGGGCCATTGATGCCACCATCCCTAGCAGCAGAGAGTGCACGCTGCTTGAACGAATTGCACGAGTTCCAGCGCCAGAGGCCACCCAGGTTCAGGGGAGAGATGGACCCACAGGCGGATGAGGATTGGATGGAGGCTGTGGTGAGATTCTTCTGGCTAGTAGGGACCCCATCAGACTTTATGGTGATCCTTGTTGCCAACCTCCTTTAAGCAGCAACATGAAGATGGTGGAGCCTGATGCTCCAGGTTCATGACGAGGCAACACTTCTTTGGGAAGACTTCGAGAGTCTGTTCCAGGCGGAGTTTGTCCCATCAACCCTTCAAGTGGTGCAGATATAGGAGCTACTGCATTTACAGTAGGGTAGCATGATGGTGGCGCAGTACTCAATGAGGTTCACCGACCTCTCACGCTACTCCACTTATATGGTACAATATCCATTCTTTAGGGCCCGAACCTTCGAGTAGGGACTCAGGTGGGAGATCAAAGCTTCAGTGATCTCACTTAGCATCATGACTGAGGAAGGGGTGTTAGAGAGAGCCCTCCTAGTAGAGAATTTTCTTGCTGAGCAGTCACCAGCAGCGAGACCCACCACTAGCCGACATGCAGCAGAGTCTTCTACAGCTGACAGTAGACAGATGCCGTAGAGGTCCAAGAGGACCAGACCTACAGGTGGACGACCACACAACTCAGGATCGGTTGTGTGGGGCACACATATCATATACACACATGCCGGTAGCAGGCAGTGTTACTCATGCGGTGGGCTTGGTCACATGGCTTGTGACTGTCCGAACCGCCGCTCTGATGATCAGCATACAGTTGAGGGACCTCCCAGGAAGAGGTAAATATTTGATCGAGGTGGTCCGTAGGGCTCAGGCGGATGTGGAACAAGAGTTGGTCGAGAAGCTGGCGGTGGATGATGTTACGTGGTGCTACCGCCACCACCATCAGGAGGTCCACCCCGACCACAGGGAGTAGGTGGATAGGGGAGAGCTCAGCTTCAGGCAGCTGAAGCATACGACCATGACGCTCCGGAGATGATTTGAGGTATGATCTGTGTCTAATCCACCTTAGCTGCAGTTATTATAGACACAGGTGCCGATCACTCTATCATTTCAACTACCCTCGTTCAGAGCTTGGAGATTCCGATGGAGCCGTTGGCTCGATCCTTACGGCTAGAGACTCCTATGGGAGCATACTCGATGATTACGCACTGGTGCTGGCAGTGTGAGCTTACTCTAGGAGGTGAGAGCTTCGACTGTGATCTCCTAGTAGCGGCATCGAGGCCTTATGAAATCATCTTGGGTATGGACTGGTTATCTACAGTCCATGTTCAGATTGACTGTATTAGGAGAAAAGTGCGGTGTGTCCGCACGGATGGGACCAAGTTTGCCTTTACCGGCGAGAAGGGAACCTTTGCAGCACATGATGAACTTACTCAGAGGAGGGTGCATCCGATCACTCACCAGTTGGCTTTCCTTACCCTCATAGCAGTTGATGTGGAGAGTTCGACTTATCCTGTAGTGGTGGACCAGTATGCGGATGTTTTCCCTGACGATGTTTTAGGACTACCTCCTCACAGATAGGTGGAATTATATATTGACCTGTACCCCCGGATGGCACCAATATCTACTCCAGCGTATCATATGGCTCTCGCGGAGCTTCGCGAGCTGCGGGTATAGCTAGAGGACTTGCAGGGAAAGGGATTCATCTGGCCCAATGTTTCTCCCTAGGCAGCCTCAATTCTATTCGCCAAGAAGGTGGATGGGAGCTTGATGATCTGTGTCGACTACCGTCACCTGAACCAGGTGACTGTGAAGAACAAGTACCCACTCCCGAGGATTGATGACCTCTTTGATCAGCTAAAGGGAGCTCAGTGGTTCTCAAAGATAGACCTTAGATCAGGCTATCACCAGCTCAAAGTTCGAGATGAGGATGTGCAGAAGACGACCTTCAAGTGTTGTTACGGCCACTACGAGTTCTTGGTTATGCCCTTCGTCATAACCAATTATCTAGTAGTGTTCATGAGTCTCATGAACAATATCTTCTAGCCATACCTCGATCGCTTTGTCATAGTCTTCATCGATGAAATTTTGATCAACTCGACTACTGAGGAGCAGCATGCCTACCATTTGCGGGTAGTACTGGACACACTCTGAGAGCACCAGCTTTATGGTAAGCTCTCGAAGTGCCAGTTCTGGATTCGAGAGGTTCACTTCTTGGGACAATTCATCTTGGAGGCTGGAGTTGCAGTGGATCCAGCAAAGATTGAAGTGGTACTTACTTGGGATCCACCTAGGAGTGTGATGGAGGTACGGAGTTTCTTGGGCTTGGATGGATACTACCGGAGATTCGTTCCAGACTTCTCCAGAGTTGCAGCACCACTATTATCCTTGACGAAGAAGGGGAAATCCTTCGTGTGGTCGGAGAGATGTCAGCAAAGCTTTCAGGAGCTGAGGCAGAGGCTGACTAGTGCCCCTATCTTGAGACTTCCAGAGGAAGGCGTAGGGTATGTAGTCTACTACGACGCATCAGGGACTGGACTTGGGTGTGTCCTGATACAGGAGCGAGCGGTGATCGCATATTGTTCTCAGAATCTAAGGAAGGATGAGCAGAACTACGCTACCCATGATCTGGAGTTAGCAATAGTGGTCTTTGCCTTGAAGATGTGGCGGCACTATCTGACGGGAGAACGTTTTACCGTGTACTCTGATCACAATATTCTCAGGTATATCTTATCTCAGAAGGACCTGAACCTGAGATAGTGGCGATGGATCGAGTTCCTCCAAGACTATGACTTCAAGATAGTCTATACTCCTAGAAAGGGGAACATTGTAGCAGATTCTCTCAGTAGAAGATCTGGTATACAGCTTCCAGGAGAGGCGACAGAGCAGTTGACTGCTTTGTAGATATCCTTTGTGGATAGAGATGGAGCTGCCTTTCTACAGTCTCTTACAGTCACTCCCCCGATCCTTCAGTGAGTTAGGGAAGCACAACACGAGGACGCTGACTACGAGACACGACATGCTCAGATATCCACAGGGCAGGCACCTGATGGATTTTCTGAAGGTGGGGAGCACATCATTCTCTTCAGAGTACGTACTATAGTACCAGTGTCACTTTAGGAGGAAGTGTTGAGGGATTTCCACACTTCCCCTATAGTGGTACATCCAGGTGTGGTAAATATGTATTAGGACCTCCGACGACATCACTAGTGGCCAGGTATGAAGAAGGCAGTAGTTGAGTTTGTCTCATGATGCCTCACTTGTTAGCAAGTGAAGGCAGAGCATTAGGTACCAGCAGGCTTGGTTCAACCCTTAGAGGTCCCAGAGTGGAAGTGGGATGGGATATCCATGGACTTCGTGATGGGACTTCCACGTACATCCAGGATTCACGATTTGATTTGGGTGATCGTCGACTGACTCACCAAGTCGGCCCACTTCCTACTGATCAGAGAGTAAGGATCAGTAGAGAGCTTGGGATGCCTCTATGTACAGAATATTGTGCATTTTCATGGATTACCTACTTCTATAGTCTCTGACCGTGAAACACGGTTTACTTCCTAGCTATGGAAGGGGTTGCATGAGGCTTTCAGGATGCAACTATGTCTAAGCACCGCCTTCCATCCTCAGATAGATGGTCAGGCTGAGAGGACTATTCATACCCTCGAGGACATGCTACGTGCATGCATCCTCGACTTTGGTCACAACTAGGAGTATCACTTACCGTTGGTGTAGTTTTCCTATAACAACATTTATCACTCCACCATAGGGATGACACCTTTCGAGGCGTTGTACAGACGGCCTTCTAGATCACCCCTATGCTGAATAGACCCTGGGGAATTAGCACTAGTGGGACCAGAGATGGTACGGGCTACCACGGAGAAGGTGCATATCATCCAGGAGCGGATGAAGACTGCACAAAGCAAACAGAAGTCATATGCTGACAGGAGACGAAGACCTCTAGAGTTCGAGGATGGAGACCACGTCTTTCTACGGGTCTCACCTTGACGAGGTATACGGAGATTTGGCCGAGGCAGCAAGTTATCTTCGAGATTCATCGGACCTTTACAGGTCCTCAGCAGAGTAGGAGAGGTGGCTTACCGCTTAACTCTTCCACCTCAGTTGCACCGGGTGCACGATGTCTTCCATGTATCTCAGTTGAGAAGATACGTGCACGACCCTTCCCACATCATCGGCCATGGAGAGCTGGATGTCGACGATGGGGCGACTTTTACGGAGGTTCCAGTAGAGATTGAGGATCGACAGGAGCGAGTCCTACGTGGATGGTCGATACCTATGGTGCGCGTTCATTGGCAGCACGAGAACCTCCAGGAGAGAACATGGGAGCGGGAGGCTCAGATGCGTGCTCAGTATCCCCATTTGTTCCCTTAGTGTGAGTTGTAGCTTACGGGGACGTAAAGCCATGAGGTGGAGAGAATGTAAAGACCCGAAAATTCCGTGGAATTTTTTTTCTTAAATACATGAGATTTTTAAGAGTCCGCGAAAATTTACGGCGCTTGATTCTGAGGCTCGGTGTGTCCGGAATCAATTTCTGAAGTTTTGTTCAGGTACGTTCAGTAAACGTACGAGTGAGTTTTTATAACTTTTGAGACGGTGCTCAGAACTGAAATTCGAGGGCACTGTTGAACTCGCAGCACCTATATTCAATTAAGAAGACTTTCACCTCGACGACAGATGAACGGGAATAAAAGTTAGGTTTTGGATTTTTATAAAAAAATAATAAAATAAAGTACAACACTTTATTTTACTTTTAAGCTGCCATGTGTTGAGTGTGATGGTTAAAACCCCCCCTTGGGAGTTGGTGGTGGGACCGCCACACCCTAACCTCCCATGAGAGGTTATGGTGGTTGGGCCACCCGAGCATAACCTCCCATGGGAGGATAATTGAGGTGGGGATCACCCGAGCCACATAACCTTCATATTAATGATAGAGGTGGGGACCACCCGACCCCTATTGATGGTGGAGGATGAAACCTCCCCACTCTCCCTCATTAATGAGGGAGAGCCTCTTGACCTCCCTACATAATTAATTGCGCCAACACATGTGTTTTATTAAGGAGAGCCTCTTGGCATCCTCCAAATTAATGAGACAACACTCGTGCATTTAATTTGGTGGAGCCGGGTTTTTAATTCTCCTTTTTGAATTGGTGTGCCAACGTAATATTAGACGACTAATCTAATATTATTTTGTTGGCATTTCTCTTTTGGTGGAATTGAGAGGAGCTTGGGAGAAAAGTGCTCCCAACGAAGAACGCTCCTCCCAAGGAAGAACGCGAAGAACGCCGAATTTCTTCTTCGACTTCTTTCCTTGAATCATAACGACATGGAGCACCTTTCGCGGCTGACTCAACTCGGGATTCGGAGAGCATGGTGGACGCGATGAATGACGAATTCTTTCGTCCTCTTCCCGCGACTTCAAACGTCAATGGACGACGAATGAAAAATAATAAGGTAGGGGGTTATTGCATGTTGATGCTTCCCTTGTCTTCCTCTCATCATCGAATGAAAAATTGATACAAAGTGTTGTAATTAATTGTTGAGTTTCATTCTGATGAGCCAAATAATATCATCTCTAAACGCGGAGGGTGCGAGCCAAACTAACATGGCCCGACTCCCTCTGCCGTTCTTTCGTAATGATTCTTCGGCATGGCGATGAGGCGATGACAACGAAGGCAGCAACGACGAAGGCCGCGCTACCCGTGGCCTCCACGAATCGCACCGCCCCCGCGACACACCTATACTTCTGGCCGAACACCGCCGCGCCCCGCTGCGAGAACCGCAGCTTACCCGCGTGCTGCCCCGTGCGCTCCGGCTTGCCCCGCGGCCTGCACGCGTGCCGTCTGCTTGCGCGCCGCCGCACCCCGTGCTGCCTGCCCACGCGCCGCCGCGCCCCGCGCCGCCTGCCCGCGCGCTCCGCGTTGCCTGCCCGCGTGCCCCGCTTGCTACTCGGCTTCACCAGCGCCCTGCCCGGGGCCCCCGTGCGCTACCCGCACACCCCCACGGCCTGCCCAGCCTTGCCGGCGGCCTGCCCGGTGCCCTTCCCGGCACCCCTGCGCGCTGCCCGCGCACCACCGCGGCCTGCCCGACACACCCGTGGCCTGCCCGATGTACAGCCGGCTTGCCAGCACCCCGTGCGGCCTGCCCGCTAGCCTACCGACTGCCAACCTCCCGAGCTGCGCCCCTTGCGGCGTTGGCCGAACCGGCCCCGACCTTTGGGCCGAGTCACCAACGTGGTGGCATCTGGGCCGAACCACCCTCACAGTCCGCTGGGCCGGGCCCAGCGGACCGGGCCTAACTTAGTGGGATGACCTACCCAACGGTCTGGGTCAGACCCATCGGGTTTGTCCGGGTTGATCCAGATCGGGTCGGACCAGACTGGGTTGGGCCGAGTTGGTCCGACCGGGTCGGACCGGACCCGGGCCCACTACCAACCCTTTGTTTACTTTGGCCATATCTGTTGCACCGGACGTCCGTTTGACGATCCATCAGCGACGCTGGTAATCTCGATGAGAGACGGTCTCTTTGAGTATACCCCACTAAAGTTCGGGGTATAGTTGAGATACGGTCGGGTTGGTTTGTACACAAATCAACCGGGCCCTCGGAACTAAATGGCTAATAACTGACAGACCGGACGTTCAATTAACGCGTTGTCTGTTACATTGATACCCCTATGACGTGGTGGTCATTTGAGATACTTCTACGTGAGACTTCACGACACTTGGAGTATCGACCAGTAGCTTGTGGAGTGGATCCTTCTGGTGACGAGCAGATAGAGTACGAAGACCTAGTAGCTGGCTGAGACCTGACGACTGCTTGATCGATTCGACTCAGAGTGACTCGACTAGCCCAGTGGGGAGCGCCTCTGTGTGACGTGGCAGACCCATGGAGGAGGAGCGCCTCTGTGTGAGCGCAGAAGACCACCAGTACTCGACAGGAGAAGTACCCTTGTAGGCTATTAGGGGGAGCGCCTCTGTGTGACGCGACAGACCCACGGTGGGGAGTGCCTCTGTGTGACGCAGCAGACCCACGACACTCGACATGATGAGTGCCTCAACAGTCCAAGGATAGTGGGAAGCGCCTCTGTATGACGCGGTAGGCCCACTATACTTGATAGAGGAGGAGTACGCCACCCGCCATGGTTTCGATAATAAAAATCCTGGTTTGAGCTGAGTCTTTGACTTTTGTGTTTTCATCCTGATTGAGATGAGTTACTAGATAACTTAGGTCTATTTATGGGCATATACCTAAGTAATGGTTTCGTTGTTTTCGTACTTTGTGTTTTATCCTTGTTGGATTTTGTGAGACTTTGAGGGTCTCGGGGTCCCTACTGAGTATCGTCATACTCACCCCTGCACGGGCTATGCCCGCACCTCATTGTGTTGGATGCAGACGGCGGACAACGATGACAGAGGCCGAGAGCGCCTGGATTGGACGATACCCGGAGGTGGACCTTACGATGAGTCGGTACACAGAGGAGTCTGACAGACGTGGAGTGCTGAGGTGGCCATCTGTACCTACCCTTCAGGTAGGAACCCCGGAGGACGATCCAGGAGCTTCTCTTTACCTTTCTGCTGTTTGTCCCTTTTTTTTCAGTTGTATTTGTACTTTACAGTTGGGCTTGTATTTCCGGCCCCTTTTAATTTCCAGCACACTTTTTGTATACAGATTTTACTTAGTGTTTTACTTCCAGTCGTGTACTATGATGTGTTTGTTTACTGTTATAAAGGCAATGTCTTCCCAGTTTAGAGATATACGACTTTGGTGCTAGTCGCCAGCCCTTGGCCTATGGAAGGCGAGCTTGGGGTAGTTACGACACGGGCCCCAGGGGACGGGTCGTGACAATACATGCATATAAAATTAAAATATTAACAAATATTATTAGATATATATATGATTCATTTATAATTACTATAAATTACTTAATTTAAATATGTACATAAATATATGTATTTACATATTTATGTATACTTATTATTATTAATCTATTTATATAATTATAATTACAATTATATTAATTATATTTTTTGTTTTTATATATATTTTTATTTTCACTTATATTCTCATCTGCTGCTTTATAATATCTAGGGATGGGGGGCAACTCGGATTGATCCCTAGCTTCTATAGGAAAAACCTGGATTTTTTTTTTACGTTTTTAAAAGAAAATATTTTCCAGAAAACGCTTACGACAATTTTTTTTTAAAAAATGCACCTCAAAGGCAGCATCCCGGATGCCGCCTTTGCATTTCGGGGGCAAGGCGGCATCTGCGATGCCGCCTTTGCGCTGCGGGTGAAAGGCGGCATCCACGATGCCGCCTTTCTCCTAAATTTTTTTTTTTGAAAATTTTTATTTTTATTTTTATTTTTTTCTTTTGTTTTGTTTATATATATATATATATATATATATATAAACAAAACAAAAAATTTCAGCAGAATTTCTCTGCTATTAAAGATCCAGCGCTACAGCCATTACAACAGTCTGGATTCTGACAGAAACTCTTACCCAGACCTCCCTTTTATAAGAGGGTTTGCCCTAAAAATCATTCTGCATTTTCGATGTGGGATTCAGGTTCTACCTTTACTGTGCAGTACATTCTGCATTTCTGATGTGGGATTCTGTTTCAAGTACGTAACTTTGAAATACAATAAAATATAAACTATAAGGTCAATATAAATGAAATTTTAAACATTGATTAAACATATAATAAATAGTTGAAAACAAAAAAAAAATCCCTCAAAAATATTGATGAAAAATAATCTATAACCTTTCAAAACCGCCTACTTGAAACTTAAAAATGTTTCAAATACGTGAATTTAAAAGACTGTAAAATATAAACTATAAAACGAATATAATTGAAACTTTAAACATTGATTAAACATATAATAAATAGTTGAAAACAAAAAAAAATTCCAAAAAAATGTTGATGAAAAGTAATTTATAAGCTTTCAAAACCGCATACTTGAAACTTAAAATTTTTCAAGTGTGTGAATTGGAAAGACCATAAAACATAAAATAGAAGACCAATATAAATGAAATGTTAAACATTGATTAAACATATAAGAAATAGTTGAAAACAAAAGCAATTTCCAAAAAAATGTTAATGAAAAATAATTTATAAGCTTTCAAAACCGCCTACTTGAAACTTAAAAATGTTTCAAGTACGTGACTTTGAAAGATTATAATTATATTACTAATTAACTAATTAATTATTATATAATTAACAGTTATATTAATAATTAACTAATTAATTATTATATAAGTAATAATTAATGAGTAATAATTAATAATTAATAATTTAATGAATAGTTATAATTAATATTTATATTACTAATTAACTAATTAATAATTACTAATTACTTATTAATAATTATTAATTACTAATTACTAATTATAATGAATAATTATAATAAATATTTATATTACTAATTAATAATTAATAATTACTAATTACTAATTAATTAGTTATAATTATTAATTGTATTTCTAATTAACTAAATATTTATTATATATGTAATAATTATATTACTAATTAATTATTATATAATTAATGATAATATTACTAATTAACTAATTAATTATGACATATTTAATTATTAATAATTACTAATTAATAATTAAAAATTATAATGAATAAATGTAATTAAAAATTATATTACTAATTTACTAATTAATTGTTATATAATTAATAATTATATAACTAATGAACTAACTAACTATTATATAATTAATAATTAATAATTAATAATTAATAATTATAATGACTAATTGTAATTAATATTTATATTACTAATTAACTAATTAATAATTAATAATTAATAATTACTAATTACTAATTAATAATTAATAATTATAATGAATAAATGTAATTAAAAATTATATTACTATTTTAGTAATTTATTATTATATAATTAATAATAATATTACAAATTAACTAACTAATTTTTATATAATTAATTATTATTAATTACTAATTAATAATTATAATGAATAATTATAATTAAAATCATATTACAAATTTACTAATTAATTATTATAATGAATAATTATAATTAAAAATCATATTACAAATTTACTAATTAATTATTATATAATTAATAATAATATTATTAATTAACTAATTAATTTTTACATAATTATCTATTAATAATTACTAATTAATAATTATAATTACTTATTATAATTAATTATCTTATTTATAATTAACTAATTAATTATTATATAATTAATAATGATATTACTAATTAAATAATTATTTATTATATAGTTAATAATTATATAATTAATCATTATATTACTAATTATGTATTATATAAATAATAAATAATAATTAATAGTTATAATGAATAATTATAATGAATAAATATATTACTAATTAACTACTTATTTATTATATAATAATTTTTAATAATTACTAATGAATAATTATAATGAATAATTATATTACTAATTAACTATTATATAATTAATTATTAATAATATTAATTTAATAGTTAAATAAATTATTATATGTTTAATCCATGTTTTAACTTTAAATTATATCGGTCTTATAGTTTATATTTTAGTCTTTCAAAACTGCATACTTTAATCATTTTAAGTTTCAAGTAGGTGGTTTTAAAAGCTTATAAATTATTTTTCATGAACATTTTTTACGAAATTCTTTTTATTTTCGACTATTTGTTATATTTTTAATCCGTGTTTTATGTTTCATTTATATCGGTCTTATAGTTTATATTTTATAGGCTTTGAAAGTCACGTGCTTGAAACATTTTTAAGTTTCATGTTGGTCATTTTGAAAGCTTATAAATTATATTTCGTCAATATTTTTTACGAAATTCTTTTTATTTTCAAATATTTGTTTTATGTTTAATTCATGTATTAAGTTTCATTTATATTGGTTTTATAATTTATATTTTATAAGCTTTCAAAATCACATATTTGAAACTTCTTATGTTTAAAGTAAGTGGTTTTGAAAGCTTATAAATTATTTTTTATCATCATTTTTTATGATTTTTTTTGTTTTCAACTATTTTTTATATGTTTAATCCATGTTTTAAGTTTTATTTATATTGGCCTTATAGTTTATATTTTATAGTTTTTCAAAGTCACGTACTTGAAACAGAATCCCACATCGGAAATGCAGAATGTTCTGTGCAGGAAATGGAGAACCAGAATCCCACATCGGAAATCCAGAATGATTTCCAGGGTAAGCTCTCTTATAAAAAGGAGCCCTGGGTGAGAGCTTCTGTCAGAATCCAGATTGCTGTAATGGCAGTACTGCTGGATTTTAAATAGCGGATAAATTCTGCTGAATTTTTTTTTTATTTTTTTTGTTTTGTTTTGTTTATATATATATATATATAAACAAAAAAAAAAACAAAAAAAACAAAATAAAAATAAATATAAATTCTAGATTTTTTTTTTCTGTTTTAGGGGAAAGGCGGCATCTAGGATGCCGCCTTTGTGGCGTATTTTCGAATTTTTTTTTAACCTAGCCTGTTTTTAAAAAATATTTTTTTAAAAAAATTATTTAAGAAAAAACTCTTCTCCTTACAGAAAGCCCAGTTTCATCCATGGTGGGTTTCGTAGAGGTCAGGATCTCTAGTATATTCGGTTTATGGTCTTCGATTCTAAAAATTTTGAGTTTCATCTTCCTACAATATCTCCCTCGGTTTAGGTTCAAGGTGTTTGGTTTCTAGACTTGGTGAGTGGTGTTAGCTTCGGTGGTTCGTACGCCTTGGCTTCTTCCTCTAATGAATGGTTAAGGTGTGGTGTGGGTTCTTCCTGGTTCGACTTTGAGATTCAATAGTGTTCAGATCTAGTGTGGAGGTAGATATGGGAAATGGCGGAGGAGGAGTGGAGGGGTGCTAGAAGGGATGTGGTGACGGTGGTAAAGGAGCAGAATCAGGAGTGGTGTGGTGAGCCTGGCGATGGAACCGAGATTTGATGGCTGGAGGTGGATGTGGCTGATTGGGGTAGCGGCAGCAAAAATCTTGGCTGAAGCTGGGTTGGCGGTAGTAGAGGTGTGAAGTGGCTGGCAGTGTATTCGAGGTTTCTGTTCTTGGTGGTAGGTTAGGGTGTGCTGCTGGTGAAGGCTGGCGAAAGTAGGGGTCCAACGGTAGTAGAGTGCTACTGTTGGAAGGGGTTTGGCTGTAGGTGTTCTAGTGATAACAGGGGCTGGGAGTGTCAGTTCTAGCGGTATCAGGGGCCGATGGTGGTAGTGGTCCAACGACAACAACAATTGTCTAAAATAAATGAACTAAATAAATTAATTAAAAATTAAAAAGTAAATGGAAACGCAAAAAATTGAAATTAATAAAAAACAGAAAAGTTAAAAATTATTTATTTACAAAAAAAGAATTAAATGAATGTTTGAATTAATTTAAAATAAGAAAATAAATTCATTACAAAAAAAATGAAAATAAATAGATTAATTAAATAAAAAGATTATTTAAACAAATTTATATTTTATTAATTTTAAAAACAATAAAATAAAGAATAAATAGAATAATAGGATGTCTTAAAGGATTGAAGTTATTATTTTGAAAAAAATTAAAAAATGAATGAATGAATAGAATGAAAAAGAAAAATTACTAAAATTAAAACAAGTACACAGAAATAAAAAAGAAATTTAATCAAAAAAATTAATTATTTAATTTTAAATTAGCTAAATATAACTAAAAAAACAAAAAGAAACATACTTTACCAAAGAATTACAGTTTTAATGATTTAATACAAAATTAAGAGAAATTGATAATTATTAAATGATAAACATTTTTTTGATATTAAAAATACAATAAAATACGAAAAATGATGTTGAAAATATGTTAAAAAACAACCACATGAAACTTCTCTACACTAAAATATTTGTTTATCCTCAAACAATTTCATACTATTTATCTTTATAAAACATAAAATATGATTTGTCACTGTTAGATAAAAATGAGCATGTCTAGAATTCTATTAATAGAGAAACAAAATCCAAGGGTTAGGTTTTTCAAATGAAATTTTCACAGAAGGTTCTGTCTAAATTCAAACCCCCACTAGGAATTAAGGGAGCATAGATTCATTTATCATTGAAAATGTCATGCCTCTTATATAGAACCACCTACTGTCATACTTCAATTTGAATTAAAATTCTAATTCTAATAGTGATGATAGTTTAGATATAAGTGGAAATAAAATCTTAACAAAAGGTACCTTCAATTTTCAATTTCTCCTAGGTTTGAGAAATCAAAGTTCAATTTTTTTATTTATCACTTTATTGATACAACTCAAATGATATTCATATAAGTCATTTTTCCACTTATTCATTTGGGTTCAAAATTTTCCCCACCATAATGAACTCATTTTTGACTACTAGGTACTTTATTGTTTTTTTTAATTTTACCCAACCATCTATGTGTGAAGCATTGTGCAAAATCACTTATTAGATATGTACATAGGACTTACACACACACACACACACCCGATGTCTAAAGTCTCAGATGTTCACTATGGGATCCCATTTTCTAATTTTACTCAAGTTTCAAAGGACTTATAAGATCATCATTTGAGTTAGCTCCCTAAGGTGAATAATTTTCAAAAGGTGAGTCCCCTAGGTTCAAGTTTAAATTTCTAGTTTCCTAAATTTATGATCATAATTCTATATATATATATATATCCTATATCACTCCCTTTCTTAGTTCATAAATAAAATATCCATAGAAGTAGTATGCAACACCACTCAACAATTATACATCCTCAACAATTTCAGAAATAGTGCAACCCTCAACACCTAGTATGTTGTTATCCACTAGGCATCGAATAATTTATGTGCAAAGTGGAGCCTAAAGACCCTTAGTCTATGAAAGAATTTGAAAAAATTGACAATTTTTTGACAGAAATCAATGGGGAATTGGATGTTTCTATAATTTAAATCACAACTTAGCATAGAAAGACCCTCCCCCCCACACTTAAAACTAAAAAATGTCCCCATTATTGAATCTCAGAGTGGTAGATTCAATTAAAAGGTTTGAAATAGATTTATAAATGAAACACAATAAAATGAAGTTAAGAGGGTTAATAGGGAAGCTCAATTTTTTTCCACACAAAAATTAGTAAATATAAAACATATACAAAAGACCCCTACTGAACACCACCAAAAAACAAGTGAAAAAATGTTTTTTTGAAAAGTTCATGATTTAAATTTTTATAAATAGACAAAAGATTTTTTAATGTATTTAAAATAGTAGAATGATGATCAATATTTTACAATAGCTGTTGAAAGTGAGTGAATGCAATGGGTGCAAAAAGATTTTACAATGCAGCTTATACCAATTTTCAACTCTCTAGATTCTAGCAAGATAACACCCAAGAAAGAAAAAAATTTGCAAGTTTCAAAAAAAAGGGGAACTCCCCCATACCTAGTCACAACAAAAGGTAGTAAACTATGAGTATATAATAGAATGGAAAAAGTAGAACAACACTTCCCTAAATGTGGGATATTTAGCCATTAGTATTTATTCAAAATTTCCTCCTCTATATCACTAAGTGAAGTGATCTGGTTGGTCTTCTCAATTTCCTACAAGGTTATGAAAACAAACATAATAATTAATAATTTAATGTTCAAGAAAAAAAATTCAACCAAAGATTGAGTTTAAGAAATTTTATCCAAATGATCTAGTGTGTTTCTCTCTTGGTTTTCCCTTACCAAGTTTCTGGCAGAAATAACACTCTAGTAGTAGCAAATCATGCGACACCATCAGACATGCATGATAGAAAAATGGAGAATCAAGAATTAGGAGTTATATTTATTGAAAAAGAGAAATAAAAATAAAATAGAATAGAAACCATGGGTTAGTTCCCATGAAACACTGAGTTTATAGTCCTCAGTTAGACTTGAGACAAATTCATCCTTCAAGCAAAGAAATGAAAACCAAGCCCTTTGGATTCCCTTCAAAAAGTGTTTGATCCTCTGACCATTGAACAAGAATATAATTTTTCCTTTCCAAAAATCTCCAAAGATTTATTAATAATAACTTTCATAATGGAAAAGGGTCTTGACCACTTGGTTTTCAATTTTCATGGGAAAAGTTTCAGCCTATATTTGAATAATAGGACTCTCTGACCAAACTTAAAATCCCTATTCTGAATTATTGATTCATGAAAATATTTTGTTCTTTATTTTTAAATTTCATCATTTTCATACGATTCCCTCCTAATTTTATCTATCTCACTTAGCTCCAACAACCACCTCTCACCAGCATACTTAAAGTCAAAGTTCAGGGCCTTTAATTCCCAAAAATACTTTTGATGTAATTCTACAGGCATATAGAAAGTATTTCAAAATAGTATCTTGTATGGGGAAATACCTATGGGAGTCTTGTAAGTATTTCTATAAGTCCAAAAATCCTCATATGAATTCACTAACCAATCCTTTCTTGAGCTAAAAAATATCTTCTCTAAAATTTGTTTGAGCTCTCTGTTAGACACTTTAATCATCCCACTAGATTTTGGGGGGTAGGTGGTACCAGTTCTATGAGAACAACCATATTTCTATATAAAATTCCTATTCTTTTAATTTTTGAAATGAGTTCCATTGTCTGTAATGAATTCTCTAGGCACTCCAAACTTGAAAAGTATTTTTAATGACTTTTACTACACTAACAACAAGATTGTTGGGAAAAGACACTACCTTAACCCATTTGGACACATAGTCCACAAACACAATAATATATTCATTACCATAAGAGGATGAAAATGGTCCCATGAAATAAAATCCACAAACATCAAAAACTTCAACCTCCCTAATTCCTTTTTATGGCTGCTCCTACCTTCTACCTACATTTCCAAGAACTTGATACTTATCACAGCCAATCACCAAATTCATAGTATCTTTGAAAAGAGTTGGCTAGTTGAACCTAGCTTGTAGAAACTTTTGAGCAGTATTTTCCCCTCCATGGTGGACACCCTAAGGTGATGAATGGAAGCTCTCAATTATGGGTAACATTTCCTCCTCAACCACACACCTTCTCAAAATACAATAATCACATATCTTGAAAAGAAGAGGGTCGTCCCATAAGTAGTATTTCAAAACATATATAAACCTCTTTCTTTGGTTCTATGAAAGGTCCTTTGGCATAACACAAATAGATATAAAATTAGAATAATTTGAAAACCAAGAATATTTCTACAAATAATCAGTAAACAATTGTTCATCTGATAATGATGTGTTTATCTCCCATTGGTTCCTCAATTTGAGTGTTGGGAAGCCTAGAAAAGTGGTATACAACCACATTTTCATCCCCATTTTTATCCTTTATAACCAGATCAAATTCTTGAAACTGAAGTGTACACCTCATGATCTTGGGTTTTGAGTCCTTCTTAGCCAATAAGTACTTAAGGGGTGAATGGTTAGCAAAAATGATCACCTTAACCCTATCAATTACTGTTTAATTTTTTCAAGGGAGAAAATCAAAACAACCAATTCCTTTTCAGTGGTGGAATAATTATTATAAGAATAATCTAACAGTTTGATATCATAATAAATGATATGAATCTTTCTATCCTTCCTCTACCCCAAAACAACACCTACATCTTGGTCACTAGCATCACACATTACTTAAAATGAGAACTGCCAATCTAGGGTAGTGATCACTGGTGAGGTAGTCAGTTTCTCCTTAAGTAAGCTAAAGGAATCTAGAAAGTTCTCATAAAAAACAAAAGGTGTTTCCTTAATAAGAAGTGAAAAGAGAGGCCTAGAAATTTTGTAAAAATATTTAATGAACCTCCTGTAAAATCCAGAATGTCCCAATAAAATTTCAATTCTTTTAACATTCTCAAGTGGAGGAAAATTTTGGATAACTTTAATATTGACATTATCAACCTCCAACCTAATCTTATAAACTTTGTGACCCAACACAACGACCTCAGTATCCATAAAATGAAACTTTTCCCAGTTTAAAACAATATTTTTCTCTTGGAATATTTCCAAAATAGTTTCCATATTTTCAAGATAGTTTTCAAAATCACTTCCCAAAACTCAAAAATCATCGATGAACACATAAATAATCCATTCAATCATGTTTGATAATATTTCCATCATTTATATCTAAAAGGTGGCTAGTGTACCACACAGGCCAAAGGGAATCCACCGATAGGAAAATGTCCCAAATAGATAGGTGAAGTTGGCCTTCTCCTGATCCTCAATAGAAATAGAAATCTGGTTATAACTAGAATATCCATCAAGAAAATAGAAATACTCATTTCCATCCAGCCTCTCAAGAATTTTGTCTAAAATGGCATGGGAAGACAATCCTTCCTTGTGGAATCATTGACCTTTATATAATATATAAAAACCCTCCATTTTTACACAAATCTTTTTTGAATTTTGTCATTGTTTTCATTTGTTACCACAATCACTCCACTATTTTTGGGGACTACCTGGATAGGAATTACCCAAGTACTATTAGAAATTTGAAAGATTATCCCAGCATCAAGAAATCTGATAACTTCTTCTCTGAACACTTATTTCATTTTTGGGTTAAGTATTCTATGGAGTTTCACTCTTGGTTTACAATTAGGCACCCTGGGGATTTTATGCATGTATAAAGATGGACTTATACCCTTTATGGTAGTAATTGACCAGCCAATAACAAAATTGTACTTCATCAAAACACTCAACTGGATGTCCTCTTAATTTTTCTCTAGTTTGGATGAGATAATCACTGGTAGTGTAGAGCTCTCTCCTAAAAAATAATATTTGAAATAGGAATATAGGGGTTTGAGCTCCATATGGGGTGGTTCTTGGCTTAAGGGAAGACACTTGGGCCTAGGTGAACTAAGGTCTTCATGACGCCTCTTAAAGAAGGAAGTGTAAAAGGATTCCTCTTCATTTCTATTATTTCTAGAAAAATGTTCCTCATGTTTAAACTATTCTTTTGGGGCTAGGATGTGTTCTAAGGAAAACTCATCTAGGTGTTCCAATAACTCTCCCTCAAACTCATCAAAAGGTTCCTTCTCCTTATTAGAACTAATCCCCGTGAAGGTTCCAGAAGGGATCTCAGGTTCACTATTGATATATTCTAGAATCCTCAAAAAATCCTATTCCTCCTCATCAATAGATTCTCCATCTCCTAACATCTTATCTCTAGTAAATATTGGGTCTTGGGTGGGTTCTTTATTTTTCTTGAAAACATTGAATTCCTCTTTCTCTTATCCTAGGTTGAAAATTAACTTCCCCTTAGAGACATCTATAACAGCTCTCTTTTTGGATAGAAATGGTATACCAAGGATGATAGGTACCTCCTGGTCACACTTCATATTCAGTATCAAAAAATTAGTATAAAAAAGTGTCTTCCTACTCCCACTAGAAAATCATCTACCCTACCAACTGGGTGAGTGACTGATCGATCAACATGTTGTAAGAAAATAGTGGTGGGTTAGGGAACTCCTAATCACATGTGATGAAATATATATAGTGGAATAAAATTAATACTCATCCCCAAATCATACAAAAAATTAAATTGGACACCTCTATCCCTAAAGGTTCAAGGGATGACAAAGCTTCATGAGTTTTGAAGTTTAGGAGGTATCTTATTTTTCAAAACAGCACTACACTCCTCTGTAAGACTGTAAGTGGAAAATTCTTCTAGGTTCTTCTTGTTTGAGTAGATTAATTTTGATGGATTTAAGATAATATGGGATTTGAATCAAGTATTCTAGGAATGGGATGTTAATTTTAATTATTTTTAACAACTTTTATAAATTTTAGCAGCTCAGAATCATGGTTTTCTTTTCTAATTATTTATGGAAAAGGGATTATAGGAGAAAAGTTCCCCACAATATTGGGAATCCCTTAAACTTCCTATTCAATATTTTTCTTCCATTTATTATTTTTCAATACATTTTCTTATTGTTTTTCAATTGGTACAACAAGAATTTGAGTGTTTCCAGTGTTTATATCCAAATTTCCAGATTTAGTATTTTCCAGATATGAGTTTCCATATTCAATTAGTTTTTCTATTTTAGTTGCATGTGTAACTTTATTAGAATCTTTTTGAATTTTGAGACCACTTATGGTGCTTAAAAATATATAATTTTCTCTAGGGTTTGATTCACTGGTACTTGGAATCTTACCCTTGTCTTTACTACCAACCTCCCCAACTACCCCATTTGAATTTTCAGATTTTTCATTCTTGAATCCATTCACACTTTATAAAAATAATTTTTAGTATTTTGTTCATCAAACTGGCTTATCAATTGTTTTAAAATTCCTATTACTTAATATTGTGAGTTGGATGATTCACGTTTTGGTTGGGGCTGGTTTTGCTGCCTAGGTGGTTGTTGGAAACCAGGGGGAGTAGTAGGTCAAAGAAATACCCACTCCCTCCAAGAGAGGTTTGGGTGGTTTTTATACCCCTGATTATAAGTGTTTTAAAATGTATCATCCCTAATATTCATTCTAGGACCATACTCAAAAATGTTTTCATTCTTGGGAGCTTGGGCAGACATGTAAAAATTGGGATAGCAAGAGCGTAAATGCCCAAACATGCCACAATGGTGACATTGCTCCCTAAGAGTATTCTGAGTGTTTTCATTGAAAAATCCAGAAACTTGGGATTAATATTTTGGAATATGGTTGGGTTCTTTCCTCATAATGGTTTTTATTATAGAACATTTATGTTGTGAGTTTTCTTTCAAATTATTAAACAATTTCTTCAACTTCTCAATAATGGTATCAGTAAAACCCCTTCTAGAAGACTGATCCACCAAGGTTTGGTGGTAAGGGGTGATAATATTATAGAAGGTGTACATGAGGAATTGGGGAGTGAATTTGTGGTTTTGAAATTTTCTAACTAATCTCCTAAATATATCCCAAGATTCATGGAATAATTCTCCCTCATCTTTCAAGAAACTAGTGATCTTGTGTATGATTTCAGAGGTAATTCTCCTAAGATAGAATTTCATGGTGAAGGAATTATAGATTTGATCCCATGTGACAAATATTTCCTCTTATAACTATTTAATCCAAGTCATATAATTCCCCCTAAGGTATAAAGGGAACAATCTCAGCTTAACGTCTTCCTCACTCAGGCCACTCAGTGGAAGCTTCTAGGAACTATAGTAGAATTCCTTAATGATGTCAAGGAAATCTTCATTGGGAATTCCATTAAAGGTTGAAATATGGGACAACATGGATCATTTGATTTCATAGTTCCTAGATCTGGGTGGGAGCCTAATATATGACGGGTTATTGGAAATATTAGTAAATAATAACTCTCTCAAATTGTGTCTCTCAATCATTTCATTACCAGGTGGGTTTTCATTTCTAGGTGGTGGATTGTTAATTCTTTGATTCTTAGCCTCTCTATTGTCTTCTATCTTGATTTTATTTTTGTTATTTTTCAATTATCTAAGGAGTTTATTAATTTATGGGATAAAAGGATCTATGGTCTCAGGTTTAGACCTAGTTTTCATGTAGTATCTTTAACATTTTTTGAGTTTTATTACAGTTTTTTATAGTTTTTGTATTTCTTATTTTTTTTGTATTTTATGTTTTTTTGTTTGTTTTTTGTATGTAATTTTTTTAGTTTTGGTTTTTGGATGCACATTCTTTCCACAAAAACAATGCCAAAACTTGACACATGTGTTATTGTATGTGTGAAAATTTAATATTTACATGCCTACTTATTACCTACAACTAATATTGCAGTAAGAGGGTCAAAACACAAGGAAGACTGATGTGTGTGAGTGACCAAAAAATAAGAAAAACAAAAATAAAGTGAATAAACACAAGAAATGGTGGAGGATGATAATTAATCAATTAAGATAATAAAGATTTGTGTGAGTTTGAAAGTGAGTGTAAGTGAAAACAGGAAATAAAGACATAAGGACAACAAAGACAGTGAAAACAACCAATTAATGAATAGTGGGAAATCGACTAGTTGGTTTTTTATAATATTTTCCCCCTTTTCAAGAAATTAAATTGAAGCACCTGGAACTGATTCAAAGTGGCTAACCCGATTTTTTGTCAGTTCAACCAGTGAAAGAATAACCCCTAAATCTTATCAACTACAATAATCATTTGATCACCAAGTGAGAATCAATTAGCTACCATTGAGTTCAAATTTTTGGTTGAGCTTAGTGTGATTGTATCTCTTGAGTTTGATTCACTTTATAGTTAAATCCTCAAATTGAAAAAAATTTAAATGAAATCCTGATCAAGATCAGTTTTCAGTGGTTCTTCAGCCTCAGATTCTTTCTATGGTGACTGGTTAAGGTATGGTGCGGTTTCTTCCATGTTTAACTTCGAGATCTGATAGTGTTCATATCTGGTGTGGAAGATTGAATGCTTCTCGGTAGAATATGGGGATAGTTGTAACATCCCAGGTAAATAAAAAATAAATAATTTTTATATTTATTAATATTTACGAATTAAATATTAATTTTAATTAAAAGGGGTTTCTACTTTCGATAGCGTACTCGATACGCAACGATGAGTTTCTTTGAAAACTTACGTTGCACACAAGTAATAAAATAATATTATTTTAAATGTTAGTTAACGAGTAGCCGTTGTACTGGCGGGAATGGATAGAAATAACTAAAATATGATTATATATGTTTTCAAATGTTTTTACATTTATCCAATAAAAGATAAAGGCTTAAAATACGGAAAGAATCCAATTTTAGGCATTTATACCCTAATTTTCACGAAAGGTCCACTTATCACCTTTTGACGGAGAACCATCATTAAATATAGTTTTTATCGATATTATAAATTCCATTGGACCAAATATAACTCTTCTTTAGAATCGGGACATCAAAATTTACTTTGTGTAAATTTTTGGTAACTTTCTGATAAAGTTCATTTTTTTAATGAATAGTGTAAAATGTTGTATTTTAATTCAAAACCTCTTTTTAATATAATTTATTTATATGATTAGATTATCTTTTGAATTGGTTTTAAATTTAAATTAGAAAATATTTTTACCATTAAATCCAATAGTGGTCGTTGGAATTAATTTCACTTTGAAATCGGACTTAAACTAGTGTCAATCTTTTGATACTTATTGTTTTATAAAAACACGCTATTTGCTCTGACAGTGGGAATTAATTATTAAATTAATTAATGTGACTTATATGTTTTGAATTTTGTAAAATAGACTTCATTTTTGAATTTGTAATATCAAATATATCTTAGGGTGAATTTTTGGTAATTTTCTGAAAAACTTCAATTTTTGATGAATAGTGAAACCACTAAGTGGTACTTATAAAGACTGATTTTCCGTTTAAATGAAATTTTTCAATCATTGTGTTTTGAATTTCAAAAATCCGACATACATGGTTGTCATTAAGAAGTAAAATGTGGTTCATTGAGATTATAATAATTTTTTGGTGAATAGTAACTTATTAAGTTTTTAATCGCGATTAGTGGTAATTAGTGTAGTTTAAGGTATAAATAATGCTTTAATAATATGAAATGACCTAGACACATGTCCCACCCTTATTTGTTGTGTCATGGCCGACCAAGACAAACCATGGGTCAACTTGGGGACCCCATGGAGACACTTTGGTTGGGAAATGACATAAATAACTTTTTATTAAATGTTAAAGTAAAAATGACACAAACATAATATGTTTTACGAAAACAATTTTTACATGGGGTTATAAAGATCAGATTTTTGATTATAAATAGTCATTGGAAAGATAAAAAGATTTCCTACATCATAGTATTTGTTTTATTATTTTTAGACATTAAATAAATTAAATTATTTATGACATAATAATGATGCAGCGATGACATCATTATTTAACGATTTAAATAAAATGGAAAGATAATGTAAAATATATGAACTACACATGTCCAAAACTTATTGGATGGGTGGATTTCGAAACCTTATCACCTTATCCACGAATTATATCAATGTGGGACCTTTTAAAACCGAAACACATTTTCAAATAAAGTAATATTTCTTTACTTTCCAAAAGTGCCCCTCCTCTCCTCTTATAAAAGGCCCCCACCTCTACCACCTTACACACACTCCTCAAGCCTTTGGCTCGGCCAAAACCTACCCATTTACTCTCTCCACATCCCTCTCCTCATCCTAGAGGATTCCCTTTGGGCAGAATCCTTTCAAAGGAAGCCTTTAGGCTCAAATCAAAAGGGAGTTACACTTTTAAAGGTAATTCATTCTCTCTTGTTCATTTGTATTATTTTGCTTCTCCAACCCTCTAAACTATTTTTATTTACTTCTTTTGTAACAACACCAGTATCTAAAATATACTAGGATATTGTTATAAGATTTATTCGAGCTACACTCTCACACAACTACATCAAATGGTTAAAGAACATACGGTTTCCGTGGATGGCGAAATTCTGCCTCCCGAAACAATGATTGTTCAATACTCATTTAACACCTTCAAAGGTGGCCATTATGATGTCACTATTTTTATATATGATATATAATATGTTTATTTTATCTTTAAGCTTCTGTATTTTTCATTTTGGGCATACCTTTATGGTTTCCATTATGGGTAAACACGATATCTTCATTTAAGGAAGTGCGGACTACCGCCCCCTCAAAGTGATGTGATTCGTTAATGCCATATGTGGGACGTGTAAAGTATGGATTTAAAGTTATTATATATGATGTTATACTGGAATTATAATATACCTCTATATCATTATTATTTCTTTCCATTAAAGTATGAGATAGAAATGAAAGTAGCGTTCATGCGTACGTACGGCTTACCGTCTCCATGAACGGTGCATTTCATTTCTTATCCCCAAATGTAATGTACTATTAAAAGTACATGTATATAATGGATATATATAATTAATGATATATCTAAATGATTAATATAATTCTGGAATTAAAATATACATACCTCTCATTTAGTTTTAATTCCATTAATATGACAAAGAAATGAAAGTAGCGTTCATGCGTACGTACGGCTTACCGTCTCCATGAACGGTGCATTTCATTTCTTACCTCTAAATGATTATGTAATATTATAAATACATGTATATGCTGGATATATATGATACATATTATATCCAAATAGGGAATTTCATTCTGTATATAAAGAACTTTTTACCACACGAACAACATGTAATTGTAAGAAGTCAACTTTCGACTTAAGAACCAAATATTGACAAAACAAACATTATTAACTTAAATGGTTACATAATGTTTATAACATGGAAATAAGTGATATAAAAGGAATAATGAACTTTAAAAAGGTTCTTAATAAAGTATAAATTAACTCAAGTTTATTATTCAGGACGTTAAAGAACGATCGAGTCAAGTCGGACCCGAGGTAAGGGACTTCGTCTCAATCTCCTTTCATTGAGGCATATTTCATTTTATACACAACTTTCTTTTATACGGTGTATAAACCCCTTTGACTTTTACTTTTATATAAAAGGAATCTTTTTCTACGAAGCGTTTTACTAAACGACAAAAAGGAATGTTTTTTTAACGTACGCGGTGACAACGACCTTTTCTGCCGCCGCGAGTATTATTTGGTCTTTGGCTTTCTCAACAAGCCGTAATGTTTTTAGAATAAAATAAATACCATATACTCTTTTATGTATTTTGGTATTGAAAATGGTATTGAAAAAGGATTCTATTTTGTCAATATATTTATGATATATTATGATTGAAATGTGGAAATGTTATCATTCCTTTATATTGGTTTTATGTTTTATGATTTTATATTGGTACTTGGACATTTTAATGGGTGGTTACGTTATAAACCATATGACGGGTGGTGCCGTGAATACCAGGACGGGTGGTTACGTTATAACCTCCAATGCATTGGGTATGGAAGTCGGCCGTATGGCTATTACATTAAGTATGTATGGAAATTGGCCATATGGCTATTCCATTAAGTGATATGTGTGGAAGTCGACCGTATGGTTGTTCCACTTAAGTATGTTTATGTCCCAAGTTACCTTTATATATGTTATGTGTTCTTTATATGGGTTTTATGGTAATACTTTGGTTACAAAAAAGTAAGTAATGATACTTTATTCAGTGAAGAGTTTTTACTACTTCATGAAGGTGAAGGTATTACTTTGATAGAGTATACATGGTTTACTTGATTTTGAAAAACTAACAGTTTTCATTCTTTGTGTATCCCTTACTGAGCTTTTTATGCTCACCCCAAGTTTTTTTGAAATGTTTTTCACATGACTTAATGTGGAATAAGGTCAAGGATGGGATCAAGGGAATGTCATGCTATATAAAACATGGAACTAGACATGTTTCTTTCAAGAGTTTTTTTTATTATGGAAACTTAGTATAAGTGACTACTTTGTAATCTTTTGAGATGTAATAGTTATGTTCTAATTATCAAAAACTCTAAACCTGAAAAGATCCTCAACGTGAATTATTCTTTTAATTCAATATTAAGTAAGGTTTAAGGATGGGGCATTATAGTTGGTATCAGAGGTCAGTTTAGACAACTTTAGGAGTTAGAAAACTGTTAAATTATAATATGATTGAAATGATATAGAATTTACGGATTACCATGTTGCTTTGCCTAAGATATTTCTGTGTTCAGAATGGTTTTTCGTAGAGGAAACAAAGCAGCTATGTTGGGACGACATCAGGAGGAAGATAACCTTCCAAATCAGCAACCTGAGATGGTCAGAATCGGAACTGAACAGTTTGTTGCAGTGATGGCACAGTTGACTCAGGCTATAAATGGTGGTGGTATCCATGCACGAGATCAACCAGATCAACCGCAGAGGAACATGTCAGTGGTGGAACATTTCATGAGGCAACATCCCCCATCATTTAGAGGATCATCTGACCCTGTGCTAGCTGAAGGGTGGATTAAAGCACTGGAGAAGATTTTTGATGTCATGGGGTGTTCAGAACATCAAAAGGTTAGTCTTGCTATTTACCGTTTTGAAGGTGAAGCTGATCAGTGGTGGTCGATGGTGAAAAATATAAGGGATAGTGATGAGATTGAGGATCTTCACTGGGAAGAATTCAAAGGTATGTTTCTTGAGAAATATTTTCCTAAGGTGGTTCGTCTTAGGATGGAAAACAGTTCCTAGAATTGAGGCAGGAGGATGATTCAGTGGCTTCTTATGAAGAAAAGTTCACTCGATTGGAAAGGTATGCTCCAAACTTCATACGAGATCTTGATAGTAAAATAAACCGTTTTTACACAGGGTTAAAGCCAAAGTATCGAAGGGCTTTAGCTTCTCGTGAGTTCAAAAGTTATGAAAAACTTGTTCGATGTGCGGAGAAGGTGGAAATGGAGTTTGCCGATGATCAAGTGTTCTATGAAAAACAACAGAATAAGAGGTCTAGTTGGCAGGCAAAGGGGAAGAATTCATCAAAGAAGCAAGGAGGTAAGAAAGCCAAATATCCATCCTGTGAGAAGTGTGGTAAAATGCATCCTGGAGAATGTTTATCCAAGTCTGGTAAGTGCTTTCGGTGTGGTAAGTCTGGTCATATTGCTCGTAACTGTGAGGAAGATGATCAAGCAGGAAATGAAAAGCCAACGGTAAGATGTTTTAAGTGTAATGAAATGGGTCACTATGCAAACGAGTGTCCGGCAAAGAGCTTGAGTGATGGGAAGCAGTTAGACTACAAGCAAAAAGGGGTGGTGAAATCCTTTGCAACAACTTCAGCAGATGTTGGGCCATCGAATGAAGTGGTATCAGCTCCAGGGAGCTCAGTATTTTTCAAAGATTGACTTGAGGTTGGGGTACCATCAGTTGAAAGTAAAAGAAGCAGACGTTCTGAATACTGCATTCCGTACTAGATATGGCCATTATGAATTTGTAGTTATGCCTTTTGGGTTAACCAATGCACCTGCTGTATTCATGGATCTTATGAATAAAATTTTCCATGAGTTCTTGGATAAGTTTGTGTTTGTGTTTTGAGGTTTGGGAAGAGGTTATGTGTGCCTTGTGATTCACAGTTGAAAAATGAGTTGTTATGTGAGGCTCATAGTTCTCCGTTTTCAGTTCAACCTGGCAGTACTAAGATGTACAGAGATCTGCGGGAGTATTACTGGTGAGATGGAATGAAAAAAGATATTGCTGATTTTACTGTGAAGTGTTTGACATGTCAATAGGTTAAAGCAGAGCGACAGTTACCGAAAGGGATGCTTCAGCTTTTACCAGTGCCAGAGTGTAAATGGGAAAACATATCCATGGACTTTGTTGTGGGATTACCGAAGACATCTCGAGGTAATAATGCAATCTGGGTTATTATTGATCGCTTGACCAAATCTGCTCATTTCCTTTCTATATGAGATACTTTCTCTCTAGATCAACTTTCCCGTTTGTATCTTAAAGAGATAGTCAGGTTACATGGAGTTCCTCTCTCCATTGTATCTGATCGTGATCCCAGGTTCACATCTAACTTTTGGAAAGGCCTTCAGAAGTCGTTGGGTACTGAATTAAATTTTAGTACAGCTTTTTATCCTCAATCAGATGGGCAGTCAGAACGAACAATCCAGACATTGGAGGATATGCTACGAGCTTGTTCTATGGATTATCAGGGAAGTTGGGACCAACATCTTTCTTTGGTTGAGTTTTCTTATAATAACAGTTTTCATTCCAGTATACAGATGGAACCATTTGAGGCATTATATGGGAAGCGGTGTCGAACTCTAGCATTTTGGAATGAAGTGGGTGAAAGGAAGCTGATGGGACCAGAATTGGTAGAAGAGATGGCAGAAAAAGTTCAGTTGATTCAGAAGCACATGAGAACAGCTCAGAGCAGGCAGAAGAGTTATGCGGATAACCGGAGGAAGGATCTATCTTTCGAGGTAGGTGATCATGTTTTTCTCAAGGTTTCTCCTTAGAAAAGTGTGACGAGATTTGGTAAGAAAGGAAAGCTGAGTCCAAGGTTTATTGGACCATATGAAATTCTGGAGAGAGTTGGATCAGTTGCATACCGGGTGGCTTTACCTCCGAGTTTATCAGGTACACAATGTTTTTCATGTTTAAATGTTGAGGAAGTATATGCCAGATCCATCTCATGTTTTGAGTCCAGAGGTAGTTCAGCTGGAAGAGAACCTATCTTATGAGGAACAACCGGTCCAGATTCTTGACCACATGGAGCAGGTGTTACGGAATAAGGTGATTCATCAGGTAAAGGTTTTGTGGAAAAACCATGTGATTGAAGAGGCAACATGGGAATCTGAAAATGCTATGAGGGATAAATACCCCCACTTATTTTGATAAGTAAATAAAATTGCGAGGACGCAATTCCCAAAAGGGGGGAAGGATGTAACATCCCAGGTAAATAAAGAATAAAGAATTTTCATATTTATTAATATTTACGAATTAAATATTAATTTTAATTAAAAGGGGTTTCTACTTTCGATAGCGTACTCGATACGCAACGATGAGTTTCTTTGAAAACTTACGTTGCACACAAGTAATAAAATAATATTATTTTAAATGTTAGTTAACGAGTAGCCGTTGTACTGGCGGGAATGGATAGAAATAACTAAAATATGATTATATATGTTTTCAAATGTTTTTACATTTATCCAATAAAAGATAAAGGCTTAAAATACAGAAAGAATCCAATTTTAGGCATTTATACCCTAATTTTCACGAAAGGTCCACTTATCACCTTTTGACGGAGAACCGTCATTAAATATAGTTTTGATCGATATTATAAATTCCATTGGACCAAATATAACTCTTCTTTAGAATCGGGACATCAAAATTTACTTTGTGTAAATTTTTGGTAACTTTCTGATAAAGTTCATTTTTTTAATGAATAGTGTAAAATGTTGTATTTTAATTCAAAACCTCTTTCTAATCTAATTTATTGATATGATTAGATTATCTTTTGAATTGGTTTTAAAGTGAAATTATAAAATATTTTTACCATTAAATCCAATAGTGGTCGTTGGAATTAATTTCACTTTGAAATCAGACTTAAACTAGTGTCAATCTTTTGATACTTATTGTTTTATAAAAACACGCTATTTGCTCTGACATCGGAAATTAATTATTAAATTAATTAATGTGACTTATATGTTTTGAATTTTGTAAAATATAATTCATTTTTGAATTTGTAATATCAAATATAGCTTAGGGTGAATTTTTGGTAATTTTCTGAAAAACTTCAATTTTTGATGAATAGTGAAACCACTAAGTGGTATTTATAAAGACTGATTTTCCGTTTAAATGAAATTTTTCCATCATTTTGTTTTGAATTTAAAAAATCCGACATAAATGGTTGTCATTAAGAAGTAAAATGTGTTTCATTGAGATTATAATAATTTTTTGGTGAATTATAACTTATTAAGTTTTTAATCGCGATTAGTGGTAATTAGTGTAGTTTAAGGTATAAATAATGCTTTAATAATATGAAATGACCTAGAAACATGTACCACCCTTATTGGTTGTGTCATTGCCGACCAAGACAAGCCATGGGTCAACTTGGGGACCCCATGGAGACACTTTGGTTGGGAAATGACATAAATAACTTTTTATTAAATGTTAAAGTAAAAATGACACAAACATAATATGTTTTATGAAAACAATTTTTACATGGGGTTATAAAGATCAGATTTTTGATTATAAATATTTATTGGAAAGCTAAAGAGATTTCCTACATCATAGTATTTGTTTTATTATTTTTATACATTAAATAAATTAAATTATTTATGACATAATAATGATACAACGATGACATCATTATTTAACGATTTAACTAAAATGGAAAGATAATGTAAAATCTATGAACTACACATGTCCAAAACTTATTGGATGGGTGTATTTCGAACCCTTATCACCTTATCCACGAATTATATCAATGTGGGACCTTTTAAAACCGAAACACATTTTCAAATAAAGTAATATTTCTTTACTTTCCAAAAGTGCCCCTCCTCTCCTCTTATAAAAGGCCCCCACCTCTACCACCTTACACACACTCCTCAATCCTTTGGCTCGGCCAACCCCTGCCCATTTACTCTATACACATCCCTATACTCATCCTAGAGGATTCCCTTTGGGCAGAATCCTTTCAAAGGAAGCCTTTAGGCTCAAATCAAAAGGGAGTTACACTTTTAAAGGTAATTCATTCTCTCTTGTTCATTTGTATTATTTTGCTTCTCCAACCCTATAAACTCTTTTTATTTACTTCTTTTGTAACAAAACTAGTATCTAAAATATACTAGGATGTTGTTATAAGATTTATTCGAGCTACACTCTCACACAACTACATCAAATGGTTAAAGAACATACGGTTTCCGTGGATGGCGAAATTCTGCCTCCCGAAACGATGATTGTTCAATACTCATTTAACACCTTAAAAGGTGGCCATTATGATGTCACTATTTTTATATATGATATATAATATGTTTATTTTTTCTTTAAGCTTCTGTATTTTTCATTTTGGGCATACCTTTATGGTTTCCATTATGGGTAAACACGATATCTTCATTTAAGGAAGTGCGGACTACCGCCCCCTCAAAGTGATGTGATTCGTTAATGCCATATGTGGGACGTGTAAAGTATGGATTTAAAGTTATTATATATGATGTTATACTGGAATTATAATATACCTCTATATCATTATTATTTCTTTCCATTAAAGTATGAGATAGAAATGAAAGTAGCGTTCATGCGTATGTACGGCTTACCGTCTCCATGAACGGTGCATTTCATTTCTTATCCCCAAATGTAATGTACTATTAAAAGTACATGTATATAATGGATATATATAATTAATGATATATCTAAATGATGAATATAATTCTGGAATTAAAATATACATACCTCTCATTTAGTTTTAATTCCATTAATATGACAAAGAAATGAAAGTAGCGTTCATGCGTACGTACGGATTACCGTCTCCATGAACGGTGCATTTCATTTCTTACCTCTAAATGATTATGTAATATTATAAATACATGTATATGCTGTATATATATGATACATATTATATCCAAATAGGGAATTTCATTCTGGATATAAAGAACTTTGGACCACACGAACAACATGTAATTGTAAGAAGTCAACTTTCGACTTAAGAACCAAATATTGACAAAACAAACATTATTAACTTAAATAGTTACATAATGTTTATAACATGGAAATAAGTGATATAAAAGGAATAATGAACTTTAAAAAGGTTATTAATCAAGTATAAATTAACTCAAGTTTATTATTCAGGACGTTAAAGAACGATCGAGTCAAGTCGGACCCGAGGTAAGGGACTTCGTCTCAATCTCCTTTCATTGAGGCATATTTCGTTTTATACACAACTTTCTTTTATACGGTGTATAAACCCCTTTGACTTTTACTTTTATACAAAAGGAATCTTTTTCTACGAAGTGTTTTACTAAACGACAAAAAGGAATGTTTTTTTAACGTACGCGGTGACAACGACCTTTTCCGCCGCCGCGAGTATTATTTAGTCTTTGACTTTCTCAACAAGCCGTAATATTTTTAGAATAAAATAAATACCATATACTATTTTATGTATTTTGGTATTGAAAATGGTTTTGCAAAAGGATTCTATTTTGTCAATATATTTATGATATATTATGATTGAAATGTGGAAATGTTATCATTCCTTTATATTAGTTTTATGTTTTATGATTTTATATTGGTACTTGGACATTTTAACGGGTGGTTACATTATAAACCATATGACGGGTGGTGCCGTGAATACCAGGACGGGTGGTTACGTTATAAACTCCAATGCATTGGGTATGGAAGTCGGCCGTATGGCTATCACATTAAGTATGTATAGAAATTGGCCGTATGGCTATTCCATTAAGTGATATGTGTGGAAGTCGACCGTATGGTTGTTCCACTTAAGTATGTTTATGTCCCAAGTTACCTTTATATATGTTATGTATTCTTTATATGGGTTTTATGGTAATACTTTGGTTACAAAAAGGTAAGTAATGATACTTTATTCAGTGAAGAGTTTTTACTACTTCATGAAGGTGAAGGTATTACTTTGATAGAGTATACATGGTTTACTTGATTTTGAAAAACTAACAGTTTTCATTCTTTGTGTATCCCTTACTGAGCTTTTTATGCTCACCCCAAGTTTTTTTGAAATGTTTTTCACAGGACTTAATGTGGAATAAGGTCAAGGATGGGATCAAGGGAATGTCATGCTATATAAAACATGGAACTACATATGTTTCTTTCAAGAGTTTTTATTATTATGGAAACTTAGTATAAGTGACTACTTTGTAATCTTTTGAGATGTAATAGTTATGTTCTAATTCTTTAAAACTCTAAACCTGAAAAGATCCTCAACGTGAATTATTCTTTTAATTCAATATTAAGTAAGGTTTAAGGCTGGGGCCTTATAACAGTGGTGGAGGAGAAATGAAGGGGTGATTGACCAACGATGGAAAATGGATGTGGTGATAGTGGAAAAGGAGAAGAAGCAGGAGTGGTGAGGTGATCTTGGCGGTGGTAATGGGGTTTGATAGCTTGCGGTGGATGCGACTGATGGTGTTTGTGGCTGATGGTGGACCAAGGATAGTGGTGGTGGATCAAGGTAGATATAGTATAAATCCTAGTGGAAGATGGGATGGTGAAAGTAGAGGCATGGAGAGGATGGCGGTGGATCAAGGTGCTCTATTCTTGGTGGTAGGTTGAGGTGTGCTGCTGGTGAAGGCTGATAGAAGTAGGGGTCTAATGGTAGTAGAGTGATACCATTGGTAGGGGTCTGGTGGTAGGTGTTCTGTCAGTAGTAGGGGCTGGCAGTGGCGGTTCTAGCAGCAATAGGGGCTAGCGGTGGGAGTGTTCCAACGACAGCTTGAAAAAAATGAACTAAATAAATAAATTAATTTAATTACAAAATAAATGAAAACACAAAAAATTGAAATTAAAAAAAATAACAAAGTCAAAAATTATTTATTTTTAAACGAAGGAATTAAATTAATGTATGAAATAATTTAAAATAAGAAAATAAATTCATTACAAAAAATAATGAAATTAAATAGATCAATTAAATAAAAAATATTATTTAAACAAATTGATATTTTATTAATGTTTTAAAAAATAAAATAAAGAATAAATGGAATAAGAGGATGACTTAAATGATTGCAGTTATTATTTTGAAAAAAATAAAAATGAATGAATAAAAATAATGAAAAAGAAAAATTACTAAAATTAAAACAAGTACATCAAAATAAAAAAGAAAGTTAATCAAGAAAATTAATTATTTAATTTTAAATTAACTAAAAATAGCTGAAAAAACAAAAAGAAACTTACTTTACCAAAAAATTATAGTTTTAATGATTTAATACAAAAATTAACATCAATTGATAATTATTAAAAAAAATATTTTAATATTAAAAATATAATAAAATAAAAAAAAATAATGTGGCAAAGTGTGTTAAAGAACAACCACATCAGTAATCAGTTGAAGTTGAGTATGAACTTTTATCCTCAGACCAAAGGTCAGTAAAAGAGGATGATCTAGCATTTAGAGGATACACTTCGACTATGTATTCTGGATTTTGGAGGAGCTTTGGATGATCACTTGGCTCTAGTGGAGTTCTCCTACAATAACAGTTTCTATTATTTGATTTATATGGACCTGTTTTAGACGCTATATGAGTGACTGTGCCATTCACTTCTTTGCTAGCATGAGGAAGTTGAGATTTTAGTTGTTGGGATGAGTATGGTACAAGAGAACTCAAAGTTGTTGTAGTTGATTCAAAGAAGACTCGTTATGGATTAGATTAGCCATCAATCTTATTCTAATAAAAGGAGATGACCCTTGGAGTTCATTATGGGTGATAAGGTTTTCTTGGAGGTATACCCTTAGTTGGGGCATAGACATCTTAAGAGGTAAGGTAAATTGGAACTGTGGTATGTTAGATCATTCAAAATCATTGAACACATCCTGACGGTGGCCTATCAGTTGGACCGTATTCTTTGGTACCAAGGTATGCATAGTGCTTTCTATATTTCCCAGCTTTGGAAGTATGAGCCTGATCCTATGCATGTGATCGACTATGAGGATGTTTAGATGGAACCAGATGCTTATTTTACAGAGATACCTATTTGTTGAGTCAATAAGGTTTCCTTTTGAATTTTCCATTCCTTCATGTTTTGAAAATCACAAACACTCTATCTTAAGAAAAATTTATTTTCCCCTATGTTTTATCGTAATAAGGAAAAATTTTCCTTCTCCAAGGAAAATTTATCCTTACCATGTTTTCATTGTTCATGTTATAATATAACTCATTTTAGTACTAAGTGTAAAATTTGGTTTCATATCTAAAACCTCAGAATCCTATAAATACTTAGATATAGAGTATTCTGTTTTTAGGATCCAAATTCAGGTTCTGAGTTTTCTGAATTCAGACTCCGAATTCTTCTGAATTCAGACTCCGAATTCTTATAAATTCAGACTCGGAATTCTTCTAAATTCAGACTCCGAATTCTTATAAATTCTGACTCCAAATTTCTCAGAATTTAGATTACGAATTCCTTGAAAAACAAAATTCTAATATCCATGTATTATAGACACCGAATGTTATTTTTCTTAGAGTATGAACTTTTATTTTTCCTTAGACTCTAAAAAATGGATTTGGTTGAGAAACCATATTTTTCTTACTCTTGTTTTAGTTATAAAACGATTTCAAGCATCCTATTTCTAACCAACCGTTGTTTGAGTGACACGTGTACAGGTCCCTCTGAAATTCAAGGAAAAATATGACCATTGGAGGAGGGAGCCGACCGTTGGAAATGTACCTATAAATAGGAGCTCATTTGAACGAGCTCAACACTATTCTAGAACTCTAGATATTACATGATAAAGTGATTTATAGAGAGAGACTCTCATGCTTTGTGCATACTGAACATCTTGTTCATAATTTCTTCGTGCGACTCCAAATGTTGTTGTGTACATTCGAGGGCTTCTGGGGATAGGAAGACAGAGGTGCTGACTACCTTGAAGTTCGAGGGCTTGTGGGGATAGCAAGACAAACTCTGATATTCCTATAGAGGGATTACCCTGGTGTGGGTAAGACAGACTTTCTTGAAAGTATAAATCAAGGGACCTTTATCCAAGGTTGTTGGATACCCTACTCTTTGGGTTAAAAGATCTCATACTTGTTACTGGTATTGTTTCATGTTTGTTTTCCACTGCATTTTGGTTGTTAAGGATAGTATAATTATCTTATACTTATACTCTGATTAGTAAGATTCTATAGGCTTTAAGATAGAATCTTTTCCTTGTAAACTTTTCATAAGTTTCATTTCTGGAACCACATTTTTGGAACCATATTTCCGTAACCACATTTCCGAAACCCAACAAGTTTGTAGAACTAAGATGTCTTGTGAATCTACCTTGTTTAACCTTGTTAAACATTACCAACTTTAAAGGTTCCAAAGGAATTTTTAAAGTATACAATTCACCCCCCTCTTGTATATTGAGCATCTATATTCATCATTTTGATCCTAAACTATTTGGATAATAGACTAATGTTAGAAGGTTCTATGAGGAAAGATTATTCCTCTACATCAGGTTCAATGGTAGTATAAGTGTGTTCAAGAAGAGATATGGGAGTAGGAGGTTGACATTCGGGAATAGGTTTGAGAAGACCCCTAGAGACACTTCTCGAGGATGATAAGTCGTTAGAGGGGGATATTTGCAACATCATCAATATCATGGTATGTCTCATTTTATGTTTTATCACATCCTTAAGGGTGTAGTTAAACTATTTGAGAATTTTTACAGGTTTTTAGAGAAGAAAATGGATCAAAGGCTGGAATTTGGATGTAGGATTGGTTCAATCCATGAATGGATATTCACGATGTGAATGGATTATAGAAAGGAACCATGAAACTTCCTTCTAGACATGAAATCAATTAATGAGGTGAATATAAATTCATGACATGAATGGGTTTTTAAGGATTTTTTTGGCGAGGTGATGTGATTTTTGACGTATCAGCTTTCTTGAAGGTTTATGACATGGATCCATAATTCACACTGTGAATTTAGCTAGTTACAATATATAAATTACCCAATGATGTTTTCCTTTCTCATTTTCCAATTTTCCTACTTCTCCAAACCCTAAGATCTATCTAGGATTCTTGGTCTCTCTCAACTCCCTCCACCTCCTCCCTTCGATGCCAAAACATTATTTGATATTGCGCATCTAATCCGATAAGTTATTTTTGATCATGATAAATTATATCATATTATCCTTGATAAAAATCAATTAGATATTTGATATATCGGTCAGATATAAAGGTTTTGGCCTGTCCTAATGGGGGTTTTGATGATCATTGATAGAATTGGCATCCGAATTTAAGGATTTGGATTTTGTAAAATGCTTGGACCAAGACTATTGTTGGAATCAGATCTTATTTGGTGAGTTGATAGCATCTTAACATTTTGAGTGTGTTTTACCTTCTACCTAAATCCTAGAGTTCTAAGTATTTCAAACCTATAATAGTTCTAGGATTTAGTGGGGCTTCCAGGATTTGGATGATGTCCATTTCCTTGATCTTCATTGTTGAACCTGAGGTAGGAAGCCCTTGATTTTAGTGCATGTTTTATATGAGTTTTTGGTATGTTTTTTTGGAATGTGTGTATATCCCCTAGAGACCTATGTTTTATACTTGATCACATGTGGTGTGTGTGTGTGTAGATCTATGATACCTATGCTTTTGTTCCATTCATGTGTATTGTGCTGGCTATGATACTTTTTTATTTGATATGATGTTTGATCTATCAATTTCATTTTGTATCATTTTTTTCTATTCTTATGTCTTTAATTTGAGTGTTCAGGTTCAAGCACATGGACTATTCCCCAAAGGGTGATGTTTTAGATGCTTGGTCAATATAATTTGGGATATCCATTCAAGAGGGATATGTCAGCCATGTTTTTAGAATATCCCATCAAGGGGGATGCATCAAGAAGCTGATCATTATTCCTTCTAGAATGGTGCCAAAGCAGATAGATCTAGTCTCTAAGGAACCAACACATGTTTTTACTTGTTTGGTTTATAATTATTTACATTTTTACCATGGTAACATTCATTTAATTCACCATTATCTCTTATTAACTTATGTTAAGGGATGTTGGTGGTGTCATACTAAGTCTTGTACTCACACCCTACTTAGGAATTTTGGTGTTCTTGTAGATTTCATGCTTGAGATCTAGAAAAGGGAAAGGGACCTATGATGGATGGTTTATTAGGTTAGTAGGAGTATGTAGATGATTATGGATGGACCTTGGGTCAGATTCTTATTATTTTATTATTGTATTACCCATACATTGAATCCTTTTGTTTAGTTTTGGTCGCTACTAATCGACATCCTCTTTCATATGGGAAGGCAGACATGATGTCATGTGGCACCCATGACTTAGTATTGGAGGTTCGGGTTTGGGTGTTACACATGAAACACCTTTTCTTGATTCCCTTAGACCTCAACAAGCTACTCCTTGAAGGTTGTATTATTTTCAACTTTCAACTTACCCTATCTGTGACATGGAAATCATCTTGAAGATACCAATGAATCTATGACACATGAAATACATCATGAATCTAGCTCATATATAGGGATATTTATAATCAATAAACAATATTTCCAACACTTTCTAACACCTCTAAAGGTCTGAAAAATTAGGGAGAGAGCTTACTCCCAAGACTAAACCTTCACTTCCCACGGTGGAGAGATATATTTAAGAAAACATGATCTCTAACTTAAAACTCCATAGGACTCCTACTTTGATAAATATATACTTTTTGAGATCCTACATTTCTTTTATCCACTCACAAATAACCCACACATTCTCTTTTATTCTCTGTACCAACTTCGATACAACTAACTCCCTAACCTCAGTCCAACATAAAAAAGATTTTCAAGGCTGACCATACATCGTTTTGAATAGATCAATACCAATGGTATAATGATATCTGTTATTATAATTAATATTTTCTGAGGGAAGGTTCCACACATACAAAGCTCCAAAATCTATAGAACACATATGCAACATGTCTTACAAAGTTTTTATAGTCTTCTCTATCTGATTGTTTGTCTGCGGATGAAAGATAGTGTTAAGGAATAGATAAGAGCTAAAACCACACTGGAGACCTCTCCAGCCCCTGAAGGTAAAATGGGGATCACGATCATATATGATCATCTTAAAAACCCTCTAAATCCTCACCACCACCTATAGATACTACCTCAAAACCAATTGGATCGAATACTTAATGGATAATAAGTGAGTTTACTTCATAAAGTTGTCTATGATCACTCATATAGAATCACATCCTTCCTGAGATTATGGAATATTGGTGAGGAATTAAATCAATATATTTCCCACTTCCACTAGGGGACATCTAGCGGCTTAAGAAATACACCAAGAACATGGTGCTCAACCATCACTCTTTGGAAAACCAAACATCAAGGCACAAACTATGCAACATACCTCTTCATCCATGGACAACAAAACTATCCCCTCAAGGAATGATACATCTTAGCCACACCAAGTTGTACTACTAAGGATGAACTATGGAATTCATGGAGGACCACATCATAGATCACTAAAGGAACAAAAAACCTCCCCTAAAGAAACATATGATAACGATCATCCTCAGAACATCTCTTAGGATCATTGCCCCAAACAACTTGATCTCACAAAACCTCCACCTCAAAGGAAACTACACCATCATCTGATAAAGACACCCCCACCATCAATTTTTTTCATATTAAATTGTATTGTGTAGAGATCCCCCATCACCCTATAAGCATCACCAAACTCAAAGAAAACATCTTCATGTGATTTCATAATCATAGAATCAGCCACAATATTCTCTTTCCTAATATATAGGAAACCTTATATTCATTATTTTTATAATAATTCCATCCACCTCTACTGCTATAAATTTAAATCACACTAGGAGAAGATATACCTATGGATCTTGTGATCTGTGAAGACCATAAAGTTGTTAGAGTTGGTTCCCTAGAACCAAATTCTAAGTACTTTATGTTTAATTATTTTCATGTATTCAAATATTTATAAAATATATTATCTCATCATGATTTTTCTACTATATGACATAGTATGTGATAATGTTCTAAGTGTAATTTTCAAAATAAAAGGTCATAGAAGTTCCCCACTATTATGAGAACCTAGAAGTTCCAAGATGATATTCTTAAATATTAGTTTTATAGTTGGATGATGTCATTTTATGAGAAAAAAATGATATAGGTTATCATGGGTGGAGAATCATAGGATTTTGAGTCACTTTACCTTGGTAATCTCCAATGCATGAGATTATGAGAACATGACTCACCAATAGGAAATCTATATTTTTATGTGTCATTGGATATACCTATATTCAGACACATGTAATGATCCATAGAGTTTAATATTATTATTAATACATGTCATGAGTCATGTACTTTGATGTATCGATGAAAAATATGATGATATATGCTCACAGTGAGGTAGTATACGTTGGGTGTATTATGGGTGATGAAGTATTAATGAATAAGGTGAGAAAGGATTTATCCATTCTGTCATTTAACAGAAGTTTATATCTTAGTATTTTTTATGAAAATATAATTTTTTGATAAAGTCTATGGCTATAGAGATATTGTTAATAAGTTCATTTATGAAAATTCAAAGAAAGAGACATCAAGAATATAGGTTGATGACACAAGAATCCATCCTGCTTTATTATAGATATGGATATAAAGATATTTTGTTACATGGTGTATGTTTATATGAGGTTAAATTTCATTATGACATTAACTTCTTTTTATATGGGAGACTTGGTGTGTTTCTAGATGCTAACCATTGAATTTAGGTAGTGCAACCAAATTCCACTGAAAAAGGGGCCTAGAGGGCCACACATTAAATGTATTCAGAACCTTAATAAAAATATATATGAATTTAACATATTGGATAGATATTATTTCCATAAGTGGTTTAATAATTATTCATATTGGTTTAATAAAAAATATTCAATCACTATTTATTAGAGAGAATATATATGTGAGTTGAATATTTAATAAATATTTATTCACAAGATATTTATTTATTTAATTATGTGAATATAAAATATTTATTTATTTTGGTTTATTCACAAGGTAAAAAAATATTTATTTATTTTGGTTACATAAATATTTAATAAATATTTATTAACTAGTTTTGGTGAATATAATATTTATATATTTATTGGTGAATAATTTAGTGGTATTGAAATTAATTAATTAAATAGTCATTATTGAAAGATCGATAAATATTGAGGAGTATTGGTGGACCAAGTTTTATGGATCAGTGATAATTTTCATATTAAATATTATTTGAATAAATATTAATTTATTTATTCAAGGAAAAAATAATTATTTTATCCATGATTTTAGTGCATGTTAAGTAAATAATAATAATATTATTATTATTTTGATACGAGGTTTATCAGGAATTAATAAAATAATAATATGCCTTGTTCAATTATTTATTTTCTAATACTAGCACTATATAAACCCGGTTATGAGATTTTGGGAAGGTATAAAAAAGGTGAGAGCCTATTCCACCATTATGCACAATGAAATATAGAGAGAACCTTTCAATCCATAGAGAGATATATCCCTAGAACACACTAAAGATCACAGAGCATTCCTCCTTTCTAATAAAAATGAATCACTTCTCTCTTGAACAATTCAGTTTTGATCAACATCAATCATTGAAAGTGATATATTCTTCTTTGCTAACACCCAATGAATTCTACAATGATGATCAAAGGTTAGCGGTGCACATGTAGATCAGCATTATAGGGAATCTATACTTGATTCCTATGATGTAATGATGGTAAAAGAATAGTAGTCCACCGATTCATTAATGAAGAAATAATTAAATATAAGGTAATTCTTATCAAATAAATTAATTATAAATTACTTGTGAAAGATGTCATCTTCATGGATTATGGGAACACATTTCTATCTAGTTTTGAGGATAAATCCAAAGAAGTTGATAGAATTTTTTTGGGAATGGGCCTAACTCGCTTCCACTACACCTTGAAACCTTCAAGTGATATCATAATAGTCACATGATAATTTATAGTTATCTATTATTCATTGATTTATTATACACAAATTGTTGTTAGTTTTCTCTTCTGGTCTATTCGTTCATTAATTTAGAGTTTAATTAACATATTTTGACATATTAATTCTCTTCGATCAAGTTTTATATCATCTTAAGTAGGTTAAGATATGATGAATAATTATCTGAGATACCATTAGGGGGTGTTGTGGTTTCTTTTTAAAATATTGGGTCACATGACATGTGATCGATGTACACACCGTGTACCCAAGTACACTGCATCTGGACGTGTTATAGGATACATGCAGTGTCAATAAGTTATAACACATGGTGTATTTATTACACACCATATATTTACTGGGTCATCCTGGAACATGGTCAGTTCGATTACACTACATTTATCTATTGTACACACCATGTAGTCTATATATTTTGATGGTGAAATTAACGTTAATTTCATGACAAGAGGAACACATGGCATGTAGCTCATTATCACACACCATGTAATCTATCCAAGATACACGCTAAATCCCTAGAAGTTTATCCTGGATACACAATAAGAGAGGAACATAACTTGTATCTTGTTAGCACACATTTTGTAGTCTCCCAGTAAAATACATAATAAAATTAAATTTAAAAATAATTAATTGTAGCATTAAAAACCTAATTACACTATTCCCATTTAATGTGTTAAATATGTAATAAATGTTTTTAGAATAAACAAATTCTCAATTAATTACATGTAATTATCTAAAATTACCATTATTTTCTATATTTAATTTATTATGGGTATCTACATGAGACTTCAAACAGTCATTAATATAAATAAAATTAATTAATTAATTAGTTAATTATATAAGTTAATTAATTTAAATGTGTTTATCTTAATAATAATGAATGAATTGAAGTGAATGATGACTAGTGTACTTTTGTATATTCATTGCATATACGTGGATGACCATGATCTTAGACTAGCCTGTGTATGTGATTGATTTATTTAATTGATTATTACATGGTTTTTGTAATAATTTATTAAATTAAATAATGGTCTATGTGTCATTCCTCTCCTCTCATTATGTAAGGGCCTGAATGTCCATGATTTATTTTATAAAAACCTCATAATAAATCGTTTGGTTACCCTCATATAACTGTGAGCTAAAATTATTCAATGGATAGAACTCCCAAGCAAGTGGAGATGGTTCAAATTTGGAGTTGAGGCGAAACTGATCCAGGAGGTACATGGGTGTACAAGTGGAATACTAAAACTTGAACTAGGCTTGGTTTAAGGAGTTAATTCCCTAGGTTCAAGAGTTGGTTTATCATCTTCTAGACAAACCAACCATTATTTAATCTCATGTTCATTACACTTTATTTATTTTATTTATATCAGTTGCATGGTTAATTATTTGTGGATATTTAAATCATTATATAAACTAATTAAAAAACATTCTAGATGAAAGTAAAATAAATATTATAATATGTGTAAAATTTATCTAAGACTGGGTTAATAACTTAAGTAAAATATAATTTATTAACAAACATTTGATAAGATAAAATGGCCAATTTACACATAAAGATAAAAATTATTCAAATAAAAATATTAAGTAGGTATTTCCTTCTACCACTTGGGTAGAAATAAAATAATAGTTCAAAGTGATTGAATAACTTTTTTTGGGGTGGTTTCAATTATCAGTTAATATTTATCTTGAGTTCAAGTTCAACTTAACCTAGATCACATTAAGGGTTGATCACCTCCATGAGACTTAGTGAAACTAGTAGGTAGAGTGTTGAGGAAATCATAATTTAGGATTTTAGGATTGAGGATTCCACTCCACAGATCAAGGAGCTACGAGTTAATGAAATTTGAAAGCTGTACATACCTAAATACCATTGAGTATCTTGATAGACCTCCATTCGAGTTATGAGAAGTAATATATGGATCTTTTCCACTAAGATATTAATGCGATGGGATATTTTAAAAGAAATGATGATGGAAATTGGATGTCTATAAAATAGTGATAGATTAATAAATTAAATTAAATTTATTATCTAAATTTTAATCTAGAAAAAGTACTAAAATTATACTCTAATTAATTGTATAAATGAAAATTCACATGGCTTCAATAATATAACTATGATCTATTCTTGATGAGGATAACCTTCTCAATATCGCTAATTTCTAGGAAGGGTATAGACACCTACACATTATACTATGACATGAATGAAAATTATATGAGCTAGAAAACCCTATTATTAAGGTTCTTGGCCAAGATTTCAATAAGGAAGAACTATCTCTCTATGAGAAACATTTATATGATACAATATATTTCCAATGTTTCATGATATCTTTTATGTCCAGTGAGCTTCTAAAGAAACATGAGGATATGGATGCATATAGAATCATGTCTCACCTTCTAGATCTATATAAAGAGAAAGAAATACAAGAGATATATGATATCTCTAATGCATTTTTCACATGAAATATTTGAGAGTTAGTGTCAGATGGGCCTCACATAGTCAAGATGATTAACTACATTGAGTGCTTATACATATTAGAGTTTAAGAACCCTGATAGATTGAACATGGATTTCATTTTTTCCTCACTACCTAATATTTTCTATAGTTTTATTTTTAATTATAATATGATCAATAGTGATAAAAATATTTTGGAACTCCTTTCACTAATTAACAAGTTGATAAGGAAACGAGGCATGAAAAACATGCGGTCCTTATAGTGAATAAGAGATGGAAGAACAAGGAAAAGGGACCTAAGACTCATTCCAAGTCTAAGGATCATGATAACAATACTTCCAAGAAAATAAAAATCCAATTAAATAATAAAGAAAAGGATAACATATGTTTTGGATGTGGTAAGTTGGGACATTGGAGGAAGAACTACACCCAATTAAATAAGAAAGGGGAAGATTTCGGTGCATTTTTTATCGAGTGAAATATTTCTATATCTACACATTGGGAATTATATACATATTATGGTGATAAATATATATCCAAAACATAATTAGGGATGATCTTTATTTAAAAAATATTGTTATTATATGGTATATTTTACCCAAAACATAATTTATTTATCTTTCCTAGATATATATGGTTTTATTTTTTAATTTGGAAATAAAAATTGTTTATTTTATAAAAATAACACATGTTATGGTATAACAAATTTAAATAATGGTTTGTATGTATTAAATTTTGAAAACCAAGTATTGGAAATTTATAATGAATCAAGTTCACATTACTAATTTTAAACACAACTTTGTAATCATTATCTTGGTTATGTAAAAGAAAATCATATGAAAAATCTCTATCAAGATGGTTACTTAGACTCTTTTGAGCTAAAAACACTTGATAGATGTCACGCTTGTTTACAACCTAAAATGAACAAGCCACCTTTTACGTACAAGGTGAAAGGGACACATAGATTATAGGATTAGTACACAATTATGTGTGTGTAAATTTTTCAATAGAAGCTAGAGGTTGGTATTCTTACTTCATTACTTTTACTGATGACTTGAGTAGATATGGATATTTCTACTTAATGTGGTATAAGTTTGAGTCCTTTGATAAATTAAAAGAATTCAATAATGAAGTAGAGAATCAAATTAGTAAGAAGATAGAGAATATTTGATATGATCAAGGTTGTGAATATATTAACCAAGAGTTTATTGACTTTCTATAGGAGCATGGGATCCTATTACAACTCAATCCTATTTACACAAAACAATGGAATGATGTTAGTGAAAGTAGAAACCATCCCTTTATTAACATGGTAAGGTTGATGGTGAGTCATACAACTATTCTATTGTCATTTTAGGGATATAAATTGAATACTGCATCACAAATTCTAAATCGTGTACCAAATAAGGAAGAAAATGAAATACCATATGAATTAATGTATGGAAATTAATCCATGCTATTTTATACTCATGCATGGGGTTGCAAGAAATTTTTTAAGACCAAATTTGGAAACAAACTATCACCCTGATCCATAAATCATATCTTTATAGGGTATCTAATAGAAAAAGGGGATACTATATATATAACACCTCATACAAGAAGGTGACTTTCGCAGGATAAGACATTTGTATTGAGAGAGAGCACATATTCAAGAAGTATAGTAGGAGTAGGATTAATTTTGATGAATATTATTCTCAAGATATATAAGGGTTAGTACAAGAACAAGATCCAAAATTCCCCATGGAATATATTATTCTCGAAACAAAATTACTGCATAGGAGCACTAGATAGGTTAGAAGACTAGAAAGATATGGTTTTCTAGTCATCAAAAATGTTGACTAATTATTGATTGAAAATTATGATTATCTTTCCTACAAGTAGGTAGTAGATAGACCAGAAGCTGTAAGATGAAAAGAGACCATTCTAAAATGGATTCTATGTATTATAACTAAGTATGGATTTTAGTTGACTCAACCATTGATGTAAATACTATTGGGTGCAAATGGATATTCAAAATAAAACATGAAATGTAATGTAAAGAAAGTACCTATAAAATAAGGTTAGTGTCTAAAGGGTTTAAAAAACATAAAGGAATTGAATAAAATGAATCATTTTCTCTAGTTCCTATGTTTAAATCCATCATAATTCTACTTTCCATAATACCTTTTCATGACTATGATATTTTCCAGATGAATGTCAAAACAACTTTCCTTAATAGAAACCTTTAATAATATGTTTATATGACACAAATTGAAGGGTTTGTGACTCCATAAAATTCTAATAAAATATTCAATTTATAGAGATCAATTTATGTCTTAAATTATGAATATAGGTCATAGAACATTCAGTTTAATGAAGCTATAAGATATTTTGGTTTCATAAAGAATTAATGTGATCCATGTTTTTATAAGAAGTTTTGTGAGAGTTTGGTCATATTCATAGTAGTATATATTGATGAAATATCACTTATTGTTAATGATATAACTATTTTATAGTCTATTAAGAACTGGTTAAACAAGTGTTTATACATGAAAGACTTAGGTGAATAAGAATAATTACTTAGGATCAAGATCATTCATGATAGATCCAAAAAAATTCTTGGACTAAGTTAGAGTACATACATTAACCAAATAATAAAGTGATTTAGTATGAAACAATCCAAGAAGGGATTGGTTCTTGTGTCACATGGTAAACATTTCTTCAAGAAAATGTTTCCTCAGACACAATAAGTGGGAGAGAGAATGAGTTGGACCCAATACACATTTGAAATAGGATATATCATGTATGAAATTTTATATACTAGGTTTGATGTTTCTGATGCTTTAGGCATTGTAGGAAGATATCAAGTTGATCTAGGATAACAACATTGGTCATCTTTTATAGATATCCTTAAGTATTTGAGGTATACTAAGCACATATTCCTAGTATATGAAGGAGATGATGAACTAGTCATCATAGGATATACTGATTCTAGTTTCCAAATGAATAAAAATGATATTAAGTCACAGTTATTATATATATTTAGTCTCAATGTAGTAGTTGTGAGATGGAAGAGTTCAAAGAAGCTAGTTGTCACCAATTATATAGTGGATTCTGAGTATATGTATCCAAATAATACATTTGGATTCAGAACTTTTTCCAAGAGTTTGATGTGGTTCCTAGAAGTAAAGATCCCATCACATTGTATTGTGATAATATTGAATCAGTGGATCTCCTAAAGGATCCAAGGTCACATCATTGTATGAAGTACATACTCTGAAAATATCACCTATCGAGGGATTTTTCTCAAAGAGGTAAAGTTGATGTAAGAATAGTTTCCATGGAAGAAAATATGATGAAACCCTTGACTAAATCCTTACCTTAGAAGAAGATTGAATATCATGTGAGAGATAGTGGACTAAAGGTTGTTAGTAGTTGGCTCTGGTGAAAGTGAGAGTCTATTAGAGTTGGTACCCTAGAACCAAATTATAAGTACATTATGGTTACTTGTATTCATGTATTTGAATATTTATAAAATATATTATCACATAATGATTATTATTTTATGTGACATAGTATGTGATAATTTCCTAAGTGTAATTATCACACTAAAATATCATAGCAGTTCCCTATTATGACGAAAACCTAGAAGGGTCGTGATAACATTCTTAAATATTAGTTATATAGCCGAATGATATCATTTTAAGGTACATAAATGATACATGCTATTAGGGATGGAGAATCATAGGACTTTGAGATGATTTCTCATGGTGTATTCCCTTGGTAATCTCTAGTCCTGTAGATTATGAGACCATGGATCACTAATAGTAAATCCAAATTTTTATGTGGCATTGAATATTACTATATATGGATGTGTGTAATGATCCTTATAATTTAAGATTATTATTAATACATGTCATGAGTTGTGTACTTTGATGTATTAATGAAAACCATGATGACAAATTCTCATTGCGAGGTAGGATACATTGGGTGCGTCACGATTGATGTTGTATTAATGAATAATGTGAGAAAGGATTTGTCCCTTATGTTTTTTAACATAAGTTTATATCTCAATCCCTTTGATGGAAATATAATTTCCTAACCAAGTCTAAGGACATGGAAATATTGTTAGAAAGTTCATTTCTAGAAATCCAAAGAAAGAGACATCGAGCATATAAGTTGATGAAATTAGAATGAAACCTAATAGATTAGAGATATTGAGATAAAGAGATTATATTACACAGTGTACATTTGTATGAGGTTACATATTGTTGTGACATTAACTTATTTCTCTATATGAGCCTTGGAATGTTTCAAGATGATAAAATTAAACTTTAGGCAGTGTAACCTAATAGTAGTGAGAAAGGGGCCTAGAGGGTCACACACTAAGTGTGTTCATAATCTCAATTAAATTCCATATGAATTTAACATATTGGATAAATATTATTCCTATACAAGGTTTAATGATTATTCATGTCAGTTTGATTAAAAATATCTAATCCCCAGTTTTTCGAGAGAATATACATGTGAGTTTAATATTTAATAAATATTTACTCACAAGGTAATTATTTATTTAATTATATAAATATAAAATATTTATTTATTATAGTTTATTCACAAGGTAACAAAATATTTATTTATTTAGTTGTGTGAATATTTAATAAATATTTATTAACTAGTTTTTGTGAATATAAAATTTATATATTTATTAGAGAATAATGTAGTGATATTTATTTAATTAAATAAATAGTCATTATTCAAAGACCAATAAATATCAAGGAGGACTGGTGGGATGAGTTTTAAGGTCCAATGAGAAATGTCATATTAAATATTATGTAAATAAATATTAATTTATTTATTCAAGAAAAATAATATTTATTTTATCTTCGAGTTTAGCGCATGTCAATTAAATAATAATAATATTTTTATTTAGACATGATGTTCTTTGAGAATTAATAAAATAATAATATCACTTGTGAAATTATTTATTTTCTAACCCTATTACTATATAAATCGAATCATGAAATTTTTGGAAGGTTTTGAAAAGGTGAGCTTCTATTCCACCATTGTACATAATTAAATCTAGATAGAACCTATCAAACCTTAGAGATCTCCCTTCCTACAATATTCTGAAGATAGTAGAGAATTACTCCTCTTAAACTATAATGAATTTATATTCTCTTAAATGATTCAGTTTCTATTAACATTGATCATCGCAAGTGATTGATTCTTCCATTCTATCACCCAGTGAATTCTACAGTGATGATCATAGGTTTGCAACGCATGTGTAGATCACCTCTAGAGGAAATCTATACTTGATTACTCTGATTAAATTAGGGTGCAATAATAGTGTTCTACCGATTCATCAATGAAGATTAAACGCAATGAAATTATTATTAAATAAATTAATTATAAATTACATATGAAAGATCCAATCTTAATGGATTTTGGGAACATATTTATATCAAGTTCTGAGGAGAAATCCAAAGTAGTTGATGAAAATTTTTTGTTAGGAATGGGCCTCACCCAAATTTCATGGCATGTTCCCCCATTACATGGAGTGTATTCCCCAAATTTCATCTTCCCCAAATGATAAGAACACAAGGCATGTTCTCCTACACTATACGTTATGTGATTAGGAATTCTGAATGGTAATTCCCGACGAGCCACCCGAAATGACCTGATTTCCATTGAAACCCACATATCTACCCACAAGGGATCACTAGCAATTAAAATCAGGGTCTAAAACCTGAAAAAAATTAATCAAATGGGGATTGGAGTTTAAAACTCTAATCCAACTACCTTATGGTGAAACATCGAATATTTTGGTGCATATCTATTCTTTGAAGTGACTACACCGTGATTCGGGATTGATCACCACCAAGATTGAAGATCGGAAGTGCCTCCTCTCCTTGGTTTCACCTCAGTTTATCCATCATGAAAGGGGGGAGAAGTTCCTACTCTTATTTTGTGCATGATAACCAAATAGGGGGGAGTTATTAATTTTATTTTATTAAATTAATAACTCCTCATTTAACATCCCACCAAATATCCCTCAATAGACCACCCAGAACAGACAAAATTTATGTCATTCCTAGGTTAAACACCACATTATGACCTGAACCATGGTCTTAGATTTCCAATCTAAGACTCCGATCATGAGTTATTTCATGTCTTCATAGAAACTTCACTCACATGATAAAATATATTTAATATTTTTCATATCACTACACCAAGGATCTCTAGGCCCCAAAATCCCACATAGACTCAACTCTTGGCTTCAGAAACATTCCTATAAATATTCCAAAGTCATATAAAAAAACCTGAGTCACAACATTCTCCATGACTTAAGGTTATTCATCCTGAAAAAGAGAAATCATTCACACAGGGGGAAAACTGAGCTCTCAAATGGACCTCCCACACCAATGATCTCACCATAGGGTTACCATGATGTCTCCAACCATGCACTCAGGGGAACCAAAAAAGCCAACCACACCCAAAGTACAACTCAAACCAGGTAAAAATCATGCAACGAGGTGTTAGCATGTCTCCTCAGCTACGACAAATAGAAAAATACTAAGCACATAGTCTAACTATGATTTTAGGGTCAAGTGGTGCACCACATCACTAACTTAACATAGATACTACCATAACTCGGAAAACCTCATCCACCCCTTGGATGAATTGCAGCCTTAAGATCCATCACTAGCACTAACTCTAGTCCCACAATGTTGTCTCCCACTGGATCTGACCAGTATAGTGATGACCTATAGGGATACCCAAATGTGGCCTCAACTGGTACTATGTCATTAGTGGAGTGACAATGACACCACACTAACATTCACACCTAAAGAATGTTCACCAGAACCTAAATAGTTCTCTCTAATTGAAAAACCACCCCTCTCCTAGGTGTACTACTAAGGAAAAACAACCTCCTCAGTACCTCATCTTTTAGTGTGGCTAGTGTCATTATCAAATCTATAATGTTTCGTATACTCTTCAGCTTAATAAAACCCATCATGAACTTGTCATGTGGATATCCAGTCATGTGAGACCTTGTGAATAGTATCTCCTAGTTGTGCTTCCCTTCCTCACTGAAAAAGAGGAGAGGTAACCACTGTCAATTAGAGATATGTCACTTTATCCTCAAGTGTCTTGCGTATACCTTTGATGCTGAGAAAATGAGGATTCACATGAACAAAATAGGGCATACCAAGCACACACATCGGGTCATACTAGACCCTATATTTTCAAACCTCCCACTACACCATATCTCACAAAGATCCTTAGATGTCAATCAATATTCCATTCCAAATATCTAGGTTGTCCATGGGTGCTAGTCTATGTAGAAAACAACTCACAGTGGGGATGAAAACCCAGAATGTCCTCGAGTATACATCCTCAACTCCACCACTATAGTGTTAAAACAAAATATCATAGCACTACTAGCCCAAGGGTTATACTATCCATCTGATAAAGGTTGGTTGTATTTACCCATGTATGATATCATCCCATTTTTCCTAGGATCACTCCTCTATAAAGAAGGAATTCTATCCCAAAATATAGAAACATCGCCACACTCACCAGTGGAAACTATCTAATCATGTATGGTAAGCAACCAATACACATTAAGGAATTATTCTAGGGCCTCTATCTTCAACTATGGAAAGGTTACATGTGAGGTTCTATACTCCCAGAGTCAGGCCACACTATTGATATAAGTGTGTGTAGCCACTAATCCTATATTTGGGAGCCTCTAGCATAAGGTCGAGCATAAAGGATCTATTGGTATCACTAGGTCCTACTTCAACACTCTAATATGCTACCCCACCCTAAACACATAAGTAAAAGGAACTAATCCACCACACCTCAACACTATCCACTTTGTGTGGAACTGACTCACCTACACAGTTTTAATTGCTTCACAAAAACGTGTCTCAATGGGGGAAGAATCCCTATTCCTCATGAGTTTGAAGCTACATCAAACAAGACCATCACAAGGCTCTATCAATGCCCCAAATTACCCTGTATAAGCCTCAAGAAATAAGTTTAAAGAATAGAGTACCTCAAAAAAGTGTCTACCAATACTTCTAAAAAGGTATAAAAGGCACAGAGCGTACCTCTAATCATCCTCTGAGCCACTATTCCATAGGCCTCTATGACCTGTAGCTATCCTCTCCCCCATCCTCCATCTCTTTGATCTTGGAATGGACTATCTTAGGGTGGTGTTAGTGATATATCAAACCATCATCTACATCTTTTTTCTCTCCCCACTCCTCCTCCATGTCCTTTATCAAGAAGAACTACATACTCATGTAGATGTCTCTTCTAGGTAGGTCCATTAACCATCTCTCTCTCAACAGCATGACGAGTCATACAATCTCACACGATATGTCCCCATCTATCACAAGTGAAAAAACTACCTCTCCCATAGCTGACTAGATTTAGTCTAGGATCCCTAAGCTATAGTACGTCCATCCTGGGATCATCTCCTAAATCATATCACATGCCTAAATCTATGATCCTGTCATCATCTACCCACTACCAAGGTATTAGCTCCTATGTTTCCAGCACCAATAAGTGGAGTCTGTTCATTCAGATTGCTCTCCACCACCAAGTCCCATTCAAGCACTCCAACATAGGTTGTAATGCATAGAGATATCACCAAATCCCTGATGTTCCAGTATAATCTTAGCTCTAAGGTATATTCTCTGAAAAATGGATCCTGAACCATATCTAGGGAGTATTAAGAATGGGTTATGAACCTCACCAAATACTCTTCCACGGTCCTATTATCCTGTCAAAGCTATAGAATCTCATGGATATGTACTGATCTCAACGTGGTTAGATAAAACTCTTCCTAGGAGATCTACTCAAACTCAGTCCAAGTGAGAATCGTCTCATCATTGGTATGTGTCACCAGACTCCACCATCACCTGGAAGATCCTTAAAGAAGACTCGCCTCTAGGACCACTATATGATCACAAGGTGTCCTCACAAGGTGAAAAACACATGTGACTGAATCAAGCTATTCATAAACTTCCTGGGGTTCTGGATGATCCTGATACCTCATAGGTCACTACCTTTGGAACTCATGCAGTGCACTCAGCCTATGTGCATCCTCATCCTGAACTGTCGGCACAACCTGATGCACAAAGGGTGGTGGCTCAACTGGAAAACCACCCAGAGGTACCACATACTGATCAGTTCCCTACACTAAAGCCTCATCACTGGGAATATTATCATCAAAATCCCACCATTAAACCTTGTATGGTTTTTATCACAGTGACATCCTGAAATAGAATCAATATGCTCCACGATCAAAGAGTATATTTGGGGAACTGACTCAAGAAGGACATGAATCGCACAACCCGGTCCTATATGATTCATGTATCAAAGTTTTCATACAACCAATTACTAAATGTATTGATTCAAATATCATGTGATTAGAGTCCTAGTGTATGTATATGTCGGCTGTTATACCAAAATTGGATTCCCTGGCCTGAAAGTGGAACAAAAAATACCTTGACACTATTTCCATAAATCCCAAACCAAGATCACAAATAGAAAACCTCTACACTTCAGTCCCAATGTGAGACCCACTCTGATACTACTCTATCATGACCCGACCCACTGGGGTCTGAGAAGTGACTCCCCTAATCCCACCTGCAATAGGCCAGGGGCTGGTGACCAGTGGTGAGTAGGCATATCTCATGCATGGGAGGCCTTAGCCTATGGTACTTGTACGCACACTATAAAAACCATATTCTTTATTATACATTAATCCATGATTTATTACATAAAATTACACATAATAAAACCTAGAAGATATAAAAGTCTATTTTCTTTATGAATTAGGTACATAACATAACATATTGAACATGTCATACAACAACATTACTGAAAACTTCCTTAACATGCTTCTAAAATTCCATGGTTTTTAAAACTGCACGGGATAACCCGGGGACATACATAAGAAAGGGGTGAGATATAAATCATAGTAAGGTAATAATAATGGAATAAGGTAATACATGTTATAAAATAGGTGTATCAATGGGGAATAAAAGTAACATGAATAATAAGGCATGATATAACATGATAATCATAACCGGGGAAATGTGACAATAACTTAAAATACTATATCATAAACATGGTTCAAGGATAACTGCTATGATTTCATGATGGAAAAGGTCCCATAAATAAATCAATTTTAATACCTGTCCCAAAATGATGTCTCGTGAAACTAAAAATTACCCAATTCATTGGAGTGCTATATAACTCTTGGTGCACCCATCACTTTAATTTTATTCTCATGATTAAGTATGCCACATAGATCATACAACATGAATTCATTACAAGAAAACTTGACTTCATTCTGAGTTTGATTAGTTAGAGGGTTTGACAATCATGATAAGTTTATTGGAGCGCTATATAGATCATACAACATGAATTAATTACAAGAAAACTTGACTCCCTTCTGAGTTAGATTAGTTAGAGGGTTTGACAATCATGATAAGTTTATCACAAATCGATGATAATACTCAGCTAATCCAAAGAAACTATGGATATTTTTCAGAAATTTTGGCCTCATCCATCCATTAATTTCTTCTGTATTTAAAGGGTCCATAGATATCTCATTGCTTGTGATGATATAACCCAATAATGAGACTTCCTTCAACCAAAACTAACATATTCTTTACTTTTCATAAAGCTTCTCCTTTCGCAAGGTCTTTAGCATAGTACTAATATGGTCCTCATGCTCCTCCTTGGTTTTAGTTTATATTATAATATCATCTATAAAGAATACCATAAATGTTTTGAGGTAATATGTAAAGACCCTATTTATCAATTCTATAAAGATTCATGAAGCATTAGTGAGATTGAAGATCATCACTATGAACTCACAATGCCCGTACCTTATACGAAAAGAAATCATGGGAATATCCTTCTTCTTAACCCTAACTTGGTAATATCACGACCACAAATCCACATTGGAGAAGTATTATGATCCACGTAGATAATCAAACAAGTCGTCAATCTGAGGTAGAGGATACTTGTTCATTAACATGATCTTTTTGGGCTTGCGATAATCAATGAAAAGTCTCATTGACCCATCCTTCATCTTGATGAAGAGTACTAGTTCACCTCAGGGTAAAGCACTTAGGTATATGAACCCTTTATCTAGATACTCATATAGTTGCTTCTTTATCTCCTCAAGTTCTACAAAATCCACTCTATATGGAGTCTTGGATAATGGAAACTCCCTAGGTATAAGCTCGATTGAAAATTCAACCTCTCAGCTAGGAGGAATACCAGAAAATTCCCTAGAAAACACATCATCATATTCCCTCACAATAGACACATCTTTAATGATTATATTACCCTTAGACTCGATCATTTAAGCTAGATATTCTTTCTCATAGGGAAATAATATCCATGATTGAGATGCTGGTTCTAAAAAAGATTCATCCTCCTCCTTGCACTTGTATAGAATTGAGGGTCTATTTGTGATACAGAGAGTGATTTCCTTCTCACGGAAATTTATGTTGTCTCTATATAAGAAAAGTCAATATATACCCATAATTGCATCAAATTACACCAAAGGGAGTATGAAAAGGTTCACTGGGAATTTCATCTAGAAATTTTTTATAGGGGAGGAGTTATATACTTGGGATGAAATAATTTCCCCATTTTTCATTTTCACTAAAAACTCTACTTCCATTCTTTGTGGTGGTGTTTAAATTCTTCTACTAAACTTTTGTGATATGAAGAAATGTGTAGATTTATGGATTATAACCCTACCTTTCACTTTTTGATTCTAGTTATAACCATTTACTTTATCCAAAATAGACTTAGGGATGAGTATTTATTTAAACTATTAAACACATAAATAGTAATTCAATAACATTAAAGGAATAAATTATAAATTACATGTATTTTATTAAATTATAAATTTATAGGCATGAATATATGTTATCCATGAACTATTTCATAACATATACTCTTATAGTCATTTTGTGTTCCCTTAATAATGGTTTATAATGAGATTATGAATTTACGAATGCATATCCCCTGGGAGGGTCCATCCATGTGCGTAGTAAGTCCCATTGTTGTGTACCCGGTCATGCTGAGTCAGGCCTGACTCATCTTGTTGGAGTCATTACCCCTAGGTACATCTATACCAGAACCACGTCTACTTATAGTATCTTTACAAGGATGTATTTTCTTGATAAACCACTTACTCTATACTTAAAAAAATTAGGCATTCTTTCTTAAACTTAGTTTTATTCCAAATTATTTCGCTAGAGTTTTCTAATCCTAGTCCCAAAAATAACCAAACTTTTCCTTTGATATCAACTATAAAAACCCCATTATTTATTACACATTAATTCATGATTTTTTACATAAAATTACACATAATATGACCTAGAATATTGAGAAGTATAGTGTATTTTGTAATTAGGTACATAGCATGACATCTTGAACATGGGATACAACAACATTGTTGAAAACTTCCTTAACATGCTTCTGAAATTCCATGGATTTTATTTATTTATTTATTTATTTATCAATTTATTTAATGATAAATTTATTTATTTATTTATTTATTATTTAGTTATTATGTACACATTATTTACTAATTTATTTTTAATTTATTAATTAATAAATTATAAATTATAAATTATTAGTTTATTATTCATTTATTATTTATTTATTTATTCAATATTAATTATTTATTAATTAATTATTATTTATTTATTAATAATTTCTTAATTATTTATTACTTATTTACAAATTTTTAAATATTAAATATTAAATATTAAATCTTAATTCTTAATGATCAATTATTAATTATTATTAATGATTAATTATTTTTATTTATTATTTATTATTTATTTATTTATCTATTATTTATTAATTTATTAATTATTTGTTATTTATTTATCATATATTAAATTAATTTTTAATTAATTTATTATTCATACATTACTTATATGTTATATGGTTATATTAAATATTAAATATTATTTGTTATATATTATATATTATATATTATATATTATATATTATATATTATATATTATATATTATATATTATATATTATGTATTATATATTATATATTATGTATTATGTATTATATATTATGTATTGTGTATTATATATTATATATTTTATATTATATATTATATATTATATATTATATATTATATATTATATATTATATATTATATATTATATATTATATATTATATATTATATATTATATATTATTTAGTATTTAGTATTTAGTATTTATTACTGATAAGTTACTATTTATTATTTACTATTTATTATTTATTATTTACTATTTTTATTTACTATTTTTTATTTACCATTTATTTCCATATTATATATTTCTTTATTTATTATTCATTTATATTCTATTTTTTAATTAGTAATTAGTAATTAGTAATTATTAAATATTAATAATTAATTATTAATTATCAATTATTAATTATCAAATATTGGTTATTGATTATTTATTAATCATTATTGATTAATAATTATTTAGTGTGTATCTATTTGTTATGTATTATTAGTTTTTACAATTAATATATATATATATATAAGTATATTAAATTCGATTTATTGACCACATAAAGAGGCTACTAGAGTGGTAATGTCTTTAGAGAACAAGCAAGAGGTAAGGAGTTCAAATCTCACCCAATGCAGAATTTTTATATATGGAATGGGCATGTGCGTGGACATGCACTTGTGCATGGAGATGAGCATGAACATGGTAATAATAAATAATAAATAATAAATAAATTATAAGAATAAAAAAATAATTAATTAATTACGAAAATAAATAAATTAAAAAATTAAAAAATTAAAAATTAAAAAAAATTAAAAAATTAAAAAATTAAAAAAATTAAAAAAAAATTAAAAAATTAAAAAAAAATTAAAAAAAATTAAAAAATTAAAAAAAAATTAAAAATGATTTAGCGATGTTTTAAACCACTGTTAAAAACCCACCACTGAATCATTCTACGATGGTTTTAAGAAACTGCCACTAATTATTTAGCGACACACGATTTGGCGACGATTTTCCAAAACTATCGTAGAATGATTTAGCGGCGGTTTAAACCGCCGCTAAATAAAAATTTTGGCGTAGTGAAAGGGGTGAGCTATAAATCCTATTAAGTGAATAAGAATGGAATAATTTAATAAATGTTATAAAATATAAATATCAATGGGGAATAAAATTAACATGAATAATAAGGCATGATATAGCATGATAATCATAACATAGGAAATGTGAAAACAACTTAAAACACTGCGTCCTAAACATAGTTCAAGGCTAACTAACAAGACATCATGATGGAAAAAGTACCATAAAGGAATCAGGTTCACTCCCTATCCCAAAATTATGTCTCATGAGACTAAACATTACCTGATGTGTTGGAGCGCTATATAATTTCGGGCATACCCATCACTTTCATTTCATTCTCATGCTTAATTGTGCCGCATAGATCATAAAAAATGGATTTATTCATCATTATAATTTATTAAATGATAAATGAGTGTGGAATAAATACATGTAAATCCTAATTAAATGAAGTATAAGTGTATAAAGGTGAACACCATTGATAGGAAATGGGTATGGTATTCACTACACAATTGTTTTGGCATGGAAAATCGTGATAAAATTTCAGCAGCATAACGACGTCACATAAAAATTCATAAAATGGTTTGATGGGAGAGAAAGGGGTATCTCATCATTTTAAAATAAAATGGGATGAATTAGGGATATGTAAATACTTATCCCAATAATATGAATTGGAAATATAAGGCATAAGATAATAAAAAAACTTGAATAAAGAAGAGAAGGTGAAGATACCTTACTAAATTTCAGCATGATAACAGATTCAATAAATGATATAATTAGAGGAGATAAATTGTATATAATTATGATATAATAAATTGGAAAGTATAGGGATCATTAAAATTACATTACAACATAGCTAATTTATATTTAAAATTCTAAATACAAAGAAAATTCTTAAATAGAAAAGAAGTGGGAGAAATCTCTTACTAAATTTTGCTATGGTAATGGGTGTACTTAAAGGTTCATGGGATGTATTAATGAGAGTGGAAGGGGTCTCTCATCACATGGGAATAAAATTTACAGTATGATGGTTGTAGGAAAACATAACCAAAAAAGGACAAATCGAATCTAAGAGGTATAACATAAAAAGTTTCTTGAATAATAAGAGGAGTGGGAGATCCCTTACTTGAGTGTGTGACTCCAAATGTTTGGTAAGATCTTCTTGAGAGATTGGGATCACCTTAGTAGGACTCTATATAGGTTATTGTAGAGTAATTACATTCTAAAATGAGTTTTAGTGAAAATAAATGGGATCTTGAGTGGGTTTATATAGGAAATGAGTGGGGATTTTTTTTATTATTTCTCAAACTTAGGTTTTGGACTCTATATAATAAAATAACCAAAACCACAAAACTTCCCATGGTTTTGCCCATTATTTCTACCAAATGATATTTTTTACATTATTTTAAGTCCAAGGTCCAAAAATAACAAAAATAATGCCCCTACTTATGTGGAGGTGAGTCGTACTCTTAAAGAAATGATTTTAAAAACTTAAAATATATTAATGGTTTTGGAGGATTCATAATGGATTTATAAAATTAATTAAATCAAATTAAAATATAATTATTTTAAAGATAAAACATATATTTGGTCTTTTATTCCTTTTATAGTATTTATTACATCACTTTTGGGTCATTATGATGTCATAATACACAAAGTATATTTATACGATATTTAATTTTTACCCGAACATTCAATTATCTCAGTAAATTATGAAAAATTCACTATTGGATAATTTTGAAATTATGATTCCAAAAATAATATTTATTTTATCTAAATAAATTTCTAAATATGTGAATTTTTACTTTAATAATAAAATAAACATTTATTAAGAAATGCTGTTTTTTTTACAATAACAGTTTTCGAACACTTATAAAAATTACATTTAATTCATAAAAAATATGTGATCATTTATATTTAATTAAAATTATTTAATAATAATATTTTATTAAAATATTATTTATTTAAAAAATCCATTAATTCATCAAAATAAATTTCTTAATTGAATTTGAATATTACCTAAAAATACTATTTGTGTTTTGTTGTATCAAAATAAAAATCATTTATAATGTAAAAAATAACATGTTTAAAATATATCCATTATTATATAAAAATAGTGTATATACTCATATATCTAGGTTCTTGATACATATCCCTTTAATACACCCGTAAACACCCTAAGAGTAAGGTGTGCGGCAGTGAGACTTTCATGGGGTGGTTCGACGTACATGGTTTGAGTTGTGATCTCGATGAGCTTAAAATTCTCTTGTAAACAGTTTCAATCATGATTAAGTTGTTGGATATCAGCTTGCGATTGGTGAAGGGAAAATCCAAGTGATGATATCTCCCTCAGAAGCTCCGACAAATGGGCTTCATAGGGTAAGATCCTACTGGTTGAGGTTATCACTTCCTTTGTCAGTGTCAATTGGATTTGTTAAAACCATATATTTATACTAATCATGTTATCATTGTTCAATGGATATATTATCAATGGTAAAGATTCTTAATGGTCATTTAAATCTGATAGGATATATTAAAACCAAATAAGTTCATGTGTTTTCTATAACCATATTACATAATAAGACATTTAATTAAATCACAAAGGGAATTTTATTTATAATAGTTCAGGTCATTACACACCCACATCTATATCCATGAAACAATGTAGAGATAATAATAATCGTAAAAAAATGGATTTATATATATGTATATATATATATATATATCTCAAAATCAGAGTACATAAAAAGCACTAAAAGTATAAAAAGGGAAAAATACAAACCCACCAAAAACTATAAAGGATTCCAACTTGCTCAGAAGGATAGAACTATTTTTAAATGAAACCACTGGAACACACCCCAGTCAAGCACTGGTATACACCTTGGTTTTTCAAGCTCACTTACCTTCGCCTACTTCAGGTCCTCATAGGACTCCATCAAAAGTCCTATCATCTTCACAAGACACGACATGTGTGTTCAAATCCCGTATAAGGGTGAGCATAAAAATACCTAGTAGGAACCCCCAAAACCAAAAATAAAGGGGGGAAACTAAAGGGAAATAGTTCGCTCAACCCAATCTAGGGGGAACTCAAGCTAGAGAGAACAATAAACTCTATCTTGACCACTCCTCGACTATACATGACTAGTCATCTCAATCCAAATTGTGTGTCAAACAAGACATCTAAAAACAATACAAGGAATCCCACAATCACCCAGATATAATTATCTCAGACTCCAAGTCTCATGGGGTCCCAACCTCAAATCCAACCACTGGATTCTACTTGAGTCTCTAAGGTAACGCTCATCTAGGAACATGCACTCTAAGAGATCTGCCATCCCAGATAGTGATGAAAAATGGGTCCACGGCCTGCGGGCTTCGCAGGTATGGGGAGGATTTGGGGCGGGGCGGGCCTAGAATTTTTGACAGTTTGGAGCACGGGCCAATGCACATTGAGCCCACACGGGTATGGGATAAGGTGGGTTGATCATGCGTAGGTGCGGTCTTACCCGCAGGCCAAATTTAATTTTTTTTACAATATACGTTTCTTTAATATTTTAGTTTTTTTAATAAAAAATTATGATTAAACCATGACATATGATTTCTCACCATAATTATCATACTAATTCACCATTAATTCACAAGTGAATTTTAAATAGGTTTATATTTATTATTTTAATATGATATTATAATATTTATATTGTAATTATTCACCATATTCACATGATGTGTCATCCCACCTCTCAAAAAATTGAACTCATCTCTCCTTCACATGGTTTCAATTCTAAAAGAGTTATTATAATCATAATATTTTTTTGGATCGATCTAATTTTTTTATTTTTTTTATTTTATTTTTTTATTAAGAAAATAGGAAAAGATCTAATGGGAACCCTAATAGCCTCCTTTGAAATAGTTTTTGTTTGGAAAGTCATCATTCATTGTAACCATTCGCATCACCACACGACTGACCTTATCATTCGTCGCCCCTCACTAATCACTCACCTACTTTGCATCGTAACAGTTCACCCCCACATCATTGTCGCCACATGCCATCATTTACCGATAGAAAAATGTTTCATCACATCCCTTAAAACTCTAGGTATTGTAAATCCATAATTCTCCCAAAAACCATTAAATATGAGAAAAATACAATATTTAAATGATTATAAATAGTATATATTTTTTTTAAAATGTGGGAATCCCATGGGCTTATGTGGGACAAAGTGGGTTTGAATTTTTTTTGTTCGCATTATATGTGGGATTTTGCGGATAAACTCGCATGGGCTCAAACCCGCACGGGTTTGGCCCAACCTGCCCCAGACCACCCGTTTTGATTACTAATCCTAGATGGAGCATCTGTGAGGTAACCCTCATTAGGTATCTTCCTACCATCTCAGATGGTATTTTCAAGAGATCTCACTCATGGATAAGAACTCTTTCATCCCTGATGGTACTCATCCAAGAGAACACTCTCCATCGGGAACAACTCAGCCATCCCTAGTGGTAATCATCCAAGAGAACATGATCCATTAAGAATATATTTTCCATATCTAATATAACATTCAATATAACATTCTTGATCAAGAATCACTAGAAATATGTAATCAATCCTTTATCCCAGGTGGCATAGACCCAAAATATCTCACTCATTGAGTCACATCGTGAAAAAGGTTGCGATGGAAACTATATGACCTCGATACTCAGATAGGGGATCACACCCATCCCTGATGGGGTACTCCACTAACCCTACTAGAAATCCAGAAGATCTCATCAATCAAAAAGTGGATCACACCCATCCTTAATGAGGGACTTCATGAACCCAAACTGGAACTCTAGAGATCACAACACTCAGATAGGGGATCACACCCTGGACTGCTGGAGTCACCTCAAACCCTACTAAGTCTCAAGCCACGATACGAAGATTGATGATCATGCCCAAGACCATTGGGAGATACAGAAAACCAAAATCTATATCCAACCACCAAGTAAGGGATCATACACTCAATGATACTGCAAAAACCACTAGAACGAACTATTGAGTAGGGGATCGTATTCCTGATGATGCCACAAACCCTAATGATCCTGCCCACTAAGTAGGGGATCATATACCCAATGATTCCACAAAACCTACTGGGTTAGCCTTCTTGATAGTCGATTTTCACCCTGTAAGATGGTTGTGAAGATACCACAAACCCCATATAGGTAAGTCTATGTGATAGAGGATCCCACCCCAACCACCCATAGGGATACAGAAACTATATATGATATTATCTTTTCAATGGGATCCCAATACTATATTGAAGATACAATGCCCCACTATGCCCTCTTAGGGATAGACCAAGGGAACCCTCTCAACTGATACTTGTATATACGTCTCTAACAAGTGGCCTACTAACCTCACCTTGAATTTCATCTCAAATTTCAAAACCATGTCCACCAGAGTGTACAACATAGTCTACTCTCATGGGCCTCCATCTAAGATGGGGATGTTTGTGGGAGAAGAATTCAAGGGGAGTACATGGAATGTACCCATAGTACATAGCATGCCTCTCAAAACCACGACCCATGTTTGTGTCTCCTTATGATGTTCAACATGTATTTGGGTATATACACGGTGAGTACCTCATGTCACACAACATGTGAACTCATCTGATCTCCTAGGAATGTCCTCACCCACAAATGGTTGGTTGTCTATGTCTCATCACATTGAATGTACCATCGGTAAATGGCTTGTCTTGGACATCTATCCACTTGGGAATGTACCCTACCCGTGCCCATGTACTTTGGCTGTGTACTGTCACATGGCCATGTCTCTTTCCATAGAACCCATAGCCATGTCCCTCAGCTACATGACCTAGGCTCACTATATAACATGTTCCCATAGTAAATGGCATGTAGTCCCCAAAATTCATCTTCCTCAAATGGGAAGAACACACGGGGTGTTCTCTTGCACTACACATCATGTGATCAAGAATTCCAAACAATAATTCCTTGGGATCTACCTAAAATGCCCCAGTTTCCACTAAAACACATATATCTTACCCTAGGGGATCACTAACAATTATAATAGGGATATAAAACCTTAAAAATGAATAAAGGGGGATTAGGAATTAAAATTAAAATCCTTATACCTCATGGTGAAACGTTGAAGCTTTGGGTGAAGATCCACACTCTGAATCCACTGAACCATGATCTGAGAGTGATCGCTGTCAAGATCAAAGATCAATAGTGACTCCACTATCTGATTCTACCTCGGTTTGTCTTTCATGCAAGGGATAAAGAATTTAATTCTCTTATATTTTTCATGAGACCCAAATGGGGGGAAAGAAAGTTATTAATTATATTTTATTAAATTAATAAATCACCATTTAACATCCCTCCAACTCAACCTCAATCGAGCACCCAACACAGACAAACTTTATGTTGCGCCTAGGGTAAAAACCATGTTCTAAACTCAACTATGGTATCATATTTTTAATATGAGACTCTGGTTGGGAGTTATTTTACATTTTCAAACAAACTTCACTCATGTGATAAAATATATTTAATAATTTTCATATCACTACACCGAGGCTCTCCGGATCTCAGAATCTTATGCCAACTCAGCGACTGGATTCAAAAACATTACTATAAATATTTTAAAGCCTTACATAAAAAACTTAAGTCTCTATAGTTTCAAAAAATGAATATTTTATTACTAACTCTATATTGCTTTATTATAGTTATGTTCATGGATTTGATGATTCTAGTGGATCAAGGTGACCCAAATTTTTATATTGTGCTTTATTTATCATCTATTTGTTTTCTCATTATAATATTTGGTATGATATTGGGTGTTGTTTTATACTGAATGTAACATTATTAAATAATGAAATAGATTTTTTATGGTTTCTATTATTATACTACATCACTCACTACTTTTCTTAAAAAGGTTATTACTCATATTATGATAATGGTTATCAATTCTTTAATAGTCATTATGAAATGTAAAAGGATTTTTATGTACTTCTATTGTAAAACATAATAAAAATTTATTGAGAGGAAGTATTTCCTTTATTAAAAGAAAAATATTTTTTGGGTCATTACATTCCACCCCCCTAAAAAAATTATGTCCTTGTAATTTTATCTTATTGATTGATAACCTATAATTTATACAATTAATTCAAAAGATCAAGGCCTTTGTTAATTTTGATGATATTTAATTATTTATTTATTATAAAGTACGCATCTCCAATATATAAATAGTCAAGTCCTTTTTGGTGCTTCCTTTATCAAAAGAGATGATAGAATTGAGATTTTGAAATCATATCACAAAAACTCCTTGGTCCATAGAATTTTTTGAGAAATGAAAATGTGTTGGAAAGATAAAATTTTTTCTTTCAAGAGAGTTGAATATTTGAAAAACTATTTAAATAATTCAAACTATATTTTTTAATAATATTAATTATTAAATTATCTGGAAGAGATAATAATGTTGTATGGAATTTTATTCCTTACATTTGATAAATTATCTTTGATCTGTTGAAATGAAAAAGTTAAAACATGGAATTATGACACGTGCCTGTCGTGGGGTGTGACAAAAACAAATAAAACCTAAGTTAAAATTTAGCAAAGTGGGTAACCTAAGTTGTCTCTAGAGAGGAGTGCACAACAATTACGTTTGTCACTTAAATTAAAGAAAGAAGAAGAGGTTCTTTTTGAAAGTTGTTTGAGTTGAAAAATAAAAAAAGCAATTGAAAAGAAAGGTTGAACAATAATGGATGAAGAGAGTGATGGGGTCAGGGTAGGATCACCTTTTTTAATGTCATCATAGTCACAAAGATCATCTTACAACTCTTCCTTTTGAATGACAAATGAAAGACTCCTCGATCGAGTCATCTATCACCCTTGGTTAAAGAAGAAAATAGAACTCACTCCTATGTGCATGGAAGTTCATAAACAATTCCTAAACAACTAAGGCAAGTCCCGATCAGGAATTTTTGCTCCCTAGAACTCTAGAAAAAGTTTACTAGTTCCACACACGTTCCAACGATCGTTAGACACTCACCACCTAACACAATCTGCTCGATCGAGACAAATTGCACTAGGCAGAGGGAGATAAAAAGTCTTTAGCCAAAGCTATTAAAAATGAATACACCAAACTCAAAACACTATCGCATTAAGAGAATTGGGAAACAACGAGAATATATTTCATTCAAAATAAAGATAAGGTTTTACATTTAATCACAAAACTCCGACATTACAAAAGATAAACTCCCCCTTCCCCGATCACTCAAAGGTTTTACCCCTCCATATGAAGGGTATTAGATTTGAAAGGGGAAGAAGAGACCATAATGAAACTAAGTAAAAAGAAAATAGAAAATAAAAAGAACTTAAAGAACTTAATCCTCCATCATAGCCCTTCTTGCACCTTCTTCAACAACTTTGAATGGAAGTGAATACTCTTATTTATAGGCTTGGGGAGTAGAAAATTTCCCTCCAAAATTACTCCCCCGACAGTTTGAGTCAGGTTGGCATAGTAAATGACAGATTTTGAGAATTGTTCCTTCTTCAAAGTTGTTCCCCTACATGTATTCTATATACCCACAAAAGTTTAGCCTAATGGGTCCACGTATGAAGGAGATATGGCCACATTACTCCGGATATTTAATTCTGTCCAGGTGACTCTTCGTCTTCAAAAACACCGAGTTCCAACGCATTAATGACCTTGAAAATGAGATAATCAGACGCGTATATATTAATGGAAGTTGTTCCTATGGATGTTATATAGCTCCATGTAAAATTTCAACTCTAATGGTTCGACCATAAATGAGATATGGGCCCCACAATAAAATTATGCAGTTCTGTACACAGTTTTCGAGGCCTGACTTGTGTGCTGAATTTGAGCTTCCAAATGATGGATTGAGCTTTGGATCCAGAATGATAAAATGAATCCCACGAACATAGAAATCCTAAAAAAAATGAATCATACAATTTGGATCAAAAATGTAAAAGATATTCCCTAAATACAGAAGCTCCACAAAATTGCTAAATTTCCAGAATTAACCAATTTCCACAATTAAGCCAATAATTCACCAAAATACTAAAATGATACAAATTAGCTCAAATTGATTAATTGGAAGAGGTTAAATCATTCAAACACATATGAAAAATTATGAAAATATTATCTCTATCAAATTAATTATATGTAACCAAATTATAACATGTTTGATTACCTCAGATTTACATTAATTAGATAAAATAAAAACTTAAATAATAATAAGGATACTATTATGAATTTTTAGGTTATAAATTATAAAGTTGAGTATAATGCTAAAGTTTTTTATATCATAGGGATTCCAGGATCATATAATTTAATCCTTTTTTATTTTAATAGAAAAATTCACACTATATGAATCCTTTCATATCAGTTCATAAAAATATTATGATAATAAAAGCATATCTCCTAGGAGTGTCAAAACAGATGTATAATAAGGGTACACTCACTATGAACTAGAATGATGGTCGGGATATACCTTATCAACTCTTTTCAGGGTTTTAATCCCTATATTCATCTAATCCGAAACCACATCCACTTGTAATATCAGGATATGGGTGTATTTTCTTAGAAACCACTTAATACTTCACAAAAATATCAGGATGTTTTCCTATATTTAGACTTATCTCTAGGGTTTTTACTAATTCTTTATGATCCTAATTTCCACCAATAACTAAACCATCCTTTGATATAAACTAAGGCAACCCACCTTTTTATTTCATAAACCTTTCATTACATGGTACAATATTTAACAATACTGAGGATATGTTGAGGTTTAGTGTCTTGTAAAATATGAACATAATACATGAAAAACATAAAAATTATTATAATATACTTTAAAGGATTCTTCATAGGTTCATCCTATATTACTTTTACTCCATATCATATCCTAGGGACATATATCAAAGAAATGGGTGAGCATCAAGCTCAATAAGGTAATAAACAAAGGAGATATTTAGCATGTGTCCATGAGGCATAACAATAAGGAATGATCATATGAATATGAGTAATTTAATAATATAGTGAACATGAATCATAACTTGGAAATATGTATATAATATGAAAATGAGGCATTTATAAGCATGTCAGCAAGGTTTATCACTAGGGTGTCATAAGTCATAATTACCAAGGTTATTCACCATGGTATCGTAAAAAAATTCATATCTAGAGATTAATTATTTACCCAATGCATTGAAGTGATATTAGGGTACACCCTTCATATTTATTAATTCATTTTCCCACATTTATCATAATAAATAATTTCATAAATAACCCAAGAACATCGAGTACATATAAAATCATCGAGTACATATGTCCTAAAAAACACGAACATCACTTCATTTTTAACCCATGAAAAGGAATTTGGGTTACATACATATAAATACCTAAATTAATAAATTATTTTTACATTTAGGTTAATTTACATGGATAATTAATAGGTTTGGGTATTCACAATATAATAATATTTCATGAAAAAGATAAAATTTCAGGAAATGATTTTGGCAACATGATGGTATACAACATGGATTAAGGAAAAGGAATAATGAGAGAGAATAGAGATCTCACATTGATAAAACTCAATTTCATAAGTAAAATTAAGATAAAAATTCCTTGAAAATAATGAATCTTTAACATGAAAAGGATAGACAAAAAGGGGGTACTTGAATGAAAAAGAAGATGAGGAGAATTCCCTAACCTTGAATATTTGTTTCCTAAAACTTGAGGATGGAACCTTGAGACCTTAAGGGAAACTTGTAGGGACTATTTGGGAGGTAAAATGAACATAAATTAATGGATTATAAATTTATAGTGTATATAAATGAGGAATGGGTGGTATTTATACTTGAGGATGGGTGGTTTTTAAAGAATTAAATATTGGTTATTTTATTATATAATCTAACAAATTGTGGGTGTAATCAATTCCGACCAATTTTTTGGTATATTTATAAGTTGGAGAAATTGGGTGTGTTTCCAAGGCATTCACAAACTGAAACACACCTCCCAACAAACCCATTTAATGTGCAGAATCCAAAAAATAAATTTTATTTAAAAATCTAATTTTTGGATCAAAAAATTATAAATTTATAAATTAAAACTAATATTTATAAATTAAATTTTAAACTTGTTGAATTTAATTTTGATTGAATAAAATGTTCCATAAAATTTTTAATCATGATGACATAATAATGTTGTCATAAAATCACAGTGCTTGTAAATTCGCAATTTTCACTTTTTTGCCAAAAAATCAACTTTGTTAGAAAACTCTTAAAAATAACCCTAAGATAATTTTGATGTGTTGAGTCCAAAAATGAAATTTCTTTCATCAAAATTATTATCTAAGTATGGTAATTTTAACTTTTAAATAAAAATCCTTATTTATTAAAAAATTTAATTTTATAGAAAAATAAACATTTTGACCATTATAAAAATTATTTAGAACTTCGTTAAAATACCTTATCATTTTAAAAAGTGATTTATAAGATTATTTTAGGAAAATAAATTTCATTTAAAACTTATATATTTATCATAAAACATATTGTTAATGGAATATATTCATTGTCTCTATTAATATAATTATAGTTATATAAAATAAACTTGATGGTCACTTAAATGTATTTACATGACCAACAATAATAATGACCTACTATTCTATTGACTAGTGGTCATAATGACAATAAACCATTTAACCAAAAAAATAAAGGTAGATGATCATATTTCCCTCTAAATACACCATTATTCTTACACTTAATCATTCACTTTGATTTTATCATGGTTTAATATTGTTTTCAAATTAAATATTGTATTAATAGCTATTTGTTCCTCTATTATAGTGATGTTCATGAGTGTGATGATTCTAGAGGATCAAGGCGAACCAAATTTTTATATTTCACTTTATTTATCCTCTATTTGTTTTCCAAATGTAATATTTCTATATGATACTGGTTTTTTTTAGACTGAATGTAACATTCTTAAATAATGAAATAAATTGTTGCTAGTTTCTAGTATTATACTACATCACTCACTACTTCGTTTACAAAGGTTCTTACACATATTATGATAATGGTTATCATTTATTTAATAGTCATTATGGCATGTAAAATTATTTTTATGTGCTTCTTTTGTAAAACATAATAAGAATTTATTGAGAGGCAAGGGTTTTATTATTAAAATAAGAACTTTTTTTGGGTTGTTACAGTTTCTTACCTTGATTCGACATAAATTTACTTATGAATACCACTAAGAATACAATATTCATATGGGTAGAAATCATATCATACATTAATCTTCCAATATCTAAATTGTATGCAACTCTCTCCATGAACCTATGTTCTTCTTACATTATTGGTTCTTATGATCTAGAAAATTTGAAGTGTCTAATAAGAGGATTTGAGACTAGCTTGCATCTGGTCATACCAAATATTTCTATGATTTTTTGGATGTACTATTTCTAAGATAGACCCAAGAATCTACTTTTCCTACCTCTATCTATCCTCATTCCTAATATCTTCTTGTATTTCTTGAGATATTTCATATCGAAACTCTGGGAAAACTTATTTTTAATTTCTGAATATTCCTATCTTATGGTCCAACTAGAAACATGTCATCAACATACAAAATCAATATAGTGAAAGTCCCATCATCACATTTCTTTCGGTAATAGAATTGACCATTGTTGTATCTTCTGGAGCCTTATTCTGATATAAATGATTTTAATTTCGAACTCCACTATCACGATAATTTCCTCAAGACATTCAATATTTTCTTCAATTTATAAACCAAATTAAGATTATTATCTTCCATGAAACCTACTTTCTACTTCATGTAAATTTATTCCCATAAATCACTATGAAGGAGATCTGTCTTCACACCCATCAATCCCAAGTATAGATCTTTTGATTCCACCATACTTAAAACTATCTAGATGGTATAATGTTTAAATAATGGTGAGAAATTTTATAATTAATAAAGTCATTACTTATATTGAAAACCTTTCACTACCATTCATGCTTTGTAATTTTTATTTCTACCATCTTATTATTTCAACTAATAAACCCATTTTTCTCCAGTTATTTTTTCTCTTTTGGAATTTCATCCAACTCCCAAGTTTGGTGGATATTCAATGAATCCATTTCTTCATTCATAGACAACTCCAACTATTTCAATTCACTAATAAATGAAGCTTCTTATAGAGATTCAGGTTCTCCAGTATCCATTAAATGTAGAGAATTAATTTTATCCCCAAACCTTTGAACCGATCTCTTGATTCTGGTTGATCTCCCCAATTTAATTGTCTATTCTAAATAGCTAGGCTTAGCTCTATCAAATAGTGTGCAAACTTACGACACTCTCACAACTAGAGATATAAATTATGGTTCTCCCCTCAATTTTTAGCCTCTATAAAACTTATTGGATGATCTTATATTGGACTTTCTTCTAGACTTATAGTGTTTTCAGCACTCATATCTGGGTTCTATGGAAGTTTTGAACTTCTAGTAACCTTACCACGATCAACCTAGATTTCAATAGTTCATTTTACCTAAACTTATTTCTCCAAAAAATTGGTATTTCCACAGAATTTTATCATTAAAGAGAACATCTATTCTCCTGTGTAATTTTCATGTCTTATTATCCCATAGCTAATATCCAAAACTTTCATCTCCATATCTGATGAAAATATATATTTTTTGATTTTTCCTCATGTTTTTATATATACTTATAATTTATATGTATATATTATAAACTACCAAATATATTAACATTATATAACTTTTTTTTGTTTTACCAACCATAATTTCTCAAGAAGTTTCTAACCAACTACTGATGTTGGACTTCTGTTGATGAGATATTTCACTATATTGACAGCCTCTTCTTAAATATCCTTATTCATTATTGATTGCAACCTCATACTTTGATATTTCTCTATAAAATTAAAATTCATTATTTCACCCACTCTATTCTACTGTGGAATTTCCGGAACCATATTATCATGGCTTATTCAATTCTTTTTTTAGAAATTCAAAAATTTGTAACTGGTGTACTCACCATCATTATCTGTCCGGATGCACTTCAATTTATGGTTGGATTACCTTTACACTAAAGATTTATACTGAATAGACACTTAAAATATATATGATTTATTCTTTAAAAAGTAAATCCATAATTTTTTAGTAGCATCATCAATGAAAGTAATAAAATAAAAGTGAACCTCTAAAATACTAAATAGGGGCAAGTCCCCAAACACCTGAGTGAACAAGTTCCAATTTCATGATTCTATAATTCTAACCATGTAAGTTAAAGGATAATCTCATTTATTTCTCCACCATAAAACTTTCACACTTTCCTATCTCTATGTGATCAAGTTTTGGTATACCTTTCTATGATAGAAATTTAATATTATTATGACTGAGGTGGCCAAGCCTACAATGCCGAACATCTAGATATATAGAAGTTATACTTATAACAATTGTAACTAAATCTAAATTTCTAGTCAATTAAATTTTCCCAAGATTTAATCATTTTGAAACTATTATAAATCCTTGGTTAACCTTACATATCCCATTTAAAAAACTAGTCTCATGTCCTACTTCATCAAGTTTCTCAATGGAAATAATATTTTTTAATAATCCAAGGATGTTGTGAACTTCTGTTAGTTTCAATAATCCCTAATTCTTTATCCAAATGTTGAAATATCATTTTCTAAAAACTTCTAGGGATTTATCATCTGCTGTATTAACTTTACCAAACATCCCAAATACATAATTGACTATGCATATTAGATCACCAGTTAAATGAAAATATTCCCTAAAGTCAATCACCCAAGATTCTACCAAATTATTCACACTCAAGAAGTAATTTTTACTCCCTTTTGGTTAAATAATGGAATTTGAACTACTTGAGGTTGACGTTTTTATAGCATTCTACTTGTTTCTTTTTTAATTCTTCTTGGTATGACATTTATTCTAAAAACTATAGTATATAGGACCTGGGAAAGATGAATTTTTTCAACTCCTTTCCTAAGACTTATCATCTAAATGATTCTTTTGATAGGCTTTCTTTCATTGAGGTGTCATCCTATTCTTTTGATAAGTGAACTATTGATACATCCTTGAATTTTCCTCTATATAAACACCTGATTCAAGATCAAATTCAATATATCATCAAGCAATAAATCTATTATTCCACTAGAATTACTATCCATAGTAACCATAGTATCCCAGATTTCTAAAAGTGATGATAGAAGGTGCAATACCTATACATCATCATCTAATGTTATTTAAACTTACTGGTCTTCCCATGGATCATATTAAATTCATTTACATGATTTGATGTCAATCTTCCTTCTGAAAACCTTAAGCTGAACAACCAACACAAGATGAAAACATTTTAAGGGTTGCTTTCTTTTCATAAATATCCGCCAAATCCTTTATAACATTTTTTAGTTTTATTTTCTTGAATGTTTAAAGAAAAATTTTATTCTAAAGACATTATTACTAGTTCCAAGGTCTTTCTATCTAATTTTTTTCATTCTTATTTATTCATTGTTTCATGTTGAACACCCTTTAACAGTATTTACTAATCTTTTTGGATGTGATAATCTTATATTTACATCCTATAGAATCCAAAATATGTTCAATTAAATTTATCAATCCAGATATTCCCTTCATCCAATACCATACATTTTTAGTTATAGGTGTGATGACTGATCACTAAATATCCACATTCTTTGATATCACTTATTGGTAAAAGAACACTGGTCACCTAAGTATCTTATAGAACCACTGGAACTCCACATATAAAACCACCAAAAGTTTACATAAACTACTATAGTGAAAAAATAAAACCTATGTAATTTCACTTCCCTTGAATAAGTTTTCAAGATATAGGAATTCATGGAACCATACCCACTTTACAAAGTCAACCTCACACAAACCTTATGGGAAACACACAAATATTCAAAGTAATGGAAATAAAAGCAATGGAAATAAATAAAGCAAGAAAATAATATAAGAGATTAATGTGATTCAAAAAAGTTTTTCTATATGATCGGTAGAAACACCATGGCCTTATTCATTCACCAAAAGTAAAAATATTTCATTCAACTAAAAAAATAGTCAGTAAGTTTTCATTAAAAAGGATTAAAAATATATAAAAATTTGATGTATTGAAATAATCAGGATGCACTATACTGTATATTAGTACACTGTTTATGTACTAGATCTCTCTCTATTTCCCCATTGGTCCCCACTCAATTTTATAGAAAACTCAGATGATCGTCTAGGTCATACCACATTCCCACATTCATAGAGAGCCTATAAATGGAATTCCATTTTTTATTTATAGTAACATCATTAACCTTAATCACTTACATAAGTAATCTTATAGAGTATTCATTAAAGAGGAATCCTTATATAGATTCCTATAAACATTATAGACCACCCTTAATATCATCTTTATATATAAAATTTCAATAAAACTTAGTTGATTGGAGAGATAAATTTCCACTACTTTCACACCAAGCCAAGAAATCATATAATGAATGAAATTTTGGTGACCTAAGAACACTAAATGAAATTACAATGGATGAAATTAATATAATATTAAACAAGGATTCACATCCCAACTTGTATCCTAGGAAACACCCTAAGCAGTCCATTTAACATCAGGCATAAAATTCATATCCTAATTAATATCCTAGGAATACCATACATTATAGGATAAATAGTTTAATCCTCAGAATCATCCAGGTAATCTCATAATATCATTAATATCATTATCTATATACTATTTAGTATCCTTGGAATATCATCATATCATGATCAAATAGAGAGATCCAAGGGAATAATCTAAGCATATCATCATGTCAGACTCAAATTGCTAGATCCTAGCGAATAACCTAGGAATCTCATCATATCAGGATCAAATGGCTAGATCATGGGGAATAAAATAGGAATCTCATCACATTTGGATTAATAGATCAATCCTAGAAATAATTATAGACATCTCATATAATATTAGTCTCAAAAATTAGATCCTAGGAATCTCAGGTATCTTATATAATTTCATACTCAAAAACCAGATTCTATGCATCCTAGGCATATCATACATGGTCATAGGGGGCCAAAATACATTTGGTATTATATCATATTAAAATTATAATGAAATGGGTTGATCATATACCCAAACCCATCATAGATACCAAAGGTTATCCTCTTAATTTAATGACCTATTCTTGTCATTATAGCCCTACAAGGCTCATGCCAATGATTTCTGGTTATAAAGTGACACCCAAAATCAGTAATATCCATATCCTAAAACTACACATATCTAGGGTCAGCATGATACTATGGAAAACATTAAGGTCCCATAGGTCACATATTTTCCTGGACACCCTACCAGTCTCCTCAATCACAATCATAACTCTTGATCCAAGCCCATAACTCATGGGGTATTGTGTCCCTCAACATAATTATAATCATATTATGACCTCAATAACCTTATAGGAAATAATATACTATGAAGATGGAATGAAACCCATCTCACCTATTGATCCATCCAAGTTTATTCCTCTCACCCAATTTATTATAAATCTATCTAGGGTAAACCCACCTGGGCACTCACACACAAGTGGGGGAGGAACATTTTCCCCACTCTCTAATTAACTAGATTAAGGACCATACGGTATACCATAGTATAGTCATGTCCTACTTGGGTTAATCATAATTTTCTAACACTCTTCTCTATAAGGAGGTGTCCAAGGAAACCTACATTAGGGGACAATATGTTTATATATTTCATTTAATCTCTATCCCTAAGGATTCATGTATCTTATAACTCATTATTATAAATAATCCCTAAGCCATCAGTAGCCAAGGCATCAAGATAGTGTCAAAGGGCTCATCATGTCCCTTGATAATATATTTAACTACATTTTTTTATTTTAAAATAACAATTTATTTAATTTAAAGTATCGACCATTGTAGTAGTGATACCTCATATCATCTATTGTATAAAAAAAATTCATTTACCAGAGGATATGTTCATGGAATAACTTACCACATATGAAGTTACTTCCTTTAATTGAAACTTAGTCACCCTTTATTGATCTCATCAAAGTCTCTTCCAAGCTTGTATTATATCTCAAGAACCTATCTCAAGCCATAAAATTTAAATAAATAAATTAGATTAATTATAATTAATTATCTAAATTAATTCAATTAGGCATAATTTCCTAATAACTCGACGGGTCATCCTGTCACACCAAAATGAAAACCAACCACTTTTGGAAGGTCCATGGCATACTGCTAACACCATCCTGAGAAGAATCACTCATTTAATTTAATTTAATCAGAACCCATAGAAAAATAATAAGGTGACATTACTTCATCGAAATTGTGTGCAACAATATGTGCTCATCCTCCTGTGATATCCTTTATCCAAGCCACATAAAATACCCATCAATCAGGATTATTTACACCTTTCTCTAGAAAAATTCATCAACAAACCCTAACTGGATACAATGAAAAATTATAGGTGATAATAAGGAACAAGAATTAAGGAAGATTTAGAGGTCTGTACCTCAACCACTATAGAAAACACACCAAAAACCACCCCATTCAAAGGGGGAAAGAGATAAAAGAGGGGGTAAATGGTTTTATAGCTCATCCATGTCCAAGGGATAAGAGTGGAGGGAGTGAGGGATAAAAATTCATAAGGTAAGTGATAATTTTTTATTTTAATGAAATATGAAAGGACACATGTTTCCACATGTTTTTTCAAATTATTCATCAACCATGTATTTGAAATTGCCTCAAATCACACCACCTCGCATGGTTTAGCCACAAGATTTACCAAACCATGCACTAACTATGCATAACCCTATGAAATCTAAATTATAAGTTTTGTATGGTTTTTCAAAACCATGCACCACCCCCCATAGAAAACTATACTGAAATAGTTTTCCTTATAATTTGAATGGTTCACCTTGAACCATGTTATAACCTTATGAACAAACCATGCAAGTTCATGATGAACTAAAAATCCATTAATTAAGGAGATCCATAAGATTTTCATCAAACCGTAAAACCCAAATCATGCACCAGGGGGAAATATCTAAAATTCCAACCAAATCTACCAAAATTGATCCAATAACTTTAAACACCTCTTGAGCCTTGATTCATATCCAAAAGAAATCTTTTAAAGATAATCCAACACTCATAATTCTAATATGAATCTCAATTCTCAAAATGAACCCTTCTCAGGAGTCAAAAATTCAAATTCCTTTTGAATTTCACAATATCTAAAAAATTGTGTCTTAACAACATATTTCCATTATATTCATCTAGATAATATAAAATTCATTATATTTTTCAAGTCATGTCCTTTTAATGTATTATTTATCTTATTCACTTAGATAAAAATCATATTTAATAAATTAATATTTTTTTGGTAACACATCCTCTTTAAATTATAAAATAGATCCATATTTACTTTTAAAATGAAATAATTTACTCATGATTTTATAATCTTATTCCATTATATATACCTTAGAGATAAAATACATCAACTACCTATTCAAAATGAACTCAATTTTATTTTAATCATCATCATCAATTCCTTCAACATTATTTTAAGATTTAAATTCCTCATTAAAACCTTCTTCTTTGCCATCCACTTTTATGGTTTATGAATTATCATTATGATCACTAGATGAATTGATTTTTATCTTGTTGATTTCATAGGGTTATTACTTTTTTAGTTTATAAATTTATTCATTTGAGTTTATAATAATACTTATTCACTCCTATTGATAGAAGATTTGAATTGTTAAAAATGTAAACTATTTCTTATGATCTCATTTGGAAAATCATTATATATATCACAATAATAATCTTCTATCATTAGATAAATTGATTAAAAAAGGAATATATCTTGAAAATTAATACATTTAATAGGTAATTTATTTATAATTTGACCTTTTCCATTATAAATTATTCTTAACATAAGAGATAAAAATATCTCACACTTTATTTTATCATTATCTTCTTCGAAATAATTCTTATTCACTTTTTTTTTATTTTTTAATAGTTACATTCTTCATTGATTTTGAATAAAAAAATTTCCATGTTTACTATTCTTCCTCACCACTAATGTTTTTCAAATTTCAGAAGAAACCAGGATACCATGGAAATCATCAAGTTAAAATACAAACTATAATGGTCTCTAAGAATCAATACCTTCCCATAAAATTGGTCATAAATAATTAAAAGGATAGTTTTCAAAACCATATAGTATTCAAGTTTATTTAAAAATAATGTTATTAAACTCATAATCTCATTCAAATATGTGAATAAATATTTAATAGTTTCATCATTAATTATTCTCACATATTCATTCTCACATATTTGAACTTCACAATGAAAATTTAAAATTTTTATTAATTTTAATTCTTTTAAACTTTATAAATATTTTTTAACTTGTCCTAAATCTCCTTGGATGATTCACATCCCAAAACCTTAGTGAGGTTTTTCTCTCAAAGTGAGCTGATTATGGAATTCCTTATCACCTATCATTATCTAGATTCTTTTTATCAATCACTATCATAATTTATACTTTAATAATTATAGTAAAACCTATGGTGATTATGTAAAACATATCTAAGTTGATAAAGAGATAATGTTATAAAATACATGGCTTAAAAATGGTAATTTTTTATATAGAATATTGGAGCTCCCTTTATATACACAAAAATTCAAAAATTATATTTTTATTGAATATATTCATAAAAAATAAATAAAAATATTATAAAAAATATTATATAATTTAAAATTACTTCAAAAAAATCAACTATTTAAATAGGCCCTTGTAAGGATAAATTAATCCATGATAATAATTTTTGAGTACCCTATGCTTAATTTTGTGTGGGGTTGAATTAGTGAAGTCCTTAACCAATCAAAATTTGAATGATTTTTTACAAATAGGCCAACAACATCTATTAAATTGTAGGATCTATATTATGTTTTTAGGTTATTTATTCTTTAATAAATACCATGAAATATTAAAACATGAACATTTGAAAGAATCATAAATTAGAATGAAAAAATGTATTTTTGAAATGTTCACCACTCACTATAGTTGACTACATCCTATGTATGAAAAGAATTTATCATGGACATATAATTCACTAATATAATAAAGTTAATGAAAAAAATATGTTTCCCTTGTTCTAGTGTAAAATGTCTCCTAAAAATGATGATATATGTGTTTTAACTTGGACTTTATCATTTAATATTTGTTTTTCAAATTAAATAATATATGCATTTAAACATCAATACCACTTGATTCAATATTTTATTTGTAATGAAATTATTCATGTGTTTAAACATTGAACCTTACTAAGTAAACTTTACCTCCCAATAATGATATTTTCTCTTTATAATTCCTCAACTTAGATACCCAACCTGATACTTGAGTTGGAGTATGACAAGTCCTTTGTTGAGTTCCCCTAAATTACCAAAGGCTTCTAAGTAGAGGATAAGGTTAACATACACCATGTGGGAACAAATTTTCATCATTAACAACCCAAACACTTTATGAAAGGATTAACTAAAAAAATCGTAAGATGGAATTGTAAGTAAGATAAAACTAAAATGGTTAATGAAACAAATTATTACCCTAGTTTCTCTAAGGAAAATATAATATACTTCCCATCTGTTTTTCTAAGGGGTGGTTATTTTTTACATTAAATTTAAACTTCCCCAAATTCTATATGTAATGCATTAATTCACCCATACATAAATAGAATCTAAAGTGAATGAATAAAAAATTCCACCAAAAGATACAATATTATATTATATAAAAAATTAAACAAAAAAATAAAAAAATAAATGTCTCAAGTGGACAACAATGGAATTTTAGGTGAAATACATATCATAACCCACTAAACACTCAAAATTATAATGTAAGAGATTCATCAAGTCTCTAACCTCCACTATAAGTGATTCCCATAATTTATCCACAAAATAAAGATTGAAACAAAATTTCATGTGTTTTAAAGTGCACATGAATGGGGGGTATAACATACCAGGTGGTATTGGGATAGATAACTCTAATAATGTCCCATGTAAGTGAAATAAAAGTATCGCATTCCATAAATAATAAAAAACCTATATAAAGATAAAAAATCCATATAAATTTTGAAAAAAAATTCTTAAATATTTAAGTTAGTTAGAAAAAAACTCTTAATTTTTTTATAAAGAAAACCAACACGCCTAAGAACTCACACCAGCTCACACCTTTTAAAAAATTCCAACCAACTCACTTGGAAATTTTCCAACCATGATTCTACTCCTGACTCATCCAAATATAAATGTAATCATTAAAATAATTTGGGAGATATACATAGGAAATTATGATCTAAATCATGGGAAATCTCTTAAAAGATAGTTAATAGTCTGTCCCTACCAATTTATCACCTAGATAGGCGACCAATAACTAAACCATAGGAAACCTCATGAGTGAAGGATTAGAATACATTTGAACTGATTCATTACACATTATAAAAACACATTCCCATTCTTCATTATAAATATGGTATCATCAAACCTCAAATTAAGGTCATTGATAATTGAAAATGGTGTCTCTCAAAAACCATTTAGCATGACCATTTTAAAATCCATACCATTCTTACAGAACCATAAAAAACCCACTCAATTCATTTTCATAAATCATAATCTAACCCATTTTAAATAAATTCATTCAATTATTTTCAAATAAATCGAGTTCAAATCATTATTTATTTTAAATAAATAGATGTTATCTAAATAATAATTCTCTAAATTCAATCATGAATCCATGCCCCACATTATAATAATAATTCCTTTCTCTAAAAAAGTTAGTGCCACAAGAATAATCAAACCACACTTTATAAATTAATTCCATGGATTCAAAACATTTAATTCAAAACAGAATTGCCAACCGAAAATAGATCAAACATAAAATGAGAAAGGGTCAGAGTTAACAAAATTTCATTATATCTGTAAATTAATCTGAAAATGAATCAAAAATTATAATTATGAAATGAAACTACCTATAAAAAAATCGATAAATTTCCATAACCATAATTTTTAAGAAAATCGCACAAAATTTCCCAAGTGGAAGAAATAATCTCCATGTGGAATAATAATACAAATAAAATTTTTAATCATTCAAGTTTAGCTAACATTATACTTCTTTAATATTTCATAGAAAAATACTCTCATTCAGGTTGGATTTTGACTACCTCAACACAACCCACACTCAAAATCCCTATATCTGAGACCCTAACGAAAAAACACAAACAAAAAGGAAGAAGAAGGGGATAATTTGAATAAGAATAAGAAGAAAAAGATAGGAGAATAGATAGGGACTTTAACTTAAATACAAAGAAACAAATCATCAAGAATTAAATATCTATATATACTTATAAATAATTTTAAAAAGGAGATACCATGGGGGTCGATCAAGGGAGGAAGTAGATAATAAATAAAGGAGGGAGTGTTATGCTTCTTACTATCTTTTGATTTTAATGATCACCAAAACTCTTTAAAGTGTTTAATGATTATTTTATGTGGTTTTCACTTATACTTTATGACATATAGTTATAATCTTGAAATAAACTTGAAGGATCCTTGAAGAAGTGTTAATGCAAGTATTGAAGCCATGGATGGAGGCTAGAAAACCCTTAGAAGGACATTCATGGAAGTAGAAGAACCAATTGTTAAAGATACATGAAAAACAGATAGAGTTGAGCCATGGTTGAACAATTCATGGCTAATAAGTGGAATGGAATTCCATAATGGGTTTGTGATGGTGGCCATGCCCATGGTGTTGGGTGTTTTGGGAGGAAAAATGGCCAAGGTTTCTTCACCAGGGCACAGTGCAAGCTATGTTGATGGATGAGATGCATTTAATATTTGTCAAACCTATTTAATTTTGGTCTTCGGTGACTTCATTAAACCCTATATAATTATATAATTTTTCTAAATGATTTTAAAGTATATAAATAGAGATCTAGGATGGCTTGGAAATTATCTCAATAATTTAACCTTCTCAATTATTCTCCAACACCAATGTGCTATGATCACCATTTCACTCTCAAAGTTCTCTATTTTTCTAAATACTCTCTTCTTTATCTAGAGTGTTTGATTGTTGTAATATCTTCTAAATCTCATCTTATTTCTTATTCCCTTCTAGTTATTATTTATATTCTTTGATAGAATTGAGACTATACTAAAATATGATTACTCCCTAACAATCATCCCTTATTTCTCTTTATTATACTAGTGATCAGTACCTTAAAAGTGTAAGATTCAAGTTTTATTTCGACAACTATTTAAAGTCAAGGGTCTATTTTATTTCAGTTTTCCAGATATACCTGTTAAAAATATAGTTTCGATTGTAATTTGGGTTTCTTTTTATAACCTAAAAAGTAAGGGAGTTTTGGTATCTTGGATACCATTAAAGTTAGAGGACTAATACATTAAATCCTCAAGAAATTGAGGTGGTAGATGTAGGGTTACTTCTTGATCTATTTTCGAACTTCCTTACCAAATTGTGTAACTTATTTACTTTATAAAATTTCATTTATTTATCAGTTTCATTAATTCTAATTAATTAATTATTTAATCCATCAAATAAATTAATTGATTATTTTCTAAATTTCTCTTTCTTTTATTATTCCACTTTTATAATGTATTATTATTATTGTATCATTTTTCTTAAAACTTTTATTATTTTGATTACATCTTCAAAAGGTTTTAATTTTCTCAAATCTTTCTAAAATACATTTTTTAGTCTTTAGGATTTTTGATTATTTCCTTTGATTTTTAAAGGTAAGTTCACCCCCCTCCATTTTACTCTACTTTGACCAACATTTGGTATCAAAAGAGTCTTTATTTTTTTATGGAATTGTTTTCAAATTCTATCAAAGATTATTTTATTTTCCAAATCTATAATTGATTTTTCAAAAAATGTTCTTTTTTTAAATGGATTTTTTAAACACACGTGGTGCTCTCAAAATACACTATATTTTCCATGATCTTTATTTTGATGGTAATAATTATGGTTATTAGAAAACTTTCATGTCTACTTTTCTTATATCTATTGGTTATCTTGTATAGAAAATTGTTATTCCAGGTTATATCCCTACTACTGAAAAATAAGATAAATAGACTCTTGATGATATTTATACTTTTGAATTAGATAGTAAAAATTTCTTGCATTGTTGTTTAGACCAAAATGAATTTAATTGAATTTATATATGAAAATGGCTCATTAAATCTGAAAACTCTGAGAAGAATCTCATGAAAGAACTATTAAAGTCAAAGATACACGATTATATATGTTTAGACAAGACTTTAAAAGTTACTATATGTATCCTAGTGAATCTATCACTGATATTTCTACTCGATTTACTGAAATTTTTAATGGATGAAAGGCTCTAAGTAATTATATTTCTATAGAAAATTTATTTAAGAAAATCCTTTTAGTTTTACCAACTAATTGGGAAACCAAAGTTACCGTGATCAAAGAAGCTAATGATATAAATAATATGGTGGTTGAGGAAATCATCAGTTCTCTCAAGAAATATGATATTTCTATGAAAATAGAAGTCGAAAATGAGGTCAAAGAAACTAAAAAGACACACTTTCAAGGAAATAAACATCAAATCATTTGAATCTGAAGGCAAGATTTCTCAAATTGACAAAAGGGTAAACAAGTACATGAACAAGAAGACATTTTCCCAATGGTTCAAAAAGAAAAATCAAGAAATTTAAGTTAATTTATTTTGCTTAAAAAATAAGGGCCACGTCAAGAAAAAATTTCCCTTGAAAAAATGAATAATAAGGGTAGAAAAGTGCTAAAGGTATCAACTTGGAGAATGAGTGAGGGCACAATTTAAACATATGAATCAATCAACGAAAGTCTAAAGTGCATCATGGTCAATGTCGAGGTATGTGATGAAATAAGTTCTACATGTTATAGATTTTACTCTTCTACTTCTTTAACCTATTCTTTAAGCTATGGAGATCTTCTTTATACTAGAGATCAATTTCAAGATAGTTTTTGTGAACTTATTTCAAAATTTAAAGATCTAAAAAAGAATTAAAATATTGTTATTTTTGAAAAAGATAATCTTTTAAAAGAAAATGATAATTTAGTTTTAAAACTAAAAGAACAACTAAATATTGAAAATTTAGAATTTAAAATTATGGATCCCAAAAATACTCTTTATTATTTCACCCAATTATAATAAACCTTGAATAAAATTTTGGGATCTCAATGTGCTGTTAAAATTAATTCTAAGATTAGTTTTTCAAAACAATCAAGTTTTACCAAATAATCTAGGAAGAATACTTTTGTGAAAAGAGATTTCCAAAATAAAATTTTCAATTATTTATTCATCTTGTTTATGGATGTAATTGTAAAAAGGATAGATATGGTATAACAAAAATAATTCATTGATAATATCATATTTATAATGGAAAAACTTATTCTAAACAAGTTTGGATTCCAAAATCTTTATTGGATAACTTAGTGGACCCAAGATCTAGGCACCAAAAGAATTAGTATCCTAATCCTTTATAGGACAAGGTCCATGTGAGAAAACCTGATATGATACTCAATATATGGATAGTGGGTTCTTTATACACATGTGTGGTGATCCTTCCAAATTTAATGATCTCAAAAACTTTGAGAGAGGACATGCCACATTTGGAGAAGACTCAAAAGGTAAAATTACCAATATAGGTACGTTTGGATTCTCTAACTCTACTATAATCAAATATATTTTATTTTTAAATGTATTGAAGCATAATTTACTAAGTATTAGTCAATTATGCTATATCAGTTTCAAAATTACTTTAAAAAATGATTTTTTGTAAAAAAATTAATTCTAAAGGAAATATTTTATTTATATCATCCCATTTTCAAAATGTACATATAATGTATTTAAAATATCTTAAAAGTAAAAATGTAAAGTGTTTAAGAGAACAATATAATGAATATTGGTTTTGGCATTGACACTTAGGTCATTGTAATATTCACTCCCTTGTCGAGCTCAATTGTAACCAACTAGTATGAGATTTACTGAAATTTTCTTTCAAATATAACTTAGTTTGTGAACCTTTCCAACTTGGCAATCAACACAAATCCTCTTTCAAATCTAAAAAGGTTGTTTCCTCCTATAAAGCCTTAGAACTTTTCCACCTTTACCTTTTTGGACCAACTCGGGTTTCTAATATCATAGGTAAAAATTACACCTTTGTAATTATCGATAAGTATACTAGATTTGTATAGGTTTTCTTCATAGCTCTTAAAAATGAGGCTTTTCATGACTTTATCAACTTTTCGAGGAAATTCAAAAATGAAAAAGGTTGAAAACTCTTTTCCCTTATAAGTGACCATGGTGGAGAATTTTATAAAAATGACTTTGATTAGTTTTGTGCTTCTCAAGGATATCATCACTCCTTCTACACTCCTAGAACACCTTAACAAAATGGGGTTTTCAAAGATGAAATAAGACCCTCGAATAAATGTTTATGACTCTTTTGAATAAGTTTAACCTTCCTTAAATATTATGGGTTGAGGTGTTCAATACTGCTTACTTTATCCTTAACGGTATTCACATAATACCCATCTTAGGAAAAACCCCTTATGAGCATTGGAAAGGGAAAATTTCATGAGTTTATTTTTTAATTTTTTTTATAAATGATTTATCCTTAATATAAAGGATAATCTAAGAAATTAGGACCCTAAATATAATTAAGGAATATTTCTTGGGTATTCAAAATAAATTAAATCATTTTGAGACTTCAATAAGAAGACCAAGACCATACAATATTTAATTCACATCAAATTTGATGAGAATCTTCCATTATCACATCCTGAAAGTGATGATGATGTTATCCAAACTAGTTTGAACTTACCTAAACCTAAATATTTTAAAGTAATTGAATGTTTTCTAAAACCCCCTTATACTCCTTTACCTAAGGCATGAGTTCAATCCAAATATCATCCCCTTGAGAATGTTATTGGTGAATTATAATCTAAAACTCATGTTAAAAGGTCATCCATAAATGAGGTTAAAAATCAAGCTTTTCTCTCTCACTTTTAACTTAATTCCCTTTATGATGCTATTAATGATGAGAATTGGACACTTTCCATGCAAGAGGAGTTAAACCAATTTCAATGGAACAACATTTGGACTCTCGTGAAACAACCTAGTAATCATCATATTATTGGCACTAAGTGAATTTTTCAAAATAAACTTGATGATCAAGGAATTATCATCCGTAACAAGGCTCGACTTATTGATAAAGGATACAATCAAAAAGAAGGTATTGATTATGGTGAAACTTTTTCACTTGTTGCGCGACTAGAATCTATTAGATTCTAGTTGTCATTTTTTGCTCATTTTAATTTTAAACTATTTCAAATGGATGTCAAAAGTTCTTTTCTAAATGGTTTTATTTCTGAAAATATTTTTTTTGGATCAACCACCTAGTTTTTAAAATCCAAAATTTCCAAATCTTGTTTTCCAGTTAACCAATTCTCTTTATGGTTTAAAATAATCCTCTCAGGATTGGTATGAGAGGTTAACTAAATTCCTTTTATCAAATGATTTCAAAATGGGAAAATATAATTGCACTTATTTTCTCAAAAAAAATCAAATGATTTATTAATCATTCAAATTTATTTTGATGATGTTATTTTAAGATCAACTAAAGAAACTCTTTGTAATGATTTTTTTGATTTAATGAATAAAGAGTTTGAAATGAGTTTTATAGGGGAACTCAAATTCTTCCTTGATTTTAAAATTTCCTAAAAATTATGATAGAGCTTTTTTAAACCTATATAAATACACTAATAAAATTCTAAGAAGTTTTGCATGGATCATGCTAAGGAAATGAGAACACCCATGAGTACAACTTGTAAGCTAACATTGGATAAAGTTGTTCAATCGGTCGACAACAAGATTTATCGAAGTATGATTGGAAGTCCACTTTACCTTATTATGACCTAGCCAAACATCATGTCTAGTGTATACCTTTGTGATTATTTTCAATAAAATCCAAAGTAATATCATTTAAAATCCCTTAAAATAATTTTTCATTATTTGAAAGGAACTAAAAAACATGGATTATTTTATCCAAAGGAAACATCTTTTGAACTTTCTTAATTTTTCGATGCTGATTTTTGAGGATGCATACTAGATAGAAAAAGTATTGTTGGGAATTTCCACCAATTAGGAAAATCCCTTGTCTTATGGAGTAGTAAGAACCAAATCTTTATTTCTCTTTCTAAAGCAAGAGCAGAATACATATCCATTGGGGATTTTTGTGTTCAAGTTATATAGATGCAACATACTCTCTTAAAATTTATGCATTCAAATGATCACATACCTATCAAGTGTGATAACACTAGTACAATTAGTATCTCTAAAAATACTATCCAATACTTTCACACTAATCACATTGATATGAGACACAATTTTCTATGAGAAAACTTTCAAAGTGGTGATATTGTTCTTAACTTTGTTTTCACCAACCTTCAACTTGTCTATATATTCACTAAACCCCTTCCTCTTGATCACTTTGAATTTATTAAAGGTGAGTTGGGTATGATTATATTGAGATACTTATCTCTTAATCATGGAAATCTTGAGATTTTTTTAATTTATTTTTCAATTTAAATTTGTTTTTAAATACAATATTTTATTTATTTTAAAAAATGTTATCAAACTTTTCATAATTTGGGTAAAGTTAAGTGAGTGTGATACTCTAAAAAAACATTAATGTTTGTATAAAAACAAGTAGACATGGTTCTAGCACAAATGCTCCTATGTATTTTATCCTAAAAAGAGTTGATTGGGTTTTAACCCTTTATTCATCTTGGTCACGGTGAGTGGACCTTTACTACCCACCTAGTTTGACGCTCCTGGGGAATATGTTATAGTTTATTAACATAATATTTTATAAATGTTAATTATGGAATATTTTTTAAATATTTTATAATCCTTTATTTTTTTATTTAGTTTTTTAATGGTTATGATTCTTTTATCTCACCTACTGCTTTATTTGAGGTCAAACTAATCTTCTTAATATAGAAACGATCCTAGAAAATACATTCTTTTTATAATTTTTTTTTTCAAAATTTTATTTTTTAACTCTTGATCTTTCATCAAAAACTTTTTCAATGTTTTATTTTTCTCTTGAGCTATTTTATTTTTAAATGAAAAATATGTTTTTTCTTCTATCTTAAGCTTTATTGAAAAATTGTCTTTCTAAAATTTGAATTTTTTCAGTTTTCTAAAATTATTTTCAAAGATTTACTTTTTTCACTATAGAAAGATCATTAATGATGGTAAACACAGTTTCAAATATTATTTATCTTTATTCTATGAATCCTTTTTGATAATCTCAAAGGGGAAGAAGTTTTATGTTAAGCGAAAAAAAAAATTTGGGGGAGAAATTTTTTGTTATTCTTCAAGGGGGGATTCTCAATATCTCAGTAAAATCTTTCTAATATTATCATGCTTATCTTTCTGTACTTGTTATATTCTTATTTTAATTCTCTTATTATTCAAGTTTTTTTATCATCAAAAGGGGGAATATTATTTTAATTCTCACCATCTTTAAATTTTAATATTCAAAAACACTCTTTAAAGTGTTTAATGATTTATTTTATGTGGTTAGAAGTTATCCTTGATGTCATATTGTTATAATCTTTAAAGAACCTCAGGATCCTTGAATAAGTATTAATGGATGTATTGAAGCCTTGGATGGAGGCTATAAGAACTGTAGAAGGTAATTCATGAAAGTAGAAGAACCACTTATTGAAGCTGTTTGAGTTGGTGTCCTAGAACCAACTGTTTGTACTTTGATTACATGAATATTTGATGTATTAAATATTAAATTAAACATCTTATTACATATTGTTCATTGTTATGCATGAAATTCATGTAATAATGTCCAAGAGTATTTTTCTCATTGATAAGGTCATGGTAGTTACCCACTATGATGAGAACCTTGAAGTTCTATGATAATATTATTAATATAGTTTTGTGGTTGGATAATATACTATGATGGGACACATAAAATATAGACAATCAGGTGCGAGTAAACATAAGAAGATGAGATTTCTTCTCATAAAGTTCGGACTTGGTAATCTCCAAGAGGGGAGATTATGAGAACAGACCCACCAATAGGAATTTCGCATGTTTTAGTGTCATCAGATATTCCTATCTGCGAGTGTGTGTAATGGCCCTTAGACTTTAATATTATCATTAATCCATGTCATGACTCATGCACTTAGATTTGATGATAAAAACCATCACGCCATATGTTGGTGAGAAGTAGGGTATGTTCGGTGCATTAGGAATGATATGTTATTAATAGATAAGTCAAGGAAGTATTTATCCCTTTAATCTTTATGGAAGTTGATATCTCATCCCTTTGATTAAAATAGAACTATCACCCTAAATTCCATGGTCATGGTGAAATGATGAGTTTATTTTAGATAGTAAAAAAATGATGTATCAAGCATATAATTTGATGAAACTGTTATGCAAGATGCTTGATGAGATATTGTGATAAAAGGATTATATTACACAGTGAGCGTTTGTATGTGGTTTTCATCATTGCGACTTTAAGTTCTTTCTCGTGGGTTCCTTGACTTATTACTAGACAGTAATCTTGAACTTTAGGCAAGCCCGCCTAATGCCAACGAGAAAGAATCTTAGAGGGTCACACACTAAGTGTTTCTGTTGGTCTTGATTAAATTCTATTTGAATATAATTGATGAAATAAATATTATTCTTAAGATTGGGGAATAATTTTATTCAAGTTATATTGGTCGCATATATTAAATAAATATTTATTCACCAGATTGGGAATAAAATAGATTTATTTATTTTATTGAATATTTAATAAATATTTATTTACTAGTTTGTGGATAAAATATTTATTTAATAGAATAAAATATTTATTCGGGTGTTCAATAAATGCAAGAGGATTTCGAATGGACTAATATCGTGTCCAATGATAAAATAATTACTTATGAGCTGATAAATATTATTTATCCATTTTTTCCAAGTTGGTGCACCACAAAATAATAATAATATTATTATTATTATGTTTCATGGGATTTCATTAATGGTTATAATTATATTTAATGTCTTTTATGAAATTAATTTTTGTAACTGAAATCCCAACTCTATAAATAGATAGCTATGTCTACTGTGTAAAGCATTCGAAACCAATTACAAGTTTGGGAATAGAGAATTGTTGCACAATGAATTCTCTCTCGACTCCTCATCCAATCTCCCTCTCAAGAATGAGAAACCCAAAAGAGAATTTCTTCAAGATCGAAGAATGAGAAATCAAGAATGAATAACGCAGGACATTCGATTCACCGCGCTAGAACCCGGAGAACGAGTGGCATTGTTCAAAGACCATTGGAGCACATGTGGATCACCACTAGAGGGATTATACCCTTGGATCCTCACAAGTGCAATGAAGGAAATCAGGAAGGGCCATTTTGGATGATAAAAAATCATCAATGAAGAAAGTTCCTAAGCCCAATTATTTATTTCTTCATATATTAAATAAATTAATTATAAATTTTACGTGTAAGATCCTCACTCTTGGTTTAGGGAAACAATTATTAAAATAAATTTTAATATGTCACCCTCCACTGCAACGCTTCCACTGAACTCATACCCAACAAGTGGTATCAAAGCGGTCACATTTAAATTTCTAATTATTTATTTGATTGTTGATTTATGCGCAATCGTGGTTAGATTTTCATTTCATGTTATTCGTTATTTAATCTGATTTGAATTAACATGTTATCAACATATTAATCATGTTCATTTAGTGTTTCATTTTCTTAGATATTTAAGAAAAAATGAAGAACGACCAAAGATGTCATCGAAAAGTGTCAAATCTTTGGTCGGTAAAGCTAGGTTACACGACATGTGGTCGGAGCACACGTCGTATACCCATGTACATTGTATCTAGATGCGCCAAACAATTTAAAACACGTGGTGATTTTATTTCACACCACGTGTTTACCGGGGCAACATGGCATGTGGAAAGCGGATACAGGGTGTGTAACTGGCATGTACACACTGTGTAGTCTGGCTAAGTTAACACACCGAAGCCCCAAGCGTGGGACTTGGATATACATAAATCGAGCTACATGGCGTTTAGTTGGATGTATATGTCATGTAGTCTCCCATTAATAGAAAAAATTAAAATTACATTAAATTTGAATGATTGTAGGATTAAAACCTTATTTTATTGATTGAAACACCATTGTGTGTTTGAAAATTTAATAATAGTTTTAATGAATTTTAAATACTCAATTAATTTACTGTAATAAATGTAATTAATGGTTCTATCATTTATTTTCCATGAATGCCAAATTAATGGGCATCTCCAATTAAGTTCAGATGATCGTTAAGATGAAAGAGAATTAATTAATTTATTAATTAATTAATACAAGCAGGTTCATCTTAATAATAAAGAACGAATAAAGAAACAAATGTTATCTAGTTACGTTTTGCATATTCGTTGCATGTAAGACTGATCATGATCTTGAACAAGACCTATCTATGTGTTAGAATTTATTTAATTAAATTTATTTCATGGTCTTGTAATTATTTAAAAGATGGTCTTCGAGTCATTTGTCCCTCCATTATTATGTAGGACATGCATGTCTAAGGATATTTATGTAATTCCCTTTAACCAATCTTTTGGTTCCCCTCGCCTGTGTGTGAGTAATAAATATTTGTAATTAATGGATCATTCCAAGGCACGTGGAGACAGTTCAAGATGGAATCATAATGACACCAACTCAGTGATACATAGGTGAACATGTGGAATATTGTATCTCATGACAAGTCTGGAATAAGCAGTCATTTCCCCTAGGTCATAAGATGATTTAATGTCTACTCATTAAATCAACCATTAGATAAGCTCATGATTGGTTCATTTATTTATTATTTATTTTCAGTCTAATGCATTAAAATTATATTTATTGATGCAAGACCGAAATCACATAAATGAATAAATTAATATGCATAGATGGAATTTAAATAAAATTTATTATGCATAAATATTTTATCCAAACATGGTTAATTAATTAAGTAAACATCCACTTAAATATTAACAAGACATGAAAAGGATAAAACAAGATAAAAATTTATGCATAATAAAATAAAATCCCTCAATCTAATATTAAGTCATACTAATCCTTCTGTTGCTTGATTAGGAATAAAACTCAATAGAACTATGCGTTTAACCAACCCTTTTTGGGACACTTACTTTTGTAAGGGGAGTTCTTATGAAGGTTTCGGGTTGACTTAACCATTTTACATCAAGAGGAATAGCCCTTTCTAGATTTGGTGTAATTTGGAGGCAAGTGTTGAGAAAATCCAAGTCAGGATTTCTGAATTGGGGAGTCCACTCAACGGATCAAGGAGCTGCAAACCCGCAGTTGGGAAAGACTTGCCAACCTAAATACCTTCAAAATAGTTTGACTAACCCTTATTGGGGTTATGTGAAGGGGAATATGGATCCTTGCCACTATAATGTCCTAGATATTAGACATTCCAAGTTCAATGGTGAGGGAAATTGAGACTTGATACAATAATGAGAGATTTAATAAAAACAATCAATTTATTATTTATCATAAAATTTGTAATCAAGAAAAGTACTAATAATAAGCTCTTTTAATTATAGAAAAAAAATGACAAGATCATCATCCAGACTATACCTACGATCAATATTAGATAAAGACAATATCTTCACTCGTAGTAACTTCCAGGAGTGGTTTAGACACCTTCGGATTGTTTTACGCCATGAATATAAATCTTATTTTCTAGAATCCTCAATGCCTAATCCGCCTGCTCAAGAGGCAAGTGATGAAAAGTTCATAGTCTACAAAAAACATAGGAACGACGAAGTCAACATTCAATGTTTGATGCTTTCATCTATGTATAGTGAACTCATGACATCTCATGAAAACATGGATGTGTATAGCATGCTTGAGCACCTCTGTGGTCTTTACCAGAAGAGTGCTAGACAGGAAAAGTTTGAGATTTCCAAGGTGCTCTTTCAGAATAATCTTGGAAAGGGTGCCCTATTTGGGCCTCACGTAGTCAATCTCATTGGCTACATTGAGCGCCTAGAGGTTCAAGGGTTTAAACTCCGCAAAGAACTAGGCACCGATCTCATTCTGGCATCACTCCCTCAGAGCTTCTCTAGTTTTGTTCTGAATTTCAATATGAACAACATTGAGAAGTCTATGTCAGATCTTATTATCCTCCTTTTCCAAGTAGATAAAGATATGAAGGGAGAAAATTCTTCTATCCTTATGGTGAACAAACGGAAAGGGAAATCAAAGAGCTTTAAGCCCAAAAATTCTTCACGCCCTTCCAAGAAGAAGAAGATCAAAAGGGAAGCAAGGTAATAAGATGTTGTATATTTCACATGTGGCAAGAAGGTCCACTAGAAGAAAAACTGCACCCAGCTAAAGAATCAAGGGGAAGCTTCAGGTGCGTTTGTTATCGAGTTCAGTTTATCTATTTCTACAAATTGGGTATTAGATATAGCTTTTGGTGATCACATATGTATTTAAATACAGGAACCATGTAGATTCAGAAAAATTGACCAAGGGGAGGTAGATCTACAAGAATCCAACAGAGATAAACTTGTTGTTGTAGCTATCAGATACTACCACCTCACGTTGCTGACCAAAATGATCTTGGTTTTAAAGGATTGTTATTATGTGCATTCAATTATCAAAAAAATTATTTTTGTATCTAGACTAGATGAGTATGGATTCATTTTCAAATTTGGAAATAAATATTACTTATTTTATAAAGATAACATTTTTTATGGTAAGACACATTTACATAACGGTATTTATGTGTTGGATTACACGAACCAAGTAATGGAAATCGATAACGAAGCTACTTCATATGACTCATACCACACCCAACTTTGGTATCACCGGATATGTCATGTAAATGAAAAACTCTTGACAAAATTAAATCAAGATGGATATTTAAATTGTTTCAAACTAAAGACACTTAGTGTATGTCATGCATGTTTACAAGGAAAAATAACCAAATCCCTATTTAGTGAAAAATGTGGAAGGGATAAAGGGATTATTGAATTAGTTCATACCGATGTGTGTGGACCATTTCCTATTGAAGTAAGTGGTGGGTACTCATACTTCATAACTTTTACTGGTGATTTTAATAAAAATGAATATATTTACTTAATGAGGTATAAGTTGGATTCTTTTGATAATTCCAAGGAATACAAGAATGCAGTTGAGAACCATATTGGTAGGAAGATTAATAAACTCCGCTCAGACTGTAGTGGAGATTATCTTAATCAAGACTTCATTGATTACTTACAGGAGTTTGAGATCCTATCCCAACTCACTCCTCCTTACACGCCTCAGTGGAATGATGTAAGAGAAAGGAGGAACAACGCCTTGTTAGACATGGTGAGATCAACGATCAGTCATTCAAGTCTTCCATTATCCTTTTAGGGATATGCATTACAAAAAACGGCACACATACTAAACCAAGTACAAACTAAATCAATAAATTGTATTTCATACGAATTTTGGAGTGAAAGAAAAACCATGTTATCGATTTTATATGTGTGGGGAAGAAAAGTGTTTGTTAAGGCCTCTTCAAAAAACAAACTTTCACCCTAAGGCACAAAGTGTACCTTTATAGGATACCCTAAGGAAACAAGGGGAAACTACTTATACGAACCCTCGAACAAAAAGGTTATAGTGGAAAGATACACCATATTCCTTGAGAGGGATTACATCTCTAAAAGAGATAGTGGTAACGAGATAAAATTTGATGAATTCGAGGCTCAAGGCACATAATAGTTGGTACATGATTAGATTTCACAAAGCCCCGTGGAAGAAGAAACTGTTCCAGAGTCACAAGTACTGCGTAGAAGTACAAGAGAGGTTAGAGAACTGGACCAATATGGTTTTCTAGTTGACGAGGATGGTGACTCATTATTAGTTGATAATAATGATCCTCTAACCTACAAGGAAGCAGTGAGTGAAAAAGAAAATGCCAAGTGGCAGGAAGCCATGAATTCTGAAGTGGATTCCATATACCAAAACCAAGTCCGTATTTTGGTAGATCCTCTAGTGGATGTAAATCTCGTTGGTTGCAAATGGATATTCAAGAAGAAACTGAACATGGAAGGACAAGTCGGTACCAATAAGGTGTGACTGGTTGCAAAAGGATTTTAACAGCGTCAAGGTATTAACTATGATGAAACCTTTTCAGCAGACGCAATGCTGAAATCCATGAGATTTCTACTTTCCATTATGGCTTACCATGGCTATGAGATTTGGAAAATGGATGTCAAAACATCCTTCCTTAACAGGAACCTTTAAGAAGATGTTTACATGGCACAACCTGAAGGGTTTGTGACTCTAAAGTATGCCAATAAGATATACAAGTTGAAAAAATCCATTTATGGATTAAAGAAAGCATTCAAGTCATGGAACATTTGTTTTGATGAATCCATAACGGAATTTGGTTTTATAAAGAACGAATGTGATCCTTGTGTCTACAAATGGTTTAGTGGGAGTGCAATCATTTTCTTAATAGTATATATTGATGGAATATTACTTATTAGAAATAAAATACCAGTCTTACAGTTTGTTAATGCATGGTTGAATAAATGCTTTTTAGTGAAAGACTTAGGCAAGGGAATATATATTATTGGGATCAAGATCTGTCGTGATAGATCCAAGTGGTTGCTCGAACTAAGTCAAAGTACATACATTGACAAGATACTGAAGAGATTCAGTATGAAACAATCTAAGAGGGGATTGTTTCCAGCGTCACATGACATTCATCTTTCCAAGAAAATGTGTCCTCGAACCCATGAGGAAAGAAATAGAATGGAAAGAATTTCATCCTCATCAGGGATTGGGTCAGTCATTTATGATATGTTATGTACTAGGCTAGGTGTCGCCTATGCATTAATTGTGGTAGGAAGATATCAAACTGATCTAGGTGACTACCATTGGATGAAAATAAAGATTATCCTTAAGTATCTGAGGCATACTAAGGATATGTTCTTGGTTTATGGAGGAGATGAGGAACTAGTCATCATAGAATATGCATATGCTAGTTTCCAAACTGATCAAGATGACATGAAGTCACAAATGAGATGCATCTTCACTTTGAATGGAGGTGTTGTGAGCTGAAAGAGCTCAAATCAGGCTGTGGTCATGATTCTACAGCAGAGTCTGAGTATATTGAGGCTTTTGAGGAAGCTGAATAAGCAGTTTGGATGTGAAATTTCATCCAATATCTTGATGTGGTACCTAGCAATAAAGATCTCATCACACTCTATTGTGATAATATTGCAGCGGTGGCTCTCGCAAAAGAGCCAAGGTCACATCAGCGGACGAAGCACATACTTCAGAAGTATCATATCTTGAGGGATTTTTCTCAAAGAGGTAAGGTTGCAGTGAACATTTTTTCACAGAAGACAACATGGCAGACCCCTTGACTAAAGCCTTGACTCAACAGAAACATGATTATCATGTGAGGTCTAATAGACTAAAAGTCGTAGGCAGTTGGCTCTAGTACAAGTGTGAGTTTGTTAGAGTTGGTGTCCTAGAACCAATTGTTTGTACTTTGATTACATGAATATTTGATGTATTAAATATCAAATTAAACATCTTATTACATATTGTCCATTGTTCTACATGACTTTAATGTAATAATATCCTAGAGTATTTTTCGCATTGATAAGGTCACAATAGTTCCCTGTTGTGATGAGAACCTTGAAGTCTTATACCAATATTCTCAATATAGTTATGTGGATGGATAATATATTATACTGGGACACATAGTATATAGACTGTTAGGTGCAAGTACTTGTAAGCAGATGAGACTTCTTTTCATGAAGTCTGCACTTAGTAATCTCCAAGACGGGAGATTGTGAGAACAAACCTGCCAGTATGAATTCTGCATGTTTTGGTGTCATCGGATATTCCAATCTATGAGCGTGTGTAATGGACCTTAGACTTTAAGATTTTCATTAATGTATGACATGACTCACACACTTATATTTGCTGACGAAAACCGCCACGTCATATGTTGGCTGGAAGTAGGGCACGTTGGGTGCGTCACGAATGAAATGTTATTAATGGATAAGTCAAGGAAGGATTTATCCCTTCCATATTTATGGAAGTTGATATCTCGACCCTTTGATTGAAATAGAACCATCGTCCTAAATTCTATGGTCATCGTGTAACGAAGAGTTTATTTCAAATAGTCAAAGAATGATGTATCGAGCATATAGGTTGATGACACCGTCATGCAACCTACTTCATTAGATATTGTGATAAAGGTATTATATTACACATTGAGCGTCCGTATGTGGTTGTCGTCGTTGCGACTTTAAGTTCTTTCTCTTGGGTGCCTTGACCCGTTGCTAGATAGTAATCTTGGACGTTAGGCAAACCCGCCTAATGTCAATGAGAAAGAATCCCATAGGGTCACACAATTAGTATTTCTATTGGTCTCGATTAAATTCTATTTGAATTTAATTAATGGAATAAATATTATTCTCAAGACTGGGGAATAATTTTATTCAAGTTATATTGATCACATAAATTAAAGAAATATTTATTCACGGTATTGTGAATAAAATATATTTATTTATTTTATTGAATATTTAATAAATATTTATTTACTAGTTTGTGAATGAAATATTTATTTAATAGAATAAAATATTTATTTGGGTGTTCAATAAATGAAAGAGAAGTTCAAACAGATAAAGACTGTTTTCGGTGATAAAATAATTATTTACGAACCAGTAAATATTATTTATCCATTTTGCGCAAGTTTCCGCACCATAAAATATTATTATTATTATTATTATTATGTGACATGAGATTTGATTAATGGTTATAATTATATTTAATGGATTTTATGCAATTAAATTTTGTAACCGAAATCCAAACTCTATAAAATAGACGACTATGTCTATTGTGTATAGCATTCGAAACCAATTCCAAGTTTGGGAGTAGAGAATTGTTTCATAATGAATTATCCCTCGACTCCTCTTTTCTCCCTCTCAAGAACGAGAAAACCCAAGAGAGAATTTTATCAAGACCGAAGAATAATCGATCTAGAACGAACAACGCAAGACATTTGATTCGCCACGCTAACACCTAGAGAGCGAGTGACATTGCTTGAAGACCATTGAAGCATGTGTAGATCACCGCTAGAGGGATTCTACCATTGGATCCTCACAAGCACAACAAAATGTAGTCTGAAATGGCCGTTTCAGATGATCAACAATCATCAATGAAGAAATTTCCTAAGCCCAAATATTTATTTCTTCATATATTAAAAAAATTAATTATAAAATTGACATGAAAGATCCTCGCTCTTGGTTTCGGGCAACGATTATTAAAAAATAATTTTAATATATCACCCTCCACTACAACGCTTCCGTTACGCCCAAACCCAACAGAAGTTGCATGCAAAATGGCCAAAGCCATGTCGTGGTTGAACAAGTCGTGGCTGGAAGGTGGAATGGCATGCCAAAACAGGCTACCATTAGTGACCAAGCACGTGGTGTTGGGAATTCTATGATGCAAAATGGCTAAAGTTTCTTCACCAGGGCATGGTGCAATTCATATCAACGACCGGGTTGCATTTAACGTTGGTCAAACCTCTTTAATTGAAGTCTTCAACAACTTCATTACTCCCTAGTGAATTTCATAAGTTTTTCAAAGGATTTTAAAGACTATTAATAGAAACCTTGGGTGTCTTGGAAATCATCTCAACAATCAAACCTTCTCAATCATTCTGCAACGCCAACGTGATATGATCATCATTTCACTCTAAAAGTGTCCTTTTCTAAATCATCTCTTCTCTATTTAGAGTGTGTGGTCATTGTATTATCTTCTCATTCTCATCTTATTTCTCAGTCACTCCTAGTTGTTCTTTATATTCTTTGAGAGAATCGATACTGTACTAAAACGTGATTTATCCATAACAATCCTCCATTTTCCCACTTTATTCTATTGGTGTTCACTACCTTTAAAGTGATACATTCAGGTTTTCTTACCACAATTGTTAAAAGGCAAGAGACTATTCTCTTTGATGGTTCTAGCTATACCTATTAAAAATATCGTGTTGATTGCAATTATTCATTTTTTTATTAATTTTGATATTCCACCTTTCAACGGGTGAGGTGGAACCCTTACAAGGCTCGTAGGCGTAAGTATTACATGGCCCATAGGCCTTAGAGGAATTCATTGCCCGTAGGCTTCAAACATTACATACAACCCAGACTAACTACTTGGAACTGCTCCTCCCCAGCATCTTCATCGTGAAATCAGCTCTCCACCTTCGCATGGTTGTTTGGCTAGACATTCTCGTGCATGCACATGTTTGTCCCGATGGCAGGTGTCATACCCTCTCATTCTTGCAATCCGTTTAACTTCTGCTGCGGTGAAAGCTCCTTGCTCATCCTCCTTGTAGAGCTTGTTCCTTGTAGGTTGTCTGGTTTGATGATATAACCTAAAAAGAAAGGGAGTTTTGGTATTTTGGATACCGTTAAATCCAAAGGACTAATACATTAAATCTTCAAACAATTAAAGTGGTAGAGGTAGGGGCTCTTCTTGAGCTAGTGTCGAACTTTTTTATCAAATTGTGTGCCTTATTTACTTTTTTGAATTTTCATATATTTATCGCTTTCATTTATTATAATTAATCAATGGTTTAATCCATCAATGCACTTAATTGATTATTTTTCGTATCACTCTTTTTTTATTCTTTCGCTTTTAATAAAAAATGGGTACAACTGTGAAAACAGCACACGATGCAAAAAAGAAAATACAAATAAAATGTTGGTACAAGGACTTGACCCCCATGACCACACCCCAAACCCCACCCTTCCGCTTTTATAATATATTATTATTATATCATTTTGCTTACAAATTTGATTCTTTTGTTTATCTCTTCAAGTGGTTTTAATTTTCTTCAATCTTTCTAAAATAATGTTTTAATCTTTAAGACTTGATTATTTCCTTTGATTTTTTAAAAAATAATGCTTTTTAAAATGCAACCTGAAATTAACAATTATTCACAATTTCAAAAATAAAATATATTTTTCAAAATTATATTTTTTAAATTTTCAAGAAAACCCACTTTTATGGGTTGAATGAGAACTCTTACAATCAAACAACATCAAATAAAACTTAGGTGACGATGGGACCACCAATCCATTCAAATAAACTTTAAAGTTTTTGAACCATACACCCTTCGAAGACTCCAATCAATATAGAATTTGTTGCACTCCAACTCTTTTTGAATGATATCCTCAACAACTGATTCCATCTTGTCCCATATTCGGATATACTCCTCCATATTTATCTTCACTTCATTAAAACTATGGAGTAATATCCGATCTTGGAACCCAATCAAAGATGACTATTCTTTATTGATGCTAACTTTGAGGATTCTTTCATTCATATTGTCATTGTTCACTCTTGAAGCTTTAACATCAAAGGGTGCTTCCACCTTCTCCTCCTCTGATTACAAAAGTATGTCCATATCAGGTGTGAGTTCAGCTCCTTCCTTAGTGGGAGCTAGTTTAGATTATTCTTCATTCATCCTTCCTACACCCTCTCCATTTTCTGGTAGAGGTTGTATAGCATCCCACCTTTTTATCACATAAACTTTCATTACATTTTACAAAACTGAGGATCTTTAAGGTTTAGTGTCTTGGAAACCAAGAACTTAAAACATGAAAACATAAAAGATTCTTCTTAAACACTTGAAAGGCATCTCCTCATGTTCACCCTAGGTTCATTACTGCATCTCATAACCTGGGGATATACATCAAAAGAAAGGGTGAGCAGAAGGCCCGGTAAGGGAAACAAGAGAAACATTTTACATGTGAACTTGAGATACTTCAATAAGGTCATGAAAAGAACATTAAGGCATGAGAAAGAAATCATGAGGCATATCATAATAAAAATAACATTTTTCATAACTTGAAGATGTGGCTGCAACATTTAATATTGACAATCATTTCGTTTCACCAAGGTCCATCCCCAAGGTGTCATTAAAAATTACCAAGGTTATTCACCAAGGTATCAGTCTAAAAAGTCATCTCTAGAGATTAAGTCTTTACCCAATGCATTAGAGCACTATCTGGGCGCACCCTTGACATGTCTTTATTATCATGTGAGCCACAAATATCATCATCAATCATTTCATAAACAACCCATATAGCATAAAATAAATGAGCTTCATTTCATAATCATAACATTTTAAAAACTGCTTTAAAGACATGATCTTTATGTCACTTTAAACCCACGGAAAAGGGAAAACAAGTTTCATGTATGTAAATCCCAGAATTTAAAATAGAACATTTTGATATACATGTGAATACCCATGTAGAAATAAGAGCTTTGAGTATTCACTTAATAACATAAAATATCTTTAGAAAAAAAGAGACATTTTGAGACGAAAATTCTGCAGCATAACAGCTACGTTACAGGGTTTTAGAAAACGTTGAAAAGAGAGGGGACATGGGTCAAACATTCATAAATGACCCATAAAACAGTATAGGGACAGAATATAAGGGATTTAAGAACATGGTAATGAAATTTGAAAATATACTATATGAAATGAAGAACATGAAAGGAAGACAAAAATAAGATTTCTCTTATGAAAATTCGGTAGCCTAACAGCGTTACATAAACTTCAACCAAAAATGAATTGATGAGATCAAATAGGGTCTCTAATCATATGAATATAAAAGATCAGTATGATAGATATAGAGATCATACCCCAATATAATAAAAAGGAACTTTCAAGACTTGACATGGAATTAGAACTTTGAAAAGGGAGAAAGGTGCAAGGACCACTTAAAAATTCAGTAGCCTAACGACGCCACTTAAACTTCAAAATACTGAATTGAAGAGATCAAATGGGGTCTCTCATCATATGGTCATAAAATATCAGTATGATAGATATAGAGATCATACCCCAACACAACAAAAAGGAACTTGAAAGAATTGACATGAAAGTAGAACTTCAAAACGAGAAGGGTGAAGAACCACTTAAAAATTCGGCAGCCTAACGACGCCACTTAAAATTTCAAAATACTGAATTGAAGAGATCAAATGGGGTCTCTCATCATATGATCATAAAAGATCAGTATGATAGATATAGAGATCATACCCCAACATAACAAAAAGAAACTTGAAAGAATTGACATGAAAGTAGAACTTCAAAACGAGAAGGGTGAAGAACCACTTAAAAATTCGGCAGCCTAACGGCGCCACTTAAAACTTCAAAATACTGAATTGAAGAGATCAAATGGGGTCTCTCATCATATGATCATAAAAGATCACTATGATAAATTTAGAGATCATACCCCAAAAAAATAAAAAGGAACTTGAAATACTTTACATGAAAATAGATTTTGAAAAATGAGAAGGGAGAAAGAATCTGTTACAAAAATTTCGGCAGCCTAACGGCGCCACTTAAAACTTCATAAAACGAAATAATGAGAGTAAGAGGGGATCTCTCATTATGTGAACATGAAAAGGGCAGTAAGATGAGTATAAAAGAACACCCTTTAACATAAGAACATGGAGCATAAAAGAAATTACATAAAAGAGATTTCTTGAAAAGAAAGAGAGAGATCAGATCCCTTACCTTAGAACGTAACTCTTAAAACTCAAAGGTTGGGACATTGAGGGCTTGGGGGCACCTTGGGAGGACTCCTTGGGATGTAATGAGACCAGAACTTCGTTGGGGGAGTGTGGAGAGTCGAATGGATGAGAGGATGACTTGATATTTATAGGGAAAGTGAGGGGACAAGACATTAATGGCCAAGGGACACCTCATTAGTGGTTTTGACAAAACCATGAGCTTGACCATGGTATTTGCCCATGGTATTGGCCACTTGGGACACCTCATACCTTATCTTACTATTCATAAGTCGACCATATTGATTACATACTTAATACATCATTTAATGATGTCATTAAACACTCGTAACTTAAAAACTGTATTTTCACTATTAATCGAAAATTCAACTTTCTCAGAATAATCCCAAAATTTCACCTTAACCAAATATCAATGATCTGATTTCAAAAATGAACTCCATTTTATAAAAATAATTTTCTAAATATTTTTAATTTATTTTTTAAATAAATACACAATTCACCGAAAATTCATTTTTTCAGAAAAAACCCCAAAAATTACCATAACATAATATCGGTGCTCTGAGTTCAAAAATGAAATCCATTTTATAAAAATAATTTTTTAAATATTTTTAATTTAATTTTTAATTAAAAAACACTATTCACTTGAAAAAACTAATACTTGAATAATAATTTATGAAATCGTTATTTAACCATTTTATTGAATCACATTACTTAATCAAGGTGCCTAGATTATATTAATACTTTCTTTAAGTGAGATTACTAATCCATTTGGACACATTACTAATCCTAATCATAAAATCACTATTCATAATTTACTATTCATCAAAAATTAAGTTGATCTTATTAGACTCTAAATTTCGTACTGAGCATAATTGTAGAAGACTATTTTTTGAATATCATTACACATTTTTAATTATTTAAGGTTTACATAAACATTTTTAAAATATCATTTTTCTAAAATTCATCAAAAATATGCATACTATATTTATCCGGTCATTTGAAAATTCATAAACTTCATCATAAGAAGAAATCCCAATTTTTATTTAAAACAAAGGATTACACAAGGCAGTTACGGTCTCCTTACATAGCCCCTTATCACACCATCATAGGACCTAAGTGTAAGGTGTGCTAAGGTGAGAGAATCTGAGGGAGGCTCGACTAACATCGCACGAGTAATAATTTCTATCAGCTTGAACTTCTCGCAAAGGCGATTCTGTTCTAGCTTCACACGATGAAGTTCGGCTTGGGTTTGGTCCAGAGTAAAGACCAGTGGTGCTACCTCCTTCCCAAGTTCTGTTAGATGAGCTTCGATCGGTCCAAGACTACTGGGTGAGGTCATCGAATCTTCTTTCTATAATAATTAACCAAGATTACTTGTATTCAGAGACAATAATCAAAACGTTTAGTTTCCAGGGGTCATATTGACCAATGGTCATATAACAGTCAAAACCCAATGGTCTCATTTTTATTATACTCATGTTATCAAATGAAACATTTTTGTTGAGTATAAAAAACAAAATAAAATAACACATAAAATTAGGAAACAAGATTTATTCAAAATTTTGGGTCGTTACAATCTTCCCCCCTTAAGAAATTGCGTCCTCGCAATTTTTAAAATTGGGTTTTGAAATTTCATTGAAATTCCCACATCGGAAAAGGAGTCAGTAAAACTATTACTTTAAAAGAAAAAAAAGGTAAGTACAAAGGTCACCCAAGTTAGCCCACACTAGGATTCCATGTACGAAAACATGGACATGGAGGAGAAAACAAAGGGTCAAGTTCTGAGGGAGAGTGATAGAAAACATGATTAGGAGAAAGTTAACCATAAGAAAATCTCAAACTTATGATGTGTGTAAACGGTATTTGATTACCCAGTAGGAAACGTAAACCAACAACATTTTTGTTTTACGTTCCTTTTCATAATTTTGAGGAATTCATTTACAACATAAAACAAAAACATAAGAAAATATACCTATATTCATGTAGAGTTTCATCCTTTAATAAGTTTCTACCCAAAACTAATCTTTTCTCCAAACTATGAGCATTTAAAACTACTTGGTCTCATCAAAACACAAGAATCATCTTCTAGAGAATCACATAATCCACAAAAGATTAACTATCTATTTCTTCTATCTTTAAACATTATCCCAAAAACAGAAAGGGTAAGGTAAAACAACTCTTCAAAAAGAAATAATCCCATAGGAATGGAAACTACTTTTAAATCTTCAAAGTTCCATGGTACTACCCAAAGTTCATCATAGTCCATTCCATAAATAACGGTCCTTAAAATTCCTCAAAATAAACCAAACTAAGATTGAAACCCAAATATAAGAAGGATTTGATAACATAGTCTTCCAAAATAAACTTCATTGTTCATCTCCAAACAACATCAACCACTCCTAACATCTTATAACAAAAGTATCTAACCTAAACATATTTTACCCAAGATAGGTTAATCATTCCCATAAGTAACCTAAATTACTATAAGTCCACCTTAAATTCATCGATTCTTCAAAATATAAGTCAACCTTACTCCTCAATGAAAATACCGTAGTAATCTATTTACCTCGATCATATAGGGTCCCCAAAATAGTGAACGTCTTCCAAAATAATAATCATATTTTAATCCCCTAATCATCTCTGTCATATTAATACGACAATCATCGCATTTCCTATCACATTGGTTGTTGGGACATGTTCTTCCATTTCCCACCATTAACTAAGAAGAGAAAGCATAATTAGGGGCTTAAGTACTTAGCCAATAATCATGAAAAGGAACTGAAAGCATATAAGGATAACTTGTAGAAGAAAAGTATACCCTAACTTGTGATCCCCTAGGTTCCCATCTAGGTTATCCATGATCATATATTCTTATGTGAATCTCTATTTTATTTTATCTTTGTTCCTTTAACAATGGTTCGTACTAAGCTTATTAATTTTCCAAAGCATATCCCCCGGGAGTGTCGTAACCAAGAGTGCAGCAAGGCCCGTTGTTGTGTACCAGTTCCCGTTCGAGTCTAGCTCAAAGCGGTGTTTTCGGGTTTTACACCTATGTACATCTGTGCCAGAGCCACCTCTACCTGCTCGTATCCAGACATGGATGTATTTGCTTGACAACCCCTTACTCAATACTCACCAAAATACCAGGAAGATTTCCTATATTTAAACTTTTCTATAGGGTTCTTCCTAGAGTTTTCATATCCTAATTTCCACAAATAACTAAACCATCCTTTGATACCAACTATAGCATCCCGCCTTTTTATCACATAAACTTTCATTACATTTTACAAAACCGAGGATCTTTAAGGTTTAGTGTCTTGGAAACCAGGAACTTAAAACATGAAAACATAAAAGATTCTTCTTAAACACTTGAAAGGCTTCTCCTCATGTTCATCCTAGGTTCATTACTGCATCTCATAACCTGGGGACATACATCAAAAGAAAGGGTGAGCAGAAGGCCCAGTAAGGGAAACAAGAGAAACATTTTACATGTGAACTTGAGATACTTCAATAAGGTCATGAAAAGAACATTAAGACATGAGAAAGAAATCATGAGGCATATCATAATAAAAATAACATTTTTCATAACTTGAAGATGTGGCTGCAACATTTAATATTGACAATCATTTCGTTTCACCAAGGTTCATCCCCAAGGTGTCATTAAAAATTACCAAGGTTATTCACCAAGGTATCAGTCTAAAAAGTCATCTCTAGAGATTAAGTCTTTACCCAATGCATTGGAGCGCTATCTGGGCGCACCCTTGACATGTCTTTATTATCATGTGAGCCACATATATCATCATCAATCATTTCATAAACAACCTATATAGCATAAAAGAAATGAGCTTCATTTCATAATCATAACATTTTAAAAACTGCTTTAAAGACATGATCTTTATGTCACTTTAAACCCACGGAAAAGGGAAAACGGATTTCATGTATGTAAATCCCAGAATTTAAAATAGAACATTTTGATATACATGTGAATACCCCTGTAAAAATAAGAGCTTTGAGTATTCACTTAATAACATAAAATATCTTTAGAGAAAAAGAGAGAGACATTTTGAGACGAAAATTCTACAGCATAACAACTATGTTACAGAGTTTTAGAAAACATTGAAAAGAGAGAGGACATGGGTCAAACATTCATAAATGACCCATAAAACAGTATAGGGACAGAATATAAGGGATTTAAGAACATGGTAATGAAATTTGAAAATATACCATATGAAATGAAGAACATGAAAGGAAGACAAAAATAAGATTTCTCTTATGAAAATTCGGTAGCCTAACAACGTTACATAAACTTCAACCAAAAATGAATTGATGAGACCAAATAGGGTCTCTAATCATATGAACATAAAAGATCAGTATGATAGATATAGAGATCATACCCCAACATAATAAAAAGGAACTTGCAATACTTGACATGGAATTAGAACTTTGAAAAGGGAGAAAGGTGCAAGGACCACTTAAAAATTCAGTAGCCTAACGACGCCACTTAAACTTCAAAATACTGAATTGAAGAGATCAAATAGGGTCTCTCATCATATTCTCATAAAAGATCAGTATGATAGATATAGAGATGATACCCCAACATAACAAAAAGAAACTTGAAATAATTGACATGAAAGTAGAACTTCAAAACGAGAAGGGTGAAGAACCACTTAAAAATTCGGCAGCCTAACGACGCCACTTAAAACTTCAAAATACTGAATTGAAGAGATCAAATGGGGTCTCTCATCATATGATCATAAAAGATCAGTATGATAGATATAGAGATCATACCCCAACATAACAAAAAGAAACTTGAAAGAATTGACATGAAAGTAGAACTTCAAAACGAGAAGGGTGAAGAACCACTTAAAAATTCGGCAGCCTAACGGCGCCACTTAAAACTTCAAAATACCGAATTGAAGAGATCAAATGGGGTCTCTCATCATATGATCATAAAAGATCAGTATGATAAATTTAGAGATCATACCCCAACAAAATAAAAAGGAACTTGAAATACTTTACATGAAAATAGATCTTGAAAAATGAGAAGGGAGAAAGAATCTGTTACAAAAATTTCGGCAGCCTAACGACGCCACTTAAAACTTCATAAAACGAAATAATGAGAGTAAGAGGGGATCTCTCATTATGTGAACATGAAAAGGGCAGTAAGATGAGTATAAAAGAACACCCTTTAACATAAGAACATGGAGCATAAAAGAAATTACATAAAAGAGATTTCTTGAAAAGAAAGAGAGAGATCGGATCCCTTACCTTAGAACGTAACTCTTAAAACTCAAAGGTTGGGACATTGAGGGCTTGGGGGCACCTTGGGAGGACTCCTTGGGAGGTAATGAGACCAGAACTTCGTTGGGAGAGAGTGGAGAGTCGAATGGATGAGAGGATGACTTGGTATTTATAGAGAAAGTGAGGGGACAAGGCATTAATGGCCAAGGGACACCTCATTAGTGGTTTTGGCAAAACCATGGGCTTGCCCATGGTATTTTCCCATGGTATTGGCCACTTGGGACACCTCATACCTTATCTTACTATTCATAAGTCGACCATATTGATTACATACTTAATATATCATTTAATGATGTCATTAAACACTCGTAACTTAAAAACTGTATTTTCACTATTCATCGAAAATTCAACTTTCTCAGAATAATCCTAAAATTTCACCTTAACCAAATATCAATGATCTGATTTCAAAAATGAACTCCATTTTATAAAAATAATTTTCTAAATATTTTTAATTTATTTTTTAAATAAACATACTATTCACCGAAAATTCATTTTTTCAGAAAAAACCCCAAAAATTACCATAACATAATATCGGTGCTCTGAGTTCAAAAATGAAATCCATTTTATAAAAATAATTTTTTAAATATTTTTAATTTAATTTTTAATTAAAAAACACTATTCACTTGAAAAAACTAATACTTGAATAATAATTTATGAAATCGTTATTTAACCATTTTATTGAATCACATTACTTAATCAAGGTGCCTAGATTATATTAATACTTTCTTTAAGTGAGATTACTAATCCATTTGGACACATTACTAATCCTAATCATAATTTACTATTCATCAAAAATTAAGTTGATCTTATTAGACTCTAAATTTCGTACTGAGCATAACTGTAGAAGACTATTTTTTGAATATCATTACACATTTTTAATTATTTAAGGTTTACATAAACATTTTTAAAATATCCTTTTTCTAAAATTCATCAAAAATATGCATACTATATTTATCCGGTCATTTGAAAATTCATAAACTTCATCATAAGAAGAAATCCCAATTTTTATTTAAAACAAAGGATTACACAAGGCAGTTACGGTCTCCTTACATAGCCCCTTATCACACCAGCATAGGACCTAAGTGTAAGGTGTGCTAAGGTGAGAGAATCTGAGGGAGGCTCGGCTAACATCGCACGAGTAGTAATTTCTATCAGTTTGAACTTCTCGCAAAGGCGATTCCGTTCTAGCTTCACACGATGAAGTTCGGTTTGGGTTTGGTCCAGAGCAAAGCCCAGTGATGCTACCTCCTTCCCAAGTTCTGTTAGATGAGCTTCGATCGGTCCAAGACTACTGGGTGAGGCCATCGAATCTTCTTTCTATAATAATTAACCAAGATTACTTGTATTCAGAGACAATAATCAAAACGTTTAGTTTCAGGGGTCATATTGACCAATGGTCATATAACAGTCAAAACCCAATGGTCTCATTTTTATTATACTCATGTTATCAAATGAAACATTTTTGTTGAGTATAAAAAACAAAATAAAATAACACATAAAATTATGAAACAAGATTTATTCAAAATTTTGGGTCGTTACAGGTTGTACAACCACATCAACATATAAAGAGCCGCCCCCCATCCTAGGACATAAAATGCTTATCCAAGGTCTCATTAACTATCAAAGGACCCTTATTCCAAGGGTTTCCCTAGATTTTCTTAACTTTAGGTTTAGTGACTTCAAGACTAGACTTTGTAATTGTGCCTCTTCTATTATCAGGCTATTTTTTATCATCATTCTCCATCACCTCTATTTCCTTGTACAGGATGAGCTTCCATTCACCTTATAGCCACTAGCCTTAGTCGTTGATCTAAAAGTCACTAGTTTAGGGAGCATGGAGTAGTATTTTCAAGACAGAATATTCCCCAAATCAATTTGGGGATTGTTGTCAGTGTCACATGACATTCATCTTTCCAAGAAAATGTGTCCTCAGACCCATGATGAAAGAAATAGAATGGCAAGAATTCCATATGCATCAGTGATTGGGTCAATCATGTATGATATGCTATGTACTGTGCTAGATTTCACCTACACATTAAGTACGATGCGAAGATATCAAGCTGATTTAGGTGACTGCCACTGGATGACAATCAAGACTATCCTTAAGTATCTGAGATGTGCTAAGGATATGTTCTTGGTTTATGGGGGAGATAAGGAACTAGTTATCAGAGGATATGCATATGCTAGCTTCCAAACTAATTAAGATGACATGAAATCAGAAATGAGATACATCTTCACTTTGAATGGAGGTGTTGTGAGCTGGAAGAGATAAAATCAGGTCGTGGTCACAGATTCTACAGTAGAGTCCGAGTATATTGCGGCTTCTGAGGCACCTAAAGAAGCAGTTTGGATGTGCAATTTTTTCCAAGAGCTTGATGTGGTACCTAAAAGTAAAGATCTCATCACAATCTATTGTGATAATATTGCAGTGGTGGCTCTCGCAAAAGAGCTAAGGTCACATCAGCAGACGAATCACATACTTCAGAAGTATCATCTCTTGAGGGATTTTTATCAGAGAGGTAAGGTTGTAGTGAGCAGTATTTCCACGGAAGACAACATGACGAACCCCTTGACTAAAGCCTTGACTCAGCAGAAACATGATTATCATGTGAGCTCTAGCAGACTGAAAGTCGTAGGCAGTTGGCTCTAGTCCAAGTGGAAGTTTGTTAGAGTTGGTGTCCTAGAACCATCTGTTTGTACTTTGATTACATGAATATTTGATGTATTAAATATTAAATTAACCATCTTATTACATATTGTTCATTGTTCTGCATGACTTTAATGTAATAATATCCTAGAGTGTTTGTCGCATTGATAAGGTCATCGTAGTTCTCTGTTGTGATGAGAACCTTGAAGTGTTATGCCAATATTCTTAATATAGTTATGTGGTTGGATAACATATTATGATGTGACACATAGTATATAGACCGTCAGGTGCGAGTACTCGTTAAGTAGATGAGACTTATTCTCATGAAGTTCACACTTCTCCAAGACGGGAGATTATGAGAACAGACCCGCCAGTAGGAATTATGCATGTTTTGGTGTCATCAGATATTCCTATCTGCGAGCATGTATAATGGTACTTAGACTTTAAGATTATCATTAATATATGTCACGACTCACGCACTTAGATTTGCTGACGAAAATCGTCACGCCATATGTTAGTGGGGAGTAAGGTACATTGGGTGCGTCACGAATGTCATGTTATTAATGGATAAGTCAGGAAAGGATTTGTCTCTTCCATCTTTATGGAAGTTGATATCTCGGCCCTTTGATTGAAATAAAACTATTGCCCTAAATTCCATGGTCATAGTGTAACAACGAGTTTATTTCAGATAGTCAAAGAATGATATATCGAGCATATAGGTTGATGACACCGTCATACAACCTGCTTGATGATATATTGTGATAAAGAGATTATATTACACATCGAGCATTCATATGTGGTTTTCATCGTTGCGCCATGAAGTTATTTCTCTGGTGTGTCTTGACCCGTTGTTAGACAGTAATCTTGGACTTTAGGCAAGCCTGCCGAATGTCAACGAGAAAGAATCTTAGATGGTCACACAATAAGTGTTTCTCTTGGTCTCGATTAAATTCTATTTGAATTTAATTAATGGAATAGATATTATTCTCAAGATTGAGGAATAATTTTATTCAAGTTATATTTATTGCATAAATTAAATAAATATTTATTTACCGGATTGTGAATTGAATATATTTATTTATTTTATTGAATATTTAATAAATAAATATTTACTAGTTTGTGAATAAAATATTTATTTAAGAGAATAAAATATTTATTTAGGTGTTCAATAAATTCAAGAGGAGTTCGAATGGACCAAGACCGTGTCCGGTGATAAAATAATTATTTACAAGCCGATAAATATTATTTATCCATTTTGCGCAAGTTGGCGCACCACAAAATAATAATATTATTATTATTATTATTATGTGGCATGAGATTTCATTAATGGTTATAATTATATTTAATGGTTGTTATGCAATTAAATTTTGTAACTGAAATCCAAGCTCTATAAAATGGATAACTATGTATATTGTGTAAAGCATTTGAAACCAATTCAAAGTTTGGGAATAGAGAATTGTTGCACAACAAATTCTCTCTCGACTCCTCATCTCTCCCTCTCAAGAACGAGAAACTCAAGAGAGAATTTCTTCAAGACCGAAGAATGAGCGATTAAGAACGAACAATGCAAGACATTTGATTCGTCGCACTAGCACCCAGAGAACGAGTGACATTGCTCGGAGACCATTGGAGTACGTGTGGATCACCGCTAAAGAAATTCTACCCTTGGATCCTCACAAGTGCAACGAAGACAATCCGGAATGGCTGTTTCGGATGATCAACAATCATTAATGAAAAACGTTCCTAAGCCCAGGTATTTATTTCTTCAGATATTAAATAAATTAATTATAAATTTGACGTGCAAGATCCTCGCTCTTGGTTTCAGACAATGATTATTAAAAGAAATTTTAATATATCACCCTCCACCGCAACGCTTCCGCTGCGTCTGGACCCAACAGAAGCTGCATTCAAAATGGCCTAAGCCACGTCGTGGTTGAACAAGTCGTGGTTGGAAGGTGGAATGGCATGCCAACACGGGCTACCATTAGTGACCAAGCCCGTGATGTTGGGCATTTTGCTATGCAAAATGGCCAAGGTTTCTTCACCAGGGCATGGTGCAATTCATGTCGACGACTGGGTTGCATTTAATGTTGGTCAAACCTCTTTAATTCTAGTCTTCAACAACTTCATTACTCCCTAGTGAATTTCATAAGTTTTTCAAATGATTTTAAAGGCTATTAATAGAAACCTTGGGTGGCTTGGAAATCATCTCAACAATTGAACCTTCTCAATCATTCTGCAACACCAACGTGCTATGATCATCATTTCACTCTAAAAGTGCCCTTTTTTCTAAATCATCTCTTCTCTATTTAGAGTGTGTGTTTATTGTATTATCTTCTCACTCTCATCTTATTTCTCATTCTCTCCTAGTTGTTCTTCATATTCTTTGAGAGAATAAAGACTGTACTAAAACGTGATTTCTCCCTAACAGTCCTCCATTTTTCAACTTTATTCTATTGGTGTTCACTACCTTTAAAGTGAGACATTCAGGTTTTCTTGCCACAATCGTTAAAAGGCAAGGGATTATTCTCTTTGAGGTTTCTAGCTATACCACTTAAAAATCTAGTGTCAATTGAAATTATAGTTTCTTGATATAACCTAAACAGAAAGGGAGTTTTGGTATCTTGGACACCTTTAAAGTCAAAGGACTAATACGTTAAATCTTCAAACAATTGAAGTGGTAAAGGTAGGGGCTCTTCTTGAGCAAGTGCCGAACTTTCTTACCAAATTGTGCGCCTTATTTGCTCTCTGTATTTTCATGTATTTATCGCTCTCATTCATTCTAATTAATCAATGGTTTAATCCACCAATGCACTTAATTGATTATTTTTCGTATCACTCTTTCTTTTATTCTTTTGCTTTTATAAAAAAAATGGGTACAATTGTGAAAACAACATACGATGTAAAAAAGAAAATACAAACCGCTGGTTCGGAAACTTGACCCCCATGACCACGCCCCAAACCCAACCCTTCTGCTTTTATAATATATTATTATTATATCAGTGTGCTTACAAATTTGATACTTTTGTTTATCTCTTCAAAAGGTTTTAATTTTCTTCAATCTTTCTAAAATAAAGTATTAATCTTTAAGACTTGATTATTTCCTTTTATTTTTTTTAAAAACAATGCTTTTTAAAATGTAACCCCAAATCCACAGTTATTCACAATTTCAAAATAAAATATATTTTTCAAAATTATATTTATTAATTTTCAAGAAAACCCACTTTTATGGGCTGAATGAGAACTTGAACAATCAAACAACATCATCAAATAAAACTTATGTGATGATCGGACCACAAATCCATTCAAATAAACTTTAAAGTGTTTGAACCATACACCCTTCGAAGACTCCAATCAATATAGAATTTGTTCCACTCCAACTCTTTTTGAATGAGATCCTCAACAGCTAATTCAATCTTGTCCCAAATTCGGATATACTCTATATTTATCTTCACTTCATTAAAATTATGGAGTAATATCTGATCTTGACTTCCAATCAAAGATGACTATTCTTTATTGATGATAGCTTTGAGGAGTCTTTCATACATATTGTCATTGTTCACTCTTGAAGCTTTAACATCAAAGGGTGTTTCCACCTTCTCCTCCTCTGGTTACAAAAGTATGTCCATATCAGGTGTGCATTCAGCTCCTTCCTTAGTGGGAGTTAGTTTATATTCTTCTTCATTCATCCTTCCTACACCCTCTCCATTTTCTGGCAGAGGTTGTACAACCACATCCCCATATGAAGAGATTCCCAAACAATCCTCCTTCATTCCAATCACCCCCCCTCCCAGTATTAGGACATAAAATGCTTATCCAAGGTCTCACCAATTATCAGGCTATTTTCGATCATCATTCTCCATAACCTCTATTTCCCTATGTCGGATGAGCTTCTGTGCACCTTAGAGCCGCTAGACTTAGTCGTTGATCTAGAAGTCATTGGTTTAGGGAGCATGGAGTAGTCTTATCAAAGGACCCTTGTTCTGAGGGTTTTCTTGGCTTCTCTCAACTTTAGGTTTAGTGACTTCAAGACCAGACTTTGTAATTGTGCCTCATCCATTATCAGGCTATTTTCGATCATCATTCTCCATAACCTCTATTTCCCTATGTCGGATGAGCTTCTGTGCACCTTAGAGCCGCTAGACTTAGTCGTTGATCTAGAAGTCATTGGTTTAGGGAGCATGGAGTAGTCTTTTCAAGACAAAATATTCCCCAAATCAATTTCATTCTTCTTCCCGTTATTGATACATAAATGAAAGTAACCTTCTGCCTGTCAATCTGCCACAAATTTTAAAGGTTACTAGGTCATAACGGTTCCTTCACTTTCTTCAGAGGATACCATAGGACCCGCTTTAAGGCCCTCCACCAGAGGATCAATATCAGTGTTCTTGACCCTCGTTTGCTTTCTTTTCCACTTTGGTACTGCAACTTGCCATACCTCAGTTTCATTGTTTCCCACTGCATCTTCACCTAATCACTCATGTCAGTTCTATAGCTTGACACCAACTAAACACTCCTACGGAACATCAACACAATCCCCAGGCCTCGAGATCTTCTGGGGGGATCCCTGCATCGATGCCAAAATAAGTTGCTCATTCCCTGCCTTACCAAGAGTTCTTTCGAAGCTGATACAATCTATGTATCTTTCCTCTATCACCTCCTATAGTGTCTTAGAGGGCACATGGTCATCCCAACAATCTCGTGTGTACCAGCCAATGAAGATGCCCCTAGCTACACAGAAGATGCAGCCTCACCAACCTGAGGGATCTCTCTCAGAGCTGGAATACTGGGGGGCATCGTAAGACCAGTAGGCAGATTGTCCCCGACTCCATCATTCCCATGAAAGCGCCAGTGCTGAATACAACCTTCCTCGCATGACCACAATGACACTTCTACAACAGATGACCCAGGAGAAAGCAAATCGCACCAAGACTCAGAGACCACAGCCTGTAAACACTGATATTCATCTTCTATATCGATCAAAATAGAATCTACCAGTGGTTTTAACACATCAACTTCAACACAAATCTACAGAGCGATGGGATGGCACAGAGCCTTGGTCCGGCTCTCAGAACTCAAAAATCTCCCAATCAAATTACCCAACATTCGGAGAATAGATGGGATCTGGAAAGGTAGTGAAAAACCTAGAAATCTAACCCAGATGTCGGCAGTCGAGACACCCGATACATGTGAAAATCATAGATCCATCTAAAGAGGAAGAATCAGATACCTTTGACAAGACGGGGCTAAAGACCAGGAGGCGTCAAAATCTTCTTCAATTGCAAAATGAATCAGAATGTGACGTGTGGGTGCAGTAGACCAACGGTTGAATGCTCCTTCAACGAAGCCAAATCGGGCCACCAAGGAGAAGTGATGGAGGGCTGAGGCTTCAGTAAACTCCAGAGAGAGTGATGATGATGGAATCCCATTGCGGAGAAAAGGCACCTTCGAACAAATATAGATAAAAGGAAAATTCGGCTGGGAACCCTAGAGAGGAAAATACTCCATGAATTGGACTGAAAATCCGTGACCAATTAGGTCACCACCTGGATAAACCATTCAAAATCAGCTGTATAGTCCTTCAATGTCTTTTAAGTTGCTTTAGAAGATCCTAAAATCAATTGAGACATGAAAACATTGATGATAAATTAAAAAAAATAGTAGATCTCAAAATCAAAACCATTCAAAATAATTAAGGAGGCAATGACAATCAAGGATCAAAGCAGACTCATAATTCCCGTTAAAGGCCTCCCACATTTTAGATTAAGGTGGAATCTAATTTTATTTCAAAATTCTAAATCTTTTTGGTCTTTCAATGTCATTTTCTCATGTTTTTTGTCCCAAACTACCAACAATTTTAATTTACCGTGGATAAAAGTTTATTCACATCCTTCATTAAATTTCTGAATCTAACTCAATCAAAACCCCTACATTGAATGTTTATTATACATGTTTCAATAAATTCCGAACATATTATTTCAAACATCTAATTACATGTGAAAACCCATTAAAACTATGTAACACATGAAATAATTTCTTAGAATCTTTTATTCTAAATGAAAGAACTCAGTACTAACATTCACTTAAGTACATTCACATAAAGAAAATCAAATTCATTAAAATCATTTCAATAAAAATATATTTCTTAAACATGTTCAGTTTAAAGTAGAATTTTTATATTACTCTTTCAAGTCAATGCTACTTTCAAAACACAATCATTTCATTCGTTTTTTACCCCCAATCTTGACCAAACTAAATCATCCCGTTGTTAATTTTCAAAAAAGAGATACGATGTTCCCCTTCATATATATATATAAATAAAAACAAGCTTTATAATATGGAATGATAAACTCGTATCTTTTAAAACCATATACAATGAAAAGATATTAATTTCATTCAAAACACAACTCTTCTCATGGGTCATATTCAGTCCTTCATGAATCAATTTTTTATCCTACAAACAATCATTTGAAAATATCCATAGAACCCAAATACTCATAAAATATTTTTTTAACACTTTTAATCAACACTAAAAGTATCATTCATTTTAAAATATTTATTTCAATCCATCAATTAAATCCTTATCTTATTTTGAAACACTTTCTAACATTTATTCACACAAACTCGTCACATTTGAAATCTTTATTTTCAAAAACACCTATATAGAAACTCAATTTTAAAAAGTTATCAATATAAACAAACAAGCATGATACATTAAAAAGTGTAGTCCCAAAAATATATATTAAAACATCACTATTTAATTTTATCTAAAATACATTTCACTAAAAGTGGAAACATCAAAAGAAATCCCACGTTAATAAAAGAAAATATTTTTTTTTAATTTCAAACCCCACACAAAAACTAACACTCAATAACTAAATCCCATTTATAGAAAATAAAAAGGGTTTCAAAATCAAATATATTTTTTAGCCAAATTTTATTCCAACATCACTTACTAAAATAAATCCCCATTAAAATAAATTTTATTCAAAACCTTATGAAAATAACGAAATATCCCACCTCTTTTGAAAAGACAAAAATATTTTATATTAAAATACTTGACACAGATAATGAAAATTTTAAGAAATTAACCTCTTTATAAACATCTAACAATCTTTATAAAACCTCATCATCATGAAAAGCCCGAGCAATCAATCACATCAAAAAATGATTCATATATGGTACAAAATATGTAATTAATAAAACACTCATATGGATTCTACATGGCCAAGACGCTTAACCTTAAAAGAAAAGAAAATTAATCAACCAACAGCTAGAGTTAATCGATAACACACTTCACTGAAAATTCCCTGGTATCTTGATTATCTCTATAAAGATTGTGAAAAATCCTTTTTATAAGCACCTATTGAGTTTCAACCATCCTATATCCATGCATACTACTAACTTGAATTCCCAACACTTTATTTGATACCATTTTGCAACAACTCAACCCGACTACCTGAATTGGTACCTGAGCCAAAGCACTATATGAGCTCCAATACATTCCCCCAAATCACCAGAGGCTACCAATTAGTGAAGAGGGAAAAGATACACCATAGAAGGACAATTTTCTATCTATATAGACCCAAACTCCTCTTATCAGTATTTATAAAAAATATGGCATGAGGTATCCATATATTTTATAAAACAAAACCTATTAAACAATAAATAAATAAATAAATAAATAAATAAATAAATCCATTAGTTTTTCTTTTTGGTAATACAATAAGACCCCCCCAATTTCTCTTATAAGTACTTATATTTGAAATTAAATTTAAATAGTCCCATATTATACATGCAATATATACAATATTTTTATATAAATACAAAAAAATAATCAATGAACAATTCCATAAAAAAATATACAATATGCCATGATATAAAATATTAAACAAAATAAAAAAATTGTAAAAAAGAGCTAGCCTATTTGGGAAAAAATGACCTTGGAGGTGGAACCTCAATCATGACCCAACAATTAAGATTCTATCAAAAGTGATTATCATTGCAAAAGCTTGTAACTCATCATGGAAATAGAATTTATTGTGCACTAAAGCACACATATATGGGGTGAGTATAACATGCCCATTAGGATTATATCAAACTCAAGGTAGAACTATTGTTCTTTCCAAAATGACATCTATCAAAGTCATTTATCACACCCATTTTAAAAACAAAAACTATCCTAAGGGTCCCATTAAAATTAATTCAGGTTAAAAAAAAGAAAAAAACAACAAAACAAATCTATTTAATTATTATCAACAAAATATTATTAAACTCATAATTCATTCCCATTCAAAAAATGTAATCCAAACACCAGTTCTGAAAAATTAATCATGAAGAAAAACAACACTATAAAATAAAAATTCATTTTTAAATAAGGAGACACAAAAATAATAAAAAACTATATACAATAATTGGAATGATTTAAAAAAATTAATTCAAAAGCTCATACAAAATCAAAAATGGATTAACAACAAATGAGAAAGTATTGAATCCACCTACCTTGCATTATATCCATAAATAAAACTATAGCATCCTTGACCATAATAATTTTGTCATGAAACTCACTTCAGTAGAAGCCACAAATTTCCATTACCATAATTTTTAAGAAAATTATCCAAACAACCCAAATGGGGAAACATTCACCATAAAGTAAAATAATGTTGATAACCCTTTCATCCAATTATACATAGCTTTTCTCATCCTTTTTTAATATCCTGAAGAAAAAATCATCTCATTTATGTGTATTTCCCCATGCCATAGTGAAATCCACACTCCAATTCCTTAAATCCAAGTCCCCAACATTTGAAAATATAGAGGATGAATAAGAAGAAGAAATGAGAAGAGATAAAGACATTGACTTTGATATAGAGAATTAAATCATCAATAATCGACCCCCTATGGCCCAAAAGGGATAAGGATACAAGGGAGAGCTTGGGGGGGGGGGTTATGAAAGGGAAGGAATGAAGAATAAATTGATGAAGAAAGAAAAAAATATGAAATAAAAAAGTGTCTAAATGATATCTTGTTTTTTAGCATGGTTTAAAAACCATGTAACTAAACAACATGAGCTCAATACCCATTTCTAGAATATTAGAACCATTTAATGGCACAATTTTCAAATTACATAACTAAAAATTAACTTATAATTTCATATTTATGAGAGATCTGTGTGATTTTTGGAACTAAATAATTATATCAATGCCCCAAACCTTCAATTTCATATTTTTCACCTCCCAAAATCATCAAAACCACCTCGCCTCATAATAAATATTTTATATGGTTATTTTAAGTATTTATATACTCAAAAACTCATTCAAATAACCCCATTTCTTCTTTAAACTAAATAAAGAACAAAGAAAAAAATTCCATTACCTTTCTACACCCCATATTTATTTAAAAAAAGTTAAATTAATTACAAAAAATACATGTGGTACACTCACATATTTTTCATTATTGTATGATAGCCCAAATAATAATAAAGTAAATCCATGATATATACACAATCGTTGAAGTATCTAAATATGAATCCTTCTATTGCATTAGTGTATATTTCAATTATGTTATCCCAGTTATGTTTCACAATAACTCGATAGGGGGAGGGGGTGAATTGAGTTCACTAAATTTTTCACCAAATAAAACCACCCTCTCTGAATTTGTTTGAATCTATCCTTTACCTTTTAATCAAATATATAATAGAAAATAAAGAGAATAAAGTGTTGAATATAGAATATTTTTATAGCGGTTTACATTGACAAGAACTGCCCCTAATCCACTCCACCAATGCTCAATACGAGCATTGTGATTTTTTTCCTTTCCTTTCCTAGAGGTTGTAAAGCCGACTATAAGCTATAGAAAATTGGTACAAAGGATCCAAGATCTTTTCCTGGGATATTCAATTACATGACCTTTCCATGGTCTTAATCCCATAATAAATACAATAAGTGTGCACTTACAAAAGTAATAAATAGAATAGAAAAGAAATATTGGTTCAATGAACAGTTGTATGAAACAATAGACAGTTGATGAGGAACTTCTAGATAATGTATATATCTTAAAAGTGTAAATTTGAAAAGATTCTTTGAATACAATAGATAAAGATGAATCGCAAAAATATTAATACACAATTTTTTCTTATTTTCCTGTGAAAATAACAAAAATCTTGAATGAGTTGGAAAATGAATAGCAACTATACACAAAAGAGAAAAATTGAGCACTTGATCACTGATCAATATTTTTAATATCTCAAGTTCATTTCCTTTAGTAAATATTATCCTTTATTTATATCATTATCTCTAGAAAAAATCATATATATGATATTATGAAAATAAATTCTAGTTCAATAATAGTCCATGATCTTATTCATAAAAATATATAACCATTCAAACATTGGATCAACTGGTATTCCTCATAAAAACTCACAATGACCGCATTGAACTACACAAAAAATTCATCAATATAGATGAAATTAATCCACAAGTAAATTTCATCTTAAAAATTATAACAGTAAAGTCTTATGAAAAAATCCTAAGTCTGTACCATATAAGATTCATCTTTATCAGGTAAGAGTTTTTATCACTTTAGAAAATCATCCAAGAAAAAATTCATCACATTATAGTTCTCCATGTAATTGAATCATCCATTTAAGTTTCCACCAAGTATGTGTATAACCACATAATATTCCACCACATAAATAGATCATCCATGTAAGAGTCCACCACACAGGAAAATCACTCACATAAGAGTCTGTCATGTTAGTGAATTACTCGTGTAAGTTAATTCATGTAAGATGATAACTCTCGTAAGTGAATTCACGTAAGCGAATTCATGTAAGTGAATTAAGCAAATAAGATTCCTTCTATAATTAGTTTTTTTCTTAAAACATAATAAACCTCAAAAAAATAAATATGTAGAAACTTACAAAACATGTTTTTAACACTTTAAGACAAATCTTTAATAAAACATTGAATGGTTTTAATGAGAATCAAAACTTATGATAAAATTAGATTCTTTAAAACAACATTAGCATGTAAAAAAAATTACACTCAAGAGAAAAAGTTCTTCTTAAAATAAAATCTCCATATCATGATGTTCATTTTCTTCTTCAAAAAATGATTTGTGTTTTATCCTTCAACAATGGCATGACTATTTTGTTCAAAATAGAATCAATATTCTTGTAACGAATAGGAAGTATTCACCACCCTTCAAGAGACTTCATATAATCTTCATAAGTTTTTCAGTAGCACACTTACATATTTTTATTCAAATCACTTATTTTATTAATTCATGACTACCTATTTATTAGAGCCTCTCTATCTATCACTATCTTAATTATTGATAATACACACAACAATGACTTCATAGAACATTAAAAACTTTAATTATAAATTTTAAATTCAAGATAATTCAACTAAATTCAAGAACCATATAATTATCTTTTAATTTTATCAATTAAATATAACAAAAGAATATAAATCACTTTAGATTATTATATAAGGTACATATAATTACTAAAAAATAAATCCCTTGTGGAATAATCAATTATAAATTTCAACATATCAAAATATCAACAAAATAAAATTGTTCTATAAATTTTACATTGGAACTTTATTCAACATAACTAGAAGTCCATTATATAAAACCTATAATAACTATCCCTTTTTTGGGAAAACAAAAAATTAGTGTCATCCAATAGAACTCTATTGGTCCACCTATTAGTTTTTTATAGATACTTTCTTAGCATCAAAACCTAGATGCATAGACACCGACACTCCGGTTCCATATCGACTTCTTGGTATTCTCTAAATGAATCTTCACTTATATAAATGTGATCCAAATATATAAAACGCTTTATTTACCTTCACAAATACTTAAAACGATCTAAACCAATATAATAAAGTTGATATCCACCTATTAAAATAATAAAACCAGTTATAGACCATGTACTCAATCATAAACATACTTGAAAGCTTCCCATTCATTTTTTTCTTTAATAAAGACACTAAACATTATTTAATATTCCAATTAAAAAATCATCTTCATACTAACATTACATTAAAAACCATAGATATTAGTTCCACATATTTAATTTTAAATATTAATCTTTATAAATTAATCTTCTAAAATTTATAGATACACAATTTCATAGAATAATCTTTACATATTTAAAGATTAATCTTTATAGATTATAGAATTTCATATATTAAGTATATTCATAATTTCACAGATAAAACTTTACAAATTACATTTTTTAGAATAATTTTAAATATTGTACTTCATACTAAAGTAAATAATTAAGAATTTGATTTAAAATTCCCCCAATATTCTCCCCCATTTTATAATATAAAAAATGGGTAAAACACATTTTAATTAACACATTGAAATGATAAAACTATTAGAGAATATCACTAAAATGAATAAGGAATTGGGAATCAACTTATATTAACTTATTAACAACATAAATTAAATGATTCATAAAAAACCAAAATCAAACGTTCAATGAGAAAGATTATAAATAAGAATAATAACATTGACTTTTATTGATTAAATAACTAAATGATTACATTGAGAACCAAAAATAGTTTAACCAATAAGAGAAAAAAACAAAGAAAAATATAGAGATCAATATTTAGGATATAGGTTTGGGTTGGAAGATGGTCTATAGATAGTTTTGGCAGAGGATGTATTGGGTTCTATTTTACAAGATGCAACAGAATCTCTTCTATGTGGAGAAAAAATACCTCTCTGTCCATCCCTAGTGTCAAAATACTTCTTTGATTGATTGATTCCAAGAGTTTTTTACCTTTAAGATTAAACACATATTTACCATAAATTATCATTATCTTCACTATTTTATCTTCACAAAAGTTAATAAAAATTAGGAAACCTTACTGAATAGAATAAAAAAAATCCATGCATTTTGGAAAGGTCTACTTGTTTCACATAGTCTTCAAACAAAGACTCCAGACCCACCAATTGATATTTAGAGATATTAGGAGTAGATGAAGCAAAAAATAATCTTGTAATATCTATAAATATCAATTTCATTCCCTTTATAAGAGGTTCTATGAATATCAAATTCTTCATTTTCAAAATTATTAGATGATGAACCATATTTTGAAATAAATTCATGAAGATATGCCAAAATATGGTCCAGTAATCTAAATGTAAGCTTGAAATTAGTATCTAGAGGAACTTCCCATAGCTTTAATGTTCTTTGAGATTCTATAAGATTTTATTCTATGCTTTCCTTCATGGATGAAAAAATTTCTCCAACAAAAGAGAGAATATCATCCATCGACCTGTCAAGTCCTTGAAGAAATTTTCTTCCATCATCCTTAACACTTGTAATTTCATAAGTTAAATCCCTATTTAACTATAAAATCATGTGCAAGGATAATATATTACACTTAAATTATTGAATTATGTTGACCAACAAAGAAAAATTTAAATATAACAATTATTTAACAATTTTAATCACCTTCAAAACAGAAGATGACTCATCTGAGTGAGATGGTGGAAAATTCATTTAAAACTCAAACTATTCCATTTTCATCTTCTCTAGTATATCAAAATCTATATTAGACATCATTTTATTTAAGGTTATAGATCTTCATGGATCTAACCTTTGCATGTTTTTGAGGATTTCAGAGCTTGAAGGAGGCTCAAAGTAGGCTCAGGGAAAGTATGGAGGAGTTCAGTTGCTGAGAGCTGGGAGCAAGGAACTTTCATGACATGAAAGTGGGTTTCACTCCATGTAAAAAAATTACATTAAGTGAAAGAGGGTTTCAATACATGTAATATTTTGGGGTATGAAAAAATAAATAAAATCAAAAGGTGGTGGTTTTTTTGGTGGAAACCGACCTCGAGGCATTACACGATATGAAATGGGATTACACATCATGTAATCCCCCATTGGTATAATGTTTTAAGAATTTTATAGCCACTCAGGTTGTCAAACATTATAACTAAAACTTCTATCTCTCTTTTCCCAGGTGACCCAAAATTCTCCTCCTTTTCATTTTAGAGATCCCTTCGACGGGGATTGATCTTGGGCTCCTATCTTCGATCCGTGGTGACCCGGGTTGATCAAAAGTGCGTTTTCCTTCATTTTCTAGTGGTTTCTCAGGATTTGATATCTTTTCCTCCCATTCTTCTTTCCCTGCGATGGAGGATAATCTTCCATGTTTCTAATGGGGGTTTTTCTTGGTTGTAGGTTGGTGCGGTTGTACAGAGGCATCCTCAGGTGGATGCGGTTCTTGTGGGAGGGGAGATCGAAGAGCCATTGCATGGTCCGTTTTCGTGTGAAGAAATTCGACAACCATTTGAGGTAGGGGATTCATTGATTCTATATTTACTCATGTGAAATCATAGAGTTTTCATGATTTACCCCCTTGGATCGCAAATAAATTTTCCTAATAATGATTTGAACTGGATTAAATAATCGGTGTCGATATCTTAGCGATGTTTCTTCTTTGTACCATGATAACAGTTTGCCTCTTGATTTACTAGATAGTGTGACATCTATGCCTTGCTTGGTTTAACATGTTGTTCTTGATGGAAATTGGTAAAGAATGTAAAGTCAAAATTAATTAATAATTAATTGGATAAAGGAATTAAAGAGGCATGTTTAATGAATCAGGTTGTTGTTGTAATTTGATGTTAATAAAATTGATGCAAGTATGCATGTTTAATTTAATTGGTTAATGAACTTGAAGCATGTTGATGCATTTTGATAAAATAATTAAAATCATGTTAAATCAATTGTTTAATTAATTTTTGATAGATTGAGATATATTGTTTCTTAGATTTCCCATAGTTTGAACCTATGAATAATGAATCAGTTAATTCAAGATAGAATAAGAACTAGTTGTGTGATAAAAGATAATGCCTTTTTAGGGCTTGATTTTACCGCTTTCTTGTAAAGTCCAAGTGAGTTGTGCTTTGGAGCCATGATATCTCATTGTGTGTAAAGTCTCGATGCCTTGATTTAGGGCCAAGAGCTCAGTTTCTATATTTGTTTCATACTTCTTGAGATGTAATGTGATCCTATGATGAATGATATAAGAGGCCTGTTGTGGTATTTGGGGTGGGGAGGCCTAAATGTGATGTGAGCCTGGGATGGTTGAGTCTGGAGTGCTGTTGTGGTATGTGGGGTAGAGAGGCATATTTTTTTGGCAGTAGTTATCACTTGGAATAGAAAGATGCATCGGTATATGCATGTGGGTGCCAGGGAGGACACCGAAGGTGAAATAACAGGTTGAAGTTGGGATTACCCATTATTATGAAAAATGGATGATTATTTGAATCAGTTGATTAGCTGGTAGACAGGTTTTTTGTTTATCTTCTTCACTTTCCACAATGCTTGAGGTATATAGATGTGTTTTTTTACTCTCTTTCCATGGGAGGCGAAGGCATGAGGAGTATTCCACGTTCTTTCCATGTTTATCCCCTCGTGGTTGGATGAGTTTACTCTCCTACTATAGGTGGTGAAGACTCGATGATTAGTTCATATACTCACCATATATATCCCCTTATAAATGGGGATATTATAATGTTTTCCTATAATACACGGTGATATGGAATTTAATGTTGTTAATAAATGAATAAATTTTTAACCCATGGGGTTGGAGCTTGCTGGGATACAATGGTGAGGTTGAAATTATGAGAAGTCGTGGACTCAGTTTGCTTATGCTTGGAGGGCATGGATCTTTTTTGAGATGCTAATGAAATATAATGTGGAAATTTTTAATGGTTAATTAATGGTTAAATAATTAATTAATGTAAAGTGAAACTGATGAAAAGGAATAAGATAACTTAATGTAGCTATTTAAATGGTTGTGTGCTTATAGGATATCTGGTCTTAGTAGTGGTAGTTGGGAGTTCAAGCGACGTTAGATGAACTTGTGTATGAGACTAGGATATGCCCATAGTGTGGTGGTGAGTGATATTATATCATGTAATTTTGTGTTTTTACAAGCTACTCCACCCTATCAGTTTGAGAAACTGACACCCCTGGGATTCTGAGCCTTGGGGTGTGTGTTTTCCCTAATATCCTAATGGGAGGATGGATGGCTAATTACCCCCTTTGGCCCCGCTCTCTTATCTTGGTAGTTACATGTGTCGGCATGAACAATAGTTATTTTTCCCCATATATGTGTGTAGAGGGATGTAATGTCTTATGGTTATTTTACAAACATATATTATGGATATAGTTTCCTATGGTCTACTATATGTATAACGTGTATGGGATGCGATGGATTGCGAATCCTTACTCACTGTATGGGTTGCGATGACTTGAGTTATAATACCTGATGTATGATACAAGTTATGTGGGATATGGTGGCTCCTGGAAACTACCTGGTTACTTTTGATTATGTGGATTTGTTGGTGTGTTTCACAAGGTGCATGTTGTGGTGCCTCACCCAGGTGTCTGTCAGCTAACCTTTTTAGAGAGAGATTCTCAGGACATGTGATATTGGGGTAGAGTGGAAAACCAGTGGGGAAGTAGTAGCAGGGTACCCTTTATATTATTTATTATATTATATGCTCTTGTATGTGATACTTGGTGAGAGTATCCATGGTGAGGCTGGGAACTTAATATACCTGTTAAGGTGACAAGTTAGTTTCACTTTTTATTTACTCTGTTTTAGCATGATTTCTTTAACTTTTACATGAGAGGCTCTGGGGAGGATCCTATTGAGTATACTCTTATACTCACCCTACGTATATATAAACTATTTTTCATGTCAGTTAGAGCAGGTTGGAGATCGTACTGGTTACTACTATCTTGGGGTTTAGTAGGAGCTGTTTGATCTTCGTGGTCACTGTTATCTTTGCTTTTATTTTGGTACTTGTACTTTTCCCTTTCAGTTGTAGTTGTTATTGCAAGAAATTACATTTTTATACTTGTATTTTCTTTTATATTAGAGTTTTAGAGGGAGTTGGTTGGTGTCTATCTTATCTCTCTCTTTCACATGTATTTATCTTAGAGGGTAATACCTCCCATCTTCATGTTTATTTTACCCTCAGTGCCAGTCGTCAACTCAAGGTCTATTGGAGGCGGGACTTGGGGGTCACTATCTCTCTTCTCCCATTTCCGGCCAAGGAAGGGTACACATTGTGGGGAGGGGTCATGATAGATTGGTATCCGATTTTTGGTTGAGGGATAGGATGGAGTTTGGATTTAACCACATGTGAGGTTGCATGGGATGGTAGAGAAAAAATGTCAGCTAAGTTTAGTGAGCATTGTAAACATGGGATACTGACTAAAACATGGGAATTTAGGACCCTCTATGATCTGATAAATAGACCTTTAAGCTTACAACAACTACTAAATGAGGTGATACTAGTTTCATGGTAGAGACCCAGGAAAGGATCATGCATCATTCTTCCTTGCTCCCATGTTTGAATGGGTAGACCTTGGGATATGTTAACCTAAAATGAATAAAATAAAATAATTAATTAATATTAAGTTCTTCCATATTAAAATTTTAGGAACTATAACTATTTTTTCTTTTACAGGCATGGATCTAGGTCGACGTCCTCATCAGGTTCATGCTAAAGATGTTCAACAAGTTGCTACAGCAAATCACCGTAGCATAGAGGTTGACGATGATGACACTTGGAAGAGGACACTCTGAGAGTTTTAGCACTAGTTTCTACAGAGGTATGAGGGATCTGTTTCAGATACAATTGTTGAAGACTGGTTTGAGGAAGTTGATATAGCATTCAGTTTGATCCGTGCTTGGAAGGATCACTAGGTATCATTGGCTGTTATGGTGCTGTGTGGGGTAGTGAGGAAGTGTTGGTTCTTATTCCTTAAGGATCATGAGGAGTCGACAGTCTCATGGGAATTAATATTTATGAGACCAGTTTAGTTTCAAGTTTCTTTCTTCAACTACGAAATCAACCAGTCGCCAGGAGCTGCTTACCCATCAGTAGGTGAGCTCTAGTTTGAGTGAGTTTGAGATCGTTTCAGGAACCTTATGAAACATTCTTTAGACCTGTTATTAGATGAAGAGGCCAGGGTGAGGCATTTCCAGGAGGCTTTACATCCAAATATCTAGTTTCAGGTCACCCCGTTTATGTTAAATATGTATCTCAGGGTTCTAGTAAGAGCATAAGTCATCAAGAGGATGTTAACTAGAACTAGATTATCATGAGAGGGGAGTGGTCAGGATTCCTCATGAAGTAGATCTGGGGTCTTGGGTTCCCAGTTTTTAGGACAAAAGAGCTTCTGATCAACCATGGGTGGGTCCCAGCCCTCAATGTCTCATTTCTCCAGGATAAGTGGATCTCAGACCTATGCCAAGGGACCAGACATATGTTTTTATTGTGTATTTAGAGTTCATTAGTGGATAGAGTTCCCGAACTTTATGAGAAATCAACGTGTTCCAATTATTCCGCTTTAGGTTCCTCCACTGAGGTAGTTCCAGCTGAGGTAACAGTAGCAGGTTGCTCTAATTTAGAATCATTAGAGAGAAGATGGGGTAGGTATTGGACAACCCTGATATGTTCCCCGTCCTCAGTGAGTAAAGAACGACTATAAAGGTGGTCATCAGTAGGGTTATAGAGGTCATGGAGAAGGTTGTGTTCAGCTTCATGCTTTAGCGTTTCCAACGCTAGGCGAGCCAGACGCCATTCGAGCTATCCTTTACTTTTTTTCTACTTGTTTTCTTGTTTTTTTGATCCAGGAGTGAAAAAATACTTCATATCAACTTCCCTTATCTATGCTTTGGTACTTGAGGCAGATAGACTTCCAGTTCCCTTGGCGTTGACTACGCCTGTAGGAGGTCGAGCTAACTTTTTTGAAGTATGTAGAAACTATGACCTAGTGCTGGAGCAACACCACTCTTGGGGAGATTTCCTATGTTTATGGATACAACCATATGACATAATCCTTGGCATGGATTAGTTGTATTCAGTGTAGGATATCATGGATTTATTCAAGAGGAATTTTGTGTTCTTTGATGCTGATGGAGAGACAGTAGTGTTTATTGGTGAGCAAGACCCTCGGCTGGGTCAGAGGCATGTTCAATCCTTGTAATTATTTATGGCCAAGATGATACTGATTTTTTTGGAAGTTTAGAAGTTGGTGTTTCCTAGGGTCATAGAAGAGTACCCTGATGTTTTTATAGAGAAGGTTGTAGCATTATCACCTTGAAAAGAGACCGAGTTTGGGATCAAACTACATCTAGGTGTGTCTCCTATCTCTATGTCTCCATATAGGGTGGAACTTTCTAAGTTTCAAGAGATGTTTATACAACTTGATGGTCTATTTTAGCTATTTTTTTTAGCTGAGCATGTCACCATGGTGTGCACCGGTTTTTTTATGAAGAAGGATGATGAAATTTTATGATTGTGTATCGATTATCATCGCTTAAACCAAATGATAGAGAATAACCACAATTCTCTTCCATAGATTTATGATTTATTCGATCAACTGAAGGTTGAAATTTGGTTCTTGAAGATCTATTTACAGTCAGGATATCATTAGATTCATGTAAATGATGAGGATATCCTAGAGACTTCTTTCATTTGTCATCATGGGAATTATGAGTTTGTTTTGATATCGTTCGGTGTGAAAAATTCTTCAGATATGTTCATAGGGTTAATAAATTTTGTGTTCTTTGAGTTCCTAGATAAGTTCATGATGGTTTTCATTGATGATATTATTATGTACTCCGTGTTTGAGGAGAAGCACATAGACCATATGTGTGCCGTTTTGGGAGTTCTTTTTTGCGAGAAGTTTTTTGGGAAGTTTACAAAGTGTGAGTTTTGGGCTCGAGAAGTCCATTTATTAGGACATGATGTATCCCAATAGGGAGTAGCTATGGATCTATTGAAGGTAGAAGTAGTTGTTTCTTGGTAAGACCCCAAGATAGTGGCAGAGGTGTGAAGTTTCCTTGGTCTTGAAGGCTATTATAGGAGGTTCACAACTGATTTATCTTAGGTTTCAACTCCTATGATAGTGCTAAAAAGAAATGATCAAGCATTCTTATTGACTGATCAGTGTTGGAAATATTTTGAGTATATGAAGGAGAAGTTGTTAGTGATCCAATTCTTTGTCTTCTAGCAGAAGGAGTTCAGTTTGAAGTTTTATATGATGCTTTGCGTCTTGGGTTGGGATGTGTTCTAATGTAGTAGAGATCAATAGTTTCTTATGGGTCTCAGTAGTTATATCCCCATGAGAATAACTATTCCACCCATGATCTAGAGTGGGTAGTGTTATTTTTTTCTCTGAATTTGTGGAGACATTACTTCATCAGCAAGTGATTTTTGGACTTCACCAATCATAAGATCCTGAGGTATGTTTTCTCACAACATGACTTGAACTTGCGCCAACGTCGATGGATGAAGTTCTTATAGGGTTATGACTTCAAGATTACATATACACCTAGAAAGGGGAATTTCTTGGCTAATGAACTGAGCAGGAAGTCATATAGTGATGTAGTGCAAGAATCTGGTGATTCATGGAGAGTGATGGAAGAACATTTAGCATTTCATCTAGATATGGGAGAAGTCGAGGGCAGCGGTTTTCTTTTTCATATGATGGTGCAGTCATCTCTGGTGCAACAAGTGGAGGAGTTTCAGTTGGGGGTTCTTGAGGTGGAGGTATGGAGAGAACGAGTTATTTATGGAGAGGCCCTTGATGGTTGTTCTGAGGATGAACAACACCAAGTTTTGTTTCAAGGAAGGATTTTTATTCCTTTGTAAATGCGTGAGATGGTTCTCAGAGAGTTCCATAATTCACCTTTGGATGTACATCTTGGTGTGGAAAATATGTACCAAGCTTTGAGAGGTTAGTTTTAGGGGCCTGAGTTGAAACATGTAGTTGTAGAGTTCTTTTCTCGATGTTTGGTCAGTCAGAAGGTAAAGGCCGAGCACCGTGTTCCCAATGGTTTGCTTAAGCTGTTAGATTTTCCTCAGTGGAAGTGGGAGGAAATATTTATAGACTTTGTTACCAGTTTAACTCAAGCTCAAGGAGGATATGAAGCTATATGGTATGATGTGAATCGTTTGATAAAATCATCCCACTTTATAGCAATAAAGGATTCAAGGTCAGTGGAGGTTCTGTCGAGGTAGTATCTTGAGGAGGTGGTGAGACTTTACAGAGTCTCGAGGATGATCATTTTTTATTGAGATCCTCATTTTACCTCCATAGTGTAGAGAGGTCTCTAGTATGATTTTGGTTCTCAGCTATGAATTAGCACTGCTTTTCATCTGCAGACGGATGGTCAAATAGAACGGACCATCCAGACTCTTAAAGACATGTTATTCTCTTGTGTATTGGATTTTTGAGGTTAGTGGATGAGGCACTTGCCATTGATAGATTTCTATTACAAGAATAGTTTTCACTCCACCATTAGCATGGCACCATTTGAAGCCTTGTATGGATGAAATTTCCATTCTCTTTTATGCTGGATCGGGGACGTAGAGTCAGTATTTCTTAGACCAGAACTGGTACAAAATACGATAAAGGTGGTTTGGGCGATTTTCAAGAGGATGAAGGTAGAACATGATCAACATAAATCCTATTATGATCATAGGAGTAGAACTATAGAGTTCTACATTGGGGATCATGTGTTCCTAAAGGTAACTCCTTGTCATGGGCAATGAAGGTTTAGTCTTGGGAGTAAGCTTTCTCCCTGGTATGTTGGGCCTTTCGAGTTGTTGGATCATATTAGAGCTATGGATTATCAGATAACACTTCTCCCCTAGATGATCTATATACAAGATGATTTCCACATGTCATAGATTCTTCGTTATCTTTATGATGACTCTAACATCATCGATTGAGATGAGATCGATGTTGATGATGATGCGAAATTTTAGGAGCAGCCTGTAGAGATCCAGGACCGCCAGGAAAAGGTGTTTCATAGGAATAATATCCCCTTGGTTCATGTATTGTGGTGGAACTATTTCATGGAGGAGAGTACCTAAGAACACGAGTCATAGATATTCACTCAATACCCCAATCTATTTGATGTTTAGCTCTTCTCTTGTAATGTTGTTCATTTTGTGGTTGTAGACATTTTTTGTTTATAAGATGACTTTCACTTGTTGCTTGTTGAGTCTTGATTTCTTTTTGAGAGGTATCTCCCATGAGATAGTGTTTGGATATGGTTTTGATTGTTTCATTGTTTTGTGTTGTCCCCCTAGTGTGGTGGTTGATCTCCTGTGGTGATGAGATCCTTGAGTGGTATCTCAGGGGGTAGCTGTTCGGATGACCCCTTTATATTTATCTCTGGTTTGGGTTTGGATTATTGAGGATGATAATGTTTTGAGAGGTATTTGATGTAAGGGTCTAGATCCATGTGGATCAACCCTTTTCATGTTTTTGAGGCTTGTAGAGCTTGGAGGAGGCTCAGAGGAGGCTTGGAGGAAGTCTATAGGAGCTCGGGTGTGGATAGGAAGGAGCAGAGAACTTTCAAGACATGAAAGTTGGTTTCACCCCATTTAAAAAAATTACATGAACTGAAAGAGGGTTTCACACCATGTGATATTTTTGGGTTTAAAAAATAAATAAAATCAAAAGGAAATGTTTTTTAGCAGAAACTGTCCTTGAGGAATTACAGGATGTGAAAGGGGATTACACGTCATGTAATCCCCTGATACGTAATGTTTTAAGTGTTTTCTAGACACCCAGGTTATCAAACCCTATGACTTTATCTTCCCTATCTCTCATCCTAGGTGGCATGGTAGTCCCCTCTTCATCATTTTGTAGATCCCTTTGATAGGGATTGATCTCAAGATTCCATCTTTGATCTGTGGTGACCCAGGTTGATCCAAGGTGTGTTTTTACTTTGTTTTCTAGTGGTTTCTCTCAGTTTGATCTCTTTTCCTCTCATTATTCTTTACATATGATGGCAGATGATCTCCCATGTTTCTAATAGGTTTTTTCTTGGTTGTTGGTTGGTGCGGCTGTTCCGCAGCATCCTTGGGTGGATGCAGTTCTTGTAGGAGGGGTGATCAGAGATTTGTTACATGGTCCATTCTCATGAAAATAATGTTGATGACCTTTTGAGGTAGGGGATTCATTAATTCTCTATTCATTTATGTGAAATTTTATAGTTTTCATGATTTATCACCTTGGATCTCAATGAAATTATCCTAATAATGATTTGAACCAGATTAAAGAATTGGTATCGATTTCTTATAGATATTTATAATTTGTATTGTGATAATAGTTTTCCTCTTGATTTGATAGATAATGTGATATATATTCCTTTATTGGTTTATCATTTTGTTCTTGATGAAATTTTTTAAAGAATGTAAAGCTAAAATTAATTTATAATTAACTGGATAAAAGAATTAAAGAAGAATTTTTAATTAATATGGTTGTTGTTTCAATTTGATGTTAATCAAATTGATGCAAGTATTCATGTTTAATTGAATTGATTAATGAAACCGAATAATGTTGATAATTTTTGATAAAATAATTAAAGGAGTGTTAAATTAAATTTTTAATTAATTTTTGATAGCTTGAGATAGCTTGTTTCGTAGGGTGCCCGTAGTAGGAACTTGTGAATAATGCATCGGTTAATTCAAGATGTAATAAGAACCAATTGTGTGATAAAATATAATTCATTTTCAGGGCCTGAGTTTCTCACTTTATTTTAAAGGCCAAGTTCCTTATTCTTTGGAGATATGAGAGATCATTTTGTGTGAAGTCTAGATGCCTTTCTTTAGGGCCCAGAGCCCAGTTTCTATATTTGTTTCCTACTACTTTTAATGTGATGTGATCCTGGGATGGATGAGCCTAGAGGGTTGTTGTGGTATGTGGGGAGGGGAGGCCTGGATGTGACGTGAGCCTGGGATGGCTAATCCTTGATGGCTATTGTGGTATGTGGGGTAGGGAGGCCCAATTTTTGTGGTAGCATTTTACACCTGGAATGGTGAGATACAACTATATATGCATGTAGGTTTTGGGTAGGACACCATAGGTGATAGAATGAGTTGAAGTTAGGCTTACCCATTGTTATGAAAATTGGATTCTTGTTTGAATATGTTGATTTACTAATGGCCAGGTTATTTATTTTTCTGCTTTCCTTTCCCCACTGATTGAGGCAGAAGAATGTGTTTGGTTACTCTCTTTCTATAGGAGGTGAAGACATGCAAGGTATGCCACATTCTTTCTGTGTTCAGGTCCTCGTGGTTGGATGAGTTTACTCTCCTGCTATAGGTGGAGAAGACTCGATAGGTAGTTCATATACTCACCATGTTGACCCCATTGTGCTTGGGAGCTTAGAATGTTTTCCTAGAGTACCTGGTGATACAGAAAGTAGTGTTGATAATAAATGAATAAATTTTTAACCCATGGGGTTAGAGGTTTATGGGATGCAATATTGAGGTTGGAATTCTAAGAATCCATGGACTTGGTTTGCTTATGCCTAGAGGACATGGATATTTTTTGAGATGCTAATGAAATGTAATGTGAAAATTGTTAATGGTTAATTAATTGTTAAAGAATTAATTAATGTAAAGTTAAATTGATGAAAAATAATAAGATAATTTAATGTATCTCTTTAAATGGTTGTGTGCTTATAGGATATATAGTCTTAGTAGTGGCATCCAGGAGTCTGAGAGACGTTAGCTGTAATTGTGTTTGAGACTAGGATATTCCCACAGTGGGGTGGTGAGCTATATTATATCATATAATTTTGTGTTTCTATATGATACTCCACTCTATTGATTAGGTCAACTGACACCCCATGGATTTTGAGCCCTGTGGGAAGGGGGGGGGTGTTTTCCACAACATCCCAATAGGAGGATGGATGGATGACTACCCCTTTGGCCCCGCTCTCTTCTCTTGGTAGTTACTTGTGATGGTATGCACGGTGATTAGTTTTCCCCATATATGTTTTTAGAGGGATGAAATGGATTGTGGTTATTTAACACACATGTATTCTGGATATAGTTTCCTATGGACTACTATAGGTATAATGTGTATAGGCTATAATGGTTTGTAGATCCTTACTCAGTGTATGGGTTGTGATGGCTTGAGGTATAATACCTGATGTATGATACATGTTATGCAGGCTATGGTGGATCCTAGAAATTACTTGGTTAATTTTTGTTATGTGGACGTGGTGGTGTGTTGCATGAGGTTCTTTTCCTGGGTGTTTGTGTGCTAGCCTTTTTGTAGAGAGATGATATGGACGTGTGATAATGGGGAAAAGTGGAAAACCAGTAGGGAAGTAGTATAGAGGTACCCGTGATATTATTTATTATATTATATTATTTTACATGCGATACTTGGTGAGAGTAGCCATGGTGAGGCTGAGAACTTCGTATACCTATTTAGGTGATGAGTTAGTTTCACTTGATGTTTAGTGTGCTTTAACATGATTTATTTACCTTTTTCATGATAGGCCTTGGGGAGGATCCTACTGAGTATATTCTTATACACACCATATGTATATATAAACTGTTTTCAGGTTAGTTGGAGCATGTTGGAGCTTAGTCTAGTTACTCCTAGCTTTGAGTTTAGTATGAGCTATTTGGACTTTGTGGTCATTTCTATCTTTACTTTCATTTTGGTACTTGTAGTTTTTCCTTTCATTTGTAGTAGTTTTTTCATGACATTACATTTTTGAACTTGGGTTTTCTTTTATATTGGAGTCTGAGTAGGAGTTGGTTGGTGTCTTTATTATCTCTCTCTTCCACATGTGTTTCTCTTAGAGGGTAATACCTCCCATCTACATGTTTATTTTACCCTCAGTGCCATTCACCAACCTGGGGCCTACTGGAGGCATGGCTTAGGGGTCACTATCTCTCTTATCCAATTTCTGGCCCAACGGGGTACTCTTTGTGGTGAGGGGGTCATGAAATCTGATCATTCATTACGTTTAAATCATACTTAGAGGTTATTCGATATGTCATGGCATCAATATTAGATTTTAGTACATTAAAGTATGAATTTAAAACAAAAATTTCCTTCCAAATTTTCAAATATTCCCTAGATTCCTTATGATCAGACAATAAAACATTTATTTCTTCCTTTATCTCTATTAGAAGAGGGAACTTCTCCTCCTCCATTATAACTAGTAGGTGAAGGGATTTATTCAGACACTAATTTTTTATTCTTTCTTAAAAAATCATTTCAACATATTCTACTAAGTCCTCAATTTCATCTCTGATAGGATCAAAAGACTCAATCTGGTATCCTGATGAGATTTTTTGTCCACTATTTCCTTAATAACTGACCGATGAACATTTATATCTATAGAATGAATGGCCTCATTCTCAGCTTCTTTATAAGTATTTAGAACTTGAACTTCATCTAATACATCAATAGCTTCCTCATCATGAGATGATTCTTCCTATTTAGTTGAAGGGATAATGTCTATGACTATTGAAGTCTCAGGTAAGTTAACTAGATCTACATTAACTGAAATTTAAAGTTCATCTACCCTTAATTCCTCAACATGTAAGTCAGATATGTCAACCTCATCTACTTTAGGTCTATCCACCCCATCAGTAGGTAATTCAGGCACTACAACTTCCACCCTTTAATGATCCACCTAAATTGGAGTAGGTTTTTCTTCTTCATCACTAGACTCTCCCTCCTTCCTAGTAGATATAATATTATTTAATTTTTTTGAAGAAAATTAAATACTTTTCAAAATTCCTACTGATAAATTATAGTTCATGTGAACTTAACAACTTCTACCTTATTAAGTACTATCTCTTTATTCTCAAATATAAAGGTTATTATCCAACCAAATGGATAATATTTGAGCCTCCCTTTTTCTCGGACATAACGAAACATAAAATAAAAAATATATCTAGGTTGGTTAAAATTCCTTTAATTGAATAAGAGTTAAAGCATATAAATTCCTTGAAAGGAAAATCTCTCAAATTCTCTATATCGTTGATCTATCCCTATTATAATGAACTTTTATCGAACCATATTATAGGGTTTTAAGTCCTTGAAAAGTTTTTCTCTATTTCCATAAATTTAAACAAATAATTCATAATGTTAGTAGGAATAGCATGATTAACACTAATGACTGACTGAATTGAAAACTTCCTTTATGAGGGTATTGGAAATATTTTACTATTTTGTAGAATAAATAGAAATTTCATTTCTATTGATCTTATATGAAATAGAGACTTCATTTTGGGTGAACTTGAATTGGGAATCTCTATAAAGCTTACATACCTACTTCTAAAACAAAAAATATAGAAATTTTGTTAATAAAAACATACTCCTATTACCAAAAAATTAAAACTTTCCTCTGTACTAGGTTCATAACACTTAGTTAATAAAATTCTACTACCTTCCCTAATATGACTCATATTTCTCCACTGGTTGAATTTACCTTATTTGAAATTACTAAGGAGCATTCATCTGATCTTTTCAATTTCTCCATTTAAAACCAACAGTTAAAGATTCTAGGTTCAAGTGATTCAATTCAAAATAAGTGAAATTGGTTTCAGTAGGTTTTCAATCAAGAGTGTTTAGATCCTAAAGAATATATAATCCCTTAACTAGATAAGAGTAACTTACAAAGATGTGATAATAAAAATAAATAAAAAATCAATTTTTAATGGTAAAAAATATATAATAAGTTGAAAATAAAAAGAAATATATGTTGGAATAATTATTAAAAATTAGAATCATCTCACTGAAATTCAAATTGGATCAATTCCCTTTTAATAAAATAATATATTTCACTTGGAAAGAGTCTTAGTAAATATATCAGCGATATAATTCTTAGTATTAATGAATTTTAGAGAAATGTCACATTCTAGTAAGTGATATCTCAAGAAGTCAATCCTTAAATCAAAATGCTTTATTCTTGAATAACTTATTATATTTTTTGAATTATTGATAACATTTGTGTTATCAGATTTCATTTCTCATAATTAAAATTGAATATAAATTCCATAAAAGTGTGTTTTATCTATAGAATCTATGGAAAAAACTACCACCTGCTATATATTAAAATTTGGAAGTACTTTACTAGACTAGGAAACCAATGATTTCTTAACTAGTGGTAGGTTCCAAAGGTACTCTTTTATCTAGTCTAAAACCTCTAAAGTTGTCATAAAAATATGATATTAAATCAAATTAAAATGTTTTTGAAAAAATTAGATAAGGTGAAATAGTTCCTTTAAAATATCTAAAAATCATTTTAGTATCTTTTAAATGACATTCTTTGGTATCTTCTTGAAATCTTGCATAAACATACACAATAAATAAAATATCTAGTCTACTGGAAGTAAGATTTAATAAACTCTTAATTATTACTCTATATAACTTATTATACACTGGTTTCCCAACTTCATCCAAATCATGTTTTATATTAAAACTCATAGGAGTTTCATAAATATTAATATTTTTAAGTCCATACCTCTTAAACAAGTTGTATATGTATATACTTTTATTCACCAAATTCCCAAAGACTATTTGATAAATTTGAAAAGGAAGGAAAAAGATTAACTCACCCAACATCCTTATTTATAATTCCTTTTTCATGAGTTTTGAAAACTTATTACACATTTTATAGTTAATTGAACCGAAAATAATATCATCAATAAAAATTTGAACTAGTATAATATCAGAAGATGAAGTTTTATTAAATTGAGTTAGATTTTATATCCCATTAATAAAACATTTGTTAAAAAATGACTTAGTCTTTCATACCAATATCTTGATTCTTGTTTAATAATATATAAATATTTGGTAAGTTTAACAAAAAATTTGGTACAAATGTATTTTAAAAACCTAGAGGCTGATCAATATAAACTTCTTACATAATTAAACCATTTAACAATTCATATTTTATATCCATCCAAAAAAGTTTAAAATTCATATATAATTCATAAAATAATAATTTTTTAATGGATTGAAGTCTAGCTGTAGGGGAAAATTATTCTTCATAATCCATTCATTCCTATTGATTTTAAATTTTCTCTGCTAACCGATCCATATTTCTAATAAATACTCTATGATCATCATGCTTATTTATAAAGACCTGTTTCGTTCCTATAATAGGGAAATATTAGGGTCTATCAACTAATTCCCAAACTTTTGTGCTATTAAAATAGATTAATTTAACTACATAGATAATACCTAGCTATCATCACACAATTTATCATCTATATTTTTGGGTTAAAGTTGATACAATAAGTTAAAAAAATTATCAAGGTTTTTGGAACAATTTTTTTCCTAACACCCTCATCTTGGTTTCCTATAAAAGTTTCTGAAAGGTAATTTTCTGAGGTTATGGGGTTTTTAGGAAGCACGATCATAGGTTCACTAGTTCCCAACCTTTAAGGACTAGTTTTTTCTTGATCATGTTCAAAATACTCATCCTTTTTAGAGTAAAAAAGCAGATCACGTCTCAATTTATACAAAGAATCACCAAGGTCATCAATTTATCTTTTCTTGTTGTCAAAGGAAAAAATTTCATCAAATTTAACATGATTTTATTCTTCAACTATTCTTTAACTTTTTTAAAAAATACTATAGGATCTAGAATTTTTACAATAAACAATAAATATTCCCCCATTATCCTTTGTATTGAACATAATAAGATTATCCTTGGTGTTCAAGATATAAAATTTGTATAAAAAAACTTTAAAGTATCGAACCTTTAGTTTTATGTTATTATATAGATCATATGGTGTTTTATTCAAAATAATTTATATTATAATTATTTTTATAACATAGATTTTTATGTTAACAACTTTTACCCATAAATTAGTAGGCATGCTATATTAACATAATAATATTCTTATAATTTCTTGAAAATTACTACTCCACCTATCAAAAACACCATTATGTTGAGATACCCCAGGGGAAGAGAATGTTTGTTTAATAATACGTGTTGGTAAAAATGAAAAACTCAAGATTTTCAAAATCTCCCCCATATTCACTTCTCAGTAAAACAATTTTGGAATCATTTTCATTTTGATCAAACTAGAAGAAATTTATAAAAATAGAAAAAACTTTACTCACAAGTCTCAAAAATTAAACCCATATAAATCTAGAGAAATCATAAACTAACACAAAAACAAAACATTGGACACAAAAGGGTTCTATCCTAGATATTGCAAAAAATACATGTGTATGAGTTCTAAAGGTCTAGAAGTAGCAACCAATTTTATTGGTTAAAAATAATACTTGTGTTGTTTGTCCATTTGACATTCATCCCATAACTTATTTTTATCCAGATTAAGTTTTGAAAATAAAAAAACAATTTTTTATAATAAAATTATCTAAAAGTATAAACATTACAATAACCAAGTAATCTATTCCAAATCCACAATTAATTTATTTCAGTATTCAAATATTTTACATTATATTTACACAAATAATTAATATTGATGTTATAGAAATTTTTGGTTCTAGTTAGTTTAAATTTAAGTAATTTATATTTAAAAATAGAATAGAAATTATTGGAAAAATATACAGAATAACCATCATCAATAATTTGAGTGATAAATTTTAGGTTGTGATTTAAGCCTTCAATTTATATGAATTCATTGATGAAGAAAGAATATTGATCTCAAACTAATCCAAATCTAATGTTTTTTCTTTTTTCATTATGAAAAAATGAGACATAGCCACCATTAATATTTTATAATGAGTGAAAATTTGAAAAGTATCCATTCATATGTGTCAAATAGACACTATTTATATACCAATTTACATTGAGGTTTTTAGGGATTATTTCATACAAAAATAAGCTAAGCAAGAAGATTTTTTAGTACCCATATACCCTTTGGTCCAACTATGTTAGCTATTAAAGATTTAGGAAACCAAATTTGTTTACATTGTCTAGAATTTATTTCCTTATGTTTAGATTTTTTTTGAAAAAGGAATGTTTCATTCCACTAAATTCGATTTTTTCTTATGTAGTATTCATTTTCATAATGACCTGTGATTCCACACTAAATACAGGAAGATGAAGACATTATTTTATTATTAATTATAGGTATAAAGTAGTTTTTATATATCTTTAACCTTTCATAATAACTACAGGTACCAAGATTTCATTTATTAGATTTATTACTTCCAACTATTTGATTTAATTAATCACCCTTATTAATAAAATTTGTATCCCTTTTCAGTGTTTCAAACTTATCTATTAGTTCTTTAATTTTTCTTCCATGTATAATACAAGTAGAAATGAATTTTTCTAGTTTAGATTTTAAATATAAAATATTTAGAAAAATAATATTTTTCACATAGTATAGATTCATAATAGTTTTCAATATTTTATGATTTTTCTTAACTGATTTGAATTTGTTTTATGTCATGGAACAATATTTATTTATTTCCTCAAAAGTGTATTATTCAGAATAAAAAGAAAAAATGATTTTACCTCTTTAGATTTAGTACTAAAGTACATATTTACTTTTTATTTGAATGTTCATATTCTGAATGAGAATAAGAATCATCATTGGAGTCATCAGAAAAACACCATGTGTATTTCATGGCCGTGTTCCATTTATTCTTTTAATAAAATGTTATTTGTAATCAGAATAAAATGATTTCTTCTTCCCATTAATCCATGGAAAATCACATTTGATATGTCCAAGATTTTTTCATTCTGATAATCTCACTTCATTTTCATTTACTCCAAAATTATCATACTTATTAAATGTTTTTAATCCTTTTCTCTTTAGGTACAACTAGTTAAACTTATTCTCCAATTGGGAAAGTGCATCATCATAATTAAAACTACTTGACTCTCCTTCATCAAATGATTCTAAGAATGATTCTATGGATTTATTTTCATAATTTGAAGTATAAACATTGAGTTTTTTATTATCCTTTTTAACTAATATGTTATCTTTATCTTCATCCCGCATCTTTTCTCCACGAATCATAAAAGTTCCGATAAAATCTTTTATTTTTAAATCCTAAAATAGAGTGGACTACCTAATAGAAGCTGAAATCCCATACTGTTTTTAGGATATAACTATAAGGAATTTTATATCTTGATCATATAATAGTATGAAATTTCCCAAGGCAATAACATTGTTTACAATTTCTATAAGTCTACCATTCATCTGGGTTATGATTTCATAATCGATCATCCTGAAGGTTTCAAACTAAAGTTTGGTAGTGATATCTCTAAATTGCATATATATTTCCATGGTTTTATAATATGTTTTCAATGAATATTTATTGATTAAATAAGGAATTCTTTATTGATGTTATTATTATTCATTTTCATAGAAAATCCATTATTATGGTGAAATTAGAAATTTCATGAAGGAAAACATGGAATTTATGGGAATATTATCATGGTGTGACACCGAGAAAATAATGATGAAGTTTAGATAGAGGATTTAAGCTTGATTCAAGAGGAGAAACACTACAAAATCTTAAAATGGATGTTTTTATGTCATGAAAATCATTCACATTATAAAAGAGGAGTCCATGAATTGTATGAGTTTTCATAGAATATATTCATAGTATAAACACCATTTACGATGCAAGTTCATTCGGATAGCAGATCTCAAGAACAGAACCACAAAATTTAGACCATGAATGTCATTTATGATGTAAGTTTTTTGGGATAGAAAATTTCAAGACCAGTGTTACAATATTTATGTCATGAATCATGAATTCATGTCGTAAACTTGAAGTCAACAGAAAATTTTATGGCGTCGATCTTTTGGATTTTCATGAACTAACACCGGTTTGACCGATGAAATTAATTTGTGCTTGGGATTCCTTTTTAAGGGGGATTTGACCATAAAGAAGCAAGGGGGGTGTAGGGATTCAACCACCGAGAGGCAACCGATGAGGTTCCAATCCGGAGTCATCATAGATAGGTTTTTCTATTCTACATTACTTTTTCCTATTTTTACATAACATTGAATGATTCAATATTTAATTATTTTATATTCTCTTAATTTTGTTTCTTCTAATCTTTCTTCTATGGGTTTTGGTTTATTCATCATTGGAGATCACCCATCGATGATTCACTAGATCTATAGGGGAGAGAGGAATCAATCGAAATTGGTATGTACTAAAATTTTCTTTTTATTTATTCACATTTATGATGATTTTATTCAATTATTATTGTGATGTGACTCATGATTATTATATTTTTATTAAAATCACTGAACTAGTGTGTTTGATAGTGAAAAAAACTACATGATAAAGGTAATTAATCCATGAACACTGAATTTGATTATTCTTCTACAATTGAAATCTGATCATAATGAATCCTAGTTATTTTAATCCATATATCCATGAATAATTTTGATTCTAGGGTATATTTATAGGGATTTTCTATTCCTCATATTGATAAAATTGATCAATTTCACAACTATTGGAAATTATTGTTTGGAAAGAATTGTCGGAATTTCTTTCTAAAAAATCTGCCCATGGAAACTGATTTCCCCTCTCTTTTGCATTTTCTCTCTACATTTATTTATTTTATTTTTCTATTAATATTTAAATAAAATGAATCAATTAAAATTGGGATGACCCAACCTTTCGTAAAAAATTCATCGATATGTTCCCTACTATCTGTGGGATCAACCTCATACTACCATTATGTCATGCATTTGTAGTTAGTGCAGTTTGAGAATAATATAAATTTTTAATTTGATCACCTGTGTGGAATTAAAAAAATTGTGCAGGAGCATCAAATTTTGGCGCCATTCTTGGGGTGTATTAGAGCATTATAGATGGATAAAAATTGATTTCTTAGGTCATTTTTTTTATTCCATTTCTATTTACTAATTTTAATTTTGGTTTTTAATTTAATTTTTATTTTTCTATTTTATGCACCTTGTGATTTTTGGTGTTGAGCGGGATGGAATTCACATCTTATTAGTATTATTTCATGACACCATTAGTATACATCAAGTATTAGGAGTATCTAAAAACATGGGTAACACTAAATTTAGAAGGGTTTTCATGTCAAGAAATAAGACGAAATGATTTTTATTTTTATGAATACAATGAATTCCAACATCAACAGTGGAGAGACACATATTACCAGCCCTATGGAGGAGACCCCAAATTCCAAGATTACTAAGGTGGATCTTGGGATGATAAGTATAATTATAAAGACCCTTACCTCCAATAACCTCTATAGAAGAACTTAGATAACAAAATAACTGAATTTCTCATGTAGTACATTGATGTTATGGATAGGTGGATGGATAATCATGAGGCTAGAATTAGAGAACAGGGAATAATTGACTACTTACCTTTCACAAATTATTTCAAATATAAATTCTCTTATAAGTAATTTACCATTTATTACCAATAAAGGGATATAATAGTTTATAGAAGAAGAAGTGGACTAGGTGGTTGAGGAATTTAAAGGTGTTGAAGAAAAAAAGGAAGAAAAGATAGGTAAGGATGTTAAGGAAATTCTCTTAGAACACAAGGATGCATTTTTTTAAAAAGATGATCCTCAGGTTTATGATGAAGAAGAAAAAGAACCCCATGCATCACTTTTATGCTTACAAAAAGACAAATGAGAACAAAAAAATATCCTTTTCAACTATAAGAAGAATAAATAAAAAACATGATGGAAATTATTGATTTGATATTTGAGGAGAAATAGGTGAAGGAGGTCGAAGTAGTGCAAGTTTTTGAATTGAATAAGAAATAATAAAAATTAAAGGAAGAGGATAACGTGTACAAAAACTTTAACCTCACCAATATTCTAGAAAAGAAATATGAATGGTATTACCTTCTAAACATATAGGAAAATAAAGATACAACCATGGATGATTACATCAATTAAATCAATGAGAGTAAAAATTAGTCTTGTGTTGTGATGGAAACTAGATTTGAAGAAATAAAGGTAGAATAACTTCCAAAAATTGACATTGAAGATGAAAAATGATGGTGGAGCAGGTGAACTACAAAATTTAGTCTGATTTTGATTTCCTAGAAAATTTCATTACATCTATCCTCAAGTTTCATCCCACCACAAGTAGTTATCAAGAATCAAGAATGGAAGAGGAAGAGTACATTTATAGTGGATGATCTGAATTTCAATTCTATTTTACAAATAGACCAGTTAACATTGCACCACTCTCCTATTATGAGTAAAAGGTAAAAGTTCTAGCTATATAATATAAAGTAGCACTATTGGGTGGAAATCCATATTTAGAAATTTATTTATAGGAATTAAATCTATATTATTATATTAATTTAATAACTATCCATATGGTTGATACCTTTATATTTTTAAGCATAATTTTTTTGATCATGCACTTTCATGTGTTTTTTTTTATTTTTTAGGGTCAAAGAAATAAGTCAAAGCTAAAAAAAGGGGGAAAAGAAGAATAAATAATGATGGAAAAAAAATCATTAAAGGGGATACTATTTTTACTTGTTTATATTTTTACATCCCATGTTTTTTCATCACATTTTTTTAATAATAATCTAAATTGTTACATAAAATAAAATGAATTAGATTCTACCATAAATAATTGAATTATTTATTCTCTACTCATTGATTGAGGAGACATAAAAACTTAGGAAAATTATATTGATATGTTGGAAAATTTTATTTTTCATGCCCATAAATGTTAGATATATAAATGTACATTTTGAAAGGCACCTTATTACTTTAATTTTTAATTTCTTAAAAATTATTGCTGATGTGATTTCATTTCATGGTGTTGATTCATAGAATCCTTCATTGAGTAAACTTATTATTGATGATCATTCCATGACATGATTTACTTATATTACATTACCATTCCTAATAGGATTCTAGAAAAAATATTTCCTATTTTCTTTACACTTTTCTTGAGTGATACTTGGGGTATGTTAACCTACAAGAACTTTAATTGATATCTTGTTAAAGATATGGCCGGATAAATTCATTTTTAAAATGATTGAGGAATTCTATTTATGATCCCTTTATCCTTGATACCCACTTATACATTTACCATTCTTACCCTGTAGAACCTATAAATGACCTTATTAGGATTGATCCATGTTACAAGTCTATTTTATCCTTTCCTACCCAACTCTTTGTATTTTTCATGATATTCAATTTAATGAGTATGAGGGAGGGTTAGATCATGGTAGAGATGGGATAATTCTTCTTGAGAGGATAATATAGGATGTTTCCATGATATTTTCAAGAAGTTTTATGATTTCATTTGTTTAATTTGAATTTTTTATCCCTCTTATTATTAAATAAATGAAAAAGGGAAAAAATATTTTTTAAAAAAATGGGTTGTTTCTTAGGGAGATCATAAATCACCATCACTAGACTAATGATCTTCAAAATCATATGGGGTTAAGTGGTAAATGTGATATTTATCCCGAGGAAATATTTTATAAAATAAGGAAAATACAAAAAAACAAGAGAGGTTCATTTTTCATTATGTTTACATTATTAATGATCCTTTACTTTGCGTTTTAGTGGGTGACAATATGACATTATATTTTGGAAAGGATAATTTCATCAAGGTTTTATTTTGAATATCATATTTTATACTGTAGATTTTATCATCCTTCATCATCCTTAATTTATGTTCAATAATTTTACCCACCTACCCCGACCTCAGAATAATTTGATCCTAATTGAAAATCCCTCATGATTAATTGTGATATTTTTCCTTATGGGGTAGAGAATGTATATTCAATGCAAGATTATAGCTAGGATCATAAACTTGAAGAATGAGGATAAATCCATTAAATTTTTATTTGACCGATGAGAGAAATAATTCCTAGTGAGGTAAATCATAAATGGCCTTGGTCTTGATAAGAGGTTGAAATCTATAAGTGAAAAGGTGAAATATCTTGAATAGTAATTTATAAATGAAGTATTATTTATGAATTATTTATTGGGTATGAATTTTTATTTTAGGATATTCATTTATAACTTGTTTTTATGATAATCATAATTTGAAAATTCCCTCATCAATCCATGGATTCTTACTGTTTAGATGTTGAGATTTTGCTCGAGGAAGAGCAGTGGTTTGAGTGTGGGGGTATTTGATATCTCTAAATTGTGCATATATTTTCATGGTTTTATAATGCAGTTTCAATTAATATTTATTTATTAAATAAGGAACTCCTACCTACTATTATTGTTTATGTATTTTCATAGAACTGTCATAATTATGGTGAAATCGGGAATTTCATAAAGGAAAATATAGAATTATGGGAAGATGCCTGCAGTGTGACACCAAGAAAATGACGAAAAAGTCGAGATAGAGGATTGAAGATGGATTCAATAGGAGTAGAATAAAAAAATCTTAGAAGAGACATTTCCATGTCATGAAAATCATTCATGCTGTAAAAGAATAGTTCATGAATAGTATGAGTTGTGAGAGAAGATATTCATGCTCTGAACACCATTTACAATGTAAGCTCATCCAGATAGTAGATTTCAAAGACAAAGTGTAACGAACCATATTTTCACGAGGGTAAGACTCATTTTTTTTCAATTTTAATCCATTGTTTTATCATAGTAAATGTACCCTATGTCCTAAGAAAGGTTCTATGAGCATCTAGGGCCTATTTAGAGCCCGAGAAAATGGAAAAAGAGGTTAGGCCACATGGATATCATATGGTTAGTACTAACCGTGTGGGTTAACTATGCATGGAACTTTTTGATTAGTATGGGCTTCATGGTTTTTCTGCAATTTTGGGACCAAAGGTGCATGCCGGTGTGAGCCATCTACGGTTTTTGATAGATGTTTTTTATAATGTTTGTGTATAGTTAGGGAAACTGTGTTCCTTAACCTTGAGGGGTCCCTCTTTAGACTATAAAGGGAGCACAATTTGTGCATAGTTTGACCAAACCATGCAACCAAACCATAAACCCACATTTTTAGAGTGAATTTAACTTTTTATATGATATTTTAAACCTATTTTCTTCCTCCTCATCCCAATATAGGTTCTTTTATAACTCATAGATATGGACAATGAATCATGATCCATCAGAATAATTGGATAGCTCTTAGTAATATCTCCAATCCTCTTTCTTTATATTTAAGATCATATTTAGATCTGTTGTGCTATTTTGGTATGATCTCATTCACCCTATTTTTAGGACGTTGGACCATTTATTAAATTTCTTACAAACTAATTTGAATCTGAGGCCTTTATTGGATGAGGATTCATATACAACCCTAAGTTAGGTGGTCTTGTTGTTTTCCCTAAAACTTATTATGTTTCCATAGTCGCGTCATTGTGCCACACACTGGCCTTTTAAACTAATTTCCTCAAAATTAATTTCTTCAATATAATTATATGCACCTTGTTATACTCTTGTTGAGCCTTGTTTAGTAATTATAGGATTACAACCTTGATCATGGACACCACTTGGGTGTGTTGGATTGAATTTTCCCCTATAATTAATTGATTAAATTCTCAGAATTCCTTATAAGCATTTGACTAGGATTATAAATGGAATTAAATTTGTTATACAAATGTTTATAGAACTAAAGCACCTCCTAGGTGTTTGGATTGATTCATAAATGGTATTAACTCCTTGTAGGTAATTTCCCAATTCATAATAGCACCTCCTATGTGCTTTGTTGAACCTTACAATTGAAATTTCAAGCCTTGTTTAATTAAATGGCTTGTATAAATGGAATGTATCATTTCATGATGGTTCCCCATGCTTAAAGGAATTAAATGAATTAATCAAGATGAATAATAATGGGTGGAAAATCCATGACACTCGATGCATGCTTATGATTATTTAATAAATGATATGTGACACCCTTATTATATATATTGGGTTTGTTTAATTATTATTCTTATAAGGCGGTCCCTCAGTTTATAAAATTATTATGATTATGCCATTGATATTGGCCATGGAAGGATGGTTAAGGGAATTATTGAGCATGATGATTCAATATCACTTACACCAGGTGATGAGCATGATGTCTCACACCATTGAAACTATTTGGATATTGGGAATGACACACCACATACATTTCTTTAGGTGTTGACATGATGACACACCCACTATCTTGAGTGTAAATCATGACCTATCACATTCATCATTGAATGTAGGGATTGTATAATGTGATTGAGCTTATAGAATTTTTTAGACTGGTTATGGATGACTGAGTTACTCCTTGGTCTAGCCGACACCTAGTATCCAAGTATATGGTTTCTTAAATCCTCACATACCCAGTACATATAAGTGGATGTAGTGTATAAATATAATATGTATATATTATTACTATATGCATACGGTTACCAATTAGATTATAATTCTGGAATGAGAAGAAGATGGTAGAGCTGGAAGGTGTCCTATAGAAACCTAAGCATGTTTTTTTATTTACTTCCAGTATTGATTATTATTCAGTTATATCTGTACACTATTTAGCTATGTATAATGCTTGTATTACATCTAAACACCATTAGTGGTGGCCTACTGGGATTTTATCTCACACCTTACCCAGGACATCTTTGGAACTTGAGTAAATTACTTATCTTTGGGTGTGGATAAAGGAAAGTTACTTACTATAGATTCTTGACATTCTTTACCTATAGTTGGGGCATAGGAGCAGAGGACCGAGCATATGCTCGAGATTCTAACAGAGTAGTCTTTTTTACTTTTGTATAACATGTTTCATATGCCTATCCCTTGTCCCCCTTTTTTATATTATCATGTCATTAATTCATGTATACGTCACTGCTTATTGGATTATTATTATTATCAATTAATCAGTAATTTATGCTTTTGCAGTTTATTATTATATATGTTGCATGTGCTTCCATTGCGGCAGGTTACTCATCCAGTATTTTAGTATTTGTTATATCATTCTTCCGATATTGTATGCTTATTATTGTTATCTGTTGATCCACTCTGATATGAGGGTATATTCTCCCCACTTTACCTTATACCCTAACTACTAGTCAACAACCTCTGGTATATAGGGATACATGCTTGAGGCAATGGGACTCACCAGATCAGGGCCCCAGTTTAGTGGAAACTAGGTCAGGAAATTACACAAATCCACATAATTTATGTTTTTCATGTCATTTATAATGTAAGTTTTTAAGGATATAAAATTTAAATACTGAATATAAAACATTTATGTCATGTATAATGCATTCACATTGTAAACCTGAAGTCAATAGAAAATTTGACGATACCGATCTTTCAAATTTTGGGAACTAATGTTAGTTTGATCGATGTAATTAATGTGCACTTGGGAGGCCATTTAAAGAGGATTTTAATATTGATAATTGAGGGAGGATTAGGTATTTTACCATTGGGAGGATGCTACTAAGGTTCTAACCTAGAGTCATCAAAGATAGGTTTTTATGTTCTATTTTCCTTTTTCATATTTTTCTATAAATTCAGATGATTCATAGTTTAATTATTTTCTATTCTCTTTATTTTATTTTATTTAATCTCTATGCTATGATTTTTGGTTTATTAATCATTGGTGATCACTCGATGATGATTGGATAAACCTGTAGGGGAGAGAATAATCAGTCAAAATGGGAGCGTACAAAGTTGTTCTATTTCATTCTTCACTCATGTGATGATTTCATTCAATTGGTATTGTGTTGCAACTCCTGATTTATCTTATTTTTTATTAAATCACTAAATTAGTCCATTTGATATCATATAAAACGCAACATGATAAATGTTATTAATTCATGAACACTAAATTGGATTATTCTTCTACAATTATGACCTGATCACAACACATCTTGGTTATTTTAGTTCATCTGACCATAAGTAATTAGGATTATTGGGTAGATTTATAGGGATATAACATTTATCATATTGATAAAATTTATTTATTGTAAAAATATTGGATATTATTGTTTAGAAAATGTTTTCGGAATTTCTTTCTAGTAAACTACCCATGAAAATCGATTCCCTATATCTTATTTGTTCTCTCTATACATTTGTTTATTTTATTTTTCTATCAATATTTTATTAAAATTAATGAATTAAAATTGGGATGACCCAACCTTCAGTAAAAATTCATCACTTCATTTCCCTCTCTCTGTGGGATCGTCCCCATACTACCACTATGCTATGCCTTTGTAGTTAGTGTAGTCTGAGAATAATATAAATTTCTGATTTGATTGCCTATGTGGAATTAATGATGCCATACAGGTGCATCAAATTGAAAATGTGTAATTAATGATGTTGTGTGGGTGAGTCACGTAACATTATATCTTAATTATCAAACGTTATCTATCTCTTTATATTAACTAGTGATAGTTTCCCACAAATCATGAGTTGTATCACACTATGAGACTATATTATACTCATATGATCCTAATAAATAAATAATTACTTTCATGGATTTGGAGCTTATATTATAATAAATCTATTGATGTATACTCTATAGCTCTGGTTCTCCAAAAAAAATATTACAAGGCTAAATAATCTTCATATAGACTTTTAGACCATGATTTTTCAGATAGATAACCACCAAATCCTTCTGAAAACCATAATTCTATCAATATAAATAAGGATATATCACTATTGACATTCCTTCTCTCATGTAGTCCTTTGAAGAAACTAGAAATTGATCTTTAAACTTTAATAGGTAAAAGTTGATAACTCGAAAGTTCTTTCTTAGATACTAAGTGTTGTCCCAACCGTGATGTAGAATAACTCAAGAGGGGGGAGGGGTTGAATTATGTTCTTTAAATTTCACACCAAATAAAAACCTCCCACTTTTATTTTTTTAAAATATTTCCTTTAACTTTTAACAAGATATGAAATGGAAAATAAATTTCTCAAAATAATATATTTTTATAGTGGTTTATGGAAATAAGAACTTCCTCTAGTCCACTCGACCAATTCTTAATGCAAGTTTGGTGATCTTTATTCCTATTGTTTTACTAGGTATTGTATAAATATTTTAAAACAATTGACACTTGGAACCAAAGCTCCAAGATCTTTTCTTAGTATATCCCTTTATAATACCTACCCATTGTCTTCCCCCAATGCTCAGTACAAGGTGTGTTACTTACATCAATAATAAAAAGAATGGAATATATATATATGTTTAGTGAAAAATTTCAAGAAGAAAATGACAGTTTTTGAGGAACATCTAAAGTGTTAATATGTATTCAAGGTGTTTCTCAAAAAATATTCTTCAAATGAAGTTGATATATATTAATCAAAACAAAAAAATTACTTTTTTTTCTTCTCCTTCGTCAAAATGAATAGAAAGCTTGAATGAGTAGGAAGAAGAATAACAGTAGTTCACAAAAGATAAATTTTAAGCGCTTGATCACTACTTTATAATTCGAATATCTTGAGTTTAGATCCTTTCACATTCAATATAAATTTTTTATGTCATTTTTACGAAAAAAATTCATATAAATGATAATCTAAAAATAAATTATAGGTCAACAGTATCCCATGATCTTCTTCTTGAAAATTTGTGACCATTAAAACATTGGAGAAACTGGTCTTCCTCAGAATCAACAACCGTATTGAAATATTGTAACAACCCACATTTTTTATATATTTTCCATTAAAAAATTATGTGTTAAATAGAATGTTTCAAACACAAAAAATAACTAAAAATATAGTGATACATTAAGATAAAAGTAATTTTTTTACCATGATATTATTGTTGTTAAATTAGAAGGTATAAAATAAGTAATCATATTATAAAATCTATAAACAAAGAGGAAAGAAATGCTATAGAGTAGTGGAATTATCCCTTATGAAGCTCATTTTTATGTTATTGTAAATGAGGTTGCTTCACTAGAGTTTACCTAGTCTAATCCAAATATAAACTCCAAAAAGTTCAAGCTTATTAAAATTGCCACAAGATCCATGCTAGTGGAATCACCACCCATGACTGCCACCATAGCTTACCTTATACTTAGATCTTACACATAGATTTTGAGGGGCTATGTAACTAGAAATTATAATGATATAAACAAGTAACTATTGATTTAATATGTTATTTATCACATTTATTATATATTTTTTATATTTTTTACTTTTAAGTAAAATAAAAAAGTTTATTTACTAATGCATTGATAAAATTAAGAAGATAAGTTTATTATTAAAAATTTATTTTTTATAAAAATATATTTTTATACGTTTTTAATTAAAGAAACACAATATATTAAATATATTGTTTATATTGATAATATTAAATTAATATAATATGTAATTTATAATAAATAAGAGTAAAAATAGTTTATATTTTTTAAAAAGTTATTTTCCTATGAAAGTAGTTTTCATAATATTTTTTTATGTTTTTATTTAAAATTTAAATATTTAGAATTTTAATTTTAAAAATTTAACTTAATTTTTATATTTATAATAAAAATATTATCCTAGGATGAATTTTTGGTATTTTTTTGAAATAATTGATTTTTTGGTGACCAGTGAAAAATACAATGTTCACTAAAACTATAACATTTATGACTATATTAAGAAGTAAGTATAAATTAAAAAGTATTAAAACATTATTCATGATAAAAAACGTATTTATGAAGTTAAATGATTAAATTTTAAAAAATATATTGAATTTATAAAACCCATGTTTAATAATTTGAAAATTGAGCAATATTTTTCTAATAAAAACTATTTTTAGTCTTTCTATTTTAATTAAGTTTTCACTAGGTAAAATTTTGTTTTGAATTTATTTTCATGTAAATTAAATATATATATTTTTAGTTATTAACCTATTAATTTCATTAAAATCAATAATTTTGATCCTTTTATCTTAAACAAAACATTTATGTTTAAAAATATTTTTTTTCTAAAAACAAGTTTTTACATGTTACATGCGCTCATGTTAAAATTAATTTATATTAAAAATATAAATTTTATTTAATAAAATTGATTTAATATTTTTAATCATTATGTATATTTTTTTTAAATTACCATTTTATTTTTAAAAATTAAAAGAAAATTACATGGGTAAAAATTAATTACCAGAGTAGAAACCAAAAATGTTAAAAGAGAAAAATCTAAAAGTAAAATACTAAAAAACATTTCTTTTTGTTTAAAATGAATGGATTATTTATTATTGACCTTAAATCATCCCAAAATCAATTATTTTTCACTTTGGATCCATATTCCATGTGAAGCATGTTCTCTCTTTATATTAAAAAGTTATATTTACAAAAATGTCATTCCCTTCACCTATAAAAAGAGCTCACCCACCCCATTTATGCACTCATTCTAAAGAATTTTCTTAAACATAAATCTACCCTAGTCTCTCATAATTTATCTCCCAATTTCATAGAATACTTTCTTACCAAAATATTAAGCTAAGGACCAATAGGTGTTACCCAAGGGGGAATATCTAAAGGGAGAGGTAATATTCCCAACTGAGCTCTCTTAACTATTTTATTCTTCTAGCCTTAAAAAATATTCTGGAAATGAAATTATTCTAACATTAGTATTAATAATATTCTTAAATTTTATTAGTCTAATGGAATATCCATTTTATACCCTCCTCCAAAACCATTCAAAAAATGAAGGCGTCGTTATGCATGCATGTAGACTTTCACCTCATGAACGATGTGCTTGATTTTTCATCACTGCCTTACATGGTGGGTTCTAAAATAATATTAAAAATATTAATATGATATTTATAAAATTATTACGATTCTTAAATTTTAAACCATTCCCTATATTCCTCCTGATCTATAGAAAAAAATGTGCCACACGTGCGTATGTGAAGACTACCGCCTCCATGAAAGTGACATATTTCGTTTTCATCTAGTCTTTTATTCTTTATCAGAATTTATTCGAATATGATTAAACAACTTAAAAATATCTAAATTATATATTATGATTCTATAATAATGACATTATACCAAAATAATCACTTTCTTAACCATACTCACCCATATATTATAACTTGTTTGTGTTTGGGTCGGTTTAACCACCTTCTTGAACAATGCTATATATTCATACCATGTATGACTATGGAAACCTAACTACTAGTTTTTTTAGAAATTAATGAGAAAATAATTTTTTTATTATCCTGAAAAAATATATTAATATTTAACTTATTATTAGTATACCACCTTTTTCCATTATAAATTACAAAAACAAGCTCATCACCAACATCATGAATCATAACTGAAATATTTATGAAATGAAATTAGAATGTAATAAATTATTATAAAATATTTATTCTAGTTCCTATAATGATCTCATAATGATTAAATTTTAACCTATAATGCTATTGTGAAACTGGCAGTAAACAAACAATCGAAACAAAGAACATCCAATGATGAAAATAAAATATAACAAACTAATATATTTGTATGAAATGTTTATAAATTAAGTTTATAAAAGGTTATAAGTCTGAATAAGGTTTTGAAATAGGTTATAAATATTTTTAATTTTATTATACAAGAGATTATAACAAGTTCTTCTATGATTAATTAAAGGCAAGAGTTACTAAATATCAATTTTGCTTCATTGAGATATGATTTTTATTCACCACTTCTTCCATTTTTATGGTGTAAATTTTACAATTGGATATATTTATATCAATATTTTCTTGAAATATATATAATTTAAAAATAAATCTCATGTTCTATATTTATCATTTTTCAATTTGAAAGATAATGAAGTCTTAAGTGGTTTTTTGACTAAATTTTATTTCCAATTGGGTCTTGAGCTATCCTTGTAACACCCCAAGGTTTTAAAAATAAATTGAAATACATGAAACTTTGTTTTAATTAGATATTTATAACTAGAATTTAAACATAATTTTTCCACTTCTATGTTTTTAATTTTGAAAAACCATCATCTACAATTGTGTTCGGTGATTTTTTGGAGTCTAATGGAACCAACTTGATTTTAGGTGAATAGTAACATACCCTTATGAATAGTAATATGAATAGTAATATGACCCTAATGAATATTAAATTATCTTATTATTTTATTTTCTCAAGTATTTAAGATAATGACATCTTAATTAATTTTTCAAGGTGATATAAAGTGTGTTATAGTTTAAAAATTGTTAATTTTTGAATAAAGTATGATTTTATTTAAAAATTAAAGTAATTATATTTAAAAAAATTATTTTTAGAAAATGGAGTTAATTTTTGAATTTTACATGTTGAAAAATAGTTTGGGTGAATTTTTAGGATTTTTCTAAAATTCTTGAATTTTTGATGAATAGTGAAATACGGTAAAATATCGTATATACAAATTATCAGTTAAATACAATATTTTTGACATAATGGATGATGTAAGCCCACTTGTTTCAAACTCACATGATCTCATTACTAATTTTATCACAATATTGATGAATATTTATAGTCTTGGACAAAAATATTAAAACAATGATTAAAATAATGTAAAATCCCTCATCTCCTCCACTATAAATATCAGCCTCATTCCCCTCTTCCTCTCACACCTCTCAAGACTTGAGAATTGTATAAGTTATTACAAATTCCCTCCCAAATGATCTTCCCCACGTCCAAGACCTTCTAGTCTCACCAAAATGTCAAAACCAAAGGCCTTAATGTGGATCTCAAGGAGAAGAGATCAAGAGGTAAGAATCGACTTTCATTTTCTTGTGTTTTCTTTTCAATTATTTTGTTTTATTATACTCTATTAAAACAAACTTATCCAAGAAGAATGAAATATACAATATGATATATATTCTTTATTTTTATCATGTTTAGGGAAATATTCATCATCACTATTCCTCTCCTCTTCCTCTTATTATAAAACTAAAAATACAGTCCGCGATGTGCTGATTTACCAAATCGTGGACAATGTGTTTTCAATTTACTTTACTTACTTAAAATCTATTTGTAAACCCATTTAAATGGTTGAATAAGATTTTAAATTTTATTATATGACCTCTCTTATGTTATGGAATTAACTTATATGCATGATATTATGTTATATAATGAAACTAGTTCGTGATTATCAAAGAACCGCAAAAATGATCTAAACAGATATCACTAAAGATTTATATAATGATTCATCCTCATACCAATAACCAAAATTAGTTGTGGAATAATTTAATATTTTGTAAAAATATTAATATAATTTCATTCCACTTTTATAATTTCATTTCCATATGACAAGAAAATCAAAAAGAAATCAGCCATGGAAATCATGTAAATAACGCACTTGAAACAATAGAAAGAACAAAATACTAATAATTAAAGGATAAAATGATGTTATAAAATTATCATATAAGGTATTATAAACATGAATATGTTTCTCTAAGATATTAATAACACTCTTTTAACCATTATATAGTAGTTTTAAACATGTTTTAAGTAAAACGAACCCGACGTAATGGAATTCCTAACCCAACTTCCAATATTTATGTTAACCTTCCACTTTATTCATTATATGGTATTAAGATTATTTGTGTGATGAATATTTGTTTATATTATGTTTTATTATGTTCATTTACAATTCATACACATATCAATTCTATTACATTAATTACCACTTCAATTATATTTGTACGAGACTTTACTTTTAAAATCCTTTTAAAAGTCTCTTTAATAAAATTCAGAAAGATTGTTTTTTTATATATATATGGCATGAGTGGTTTCTTATGATTTCATGATACTTTATTACCATGATATGTTCCTTGGACATATTTATGTTGGGTTGATCCCATTATAGCTCAAGATATGTTGGGTTGAGCCCATTATAGCTCAAGATATGAAGGGTGAGCCCCATTATAGTTTTCCAATGCATTGGGTACTCCAGAGATGGAATTTGACCAAATGGTTATTCCATGTGTAAGGGTGATTGTAAAAGTGATATGGTAAATATGTCCCAAGGAAATGAAATTATGTTTCCATTCATGTTAACGACTTTATATTAAATGGGTTTTATTGGTTTTTATGTTATCACTTGACTAACAATTTCTTTCCTTGGATCCCTTATTGAGATTTTTGTGCTAATACCAAGTTTTTAATTTTTTTTCATAGGTTTTAAGGATGTTTAAGAGAAAAAGGAATAAAATTTAAATGTTATGAATATTTGTCAAAGAAATTATGTTTTAATTTAAGTTTCATATTCTGTAAAAAGTGGATACTATTTTAGTAGTATCCTTATGTATGAATATGGGATGTTATATATTTTTTACATCCTGATTTATCAAAAAATCTAAACCTAAAAAGATCATAAATGTGTAAGAATGTATTTTATTTTGTAAAACTCAATATTATTTAATGTTTTAAGGTTAGTTCCTTATAGTTGGTATCAGACACTACAAAAAAATTGACCTTTACCAATAGAAAATTACTGAAAGATAATATATCTGTTGGTAAAAATGATTAATTCCAACAGATATTAAATTATGTTGATATTAACTATAGGTAACAAGAGTTTTTGATCAATAGATATATCTATTTATATTAGTAGTTCAATACTAACAAATCTTTTACCAACATTTAAATATGTTGTCTTATGATAATAATACCAACAATTGATTTACCAATAAATGAATTTGTTGTTATTAATTATTATTACCAACAAATCTTTTACCATTATAAAAATTTGTTTCAATGAATTATTAAATAATATCAAATATTTTACTAAAAAATGAATATATATATATATCAATAAATATTACTTAATTATGAATATTTTAATTAATCAAATTTTGATATGTTTATAATAGATAATATATATATGTATATAATGAAGAAAGCTATGAATTTATACATATATAATATTTATTTTTATATATACACACACAAACCCATATATGAGAAAAAGTTACGAATTTATATACATATATATATATATATATAAACAAAAACCCATATATGAAAAATAGTTATGAATATATATATATATATATATATATATAAACACAAAACAATATATGAAAAAAAGTTATGAATATATATATATATATATATATAGACCCCCATATATACAAAAAAAAAGAGTAAAACACCTAAATTCATAGCGACCCGTCCAGTTCCCCGTGACCCCCTTCCCAAAACCCTAAGACCCCGTTCCTCGCCCCCACCCCACCCCCACCCCCGCCCCATAACCCTCACCGCCCATCCCGTTCCCCGTGACCCCCCTTCCCCAACCCTAAGACCCTGTTCCTCGCCCCCGCCCCCGCCCCTACCCAATGGCCCTCACCGCCTCTGCCGCTCAGCCTCCCCTGCCTCCCCCACCTTCGAAGCCACCTCCCCCGCCACCGTTCAACCTCCGCGCCTCCCCGATTGGCCGCCTCCCATGCCACCGCTCAACCTCCTTACCTCCCCGATTGACCACCCCTATCCCCACATTCGAGAGTAAGTACTTGTAGGTCCTTTTCTCCCATATTTTTCTCTATTCAAGCAGGTAGTATGTAACCATCATCTTATAGTAGTGGTGGTCTTGGTAGTGAATTTACAGTAGGCTATAGTAGTGCCTTGTAATGATTTTCTTATTCTTCTTTATTTCTCAGTCCTTGCGACAGTATATTGTGCAATGTACTCATTTTTAGGTAGTAGTTTCTCTCTCTTTGTATATGTAGCATAAAATCTAGATTCAGTATAGTTTTCTAGGTTTAATTTCTGTATTCTAGTAGACAAATAATAAATTCATATCCTCCATAAACTCTAAGTATAATGTGCTCTTGCTGCATTCAAATCCTCTATCCACTGTAAGTATTATTTGTTCTCTTGTTTTAAATCATATATGTTTGTGCTGTCATCTAAAATTCCAATACTATTTAGTATAAATTTAATGCTGAAGTTCATCCATGAATTATTATTAATTAGATAACTTAAATTAATTACTTTTTTTTGATATTAATCATGGAAGATTATATTTATTTCATGGATTATTGAAATTGATAGAAAATTATTTTCACAAAATAAGGATAAGTTATTGAATTAAGATGGAAAAAGTGTGTTATGGCCTTCTAACATTGGAAAATAGGTGTAACAGTTGATCATTATGGTATTTTATATTTGATAATTTTGATTTTTATTGATTGACATATCATTGGAGAATGTTTGAAGTCAAATTTTCAATTCATTGTGGATGAATCAATGTTTTTTCATTCTAGATTATATTTATTTCATTTGTTCTTTTAAATATCTCATTTTTATATGCCTTATGTTTTTAGAACCATCCATCAATATAAAAAGCATAATCACTGTGAAGAAATTACCTTCCTCAAGATAAATTACCCAAGGTCAACACTAATATTAAATCATTAAGGCAAGGAAAAAAACTTGTGTATGGTGTTACATTTTTAGGACAGGCTGGACATTCTTGGGACAACAATCACAGCACTCAAAAATATTTTTTATGAAAATTGAAGATAGACCCTTTTCTATGAGTTCCCATAGATATTCCCGCAGGTTCTATACCTACCTTTAACCTTTAAAATTAATGAATAATGAATATAGTAATGTATCTTGAAAAAAACTTATAGTTCAATATTTCTTATAACTGATGAATTTAATTTTTAATAGGGTTTTACATGCATTCAAAGTGGTTTCTGCATGTCAATCATGGAGAGGATGATATCATATGAGAGGGTGGTGGCTTAAAATGAGTTGAATGAAGGCATCCAATAATGCATTCACCTGATTGGGAATATCCACACCACAAATAGAGGGATCTGACAATCTGGAGGTAAAGTAGAGAAAATATCATTGAAATTTCCTTTTCCATTAATTTTTTTGGTACCTTTGGTTTTTTTAGAATGGGAAATATCTCAAGGTTCTTCACTGGGTGTAGGATTTATATGATTACAGGTAAGTATTTTCATAATTAATGAACATTGCAACCTATATGGAATCTCATTTCATTACCCATTTTCTATGTAGTCATAAACCCAGTAAAATGTTTCTTAAATTATAATTTATTTTTTTTATCCTCAAATGATCCCTTTTCATCATTCAAGTCTAAATTTTTTTATTTCATTTAATGTTGGGATAATTCCATTCATAAACATACTTTTAATTACATATATTGTATTTTACTTTTATATTATATGATCCTCACATCATACACTTAATTATATTTCAAATTAGTGTTAAATGGTTTAATTATACTGTTAATTGCATGTGAAGAATAAAGCTGATGGGGGATATTTTTTCATATAAAAAACTAGATTCTCTATGAATGTATACCGCTATATTATTTTCCCTTACTCATGCTTTCAGATAATACTCAATACCCATGACTATATATAGATTTATTCCTAGTGAATCGGGTTTTCAGATAATGTATCAACTATATTCAGGCATTATATCAGTATTTGTGGTTTATTTATGTTCATATGAAATTTTATGAACTCATTGTTAATTTTCAGTTCATCTTAAATTTGTATATTACATTTACTGTTAATTCTTTTATTATCTACATAATCACATCTTTTTTGACTAGTTTGAGCTCAAAACCTCTACATTGAAGCCCATATATAATTCCAGTCTCTACAATAAAACATAGCTTGATTGGAACACAAATTCTTTCATTTGATACAAGAGTTTATCTGAAATCCATATTTATACGTAGGTAAATTACAACAACAATATGTTTTCATTATTGAACATCATATTTATTGATTAACAAGTTTCAATTGAGAATAAATATATATTTCACTATATTTCAATTGCAGGTTACAAAGTTTTACCCCCAGAAATTATGAGTAAAATTCAATCTATAACAGATTCTATGAATGATGTGTTTCCTTTAGGAAGAATCTATTCTAATGAAATAATTTAGAGTTAAAATTGAAATGCATCTCATCATTTCAAGGTATGGATTTGTATCTTTTCACCGATTTATATATATATCAATTAATTTTTTTTTAAATTAATTATAATTTTTTCATTGTAGATATTTTGTTTTGTGCTTCTCTAGATATATAGTGAAATTTCTTGTAAGTGGTCATAGTGGATTTATCTTTATTGTTATTTTTTGGAAAACAAGTATTGAAATTAATATCAAATATTGTGTCATATCTCAGAGATATTTATATTGAGGCTAACATAAAATTTTACTCTACATTATTTTTGTATATTTTTTATAATTTATGACAAATAATTATCTCTTTCTTGTATGATAGTGATAAATTTGGGTATGAAACACAATGGAATATCATCAAGTCCAAACCAGTTGGTAAGAATTTTTTGTTCCGTTCTAGTCCTAATTCAATGATTTCGACAAATTTTTTATAATTCATAAGGTTTAGAAAGCTGAAGGATGCATCACCACTTTACCTCAGTGCATGTGGAAAGAATTGGGAGAGGATCAATAATTGGGTAGCTGACTAGCTGCTAGTCTTCATCCTATGGGGTTTCAATCCACTACCCCTACAATTTTTGGACTGATTTTCACTATATATTTTACAAGTTCTGCAAGTGAGTTCTAGTTTTTCAGCATTTTATAATATTCTAGTCCTAATTCAATGATTTTGACAAATTGTTTATAATTCATAAGGTTTACAATGATAAAGGATGTGTCACCACTTTCCCTCAGTGTAAGTGGAAATTATTGGGAGAGAATAAATAATTGGGTGGCTGAATAGCTGCTAATCTTCATCCGGTGGGGTTTCAATCCACTGCCCCTACAATTTTTTGGACTGATTTTCACTGGATATTTTACAAGTTCTGCAAGGAGTTTCATTTTTTAGAATTTTATAATGTTCTAGTCCTAATTCAATGATTTCGACAATTTTTTTATAATTCATAAGGTTTAGAATACTGATGGATGTCACTACTTTCCCTCAGTGCAATTGGAATGAATTGGGAGAGGATCAATAATAGGGTAGCTGACTAGCTACTAATCTTCATCTGGTGGGGTTTCAATCCACTGCCCATGCAAATTTTGGACTGATTTTCACCGGATGTTTTACATGTTCTGCAAGTGAGTTCCAGTTTTCAACATTTTAGGAATTATGTGCAGTGTATGAGAGATAATAGAGACATCATTTAATGAATACATCACTTCCCGTGGGCATATTTGCATTTCAGAAGAGGAAGGATCATTGAACACACTGTATTGAATGCAGACATGGCTGGTGAACTCACACAAGGGCAAGTCACATTGAATGCAGGAATCCCTTCAAGCAGGCCTAAATGGGTAAGCATGTTGCGCATCACAAATCTTCAGGTCGCACACATCATCTATGGAAAACTGTCATGCAGGTACCTAAAAATAAAACAAGCGCTCTCAGTTTTAATAATCATTTTAATTTCTACTATTTAAATATAAATAGAAGAATCACCACTGCATTTTTTTAAATGCTTCTCAGAATTAAAAATTGCTAGTCCCTTTTTTGGAAGTGTTTATAACAGATATATGGTGCCTAGATTTGAGTCATTTGGACTATCAATTATTGATATGTCAACTAGAATGATGAAAAATGATACTATGAAAAAAATTTCTATACTTCTATTTATTTATAATTTGGTTTCAATTCAAGAAGATATTTTTCACTTATTTGTGGGTATTCTCTTTGTTTTTTTGATGTCTATATTGGAGATGAAATGTGTGGAATGATAGTGACTTGAGGATTCTTGCTGGTGATGGTACTAGAGCTGGCTGGATTTATTTCTTGTTGGTACCAGAGCTGTTTAGTTTTTGGGTATGCTCTTTAGGTGTGTGTGGTTGAGATATTAGATCTGAAGGTTGTGGTATGACAATGAATTTAGGTTTATCACTGAAGATGGAACTGGCTCACGGGTCATGGGGAATGGATGAGTCACTAGTGCGCAATGGTCCTGGTGTTAGAGCTGACTCGCTGGCATGGATGAGCTGGTGCTGAAGCAGACTCACCGATAAGGGTCACTGATGCTCGCTGGTCCCGGGTGCTGGATATGGCTTGCTGGCATGGATGGGTTAGTGTTTTTACTGACATGGATGGTGATGGAGATGACGTGGGCTCATGGTGTCACTTGCATGGCTGGTGTTGGAGCAGACATGGTACGATGTCGTTGCTGGAATAGATAGAGCCGGGTATGGGTCACTGTATGGATCACTGTATGGGGTGTTGTATGGATCACTGTATGGGTCACTTTATGTGTCATTGTATGAGATGTTGTGATGGATTCTTCATTTTTGTATTAATTTTCATTATAAATATAATTATTATTTTTTATAATTATGAACTTGTGTGATTGTAGTCTTCTTTTTAATAATTATATGTTATATATATAATAAATTAATAAATAAAATATGAAATTTTACTATAAATAATTTTTTTTAATTTTTATTTAAATGTAATTTATAAATAAATATTATATGTTGGTAATATTATTACCAACAGAAAAATATGTCATTAAAACTATTGCTAAACATTTTAACCAACATATATGTTATCTATTGGTATTATTATAATTGTAACAGAACTATTTTATCAGTCACAAAAACATTTAGCGATAGATTTTTTACCAAAAGTTTAGTGACAATGACATATATGTTGGTAAAACATTTTACCAAAAAAAAAATAGACTTTTACCAATAGATGTTCTCCTATTGGAAAAAGTGAAATATTTTGTAGTGAGAGGATGGTTTAGATAACTTTAAGGGTTAAGATGATGTTAAAAGAATATAATAAATGATTTCTACTCTATGGTTAATTTGAAATGTTATAGAATTTAAATATTACCATGTTTATTCATCTAAGATATGTCTTTTCATAATGGTTTTTTGAAGAAGAAATAGGGAAGCTGAAGTAGGAAGGCACCAATAGGCTGATGTCTATCCAAATATGTAGCCTGTAATGGTGGGAATCAGAACCGATCAGTTTGTGATGGTAATTTCTCAGTTGAATCAAGTAATAAATGGTGGTGGTATCTATTCTAGAGAGGAACATGATCTATAACAGAGAAACATGTCTTTTGGGGAGCATTTTATGGGGCAACATCCTCCATCATGCAGTGGAACCAAAAATCTAGTGATAACCGATGGATGGATCAATACTCTATAAAAGATATTTGATGTCATGGGATGTTTAGAATGTAAAAATTTAATACTAAACATTTATCATTTGGAAGGTGAAGCTGATCAATGGTGGTATCTGGTTAATAATACTAGAGAAACAGATGTTATTGACATTTTAGAATGTAATGATTTTAAGAGTCTTTTTCTGGAAAAATATTTTCCTAAAACTGTTCGGCTCAGAATGGAGAAACAATTCTTGGAACTAAAGTAGAGAGATCATGATTCTGTGGCAGTATATGAAGCCAATTTTACAAGACTGTTCGGGTACATACTAGATTTTACTTGGGATTTTGATAGTAAAATTAATAGATTTTACTTGTTTTAAAACCATTTTTACGAAGAGATTTGGCTTCACGAGAGTTTAAAAGATATAATAAACTTATTCTTTATGATGAACAATTGAAGATGGAGTTTTCTGACACATATGTGCCTTATGATGACAAGAATAAGAAGTGTTCAGGTTGGCTAGCATTGGGGAAGAATTCATCAAAGAAATATCGAGGTAAAAAATCAATTTCCCTTCTAGTGAAAAGTGTGGTGAAAAGCGTCCTGGTGAATGTTTTGTAAATTCTTGAAAAAGATATCAATATGGAAATTTTGGACACATGTCTTGTGAGTTCAAGGAAAATGATCCGAAAATTAATGATAATCCTATGGTGATATACTTTAACTATAAGAAATTGGGTCATTTTGCTAATGTTTGTCTAAAGCTAGTCACTCAGGCATGGAATCAACAATATTGGAAGAAGAAGAGTGTGGTAAAATCCTTTGCAACCACTTCAGAAGATGTTGATCCATCAAATGAGGTGGTATCAAGAACATTTTTTGTTTATATATATTTCACAAATGTGTTGTTGGATTCAGGGTCTACACATTCTTTCATTTCTGATTATTTTTCAAAAAAAAAGGGAATTCCACCTCATGAAATGAAACCATAAATCAGGGTAACAACACATGGAGGACATATTATGGAAAGAATAAATTATAATAATATACCTATCTTTATATGTGGAAAGATTTTACATACAAAACTAGTTATTTTTCCTCTAGTGGAGTTTGATGTTATTCTGGGTATGGGCCGACTTTGTTTTTATCATGCTAAGATAGATTATAGAGCAAAAGAAGTTTTTTTAGAAATTGTTTCATTTTGTGTAAAAGAATAAACCCATACCATTAATAAAATATCAGGAAGATAATAAACTGATAAAATATATAAATTAAAGTTATCTTGATCATATTTTTGAAGATAAGGGAACTATCCAGATTAATGATGTACCGGTGGTAAATGAATACCGAGATGTTTTTCCTGATGATTTTCCTGGTGTTATTCTTGATCAAGAGGTTGAGTTTACTATTGAATTAGTTTCTAAGGCTAAGCCAATTTCTAAAACCCCTAATTGAATGGATCAAATAGAACTTCTATAATTAAAAAAAATAGTTGTAGGAATTATTAGATAAAGGATTTATCCGACCTAGAACTTCACTATAGGGTGATCCTGTCTTTTTTGTTAAAAATAAAGATAGTTAAATGATACTTTTCATTGATTATAAAGCCTCGAATAACATAAATATTAAAAACAAGTATCCTTTTCCACATATCGATGATTTGTTTGATCAACTCCAGAGAGAAAAGTATTTTTCGAAGGTTGAACAGAGGTTGGGGTACCATCAATTGAAAGTAAATGATGAAAACATCTTAAAGACTGTGTTCTATACTAGATATAGTCATTATGATTTTTTAGTTATGCCTTTTGGGCTAACTAATTCAACTACTGTATCCATGGATATTATGAATAGAATATTTCATGAGTTCTTGGATAATTTTGTGGTTGTTTTTATTGATGACATTCTGGTATATTCTAGAAGTAAATAGGAGCATGAAAAACATCTAAGGGTTGTTTTTCAAACCATAAAAGAAAAGAAACTGTATGTAAAATTCTGAAGGTGTGATTTTTGGTTGTAATAAATTTCTTTTCTTTGGAACATTGTAAATAAGGATGGAATAATATATGATTCTTTCAAAAAAATTGGTTGATGAATGTCCAATACCTACAAATATTACAGAAATTCATAGTTTTCTTATATTAACAGGTTATTACACAGTTTGTTAAAAACTTTGCATAGTAATCTAGCTCGCTAACTAAGTTAACATGAAAAGGGTTTAAATTTATTTAGATAGAAGAATGTGATGTTTGTTTTTAGGAACTAAATAAGAGGTTGGTGAATGCTCCAGTTTTGGCCTTGCCTTCCCAAAATGGTGAGTTTGTTATCTATAGTGACGCTTCATTGAAGGGACTTGGTAGTGTTTTGATACAGAATGATCAGGTAATTGTTTATGCTTCAAGATAACTAAAACCTTATGAGTTAAATTATCCCACACATGATTTGGAATTGGTAGCTGGGATTTTTGATTTGAAAATTTGGATGCATCATTTATATGGATTCAAATGTCAAATATATACTGACAAAAAAAGTATGAAGTATAAATTCACTCAAAAGGAATTAAACATGAGGTAGATTTTTGGCTTAGAAGTTGTTGGTTCAGGAAATACATCTATTTTGTTTTAGGTTCAGTGCAGTCATCATTATCAGAAATAATTAAGAAAGAAAAAAAGGAATACCGTGAGCTATAAAAAAAGGTAGAATTGGTTAAAATAGGTAAGTTACTAGAATTTAACCTTGATAAAGATTGTGTTTTGAGATTTTGAAAAAGATTGTGTGTGCCTTTCGATTCCCAGTTGAAGAAATATTTATCTTGTGAAGCTCATAGTTCTCCATTTTCAGTTCATCCTGACAATACTAAGATGTACAGAGACCTTCAGAAGTATTACTGGTGGGATAGAATGAAAAGAGATATTACAGATTTTACCGTGAAATGTTTGACATGTCAATAGGTTAAAGCATAGCGGCATTTACTGAAGGGAATGCTTTATCCTTTACCAGTGATAGAGTGGAAATGGGAAAATATATCCATGGACTTTGTTGTGGGAATACCAAATACTTATTGAGATAACAATGAAATATGGGTTATTGTTGACTGACTGATTAAATCTGCACATTTCCTTCCTATTTGAGATAAAATGTATTTGGATCAGCTTTCTCGACTGTACCTCAAAGAGGTTGTTAGGTTATAAGGAGTGACTCTTTCCATTGTATATGACTGGGGTCCCAGGTTTACTTCTAATTTTTGTGAGGGCCTTTAGAAGTCATTAGGCACAGAATTAAATTTCAGTACAACTTTCCATCCTCAATTAGATGGGTAGTCAGAATGAATGATTCAAAATTTAGAGGATATGCTTCGAGTTTGTTTAATGGACTACCAGGGAAGTTGGGATCATCATCTTTATTTAGTTTAGTTTTCTTATAATAACAGTTTTCATTCCATTATACATATGACACCTTTTGAGGCATTGTATGGGAAGCAGTGTCGAACTCCAACTTTTTGGGATGAAGTCGGGGAAAGGAAATTGAAGGGAAAAAAATTAGTAGAGGAAGTGGCTGAGAAAGTGAAGATGAACCAACAACATATGAGGAAAAATCAGAGCAGGAAGAAAAGTTATACAGACAATAGGATGAAATAATTTTCTTTCGAGGTAGGTGCTCATGTTTTTCTTAGAATCTAACCATGGAAAAGTGTTTGCGTTTTGGTAAAAAAGGGAAGCTGAGTCCATGGTTTATTAGACCTTATGAAATCCTTGATAAATTTGGAACTGTTTCTTACCGAGTAGCTTTGCCTTTGAGTTTATCACAGGTACACAATGTTTTTCATGTTTTGATGTTGATAAAGTATGTACTAGATTCATCTCATGTTCTGAACCTAGAAGCAGTTCAGCTAGAAGAGAACCTTTATTATGAAGAGAATCTAGTTAAAATTCTTTATTGAAGGGAAAATTTATTGTGGAATAAGGTAATCTACCGGGTAAAGGTTTTGTGGAGAAACCACATGGTAGAAGCAATATGGGAATCTGGAAATGTTATGAGGGAAAAGTACCCTCACTTGTTTATTAAGTAAATAAAATTGCAATGATGTAATTTATATTAGGTGGGGAGAATGTAACACCCCAAGGTTTTAAAAATAAATTGAAATGAATGAAAATTTGTTTTAATTAGATATTTATAACTATCTTTTAAGCATATTTTTTCACTTCTATGTTTTGAATTTTGAAAAATGGTCATCTATAATTGTGTTCAGTAAGTTATTTAGAGTTTGACGGAACCAACTTGATTGTTAGTGAATAGTAACATACCATTATGAATAGTAATATGAATAGTAATATGACCCTAATAAATTGTAAACTATATTATTATTTTATTTTCTTAATTCTTTAAGATAATGAAATCTTAATTAATTTTTCAAGGTGATATAAAATGAGTTATAGTTTAAAAATTGTTAATTTTTGAATAAAGTATGATTTTATTTAAAAATTAAATTAATCATATTTAAAAAATTATTTTTAAAAAATGGAGTTCATTTTTGAATTCTACATGTTCAAAAATGGTAAGGGTGAATTTTTGGGATTTTTATGAAATTCTTGATTTTTTTGATGAATAGTGAAACACAATAAAATATAGTATATACAAATTATAAGTTAAATACACTATTTTTGACATCATGGACAATGTAATCCCACTTGTTTCGAACTAAAATGATCTATTTACTATTTTTATTACAATAATTAAGGGTATTCATAGTCTTGGATAAAAATATTAAAATAATGATTAAAATAATGTAAAATCCCTCATATTCTCCACTATAAATATCACCCTCATTCCCCTCTTCCTCACACACCTATCAAGCCTCGAGTGTTGTCTAAGTTCTACCAAATTACCTCTAAAAGGATCTTTCCCACGTCCAAGACCTACTGGTATCACCAAAATTCTAAAACCAAAGGCCTTAAGGAGGATCTCAAGGAGAAGAGATCAAGAGGTAAGAATCAATTTTCATTTTCATGTGTTTTATTTTCATTTTTTCCTTTTATTATACTCTATTAAACTCCCCTTATCCAAGAGGAATTAAATCTCTATAATTATCTATATTCTGTATTTTTATCATTTTTATGGAAATATTCATCATCATTATTCATCTCATCTTCCTCTTATTCTAAAAATAAAAACATAGTCCATGATGTGCCAATTTATCAAATCGTGGATGATGTGTTTTCAATTTATTTTAATTCCTTCAAATATGTTTGTAAAACCATTTTAATGGTTGAATAATATTTTAAAGTGTATTATATGTCCTCTATTATGTTCTTAAATTAACTTATATACATAATATTATGTTATATAATGAAACTAGTTCGTTATTATCAAAGAACCGCAAAAATAATCTAAACGGATATCACTAAAGATTTATCTAATGATTCATCCTCATATAATATAAAAAAAATGAGTTATAGAATAATTTAATATTATGGAAAAATATGAATACCATTTCATACCACTTCTGGAATTTCATTTCCATGCGACAAGAAAATCAAATACAAACCGACCATGGAAATCATGTAAAGAACGCACCCAAAACAATGGAAGGAACAAAATACTCTAATTAAAGGATAAAATGATGTTATGAAATGATCATATAAGGTGTTATAACCATGAATATGTTTCTATAAGATATTAATAACACTATTTTAACCATTATACATGAGTTTTAAATACGTTTTAAGTAAGACTAACCCGAGGTAAGTGAATTCTTAACCCAATTTCCAATCTTTGGGTTAACCTTCTACTTTATTCATTATTCAATATTAAGATTATTTTTGTGATGATTTTTTTGTTTATATTATATTTTATTATATTTATTTAAATTTCATACACATATTCATTACATTCCATTAATTCTTACTCTAATAATATTTTTACGGGACTTTCCTTTTAAAATCCATTTAAAAGTCTCTTTAATAAAATTCAGAAATATTGTTTATATATATATATATAGCATTAGTGGTTTATCCTAATTTATTGATACTTTATTACCAGGATATGTTTCTTGGACATAGTTATGTTGGGTTTAGCCCATTATATCTCAAGATATGTCGGGTTGAGGCCATTATAGCTCAAGATATGACGGGTGATCCCCAATATAGCTCTCCAATGCATTGGGTACTCCAGAGATGAAATTTGACCAAATGGTTATTCCATGTGTAAGTGTGATTGTAAGAGTGATATGGTAAATATTTCCCAAGTAAACTACATTATATTTCCATGCATGTTAACAAGTTTTTATGAAATGGGTTTTATTGGTTTTTATGTTATCACTTGACTAACGATTTCTTTCCTTATATCCCTTACTGAGTTTTTTGTGCTCATCCCAAGTTTTTAGATGTTTTTCATAGGTTTTAAGGATGTGTAAGAGAAATAAGTAAGAAAATTTAAATGTTATGAATATTTTTCAAAGAAATTATGTTTTTATTTAAGTTTAACATTCTGTAAAAAGTGGATACTGTTTTAGTGGTACCCTCATGTATAATTTTGGGATGTTATATATGTTTTATGTTCTGATTTCTCTAAAAATCTAAACCTAAAAAGATCCTCAATGTGTAAGAATGTATTTTATTGTATAAAACTCATGATTATGTAATGTTTTAAGTATGTGTACTTATAATCCTTCGTATCTATTCTTTTATAAATTCCATTGTCATTACATTTATCTACTATACATGGAAGCTATTATTTTTCTATTGGGGGAAATTACCTATTTAAATAAAAAACCTATTCTTTGGTTGATTTATCCATAAAAGTTATGAAATTTTTTGGATTAATACCCATCACTTATAATGAATTTTATCCTCTATATCCATATCTTCCCTTACCACCAATTTTATCCTTTCCTATTTTATAACCCAAATATGTTTTATATCCTATAGTAATCATATTTCTCCTTACACTTTTTTAAAAGAAAGTTTTATTATCCATTTAATGATGTGGGTTTCAAAAAATTTATTTAAAAAATATTAATGGAATTTCATTTATGATATTATTTTCTCTTGTACTCCATATTTATTGACTTAAGATTTATTTTATGAAATAATGTTTTATTTTATGAATTCTTCTCTTTATCTTATAAAAAATGATTTTTGAAAAGTGACATGAAAATCATGCCTTTTTTAGAATTATGTTAGGAAATTTTTTCAAAGGAAACAATTTTTGTAAATTCACATTTATTTACCTCTATATAAGATAAATAATCCATCACTTGTTTTATATTATGTAATAATACATTATTTATAAACATGATTTTTTCCAATTCCTTTCCTATATGAATTCCATATGTTTCATTTCTTTTATTGAAGGGTATTCACCTAGATACCCATACATCTATTGATTTGGAAATTATTGAATAAACTGTATATCCTTTATATATATGATAAAAATAACATATTCTTAATCATCTTAAATGAATATAATTATCTATAATGTTACCTAATTTCATTTGATACCCATTCTATTTCCATGGGTTATCATGTTATGATTATTAGTGAATTTAAGAATGTTTCCTTATGGGGTTCCATTTTAAAATGATATGTAACCTATTTTTATTCTTTTGGGTTTTTATGATATTATGACTGAAATCATGTGGAAAAATTATGCATCATTTTCATTATGCGCAACTCATCACAAAATTACATTTCCCTCAAATTCAATGGGTAATGTTTTCATCTTATAAGATACCATGTACGGTGCATGGGAAGTCATACAAGTACAATATGTTATGTTTTCTTGGTAGTGATCATTGAATTATGATTATAAATTCATGATTTAATTTTTGACACATATTTATGATTTTATGAACTTATGATTTCATTCCATTATTCCATACTTCTATGTTTGTCTAATAGTCTTGTGCCATGATATATATTTTTTTCATTCAAGATTTCATGTTTTTCTATCATTACTTATGAACAAATATTATTGTATTAGGTTATTTTTAATAATATATTTCTCCCTTGATCATGTTTCTCATATGATTATGATCCAAACTTTAATTACATGTTGAAAAGTTTTCCTTTATAAAGTGTTTAAGTTAATACCTATCTTATGTTTCTATTTCCCTAGTTATGAAGATGAGTATAACTTATGAGAAGTCTAAAAGAGAGTATAGTGTGGATCAATTATGTAGAAATGTTCACAATTATCATAAAATAAGTTTGATATATAGGTGACCCAAAAAGACACTAAACCTTCTTAATATTATGTGACTATTATGAGATGTAATGTTTATCTTATGGTAATGATATAAAATAAATATATGTTTACCTTGTATCATCTCACTTAGTGTCAAGTACTACGTTAAAAATGTGTGTTTTTATCACAAGACCATGGATTATGGGTTTGGGGACCCTAATTTGGTATCAGAGTAGGTTTAGTTAATTTTTAGGATTATATTAGTACTTTTTCGGAAATATGACAATATAAAATTAGGAAAAACCATATGGATAAGTGTAAGGGATAATTATAAGTTTAGGATAATATCCTTAATTTTTTTAAAGAATTTAGTATGTGTAATTCCTAGGAATTACATTCTTATCTGGATACTGGAAATTTTATGTGGCTATGAAGTAGATTCACCTAGGGGAAATCACCTAGAAAAAGGCTGGTTAAGTATTAACTTGATCTTCACTTGGTGCATGATGAGAGGGACTTTGATTGAACACCTAGATAGAAACTCCTAAGTGATATGATTTGGTCAGTTACATTCTATTTATGACCCACTAAGAAAGATTTATTATGTTAAGGAATTTAGTCAAGGAGTATAAGAGAACCCCAAAAAATAAACCAAGATTAAAATGAGAGAAATTTAGGTTTAATTGAAATCTAATGTTATGGTTTCATAGAGAAAGATATTTTGAGGTCCAAATTTTCAATATATTATTTATGATTTTCTCTTATGATTTCAATTATTCATCACTCACGTTAATCCCTTTTGGTTGTAAAAATAGATGAATACTAAAGGAACCATGTTAATAATGGATTCCATGGATAATGAAGATATTTTACCAATGAGAAACCTAATGAGATAAGATATTGAGTGAGAAATATTGTGGTTATTCCTAATTAGATATCATAAATTATGATTAATAATGTGAACTTAGTTGTGATTCTAAACAAACCAAATAAGAGATGGATGGATTATCATAAAATTTCAGGTGATGAATAAAATGAAGGAAATAAGATTAAACTTCCTTCTTGTAAAAAATTTGGTATGGGGAACCCAAGGGAATCTCATAAAGGAACTATAAGATGTTTTATATTTGGTAAATGAGGTGTTAAGAGATAAAATTTTGAGGTAAAAGGAATAGTTTAGATGGAAATAATGTTCATCCTAAGGTACCACTGACATTTCAATGTCAAAAATGTGGGAAACTTGGGCATTAACTAAATAAATCCCCTAATATAAGGACTAAAAAGTATGATATACATCAAAAATTTCTAAGACCAAGGGAACAAGGGAAATCATATGCAACCACAACTACTGAAGTGGGTTCTAAAAATGATGTAGAGTAAGGAGCACAAATCATCAACCTAAGAACTATGAGTGTTGTATTTTTATATTTTTCAACATACTCTTCTTTACCTAGTATGTTTGATAAGAAAATCAAATATTCACCAAGATGACTAGATTTTTAATTTTAAATAAAAAATTATAGTGATATTATTATTATATCCTAAGTTTAAGTTTGTATGGGAAAGTGCGTTGTGAAAAAAATATTACACTTCCTTTATATGAGTTTGATTTACTTTTTTAAATGGATTGGATAACACCACACATAATACATATTAACAAAATAGAGAGATCATATTACATATCTAAAATCAACTTATGATCACTTATCACTACAAGGCTAATAATGAACTCTCTAGGAAAATTGATTCCATTATACATTATTTAACCCCAATCATGAGAAGTATTCAACTTGAATTATTAGGAAGAAATTCAATATTTTGATATGTATATTTTAACACCACAAAATTTTATGGTGTGTCTCTTCTTAAATAAATTCAATTTCTTCAATATCTTTCATTACATAGAACACCGAGGTTAAACAAACAATTAAATATTATTATTTAATTGTGATAGTTATCACCAAGCCATTGGAATGATGGTAATTAATGATATTAAGTAAATTATGAAAATATAGTTTAAATATGTTTATAAAATTAATTTATTTGTTACCAATTAATTAGAAATAAAAATAAGAACCAATTGAACATAAATGATGTTTTTTATTAAAAAAACTGTTTTTATGCACACAATGACATTTTATATTAATAAATTTAATTAATCAGAATTATTGAAAGATATTAATTTAATTTATATTTTATAAATTCAATAAAATTCTTTTAAATTAATCAAATAATTTTTTTAGGCTTAAGATAAGAATAAATCCAGTTTTAATCATAAAAAGCTATATATTTCTAAAGGCAATTTTTTCGCCTTTTGATGAAGCACCTATTTTAAATCTAAATTTTGAAAATTTTATAAGTTTTATTTGAAAAAATAAATTTTATTTTGGAAATAAAGATATCAAATTTAGCTTTGGGTGAAATATTGGTATTTCTCGGATAAGTTTCATTTTTTGATAAATAGTGAAAAATATTGAATTTTAATTGAAAAATACCTGTTCATCAAATTTATTTATATAGATAAATTATATTTTAGTTTTGTTTTAAAATTTAATTAGTTTAATTATTTATAAATACAATAAATTTAGGTCATTATATCCAATTTCACATTGAAATTGGATATAAAAACATTTCAAACTTTTGAACATTTCACTTTAAAAAACCCGCTTTTACATTATGTTTGTGGGATTATTTTTAAATCTAAAATTTTAAGTTCTATGAATTGAATTTGGTAAAATTGATTACATATTAGTAATAATAAGGTATAAATTATTTTGTAATTTCATTTTCATTTTTAGATATAAAAAAGTTATTGTGGTAAAAAAATTATTTACCACAGTATAGGTAAAATAATGAAAAGGGTTAAAGTTAAAAGGTAAAAGATTAAACTAACTAAAAAATAAAAAAATTTATGGGTGTTTGAGGTATTTATAAACCCTAAAGAGCCTCCAAAACATTAATTAAAAATCCATTTTTTTAAATTAATTCCACCTCAATGTGGTTGGCTTTAATTATAAAATATTTATTATTTAATCGTTTAAACCCGCTCTCCTCAAGTATAAACACCACCCCTCACCACCCCATTTCGACCCAAAAGCATTTAAGATACTAAAATATCTGAAAAAACATATCATCCTCACTCTCCCCAGTTACAAGTGCTTATGGTCTCATAAAAAGACCAAATTCAAGGTCCTCAATGGTCTCTCAAGGAGGTGATATTCAAGAGGTAATTTTCTCAAAACACCTCTCTTAATTTATTCTCTTCTTCTATTTTATCCTCATATACTTTAATAAATAATGAAATAAAAATTATAGAATAATTTAAATAATTTAATTTTATGTTTCTATTTAAATATATTACATCCATCCTTTTTATTACCTCATATTATTCAAAGAAACAAAACTACTGTCCAAGTAATGTCGGTTAACTGCCTATGTGAATAATGATTTTGTTTGTTTTCCATTAATTCATTCATGGATGGTCATAAAACTATTATTATGGTTAAATAGTATTTAAATAATTATATTTTATACTATTTAATGTTTTATAAATAATATATACTCATAATAGTAAATAAAATGAAAGTAGTTCATGGTGTTCATAAAAATTTCCAAAATAAAATATACATTTATCATTAACACTATCATCCTCATGAAAATAAAATCCATAATTTTACACAAATGAACCGATCATGAAACCATGAAACAAATGCACCCAAAACCAGAAAAATAATGAAATATTTTTAATGAATGGGTTATAATATGTTATTAAATCATCACATAAGTTATTATAAATATTAATATAGTCCTAGAATGAGTTAATTACATTTTTTAAACCATTATATAGAAGGTTAAATTATTCACCACTAAAGGAAAGCATGAGGTAAGGGTTTTTCTCATCTCACTTTTACTTCTGTGAAATATATGACTTAATCACAAATTGTTTATTGTGTGTAGTAAACATAATAAAATTTGATATGTAATATAATTAATATCATTATATTCATGGTATTAAATATTTAATTTGATAATTATTAATTTTATGGGGCATATGATTCGACTAATTACAAAGTGGTAAGGGAATTCTTAACCCAATTTCCATTCATTCCATATGACTAGTTCTTCTGACATTGATTATTACTAATTTTTTCAGTTGTATTATTTCTTAATTTTAAAAATTAATTGGACTTAGTAAGTGATTTTTTGGGCCCACTATATCCCTTTGATGAATTGATAGGTCTCATGAGACAAACCAGATTGGGTTTTGGCTGAGGCCTTACCCATTTATTTTCTAATGTTTTGGCTGAGGCTTCGATGGTAAGTTTTTGATGTTCGGTATTATTAATTACATCATTATGATATTATTTGTTGATTACCATATGATTATTTTATTAGTACAATATCCATATTTAATTTTTCTATCTCAAGTGATTATTTATTTGGTATTATTTGATGACCTCTTATTCTATACGTATTATGATCAGGTTATTGATTAAATAAAAATTTATTTCAGTTATTTATTATTTATGACAAATTTCGTTGTACTTAACCCTTACTAAGAATTAGATCTCACCCATTTATTATTTCATATTTTTTTCCAAATATTTAAAGAGTTTTATTATGATTGATATGTAGGGATGAGCTAGGGGAACAATGGTGTTCTTAAAGGAGTTGTTATGTTGTATTTTATGTTTTCAATTATAATGTAAGATCTGAGTATGTGTATAGTTTTCCAAAACTAATAATCTATTTTATACTTTGGGATGAAATTAATTGTATATTATTCCAATGTAATAAATTAAGGCACTGGCTCTGCTCTACTGGGGTCTCAAACTTTACAGTTGGTATTAGAGAAACTTTAGTAGAAACCTTGATAACTAGATTTAGGAACACATGTATTAGGGAATATAAACCTATGAATAACATTGAGGATACATATATGTATAGGATAATATCCTATATATTTGATATTGACCATGGATAACCTATTTTAAACCTAAAGACTCATGTATTGATAAGAAATTGTCATTATTTAAACATACTTTACATATTATTTTCTCACTTTGATTAGTGTAGTTTGATGCTTACAATTTTCTTTTTGGTTTTATTTAGTGGTGGGAAATGGAATTAAATAGGTTAAAATTTAATGTTATATAAAACGTATGGTCGATAAACCAAATGGGATTATGACTAGAGTAAATTGTAACGACCCAAACTTCTATAAATGAAAATTCCTCTTGGTATAATTAAATGTATTATTATGAAAAATGGTTATATAAAATATGCACTTCCTTGGTTTTATGTTTTTGGATTTTAAAACACCATTAGGAATTGTGATCGTTTCTAATATATCCATTGAATAATGATCACATGATTAGTATAAATAAAGGGTTTTAACAAATCCAATTTACCCAGACAAAGGAAGCGATAGCCTCATCTAGTAGAATTTCTCCATACGAAGCCCATTTGTTGGAGCTCAGAAAGGAGGTGACGTCATTGGTATTTGCTCTTGACCAATCCTAAGTCGAGCTTCAACATATTAAGCTTGAACGAAACCACATACGAGAGAAGTGAAAGTTGATAGATATTACCACTCGAGCAATGTTATCTGAGCCACCCCAAGAGTTTGTCACCATCGCACACCTTAACCTTCAATCTTATGCAGGTGTTATAAGGGGTTATATAACAAAACCTTAGAACTATGATTATGTGAATTATTTTTTTATATAATAATTAATATATATTCATTTTATTATTGTTACTTTGTAAATAGTTTTAAAGCGCAAATAGTATTTTTCATTAATATTCAACGAAGAAATCTATTTTGATGAATTAATGGATTTTTGAATTAAATAATATTTTAATAAAATATTATTATTATTATTAAATTAGTTTTTATTAAATATAAATGATCGTATAATTTTATGAATGCAATTGTAATTTTTATTAAGGCTTGAAAGCTGTTTTTGTCAAAACCCATGAATTTTCAATAAATGTCGGTTTTTATTTTAAAAGTAAAAATTCACACATTTAGAAAATTATTTAGATAAAATGAATATTATTTTTGGAATCATGATGTTAAAATTATCCAACGGTGAATTTTTCATAATTTTCTGATACAATCGAATGTTTGGGTAAAAATTAAATATCGTTTTAATATATAATGTGTTTTATGACATCATAATGACCCAATAGTGATGTAATAAAATACTATAAATGATATGTTCGGCCAATATATGTTTTATCCTTAAAATAATGTGATTTTAGATTTGTTTTATTGATTTCATGATGCCTTAGTGGACCCTCCATGACTTATAAAACATTTTATCTTTTTAAATTGTTTTCCTTGAGAGTGTTCCTCACCTCCACATAAGAAACCCTATTATTTTAAGAATTTAGGCTATTTTCCTTATAAAATATTTTTTTTCCACTCCCTTTGGAAAAAACCATGGGCAAAAACCATGGGTTGGTTTGTGGTTTTGATTACTTTAATGCGAGGTGTCCCAAACCTAAATAATAAAGAATTCATTCTCCTTTCATATATAAACCCGCCCAGGTTCCCACTTCCTCTTCACTCAAATCCTTTGAAGTTCGTCCAACCTCTACCCTCCTCTCTCTATAATCATCTCAAGTCACCCCAAGCTCCAAATAATCCTCTCTCAATCCCCTCTAAAGCCTTTGGGATCACACTTCTAAGCAAGGGATTCCTTGATTCCTCTTTTTATCCAAGTTTCTTAATATTGTTATGCCCTTTTATTTTCAATTATAAATGTTGGGGTATTATTTCACACCTCCCAAATACTACCCTATTTATGTTTGGAATATGGGAGACCCATTTATCTCTCTTTAATTCCTCCCATGTTACCATGCCAAAATTCTGTGAGGGATTTCTCTCTCCTCATTTACATCCAAGCAATTCTTTGGTATTATGCATCTAAATTTCATTACGTTTGTTGGGACATGTATCTATATGAACCCCTTACTTTCCATTTTATGTAAATATGATGAGAAACCCCTTTCTCTCTCATCAACCATTTTTATGAATTCTTATGTCATGCCGTTATGTTGCCGATATTGCACCATGATTTTCCAAGCCAATGCCATTGTGTAGTGAATACCATACCCATTTATCTATCAAGGGTATTCACCTTTATAAACATTTAATTATTGATTATAATGATTCATATATGTATTCCACATCCCTTTATAGTGGAATATATGATGATAAATGATTCCGTGTTGTATGATCCATGTGGCACACTTATGCATGAGATGAAATGTTTAAGAAGGGTGCGCCCTGATAGCACTCCAATGCATTGGGTAAAGATTAGTATCATGATACGTCAAGTGAAATGAGGGTTTACTAATTCTAATTCAAGTTCAATGAGGATTTTCTCATTCTAATTCAAGTATAATGAGGTTTTACTCATGCTCCATGTGCAATGAGCCTTGGCTCATGCTAATTCCATGTTAAGTGTTGTTGCCACATTTCCATGTTATGATAATCATGCTATATCATAACTTTATGTTCATGTTTATCTTGAACTCAATTGATATGCCTATTTACTAACATGTATTTCAATCTTCATTTTTTATCTTGTTTACTCCCTTACTGGGCTTTATAGCTCACCCTTTTCTTATGCATATCATCAGGTTATCCCATGCAATGCTAAGTACGGGGGAATGTAGTGTTCATGTAAAGGAAATTTTCAATAAATATGTTGTGTGTTTTATGTTATAAGTTTTTATGTAATGTTCCTAAGCCCCAAAGACACTATACCACTCGATCTTCTATGTTGCATTAAGTGAAGTTTATGTAATAAATCATGTTTAGGTGTGTAATAAAGAGAATGGTTGTCCCAGTTGGTATCAGAGGACAGGTTTAGTTATTTTTGGGATTAGGATTAGAAAACCCTAGTTAAAGGCTTAAGGATAAGAATAAGTATGATAAAAACATCCATAAGTTTTGCTGAGTATTTATTAAGTGGTTTATCAATAAAATACATCCCTGTATGGATATGAGCAGGTAGAGGTGGCTCTGGCATAGATGTACCTAGGAGTGAAAACTCCAACAAGGAGTTTCGGGCTTGACCCGGGGTATCCTAGTACACAACAACAGACCTTGCTAAACTCTTGGTTACGACACTCCCAAGGGATATTATTTGGTAAATTCACAAGCTTATTATGAACCATTATTAATGGAATTAAGAAAATTCCCCTAAGAATATATGTTGGAAAGTAGATCATGGTTAACATAGATTGACGTCTATATATTCATAAGTTAAGGAAATAAAAGTTATTTATAAGTCATCCATTTTTGTATTTGGATTCCCCTTTATGTGTTTAATAGTTTAAAAGTACACATACTTTAGCCTATATTGGATAGAGTAGAACCAGAATCAAAAAGTGAAAGGTAGGGTTATTTCCCATAGTTCTATGAATTCTTTTATATCTTGAAAGTTAGTAGAACAATCCCAACACTACCAAAAATCATGGAAGTAAAGATATCAGTGAGTATAGAAAATGGGGAAACCATTCCATCCCATGAATATAACTCCTCCCCTATCATAATTTGTGCATTAATATTCCCTGTGAACCTTGTCATATTCCCTTTGGTAGAATTTTATGCAATTCTCAGCATAGATTGGCTTCCCTTATATAGAGCCAACATAAATTTCCATGAGAAGGAAATCACTCTCCATATAGAGAATCAACCCCCGATTCTATACAAGTGAAAGGAGGATGATGAATCTTATTTAACACCATCATCTCAAGCATGGAGATTACTACCCTATTATCACACGTATCTTCCTCATATGATTGAGTCTAAGGAGGAAACCATCCTTGAAGACATGCCTATTGTGAGGGAATTTGCTGATGTGTTTCCTAAGGAATTTCATGGTCTTCCTCCAAGAAGAGATGTTGAATTATTAATTAAACTTATACCTGGGGCATTTCCAATATCCAAGACTCTATATAGAATGACTGTTGGGGAGCTTGAGGAGCTGAAGAAATAACTACAGGAGAATCTGGATAAAGGGTCTATACGCCCAAGTGCTTCACCTTGGGGAGCACCAGTCCTCTTCGTCAAGAAGAAGGATGGTTCAATGCGGCTTTGCATCGATTATCATGATCTTATCAAAATCACGATAAAGAACAAGTATACTCTACCCCGAATTGATGACTTGTTTGATCAGCTGCATTGAGTACAATACTTCTATAAGGTATATTTGCGGTCAGGATATTATCAGGTAAGGGTGAAGAAGGAAGATATCCCCAAGACTACTTTTTGTGCAAGATACTTGCACTATGAATTCATAGTAATGCCTTTAGGACTCACCAATGCTCTAGAAATATTCATGGACTTGATGAATAGAGTCTTTAGAGATTACCTCAACAAATTTTTGGTAGTATTTATAAATGATATTCTAATATACTCCAAAACCAAGGAGTATCATGAGGAGCATCTAAGAACTACACTAGAGACCTTGAAAAAGGAGAAACTTTATGAAAAGTACATCAAGTGTGAGTTCTGGTTGAAGTAAGTATCATTCTTTGGTCATATCATCATAAGAAATGGGATATCTGTGGATCCCTCCAAGACAACGACAATTGAGGGATGGACGATGCCAACATCAATAACAGATATCCGTAACTTCTTTGGGTTGGAGGGATATTATCACCGATTTTTGAGAAATTTCTCACAATTGTCAAACCCTCTTACCAAGCTAACTCAGAAGGGAGTGATGTTTGATTGGAGTGATGAATGCAAAGAGAGCTTCAAGGAGTTGAAAAAGAGGCTTATCACTATGCCCGTGCTCACATTACCCATGAGTGGAGAACTTTTTGTGGTATTTAGTGATTCTTTGAAGAAAGTACTGGGTTTTTTGTTGACGCATAATGATAAAGTGATAGCCTAAGCCTCAAGGCAGTTAAAAATCCATGAGAAAAATTATCCCAAACATGATTTAGAGTTGGAGGCTGCGATCTTTGCATTGAAAATCTAGTATCATTATCTCTATGGGGAGAAGTGTGAGATATATATTGATCACAAGAGCCTCAAATATATATTCAAACAAAAAGAGATTAATATGCGTCAATGAATATGGATAGAACTCATCAAGGATTATGACTTCTCAATCCACTACCATCCCAGTAAGGAAAACAAGGTGGAATATGCTCTAAGTAGAAAGGATCATGTATCTTTATCAATAATGAGAATTGAAAAGGATCCAATCTTCTTAAGTTTGTAGAGGATGGACATGGGAATCATCAAGGGAGGAGCATCATCAATCCTTTCTCAAATTATTTCTCAAACATCCCTCATGGAGAAAATAAAGAATACTGAAATAAAGGATGTGGAAATTCTGAGAAGGGTGGAAGCTATCAGAGATGGGAAATCCTTAGAGTTTGTGGTGGATAAGGATGGAATTTTGAGATTTAGGTCATGATTATGTGTACCATCCAATCCAGATATAAATAAGGATCTTCTAAATGACACACATAGATCAACCTTCTCTATTCACCTAGGGAGCACAAAGATGTATCGATATATCCAAGAAAAATTTTGGTGGGACAATATGAAGAGGGAGATTTCTGAATATACATCAAAGTGCTTGTATGTTAGCAAGTAAAGGCTAAGTGGAAAAAGTATAAGGGGATGATAAAAATACTACCCATACCAACATGGAATTGAGACTACATTACCATGGACTTTGTCACTAGACTTCCAAGGAAATCCAGAGGAAACAATGCTATATGGGTCATTGTGGATCATCTTACAAAGACAACTCACTTTATCACTATTTGAGAGGACTTCTCATTGGATCAACTTGCATGAATTTACATCAAAGAAATGGTAAGGTTGCAAAGAGTACCACTATCTATTTTATTTGACCGTGATCTGATATTCACCTCAATGTTCTGTAAAAGTCTCCAACATGGTCTAAGATCTAAACTAAACTTCATTATAGCCTATCATCCTCAAACAGATGGCTAATCTGAGCAAACTATTCAGACACTGAAAGATATGTTAAGATTTTGTTCTATGGACTTCAAAGGAGGATAAGACCAACATATTCCACTGGTTGAATTCTCCTATAATAACAGTTTCCACTTGAGCATTTGAATGGAACCATATAAACCCCTTTATGGGAAAAGGTGCAAAACACTGGCCTATTGGAATGAAGTCGGTGAGCGTAAGCTTCTAGGACCTAAAATGGTAGAAGAAATGGTGGATAAGGTGAAAAACATTCAGCAACATATCAAGGAAGACCAAATTCAACAGAAGAGTTATGCAGATAACCATCGGCGAGACCTTGAGTTCAAAGTTGGAGACATGGTAATTCTACGCATATCTCTGTAGAAGAAGGTCATGAGGTTGGGAATGAAAGGGAAGTTAATTCCTAAGTACATCAGCCCCTTTGAGATTCTTGATCGTGTTAGGGTTGTGGCCTATTGACTAGCACTCCAACCTACCATGGATAAAGTGCATGATGTATTTCATGTATCCCTCTTAAGGAATTACATACCAGACCCTTCACATGTACTCTCTTTAGAGGTGGTACAGTTAGAAGACGATCTTTCTTATGAGGGGAAACCAGTGAAGATCTTAGATCATAGAGGAAAAGTTCTACAAAATAATACAATGCCCCTCATCAAGGTGTTATGGAGAAACCAAAAGTTTGAAGAAGCAATGTGGGAATTGTAGGAAGCAATGAAGCAGAGTTACCCACATCTGTTTTAGTGTGGGAAAAAAAATTTCGAGGGTGAAATTTCTTAAGGGGGGAAGATTGTAATCACCTAAACTTCTATCAATGAAAATTCCTATTGTTGTAATTAAATGTATTATTATGAAAAATGGTTATATAAAATATGCACTTACTTGGTTTTATGTTTTTGTATTTTAAAGTACCTTTAGGGATTGTGATAGTTTGTAATATATTCATTGAACGATGATCACATGATTAGTATAAATATAGGGCTTTAACAAATCCAATTTATTCAGACAAAGGAAGTGATGCCCTCATCCAGTAGACTTGCTCCATAAGAATCCCATTTATCGGAGCTCAGAAAGGAGGTGAAATTATTGGGCTTCTCTCTTGACCAATCCCAAGCTGAGCTTCAACACATTAAGCTTGAATGGAACCACCTACAGGATAAGTGGAATTTGATAGATATTACCAATCGAGTGATGTTATCCGAGCCACCCCAAGAGTTTGTCACCATCGCACACCTTACCCTTCGGTCTTATGCGGGTGTTATAAGGGTTTATGTAACAAGACCTTAGCAGTATGATTATGTGCATTATTTTTTTATATAATAATGAATATACATTCATTTTATTATTGTTACTTCGTAAATAGTTTTTAAAGAGAAAATAGTATTTTTCGTTAATATTCAACTAATAAATATATTTTGATGAATTAATGGATTTTTGAATTAAATAATATTTTAATAAAATATTATTATTATTATTAAATTATTTTTTATTAAATATAAATGATCATATAATTTTATGAATGCAATTGTACTTTTTATTAAGGGTTGAAAGCTGTTTTTGTCAAAACCCATGAATTTTCAATAAATGTCAGTTATTATTTTAAAAGTAAAAATTCACATATTTATAAAATTATTTAGATAAAATGAATATTATTTTTGGAATCAGGATGTCAAAATTATCCAATAGTGAATTTTTCATAATTTTTTGAGACAGTCGAATTTTTGGGTAAAAATTAAATACCGTTTAAATATATAATGTTTTTTATGACATCATAATGACCCAATAGTGATGTAATGAAATAATATAAATGAGATTTTTGGACAATTTATGTTTTTTCTTTAAAATAATGTGATTTTATATTTTTTTGATTAATTTTATGATGCCTTAGTGGACCCTCCATGACTTATAAAACATTTTTATCTTTTTAAATTGTTTTCCTTGAGAGTGTGACTCACCTCCAAATAAGAGAACCTATTATTTTAAGAAGTTAGGACATTTTACATATAAAATATTTCTTTCCACTTCTCTTTGGAAAAAACCATGGGCAAAAACCATGGGCTGATTTGTGTTTTTGATTAGTTTAATGTGAGGTGTCCCAAACCTAAATAATAAAGAATTCCTTATCCTTTCCTATATAAACCCACCCAAGTTCCCACTTCCTCTTCACTAAAAGCCTTTTTAGTTCATAAAAACTATGTCATACTCTCTCTAGAATCCTCCCAAGGCACCCCAAGCTTCCAAGAAGCCTCTCTCAAGCCCCTCCCAAGCCTTTGGGATCACACTTCTAAGTAAGGGATTCCTTCCTTCCTTTTTTATCCAAGTTTCTTAATATTGTTATGCCCTTTTATTTTCAGTTATAAATGTTGGGGTATTATTTCTCACCTCCCCAATACTACCCTCTTTATTTTTGGATGATGTTATACCCCTTTATCTCTCATTAATTCCTCCCATGTACACTCGTTACCATGCCAAAATTTCATGAGGGATTTCTCTCTCCTCATTTACATCCAAGTAATTATTTTGTATTATGCATCTAAATTTCATTAAGTTTGCTGATAAATGTATCTATATGACCCTGTTACTATCCATTTCATGTGAATATGATGAGAAAACTTTTTCTCTCTCATCAAACATTTTAATTAATTCTTATTCCAGGCCGTTACGTTGCCGAAATTGCATCGTGATTTTCCAAGCCAATGTCATTGTGTAGTGAATACCATGCTCATTTCTCTATCAAGGGTATTCAAATTTATGCACATTTACTTATTGATTATAAATTTTCATGTATTTATTCCACATAACTTTATCTTGGAATATATGATGATGAATGATTCAATGTTGTATGATCCATGTGGCACACTTATGCATGAAATGAAATGTTTAAGAAGGGTGTGCCCTAATAGCGCTCCAATGCATTGGGTAATAATTTGTATCATGACATGTAAAGTGTAATGAGGGTTTAATCATGCTAATATGAGTTTAATTAGGATTTTTTGATGCTAATTCAAGTGAAATGAGGTTTTACTCATGATCCATGTGCAATGAGCCTTGGCTCATGCTAATTCCATGTTAAGTGTTGTTGCCACATTTCTATGTTATGATAATCATGCTATATCATTCCTTTATGTTCATGTTTCTCTTTCAATCAATTGATATGCCTATTTATTAAAATGTATTGAAATTTTCATTTTATATCTTTTTTACTCCATTACTGGGATTTATATCTCACCCTTTTCTTATGCATGTCCTCGGGTTATCCAATGAAATGCAAAGTATGAGGGAATGTAGTGGTTATGTAAAGAAAGTTTTCAATAAAGATGTTTTGTGTTTTATGTTCTAAGTTGTTATGTAATGTTCCTAATCCCTAAAGACACTATACCTCTCTATCTTCTATGTTGTATCAAGTGACGTTTATGTAATAAATCTTGTTTAGGTGTGTAATAAAGAGCAGGGTTGTCATAGTTGGTATCAGAGGATAGGTTTAGTTATTTTTAAGATTAGGATTAGAAAACCCTAGTGAAAGTCTTAGAGATAAGAATCAGTATAATAAAAACATCCCTAAGTTTTGGTGAGTATTGAGTAAGTGGTTTATCAAGAAAATACATCCCATATCTAGATAAAAGTAGGTAGAGGAGGCTCTGGCACAAATGTAATAAGAGTGAAAACTCCGACAAGGAGTTTTGGGCTTGACACGAGGTATCCTGGTACATGATAATGGGCCTTGATGCACACTTGGTTACGACACTCCTGATGGATATGCTTTGGTAAAATCATAAAATTATTATGAACCATTATTAAAGGAATTAAAAAAATCCCCCTAAGAATATATGTTGGGAAGTAGATCATGGATAACATAGATTGACGTCTATAGATTCATAAGTTAAGGAAATACTAGTTATTTATAAGTCTCTATTTTTCCTTGGATTCCCCATTATGTTTTTAATAGTTTAAAAGTACTCATACTTTATCTTATATTGGATAGATTAGTACCAAAATCAAAATGTTAAAGGTAGGGTTATCACCCATAGTTCTAAGCATTTTTTATATCCCTAAAGTTAGTAGAATAATCCCAAAACCACCACAAATCATGGAAGTAAAGATGTCAGTGAGTACAGAAAATGGGGAAATCATTGCATCCCATGAATATAATTCCTCCCCTATCATAATTTGTGGATTAAGCTTCCCAGTGAACCTTTTCATACTCCCTCGAGTGGAATTTTATTCAATTCTCTTCATGGATTGTCTTTCCTTATATAGAGCCAACATAAATTTCCGTGAGAGGGAAATCACTCTCCATATGGAGAATCGACCCCCGATTCTATACAATTGAAAGTAGGATGATGAATATTATTTAGCACCATCATCTCAAGTGTGTATATTAATACCCTATGAGAATTCATATCTTCCTAATTTGATTGAGTCTAAGGAGGCAACTATCCTTGAAAACGTGCCTATTGTGAGGGAATTCACTGATGTGTTTCCTGAGGAATTTCCTGGTCTTCCTCTAAGAAGAGATGTTGAATTCTCAATTAACTTTATACCTAGGGAATCTCCAATATCCTAGACTCTGTATAGAATGTCTATTCTGGAGCTTGAGGATCTGAAGAAACAACAACAGGAGAATCTGGATAAAGGGTTTATACGCCCAAGTGCTTCACCTTGGGGTGCACCAATAATCTTCTTCAAGAAGAAGGATGGGTTAATGAGGCTTTGCATCGATTATCATGAGATTAAAAAAATCAAGATAAAGAACAAGTATCCTCTTCCCGAATTGATGACTTGTTTGATTAGCTACATTGAGTACAATACTTCTCCAAGGTAGATTTTCATTTAGGATATTATCAAGTAAGGGTGAAGAAGGAAGATATCCCCAAGAGTGCTTTTCGTACAAGATACGGGAACTACGAATTCATAGTAATGCCTTTCAGACTCACCAATGATCTATAAATATCCATGGAATTGATGAATAGAGTCTTTATAGATTACCTTGATAAATTTGTGGTAGTCTATATAGATGATATTCTAATATACTCCAAAACCAAGGAGGATCATGAGAAGCATCTAAGAATTGTACTAGAGACCTTGTGAAAGGAGAATCTCTATGAAAAGTACAGTAAGTGTGAGTTTTTTTTGAAATAAGTATCATTATTTGGTCATATCATCACAAGAAATGGGATATCTGTGGATCCTACCAAGACAGCGACAATTGAGGGATAGCCAAGGCCAACATCGTAACAGATATCCGTAGCTTCTTGGGGTTGGCGGGATATTATCACCGATTTGTGAGAAATTTCTCACGATTGTCAAACTCTCTTACTAATCTAACTCGGAAGGGAGTAATGTTTTCTTGGAGTGATGAATGTGAAGAGAGATTCAAGGAGTTGAAAAAGAGTCTTATCACTGCACCTGTGCTCACATTACCCACGAGTGGAGAACCCTTTGTGGTATTTAGTGATGGTTCAAAGAAAGGCCTAGGTTGTGTGTTGATGCATAATGATAAAGTGATAGCCTAAGCCTCAAGGTAGATGAAAATACATGAGAAAAACTATCCCATGAATGATCTAGAGTTGGCGGCTGTGATCTTTGTGTTAAAAATCTAGCAACATTATCTGTATGGGGAGAAGTGTGAGATATATATTGATCACAAGAGCCTCAAATATATATTCACACAAAAAGAGATTAATATGCACCAACAAAGATGGATAGAAATAATCAAGGATTATGACTGATCAATCCACTACCATCCTAGTAAGGCAAAAAAGGTTGCAGGTGCTCTAAGTAGAAATGATCCTACATCTTTATCAATGATGATAATTAAAAAGGATCCAATCTTCTTAGATTTGCAGAGTATGGACATGGAAATAATTAAGGGAGGAACATCATTAATCCTTTCTCAAATGATTGCTCAACTATCCCTCATGTAGAAAATAAAGGATGCTCAAATAAAGGATGTGTAAATTATGAAAAGGGTGGAAGATATCAGAGATGGGAAATCCTCATAGTTCATGGTGGATAAGGATGGAATTGTGAGATTCGGGTCACGATTATGTATACCATCCAATCTAGAGATAAAGAAGGAGCTTCTAAATGACGCACATAGCTCAACCTTCTCTATTAACCAAGGGAGCACAAATATGTATCGAGATCTCCAAGAAAACTTTTGGTAGACAATATGAAGAGGGAGATTTCTGAATATACATCAAAGTGCCTAGTATGTCTGCAAGTGAAGGCTGAGAGGAAAAAGTATAAGGTGATGATGAAACTACTACCCATACCAACATAGAAGTGAGACAACATTAACATGGACTTTTTCACTGGAGTTCCAAGGAAATACAGAGGAAACAATACTATATGGGTCATTGTGGATCATCTTACAAAGACAAATCACTTGATCACAATTCGAGAGGACTTCTCATTGGATCAGCTTGCACAAATTTACATCAAAGAAGTGGTAAGGCTGCATAGAGTACCACTATCTATTTTATCTGATCATGATCTGAGATTCACCTCAAAGTTTTGTAAAAGTCTCCAACATGGTCTAAGAACTGAACTGAACTTTAGTACAACCTATCATCCACAAACAGATGACTAGTCTGAGCGAACTATTCAGACACTGAAAGATATGTTAAGATCATGTTATATGGACTTCAATGGAGGATGGGACCAATGTCTTCCATTGGTTGAGTTATCCTACAATAAAAGTTTCCACTCAAGCATCTGAATGGCACCATATGAATCCCTTTACAGGAAAAGGTATAGAACATCAACTTGTTGGGATGAAGTTGGTGAGTGTAAGATGCTAGGACCTGAAATAGTCTAAGAAATGGTGGAGAACGTGAAAACCATTTAGTAGCATATCAAGGAAGACCAACGTCGACATAAGAGTTGTGAAGATAACCGTCGGCGAGATCTTGAGTTCAAAGTTGGATACATGGTATTTCTATGCATATCTTCATGGAAGAAGGTTATGAGGTTGGGAATGAAAGGGAAGTTAAGTCCTAGGTACATCAGTCCCTTCAAGATTCTTGATCGTGTCAGGTCTGTGTCCTATCAACTAGAACTCCACCTAACATGGCCAAAGTACATGATGTCTTTCATGTATCCCTCTCAAGTAAGTACACACCAGACCCTTCACATGTACTCTCTTCAGAGGTGGTATAGTTAGAGGATGATCTTTCATACAAGGAGAAACCAGTGAAGATCTTAGATCGTAGAGGAAAAGTTATACAAAATAAGACAATGCCCCTTGTCAAGGTGTTATGGAGAAACCAAAAGTTTGAAGAAGAAACGTGGGAATTAGAGGAAGTGATGAAGTAGAGTTACCCACATTTTATTTAGTGTGGGAAAAGGAAATTTTGAGGGAGAAATTTCTTAAGGGGGGAATATTGTAATGATGCAAACTTCTATCAATGAAAATTACTCTTGGTATAATTAAATGTATTATTATGAAAAATGGTTATATAAAATATGCACTTCCTTGGTTTTATGTTTCTAGATTTTAAAATACCATTAGGAATTGTGAGAGTTGAAAATATATTCATTTAACAATGATCACATGATTAGTATAAATATTGGGCTTTAACAAATCTAATTTACTCAGACAAAGGAAGCAATGAAATCATCCAGTAGAATTGCTCAATAAGAATCCCATTTGTCTGAGCTCGAAAAGAAGGTGGCATAATTGGTCTTCACTCTTGAACAAGCCCAAGCTGATCTTCAACACATTAAGCTTGAACGGAACCGCTTACAGGAGAAGTGGAAGTTGATAAAGATTACCACTCGAGCGATGTTATCCGTGCCACCCCTAAAGTTTGTCACCATCACACACCTTACCCTTCGGTCTTATTCGGGTGTTATAAGGAGTTATGTAACAAGACCTTAACACTATTATTATGTGCATTATTTTTGTATATAATAATGAATATACATTCATTTTATTATTATTACTTTGTAAATAGATTTTAAAGCGCAAATAGTATTTTTCATTAATATTCAACTAAGAAATCTATTTTGATGAATTAATGTATTTTTGAATTAAATAATATTTTAATAAAATATTATTATTATTATTAAATTAATTTTTATTAAATATAAATGATCGTATAATTTTATGAATGCAATTATAATTTTTATTAAGGTTTGAAAGTTGTTTTTGTCAAAACCCATGAATTTTTGATAAATGTCAGTTTTTTATTTTAAAAGTAAAAATTAAAATATTTAGAAACTTATTTAGATAAAATTAATTTTATATTTGGAATCAGGATTTCGAAATTATCTAATGGTTAATATTTCATAATTTTCTAAGACAATTGAGTTTTTGGGTAAAAATTAAATACCTTTTAAATATATAATTAGTTTTATGACCTCATAATGACCCAATAGTGATGTAATAAAATAATATAAATGATATTTTCGGCCAATATATATTTTATCCTTAAAATAATATTATTTTATATTTGTTTTATTAATTTTATGATGCCTTAGTAGACCCTCCATGACTTAGAAAACATTTTATCTTTTTAAATTGTTTTCCTTGAGAGTGTGACTCACCTCCACATAATAAACCCTATTATTTTAAGAATTTAGGTCATTGGCCTTATAAAATATTGTTTTCCAATCCATTTGAAAAAAAAACATGGGCAAAAACCATGGTCTGGTTTGTGGTTTTGATTAGTTTAATATGAGGTGTCCCAAACCTAAATAATAAAGAATTCCTTCTCCTTTCCTATATAAACCCACCCACGTCCCCACTTCCTCTTCACTCAAAGCCTTTTAAGTTCATCCAATACCTTCCCTACCTCCTCTAGAATCCTCCCAAGGTTCCCCAAGCTCCCAAGAATCCTCTCTCAAGTCCCTCCCAAGCCTTTGGGTTCACACTTCCAAGTAAGGGATTCCTTCCTTCCTCTTTTTATCCAAGTTTCTTAATATTGATATGCCCTTTTATTTTCAATTATAAATGTTGGGGTATTATTTCTCACCTCCCCAATAATACCCTATTTATTTTTTGATGATGATATGCCCATTTCTCTGTCATTAATTCCTCCCATGTACATCCATTACCATGCCGAAATTCCATGAGGGATTTCTCTCTCCTCATTTACATCCAAGTAATTCTTTTGTATTATGCATATAAATTTCATTACATTTGTTAGGAAATGTATCTATATGACCCATTACTATAAATTTCATTTAAATATGATAAGACACCACTTTATCTCTCATCAACCATTTTTATGAATTTTTATGTCACGCCGTTACGCTACGGAAATTGCACCGTGATTTTCCAAGCCAATGTCATTGTGTAGTGAATACCATGTCCATTTCTCTATCAAGGGTATTCATCTTTATGAACATTTAATTATTGATTATAAAGCTTAATTTATTTATTCCGCATCCCTTTATCTTGTAATATATTATGATAAATGATTCCATATTGTATGATCCATGTGGCACACTTATGTATGAAATGGAATGTTTAAGAAGGGTGCACCCTGATAGCGCTCCAATGCATTGGGTATACAATATTATAATGATATGTCAAGTGAAATGAGGGTTTACTCATGATAATTCAAGTGAAATGAAGATTTTCTCATGCTAATTTAAGTTCAATGAGGTTTTACTCATGTTCCATGTGCAATTATCCTTGGCTCATGCTAATTCCATGTTAAGTGTTGTTGCCACATTTCCATGTTACGATAATCATGTTATATCATGCCTTTATGTTCATGTTTCTGTTGAAATCAATTGAAATGCCTATTTCCTAACATATATTGAAATATTCATTTTATATATTGTCTACTCCCTTACTGGGCTTTATAGCTCACCCTTTTCTTATGCATGTCCTCAAGTTATCCCATGCAATGATAAGTACGAGGGAATGCAGTGGTCATATAAAGGAAGTTTTCAATAAAGATGTTGTGTGTTTTATATTGTAAGTTGTTAGGTAATGTCCCCAATCCCCAAAGACACTAGACCTCTCAATCTTCTATGTTTTATCAAGTGTAGTTTATGTAATAAATCATGTTTAGGTGTGTAATAAAGAGCAGGGTTGTCACATAAATGATATTGTGTTTATGCCTAATTAGTTATCATGATATATGATTAAAAACATGCACCATCTCCAACTCTCAGAATCACCAAAGAAGAGAAGGATATAAGTTTGATGAGAGATATAGCGGTGAAGATCATGGAAAAAATAATATTCAGTTTCCTATATGTTGATAATGTGAACATTAAGATGTTTTGGGAGTGTAAATAAAGATAAAGATAAAGTGATTTCTGAAGAAAAATGAAAGGTTTGAAATAGTAGTCTCCCTAAGGTATGATATATAGTTGAATGTTTCAAATGTGGAAAGTATGATAATTATTCAAAACCTATGTCCTAGGGGTAAAACTCATGAATAAAACAAAAAAGGTTATAAAATTAAAGGTTATACTACTTATGATATAGATACTAAAAATGGAAAATGAAATTAAGGAGTTATTTAGGAATAAGATGATGAAGCATAGTTAATAGTTTAAGAATGAAGTAGGATGATTAAAATTATTGTGTATTTGGATTCTATAATTATGTTATCAATGATGATATGGTTATAAAAATCATTAGATATATAAGGATTGTGCTACGATACTTCTTCTTTAAGGATCTGAGAGCACATGTTGAATGGTACCGATAACCAGTAAAGTGATTCAGTGGAAAGTTGATATTTTGAAAATCACCTGATTAAGGGAAGATAAACCTTAATATATTATTGATGTTGAGATAATAATGAAAAATATAAATTTATGTGATAGTATTGGTGACCATGAAAATGGTTAGTGATTTGATGGTTTATGTTATCTTTGTTGGGTTTACTATATGTTTGGATTTAAAGAATATATTCAACAACCCGAAAATTTATTTTTAGAAGCATTATTGTTTTCATTAAGATTTAAAAGTGATAATGTTATTCATATATTTTGTATGTGACAATAATATCTAAATTATGTTGAAAATATGATGGTTTTGAAAATTTAGTAACCTTACTTTTATATTTCTGGTCATTGAATTGGGACAGACTTATCTTGAATGAGTCTTAAATTTAACTACTTATGGAATGGATTAAGTTGAACATTGTATATTATTGTTTGAGGTTAAATTATGATTTATTCTATTGGATATCATGTTTTAACCATTTTGGTTCCAGTAAATATTTAAAGGCTAAAGGAATGACTTTCGGATCTTATGATTCATTAAAGTGCTTCAAGTATAAAAAATTCACCATGAATATGCACCTCTTGGGATAAAAAATTAAGTGAAGATAGATCAAAGCAAAAAAAAAAGAGTGATATTGTACTTATGAGATTAAATAAAGTAAGTATATCTTCTAAAAAAATTCTGAAATAAAATTTTATCCTATTACCATCATTTTTGATGACATCAATTACCTTTTTGAGACCTATTTGGTCTATGATTTTGAAGTTATTAACCTTCTAATGACCATGTAATTTATAATTATCCATCAGAACTTGATAGTTAGATTTATATTCCATGTACTAGTTTTCACTTCACACTAATTTTATCCTATTTGATATCCTAATTTTGTGGTGACCTTCTCATTTACCTTTACATATTATAAAGGGGATGTTTTATTAACCCTATTTACAGTGTGGGTTTCCCACAAATGAATTTACAAGTACCAACCTTTGATTTTCAAAGTGAAATTTCAAATTACAAGGAAACAATTTATTGAAATATGAGAGAATGTAATGCCCAAATATTTTACATAATGTATATTATTAAATAAATTCAATTTCATCGAAATCTTATGTTATATAGAACACCGATCCTAAACAAACAATTATTATTTTTTAATTGTGATGGTTATCACCTAGCCATCAGAATGATGAGAATGAATGTGATTAACTAAATTATAAAAATATAGTTTACACATGTTTATAAAATTAATTCATTTGTTACCAAATTATTAGAAATAAAAATGAGAACCAATTGAACATAAAGGATGTGTTTTTATATAAAAAGACTATTTTTATGCCCACAATGACATTTTATCTTAATAAATTGAACTAATCACTATTATTGAAATATATTAATTAAATTTATATGTTATATATTAAATAATTTTTTTTAAATTCATCCAATAAGTTTTATAGTATTAAGATAAGAATAAATCCAAATTTAAGCATAAAACTATATATTTCTGAAGGCAGGTTTCCACCTTTTGATAAGGTTCATAGTTTAAATATAAATTTTGAAACATTTATAAGTTTTATTTGTAAAATTAAAGTTAATTTTTAAAATTGGAATATAAAAATTATCTTAGGGTAAATTTTTTGTATATTTCAGATAAGTTTCATATTTTGATGAATAATGAAAAATATTGAATTTTAATTGAAAACTGATTTTTTGTATAATTTATTTATATTGTTAAATTATATTTTAAATTTGGTTGAAAGTTTAATTAGTTTTATTATTAATAAATAAAATTAATTTAGGTTATTGGAACTAATTTCACATTGAAATTGGATATAAAAACATTTCAAATTTTTAAACTTTTCACTTTAAAAACTCGCTTATTCATTGCGTTTATGAGATTAATTTTAAATATAAATTTACCAATTATGTGAATTGAATTTGGTAAAATCGATTTTATATTTTTAATAATAAGGTAAAAGTTAGGTTTTAATTTCATTTTTATTTTTATTCATAAAAAAATTACCATGGTAAAAAAAAATTATTTACCGTAATATAGGTAAAATAATGAAAAGGGTTAAAGCTAAATGGTAAAAGCTTAAAAATACTTAAAAATGCAAGTTTTAATGGGTTTATGAGGTATTTATAGATCTTAAACTTCATAAAAAACATTAATAAACAGTATAATTTGTTGAAATTAATTCCATCTCATTGTGGTCAGCTTTAATTATAAAATGTTCAATATTTAATCACTTAAACCAACCTCTCCTCAAGTATAAATACCACCCCTCACCACCCCATATCAACCCAAAAGACTTGAATATATTATAATATCTTCCAAAACATCTCCTCCTCACCCAAAATGATTAAAGGTTCTGATATTATAACAAAAATACCAAATCCAAGGTCCTCAAGGGTTACTCAAGGAGGTAATATTCAAGAGGTAATTTTTCTAAAAACACTACTCTTAATTTGTTTTATTCTTCTATTTTCTCCCCAAATCCATAATAAATCATGAAATAATAATTCAAGAATAATTTATATAATATAATTTTATTTTTATAATTAAATATATTATATCCATCCCTTTTATTACCTCCTCTTATTCAAAGAAATGAAATTATTGTCCAAATAATTCCAGTTAATCGCCTCCGTGAATAATGTTTTTGTTCATTTTACATTACCACCTTCATGTATGGTCATAAAAATATTATTATGGTTAAATAATATTTAAATAAGTATATTATATCCTATTTAATGTTCTGTGACTGTAATATTACTCATAATAGTAAATAAAATGAAACTAGTTCATGGTGTTCGAAAAAACAACAAAAATAAACTAAACATTTATCATTAAAACTTCATTAAATGAATCATACTCAAGTATGAAATAAAAATAATAAATGGAAATATTTAGACTTATGGTATTTCATTAATACCATTTCATTTCACTTATGGAGTTTTATTTCCATTTGGCAATAAAATCCTTCATTGTACACAAATGAACCGATCAAGAAACCATGAAATAAACACACCATAAACCCTAAAAATAATGAAATATTATTAATTAATGGGTCATAAGTTGATATAAAATCATTATATAATGTATTATAAATATTAATATAGTTATTTTATGAGTTTATAACATTATTTAAACCATTATACAAGATGTTAAAGTATGCACCAATAAATGGAAGCATGAGGTAAGGGTTTTTCTAATCTCACTTTTACTTCTATGAGATATATGCCTTAGACACCACCTATTTCAGGTTTGTAGTGAATATAATAAAATTTGATATATAATATCATGAATATCATTATCTAAATTCTATTAAATGTTTCTTTTGATAATTGTTAATTTATGGGGCATGCGATTCGACTGACTACAAAGTGGTAAGGGAATTCTAAACCTAATTTCCATTCATTTCGTATAACTAGTTCTTCCAATATATAGAATTATTAATTTGTTAAGTTTTATTATTTATTTATTTGATGAATTTATTTTAATTATTAATATATGGGTGGGGAATGCTATAGCCCCTTGATTCATTGATAGGTCTCATGTGAAAAACCAGATTGGGTTTTGACTGAGGCTTTACCCATTTATTTTTAGATGTGTTGGCCGAGTCCTCGATGGTAAGTTTCAGACATATAGTATTATGAATTCCATCATTATGAGATAAATTTTTTATTATCATGTGATTATTTTATTATCATAATAACCATGGTTAAGTTTTCTAGCTCAAGTGATTATTTATATGGTATTATTTGATCACCTTTTATTCCAACCATATTATGCTCAAATTATTGATTAAATTACACTTGTTTTAGTTATTTCTTATTTATGATAGATTATTTTGTACTTAACCCTTACTAAGAATTACAGATCACCCCTTTCTTATATTTTAATTTTATCTAGGATTTCAAGAGGTTTATTAAGATTTATATGCAAGGATGAGCTAGGGGAATGATGGTGTTATTAAAGGAATTTCTATGTTGTATTTTATGTTTTTAATTATAATTTAAGATCTGAGTATATATATTGTTTTCCAAACCTACCAAACTATTCAGTCATTTGGTATGTGATTACTTGTATCTTATTCCAATTTAATAAATTAAGGCTCTGTATTCGAACTACTAGGGTCTGGGTCATTACATCTATTATGAAGGAATAAATGAGTTATCTAGACATACCTAAGTTACTATGGTTGATACCTCATTAGAAATAAAATACCGAGTCATGTATATATTAAGGAAAAATTTAAAAATTTCATCAATGATTAGTAATAAAAATTATGAGGATGTAATTTATTTTAAGGGGGAAAATGTAACCCCCTAAGATTTTACTATATTTTTTCCCTTTAAAATGTAATGCATTAAATATATTATTTCACAAACAGAACCAAACTAAAAGGAAAACATGATAATTAAAATTAAAATTATTAAACCTAAAAATTATAATATAGCATTTAAATTAGATATTCTAAAATAAAGTAACCATATTACAAAATCTAAAAACAAAAAGGAAAAAAATGGCATTGAGTAGCGGAAGTTTCCCTTATGAAGTTCATTTGGACTAGCTTAGAAATGAGGTAGTTTCAATAGGGATTGTTATATAAAAATACCAAGATGAACTAAAAAAAACAATGGAATGAATGAAATAGTATAAAAAAGAAGTTAAGGCTCATGGAAATTGTTGCGAGATACATACTAGTGGAATCATCACCTGGAACTACCACTAGAGCTTACATTAAGCCTAAATATCATGCCTAGATATTGAGGGGATATGAAATTGGAAATTAGAATGATATAATTTTTTTTATTATTAATATTATAAGTTATTTATAATATACATTTTATATATCTCACATTTATACTTTTAAATAAAAAAGTAAGTGTTTATTTAATAATGCATTGATAAAATTAACAAGATCATTTTTTCTTAAAAATATATTTTTTCTAAAATTATATTTTTATGAACTTTATTTACAGAAAAATAATATATTAAATATATTATTGATATGTATAATATAACACCAATATAATTAGTAATTTATAGATAATAATAGTAATAATAATTTATGTTTTCAAAAATTTACTTTCCTATGAAAACTGTTTTCATTTTATTTTTATGTTTTTATTTGAAATTTAAATTCTAGAAATTTTATTTGAAAAAATTAGTTTTTATTTATTTATAATAAAAATATTATCATAGGGTTATTTTTATGTATTTTTCTAAAATAGTTGATTTTAGGTGAATAATGAAAAATACAGTTTTTATAAAAACTGCAACACTAATGATTATATCTAGATGTAAGTATAAATATATAAGAATTTTTCACGATAAAAACTTATTTATGTAGTTAAGTGATGCATTTAAAAAACTTTTTTTATTTTAGAAAACCCATGTTTAATATTTTGAAAATCCAGTAATATTTTTCTAATAAAAACTATTTTTATATATTCTCTTTTGATTGGTATTTAACTAGGTGAAATTAGGTTATGGATTTATTTTAAAGTAAAAGAACTATATAATGGTTAATTATAAACCATTTAATGTCATTAAAATTTAAAAAATGAAAATTTGGTATAAAATATAACATTTATGCTCAAAAATACACTTTTTCCAAAAATAGGGTTTTATGCGTTACATACACTAATGTTAAGATACATTTTTCTTAAAATATAAATTTTATTTAATATATTGGAATTAATATTTGGAATCATTAGTTAAAAATTATGAAATAATTTTCATTTTATTTTTTGGCGTTAAAAGTAAATTACTTAAGTTAGAATTAATTACCATTGGAAAAAACCAAAAATAAAAAAGTTTTAAGAGTGAATGGCTTAAAAAAAGTTAAAAACATGTGCAAAAATGAATGGATTTTGAAATATTTACCTTAACACATCCCCTAATCAATTATCTTACACTTTTAATCCCCATTCCCAATGAAACTCATACTCTCTTTATATTAAAAAATTATATTTAAAAAATTTCATTCCCTTTACCCATAAAAGGAGCTCACCTATACCCCATTTCTCCACTTATTAGAAAGAATTATATCAACCAAAAGTCTACCCTAATATATATTCAACTCCCTAAACACATTATTTGAGATTTTGTTTTTCCAAAATCCCAATCTAAGATCCTTAAGGTGTTACCCAAGGGAGAACATCGAAAAGGAGCAGTAATATTCTCAATCGAGCTCTCTTAATTATTTTCTTCTTCAACACCCTAAAAACTATTATATCCCTGAAATTATGATAATATAAAAATTTATAATGTTATTAAATGTTATTATATTAAGTTAATACCCATTTTGAACCTTCCTCCAAAACCATTCAAAAAATAAAGATATCGTTATGTGTACGTGTTGACTACCGCCTCTATGAATGAAGTGCTTAATTTTTCAACACCAACATACATGGATGATTATAAAATTATATTTCAAGGATAAATATGATATTTATAACATTATTAATATTCTTAAAATTTAAAACACTTTCTATCTTTCTCCTAGAAAATGGAAAATGAATGTGTCGCCCGTGCGTATGTGTGGACTATCGCCTCCACAAAAGTGATGTATTTTATTTTTCATATAGTATTTTAGTTATTATAAAACTATATTAAAATATATTTCTCAAAATTTGAAAAATAAAAATAAAATAATTATTATTCATTAATAAATACAACATTCCTAAATAATAAATTTCTTAACCATACTCAACCATAAATTAAAGTTTGTTATTGTTTGGGTCGGTTTAACCACCTAATTGAACAATGCTATAAATTTCTATCATGAATGAATATGGAAACCTAACTAATAGTGTTATTATAAATTAATGATCAAATAATTTTTGGTTAATGGTTCTTTAAATTTTATATAAATATTTATATTATTATTTATATATCTCCCTTTTTATTCATTATAAATTAAAAAAACAAGCTCAACAACAACTTTTTTTTGTCACAAATCGTAACTAAAATACTTATGAAATAAAATTTGAACCTTATAAATCATTAAAAAAATCTATTAAATTTCCTATAATTATCTCAAAATGATTAAATTTTAATGAATAAATGATAATCGTTATTTCCATTATAAAACTAGTACTAAAAAACAGTCGAAGTTAAAAACATTTGATGTTGAATATAAAATATAACTAACTAAAATATTTTTAATAAATGATTATAAATTATTTTTTATAAAATTTTATAAGTATGAATAAGGTTATTAAATAGGTTATTAGTATAGTAATTTTTTTATATAGGAGGTTATATCATGTTTATCCAAGAACAATTAAAGGTAAGCATTTTCACATATCAATTTTGGTTCAGTGTGATATGATTTGTATTCACAACTTATTAAATTTTTTGATATAAATATTTCCATTGGATGTATTTATGTCATAAAATTATTTAAATATAAGTTATTTACTAACCCATATCATGTTATATCTTTATGGGATTTTGATTCAAAGGATAACAATGTCATGTGTGGTTTTTTGTCTCAATTTTCTTTCCAATTGGGTCTTGAGCTATATTTTTTAAATATTCTTATATAATTTTATTTATTCTCTAATTTATACATTCTATATAGTAAATATTTCTTTTTTACATTAGGGAAAATTACTCCTTTAAATAAAAAAATATTCAATGGTTGATTTCTTCCTAAAATTTATGATATTGTTTCGATTAATAGTCATCCTTTCTAATGGATTTTTCTTCTATATGTCCATATTTACATTCCTATCAATGTTATCCTAACCCATTTTGGAACCCAACTATGTTTATCTCTTATGATCCTCATATTTCTCCTTACCCCTCATCAAAATAAATTTTTACTATCCTTTGAATGGTGTGGGTTTCAACAAAGGTATTTTGAAATATAAAAGGGAATTTCATTTAATCTCATATTTTTATCTTCCACTACATATTTATTGACTTAAGATCTATTTTAAAGACCTACTATTGAGATTTATTTTAAATTTATATTTTAATAATTCTTCTCTTCATCTTATAAAAAATTATTTTTGAAATGTGAATTAAAAATCATTCACTTTTACAATGATGATATTAAATGTTTTATAAGAAACTTTGTTTTGTAATTTCACCTATATTTACCACTATATAATAGAAATTATCCATAACTCATTTTATCTTTCCTAATAATCCACTATTTATAAAAATTATTTTTCTTCCAATTCCTTTCTTCTATGAATGTGATATTTTTTATTTATTTTATTGAAGGGTGTTAACCTAGATACCCATAGATTGATTAATTAGGGAAATTGTTGACTAAACCATATTACCTTTATCTATATAGTGAAAATAACATATATTACATCATATTAATTTAAGGGTATTACCTATAAGGTTAACTAATATCATTGGATACACATTAAATTTCTATGATTTATTATGTTATGATTATTTAGGAATTTATGAATACTTCCTTATGGGATTAAATTTGAAAATTACATGAAACCCATTTTCATTTCAATGGTTTTTTTATATTATTATTGAAATCATGTGGCACACATATGTATGATATTCATTATGTGATGGGTGGTCCAGTAATATAGTCATATAATGCATTGAGTAATGTTTTCATCTCATGTGATACCATGTATGGTGTATGGAAATTAAACCTATCACACTATGTTATGTTTTCTTGGCAGTGAACATTGAATTATGCTTATAATGTCATGTGTTATGTTGTCTCCACATATTTATAAATTTATGAACTTGTGATATCATTATGTTTTCTATATTTCCATGTTTATATCACACACTTATTCCATATTATATGTTTTTAGATTTGATATTACATATTCATCAATCATTACTTATTGATAACTCATATTTTTCCATGTTCTTTATAATAATATATTTATCCCCTACTCATGTTTTCTTGTATGCTTATGATCTAACCCTCTATGATATGTTGAAAAGTTTCACCTTACTGAGTGTTTGATCTCATCCCTTATATTTTCATTTCCTAGGTGATGAAGATGAGTATTACTTATAATAAGTCTAAAAGGGTGTCTATCATGGCTCAATTATAGATAAATGTTCACAAGTATCATAAAATATGTTGCTTATGTGGATGATCCTCAAATATATTAAACCTTATATTCTTGGGATTTTTTGTTTATTGTGATATGTAATGTTTATCTTATGGAAATAATTTAAAATAAAGATATGTTTATCTTGGATCATATCACTTGTTGTGAAATACTATGTGTAAAGTATGTGTTTTTAGCACCAAACCTAGGAATGTGGGTCTAGAGTGGGACAACAATGTAAAAATTTCTTCAAAATCAATGAAATTAATCCATGAGTGAATTTCCACTTAAAAACTATATTGGTTGAGATTTTAGAAAAAAATCCAAAGTTTTTACAATGTAAGATCCATATTCACCACATAATCAAATAATTTATGAAAAAAATCATCACATATACAATCTTAACGTAAGAAAATCATCCACATAAGTGTCCACTACATATGTAGATCACCATATAAAATTTTTTCACGTAAAAAAATTACCCATGTAAGAGTCCAACATATAGGAAGATCAATAATGTAAGAGTCCACCACATAAGTATATTATTCTTGTAAGCAAATAAACATAAGAAGATAAATCATATAAATAAATTCACTATGTAAGATTCCTTCCATATATAGAAATTTTTACTTAGAAATAGAATAAAACTAAAATATAAAAACTTGTCAAAACTTAAAAAACTTGTTTTTCACACTTCAAGAGAATTAATTAGTAAAGGATTCTTATCATAATTAAAACTTATGATAAAATTAAATATGTTGGGATGACATTAGTATATCCAAAAATCACCTCATTTTTTATGATCACAAAACCCATTTCATTAAATATAAAATTTTAGAGATATTTAATATTAGTTCCAAAAATTAAATTTGATTGATTAAGATTTTAGGATTAAACTTCTACAATTTAAAGTTACATAATTTCATAGATTAAACTATAAAAACTAAAAATTTAAGGTTTATTGATTATATAATTTCATAGATTAAAGTTTTTCATAATTTCATAGATAAAACTTTATAAATTAGAATTTTGAGAATAGAATTAGAGATTATATATTGTACTAAAATAAACAATTAGGAAACTGATTGAAATTTTGTTTTTCCTAGCATTCCCTCTATTTGTGATATTAAAAAGAAAGTGAAATTAGTTGGGAAAACACATTAGATTTAACAAATTTAAATGATAAAACAGTTAGAATATAACATTTAAATAAATAAGGATTTGGGCATTAACTTTTATTAACTGATTAAAAATATAAATTCCATTACACATTAGAATCCAAAATAAAATATTCAAAGAAAAAGAATATAAATAAGAATAAAATCACTTGTTTTTATTGAATAAATAAAAAAATGATTACATTAAGAAAAAAAATGGTTTTATCAATAAAAGAAGATAACCAAGAGATATAAATAGATCAATGTAGTTGGGGTTTGGATTAGTGATAATTACCCTATAATACTACATCAATGTTGAGGGTTCAAAACCCATTGGGTGTAGGTTACTATAGAATCACTATAGAAATCATGTATCAGGACTATAACAGCGACATAACTGTAGAATCAGCGACACTATTGTTGTAATGGGTACTCAATATGGGAAAAATTGATTTTTGCAACAGAATTTTTTCTGGTCATAAATAGTTCGTCGAAGAGGTTATTTGCGATGGGAGAATCAACCCATCATAAAAAGATATGCTTGGTTTGGCACGGTTTGCGCGCCAAACCTCACGGAAGGGTATTTGCAACGGGGAGGCACCTCCCATCACAAATACCGGGAGGTGGTAAATACTATTTTCAATGGGTCCCATCACAAATACCCGGTGGTGGTAAATACTATTTTCAATGGGTATCCCATTGAAAATATTCCCGCCACAACTAATCTAACCTATATATACCCCCATCTGTTTTTGAAAAAAATATTATATTATTAATTGGTATTCTATTCCAAAAAATCTAAGGTTCAGCCAAAGGGCTTAAATAGTATTATATATGTCATTAATTAACCACTTGAGTTTCTCTTGGAAGTTTATAGTAACTTTAGAAACCATATAATATAAAAATTCAAATAGATAATGTAAATGTCAAACAATTTAACTAGGAGTAAAATTTAAAAGATAAGGTTAATATGATGACCTAAACCTGTCTAAAACCTATTGGTTTAGAGGTTTTCGAACCATCCCCACATTATCCTATAAATAATTCATTTTGGAGCTATTAAAAACTGAAAATTATTTTATTATAAAATAATATTTTAAGCTTTTCCTAAAGTGACCCTCACCTCTCTTATAAAAGGGCACCTCCCCTTCTCTCAAATTTACACCTTCAAAGCCATTTGGCTTGGCCAAACCCTACCCAAATATCCTCTCAATTATCCTCCATTCATCATAGAGGCCTTTCTTTAGTCATAAAACCAACCTAAGGAGACCTTTTGATCAAATCAAAAGGAATAACCCGAAGAAGAGGTAAATATTTCATCACCTCTTTCAAGTTATTTTCTTCTTCCACTTTCTCTTTATTTGTTGTTTTTATTATAAAATAATAAATCCAGTATATTATATATACTATTATGTTATTATAAAAATGGTACAACCATATTCACTATTCTATCCATCATATAAATGAAAAAGTCACCATATATGCGTACGTACGGATTACCGTCTCCATGTCGTGGTGTAGTTTGTTATTCAAACACATACTCATTTGGATGGGTATAATAATGAGTATTAATTATGTAAATAATAAATATATCATGATTGTGATTTTTTATATATGATATACCATCCAATTATATACTATTTTAATATCAAAAGAATGATATTTTCGCTCGTGCGTATGTACGGATTACCGTCTCCACGAACGCGATGAGATTCATTCCCCATCACAATCATTCAAAAATAATTTTATTTTTACAATTAAAAATAATTTTTATGAACATAATATAATTTTTTATATGACTAAAATACATCCTATCCATAATAAACATGTCTTATGTAACCAAGCATATAAAGGAAAACGAATCAGTTAACACCCGAAACGATGATATGAATAAAATATCATTAAAAAAGCAATATTATAAGATAATATATGATATAATATTAATTTATATGGTTCTTGTATAATTTAATAACAATTATTTCACCATTATACAGGAGGTTAACCTACCCTCGACCAAGGAAAATTACAAGGTAAGGGTTAATTTCACAATCTCTTTATTATCCGAGGTTGTTTTTACGTAAGTATCTACTGGGACCTCTTTATCATCCACATCCATGTTTTCTTAAAAATATATTTCAAAACATTTTTACTAGACAATGGGTTAAATTCATTCATACCCTTATTTGAACTTATATTTTTTAAAGGAATCTTTCTGTCATTTTCCAAACAAGGTACTTTATAACCTTTTCGACAAAATTAAGGTAAGAATGTCTTTTTTAACTTATACGGTGGGTGCAGATATTTTACACCATTATAAATTCATCGAAGCTTCCCTTACAATCTTATAATAATATTTTCAAAGTAAATGTTTTATTTTACAATTATGTGAATTTTAAATGATTTCAAAAAAGAGATATTTCTCTCAAATAGTTTTGATGTCATCTATGTCAACATCCTTTGATGGATTTTAAGCTTATTTGAAGTTGATTTATTATGATAAAAAAATTCTATATTATATTTAAGGTTTTGCGATATGTTTGACTGTGGATGTGTTATTTTTTATACCATTCATGGTTTATTGATAAAGTAATGACATTTCATATGCTAGTTTTAATATGAATGTTTATGTAATGTTTACACCTATTCATATGAGGAATGCATTGGACTTAGTAAGTGATGGGTGGAGCCCACTATAGCTCCTTGATGCATCGGTATGTATCGTGAGGTAAACTAGTGTCTTGGAAAAAGGCCTTGACAAAATCTTATTTTTAGTCTTGGAATAAGGCCTTGACTATTTGGTTATGATATTCTGTCATTATGCATTCCTTCATTATGAAAGTGGTTGTTGATATTGCATGTGATTATTCGACTAGTAGAATATCCATATGAATAAGTAAATGGAATTATTTAATTCTATTTTTTCCATTTTATGATGAATTTCAAGTTTAAAATGATTTTGTTTTAGTCTTACATTGCCTTAAATATTTATTCTTATTTATGAAACTTTCCGCTATATTGTTATCTTTACTAAGCATCTGAGCTCACCCCTTTCTATGTTTTATTTTTCCCAGGGTGCGAAGAAGTATATTATGACTAACCTGTAGGGATAGTATAAGGTATATGAGTGTGGCCTATGGAGAATATGTTGTTGTAGTTTTTCATTTTATAATGTAATATAAAACTTATAAATGTATCTAGTATTTGCAAGGCTACTAAACTAATCGGTCTTTCGAGACTTGATATTTTGTGATCATGCCAATGTTATGTAATAATCCACCGACTCTGGGTAACTAGGGTCGGGGCGTTATAGTTGGTATCAGAGGAAGTTTAGGATTTTGGTACTGTAGATATTTTGTGAGTTTTCCAAGAAATATATCCCTATATGGATATGAGCAGGTAGAGGCAGCTAGGCATAGATTTACCTAGGGGAAAACCCTAAAACACTGCTTTGAGCTAGACTCGAATGGGAACTGGTGCATGATAACGGGTCTTGCTGCACTCTTGGTTACGACACTCCTGGGGGATATGCTTAGGATAATTCTCATTTTCTTTACAAACCATTATGAAGGGTTTATGAGTATATACTTTCTCAAAGATTTTTTTATGATTATGGATTATATCCATAAACTGTTCAATTTATGTTAAGTGTTTTACAAGTTTGGATTTATGTATTGCGATTCATAAACTAATATAGTGTATTCTATTGTTTATAAATGGCGCCTAGTGGAAGGGATGGAAACTGTATCAATGAACGTAATCCATGTAGGTATTTCCTTCCTACTCAAGATAATTATAGTAGAGATGGTGAAGCAACTGGTGCTGATCAGCTTATCACCATACTGGGACAACTCACCCAGGTTATGAATAATAACCTTACCCGTATGGAGCACCCCGATCCACAACGTGGAGGATAAATGTTATAACTCTTCATGAGGAAACAACCACAAACATTCAAAGGGAGTAAAAATACATTAGTAGCTAAGCAATGGATAAATTCCTTAGATAAAATATTTTATGCTTTGGGGAGTAGCAAAAGGGAAAAAGTTGTCATGCCAGTTTATTACCTCACAGGAGATGAAAATCAATAGTGGTAATTGATTCAAAACACAAAAAAAGATGTTTAAGTATAAAATATAGAATGGAGGGAGTTTAAAGAGCTTTACTTAGAAAAATACTTTCCTCGTGACCATCGAGCAGATATGGAAAGACAATTTCTGAGTCTGAGGAAAAAAGAGGTTGATAATTTCACAAAATATGAGGCTAACTTTACAAGGTTATCATGGTATGCTACATATTATATACGTAACCCAAGAAGTAATATTGATCATTTCTTTGATGGGTTAAAACCATTTCTTCGTCGAGCATTAGTCTCACAATCCTTCTCATCATATGAAGATATTGTCTCATGTGCTATCAAGACAGAAAATGAATTCTCTAAGTCTTACGACTTTAAAGCAAAGTAGGAGAAGAAGAGATATGATGAACACTCTGGAAATGGAAATAAGGGGAATAAGGGAAAAAATGAATATCCATCATTCAGTAAATGTGGGAAGAAACACCCTGGTACTTTCTTGAAGGGAATGGGAGTCTGTTACAAGTGTGGGGAAAAAGGCCACCAAGCTCGTGATTGCAAGGGGAAGAAAGAGGCTGTTGAATGCTACAATTTTAGAGAAAAGGTGAATTATTACAATGAATTTCCTAAGCACCAAGCTAACTTACCTCATAAAAGGACAAGGGATCAAGGCCAAGATTATCCGATCACTACTGCTGAGGTTGAAGCTCCAAAAGATGTGGTGGCAGGTAATTTAATGGTTTCCTCAAGTTTAGAAAATGCTTTATTTGATTCTAGATCATCGCATTGTTTCATATCTTCCCAGTTTGCTAAGAAAATTAGATATTTTCAATTTGAATTAATAAGGGAGTTTTCAGTCAAAACACCTAAGGAGAGTATCATCGCAACAAAGTTTTGTGAATCAGTTCCCATTAGGGCATATAAATGTTCTTTATCTACTGATCTCATCATCATACCCATGATTTAATTTGATATAATCCTCAGTATGGATTGACTTTCAGACCATGATGAGAAAATTTATTATAAGAAGAAGGGGGTTACAATTTTTGATGATGATAAGGAGTACCTTATCTTTAGAGAAGAAATGGCACCACCTGATTCTTATCTAGATCCACCCCTAGTAGCTTTACTAAATTAAATTATTGGGGAGGATGAGAATGAAATAATTATGGGAGAGGAAAATAATGTTTGAATAGAGGATGTACCTATTGTGTAAGAATATATTGATGTGTTTCCAGAGGATTTACCTGGACATCCTCCAGAACAATAAATTGGGTTTTCCATTGATTTAATTCCTGGTTCAAGGCCCATATCGAAAACCCCTTATAGAATGGACACTGTGGAACTAGTGGAACTAAAGAAACAACTAGAGGAATTGAGTAATAAGGGATTTATTCTCCCTTGTGTTTCCCTATGGGGAGCCCCTGTCCTTTTTGTTAAGAAGAAAGACATATCTATGAGGTTGTGAAATGACTACAAGGAGATCAATGCTATAACAATATTGAACAAGTATCCCCTACCTCTCATTGATGATTTATTTGACCAGATTCATGGAGCTCAATATTTTTCAAAGATTGAACTTTGATTTGGATATCATCAGTTGTGTGTGAAGAAGGAAGACATTCAAAAAACAGTATTTCGAACTAGGTACGTGCATTACGAGTTTACAGTAATGCCTTTTGGGATGACTAATGCACCCTCTGTTTTCATGGATCTAATGAACAGAGTTTTAAAGGAATATCTTTATGAATTTGTAGTGGTATTTATTGATGATATCCTGGTATACTCCAAAATCTATGAAGATCATGAAAATCACTTTCACACCATTCTGAAAACCCTCATAAGAAATAAATTATACGGGAAGTTTAGCAAGTGTGAATTCTGGATTTAAGAGATTTCTTTTCTTGAACATATTGTCTCTAAGTATGGAATATCTATTGATCCTTCAAAGACCAAGGCAATCCAAGAATGGCCAGCACTGATGAGTATAACTGAGGTACGCATTTTTATTGGTTTAGCAGGTTAGTATCGGCGTTTTTTCCAGAATTTTTCCCGATTGGCTAACCCATTAACCAAGATCACATGTAAAGGGGTTAAATTTGTTTGGAAAAAAATATGAAGATTTTTTTGAATAATTGAAGAGAAGATTAGTCAATGCTTCTATCTTGACTCTACCATCAGGGAACAATGGGTTTGTTATTTATAGTAATGCTTTAAATAAAGGACTTGGTTGTATCCTTATGTAGAATGATAGAGTTATTGCCTATGCATCACGACAACTAAAAATTCATGAGAAAAACTATCCTACTCACGATATTGAGTTAGCAGCTGTAATCTTTGCTATCAAAATATGGAGACACTATCTCTATGGTGAAAAATATGAGATTTATACTGATCACAAGAGTTTGAAGTATATTTTCTCACAAAAAGAAATCAACATGAGGAAAAGGTGATGGCTTGAACTACTCAAAGATTATGATTTCATAATACATTACCACCCAAGGAAGGCAAATAAGGTGGCACATTATTTGAGTAAAAAGGATCATGGAGTTTTGAACAAGATGAGAGTTAAAAGGGATCCTATTTTCATGGATCTAGTGAAAATGGATATGGGAATAACTATGGAAGGTGAAACATCAATACTTTTTGAAATGGTTGCCAAACCATCTTTACTAGAAAGGATAAAAAGTTCTCAGGATGATGATGGGAGTTTCAAAAGAAGATTAAAGCTGTGAATGATGGGAGATTGAGTGACTTCATATATAAAGATGGAATTTTAAAATTTGGGAAGAGACTTTATGTTCCTGATATACCTGATCTAAAAAGGGAATTATTGGATGATGATTATAGTCCAATTTCTCTATACACCCTAGTAGCACTAAGATGTATAGAGATTTAAAGGAACATTTTTGGTGGGACTACATGAAGAGGGATATTGCTGATTTTGTGTCAATATGTATGGTTTGTCAACAAGCGAAAGCTGGAAGGCAACAACCTGGAGGAGTCATTCAACCTCTTCCCATACCTGAGTGGAAATGGGATAATATTATGATGGACTTTGTCATGGGGCTACTAAAGAATCCTAGAAGGAATGATTCAATATGGGTCATTGTTGATCCTATTACCAAGTTGGGACATTTTCTTAATATAAGAGAAGATTTTCCACTTCAACGTCTAGAAAGAATATATATTAATGAAGTTTTAAGACTTCATGGAGTACCCTTATCAATTTTTTCTGATCGTGATCCCCATTTTACATCAAGATTCTGGAAAAGTCTTCAGAAAGCCCTGGATACTGAACTTCGTTTGAGCATTGCCTACCACCCTCAAACTGATGGACAATCATAATGGACTACTCAAACCTTAGAAGACATTTAGAGATCTTTCTCACTAGACTTTCAAGGTATGTGGGATCAATATTTACCTATGTTATAATTTTACTATAACAATAGCTTCCATTAAAGTATTCAGATGACACCATATAAAGCGTTATATGGAAAGAGATGTCTCACACCAACTTGTTAGGATGATGTTGGTGAATGAAAACTCATAGTACCAGAACTTGTTGAGGAAACAATAGAAAAGGTGAAGGTTATCCAAACCCACATCAAAGTAGTCCAAAGTAGGCAAAAGAGCTATTCCGATAACCGAAATAAAGATTTGGAATTTCAAGTAGGAGACTATGTTTTCTTGAAGAAATATCCATGGAAGGGTGTTATACATTTCAGTAAGAAGGGTAAACTGAGTCCCAGGTACATCGGACCTTTCGAAATTCTAGAACGAATTGGAGTTGTAGCTTATCGTTTGGAAATTCCTCCAAGTCTCTCCAAAGTTCATGATGTGTTCCACGTATCACTGTTGAGAAAATACATGCCTGACCCAATGCATGTACTCACCTATGATAAAATTGAATTGGAACCTGATCTGTCTTATTGTGAAGAGCCTATCAAAATTCTTAATATAAGAGAACAAGTGCTAAGAAACCGGATGACTCTTCTGGTAAAAGTTCTATGGATAAACCATAAGATGGAAGATGAAACGTGGGAACCAGAGGAACTTATGATGAAGAACCACCTGAATCTTTTTGTGCAGTAGTATTATAGAAATTTCGAGGATGAAATCATTTAAATGAGGGAGGAATGTAACATCCCAAGCTTCCACAGTACGTTTCCCTTTGAATAATGCAATAGCTTGCATTGTACGCAACTTCGAAATTCTAACACACCGCGACTAATCAAATTATATGTTATGAATAGTAATACCCAATTTTTGAAATTTTATAAATTTTTTCATTCAAAATGGACTTCATTTTTGGATTCTAAATATTGAAAATATCTTAGGGTGATTTTTTGGTATTTTTCTGAAAACTTTCATTTTTTGATGAATAGTGAAAAAAACACTACGTTATTGGTTAAAAACGAATTTTTATTTAAATAATTAGTTATTTTATTTTAATTTATTTTAGGTAAAAATAGATACAGAATACATATATATGTTCAATGTAAATCATTGGAGTCATTTTTTAATAAGTTTAGATATATAAAATTTTATCGAACTATTTACCGTCTTTTACCCACCTCCCAGGAGCATTTTCAAATTTGTATAAAACTTAATTTTACCGCTTCTGTGAGTTAAATTTAAAAAATCTGAGAGACACAATTAATATCAATAAGTAAAATGTGGTTCAATAAGATGAAAATAATTTTTGGTGAATAGTGACTTTTTACTTTTATTTACCATGATTAAAAGTAAATACGGTAATTAAGGGTAAAAATGATATCATAATTACCCTAAAACATGTCCTAATTCTATTGTATAAGTGTAATTCGTCCAAAAACAACCTTAGGAATAAAATATGATCCTTTAGTTCCACTTGGATTAGATTAGGACATTTATTATTATTTTATTTAAAGAAGAGTTAAAAGAGTTAAAATCAATGTTTAATAACTAAACTATTTTTAATATAGGGTTATACATAATATAAATTCAACTATAAATATTCTTTAGAAAGATAAAACTATTTCCTACATAATTGTATTTTATTTATAATTTTTAGACATTAAATAATTAAATTTATTTATGACACAATGATGATGTAGTAATTACCGTATTAATGAAATATTAAAATAATTGATATTATAAATATCCAAATAAATCTAATTTGAGACTTTTAATAAATTAAATTAATTTTATAGGTTAATATGACATTTTAGGGTTGATTAAATGAATTTTTTTTGAAGTAATAATGTTGTTATGAATTTAACAGTAACAAAATACCAAATAGTGTCAAAATTGACATAAAAGAGTTTTTAAAATAAATATTATATTATTAATTGGTCTTCTATTCCTAAAAATATAAGTTTTATAAAAAGGGATTAAATAATATTATATATGGCATTAATGAAACACTTGATGTTCTCTTGGAAGTTTATAGTAAGTTTATTTACCATATAATGTAAAAATACAAAGAGACATGGTAAATGTCAAACTATTTAACTAAGAGTTATATATAAAAGATAAGGTTAATATGATGACCTAAACCTGTATAAAACCTATTGGTTGAGAGTTTTTAGACCCATAACCACCTTTTCCTATAAATAATTTATTTTGGATCCATTATAAACCGAAAATTATTTTATTATAAAATAATATTTCAAGCTTTTCCTAAAGTGACCCTCACCTCTCTTATAAAAGGGCACCTCCCCTTCTCTCAAATTCACACCTTCAAATCCATTTATATCAGAAAAAATCTGCCCAAATATCCTCTCAACTATCCTCCCTTCATCCTAGAGTCCTTACTTTAGTCATAAATCCAACATAAGGAGACCTTTTTATCAAATCAAAAGGAAGAACCCGAAGAAGAGGTAAATATTTCATCACCACTTTCAAGTTCTTTTCTTCTTCCACTTACTCTTTCTTTGTTGTTTCCATTATAAAATAATAACTCCAGTATATTATATATACTGTGATGTTATTATAAAAATGGTACAACCATATTCATTATTCTATCCTTCCTATAAATGAAAAAGTCACCATACGTGCGTACGTACGGATTACCGTCTCCATGTCGTGGTGTAGTTTGTTATTCAAACACTTCCTCATTTGGATGGGTATAATAATGAGTATTAATTATGTAAATAATAAATATAACATGATTATTATTTTTTATATATGATATACCATCCAGTTATATATGATTATAATATCAAAAGAATGATATTTTCACTCATGCATACGTACGGATTACCGTCTCCATGAACGCGATAAGACTCATTCCCCATCGTAATCATTCAAGAATAATTTTCATTTTATGATTAAAAATAATGTTTATGAACACAATATCATTCTGTATATGAATAAAATACATCCTATCCATAACAAACATGGCTTACGTAACCAAGAATATAAAGTAAAACGAATCAGTTAACACCCAAAATGACGATACTACTAAAATATCATTAAGAAAGCAATATTAGAAGATCATATATGATATAATATTAATGTATATGGTTCTTGTATAATTTAATAACAATTATTTCACCATTATACAGGAGGTTAACCTACCCTCTACCAAGGAAAAGTACAAGGTAAGGGTTAATTTCACAATCTCTTTATTATCTGAGGATGTTTTTATGTAAGTATCTATTAAGACCTATTTATCATCCAAATTTGTGTTTTCTTAAAAATACATTTCAAATTTTTTTTACTAGAAAATGGGTTAAAGTCATTTATACCCTTATTTGACCTTATATTTTTTGAAAGGAATCTTTTTGTCATTTTCCAAACAAGGTACTTTATGACCTTTTCGATAAAATTAAGGTAAGAATGCTTTTTTAACTTATACAACGGGTACGAATATTTTCCACCGTTATAACATCATCGAAGATTCCCTTACAAGCTTATAAGAATATTTTAAAAATATATGTTTTCTTTTATAATTATATGACTTTTAAATGATTTCAAAATAGAAAAAATATTTCTCTAAAAAAGTTTGGATTTCATCTATGTCAACATCCTTTGAAGGATTCTAAGCTTATTTGAAGATGATTTATTATGATAAAAAAATTCCATATTGTATTGAAGGTATTGTGATATTTTTGACTTTGGATGTGTTATTTTTACACCATTCATGGTTTATGGATAAAATATTGATATTTCATATTCTAGTTTTAATACGAATGTTTATGTTATGTTTAAAAGTTTTCATATGAGGAATGCATTAGACTTAGTAAGTGATGGGTGGAGCCCTCTATAGCTCCTATATGCATCGGTAGGTCTCATGAGACAAACTAGTGTCTTGGAAAGGCCTTGAAAAAATCTTATTTGTAGTCTTGGCACAAGGCCTTGACTATGTGGTTATGAAGTCTGGAATTATGCATTCCGTCATTATCAAAGTGGCTATTGATATTGAAAGTGATTATTCGACTAATATAATATCCATGTGAATAAGTAAATGAAATTATTTGATTTTATCTTTGACATATTATGCTTAAGTTCAAGTTTAAAAGGCCTTTGTTTTAGTCTTACATTGCCTTAAATGTTTATAATTATTTATGAAAGTTTTCGCTATATTGTTATCCTTACTGAGCATCTGAGATCACCCCTTTCTATGTTTTATTTTTCCCAGGATGCAAAGAAGTATATTATGACTGACCTACTGGGATAGTATAAGGGATATGAGTGTGGCCTATGGAGACTATGTTGTTTTAGTTTTTCATTTTAAAATTTAATGTAAAACTTATGAATGTATCTAGTATTTCCAAGGCTACTAAACTAATCGGTCTTTCGAGACTTGATATTTTGTGATCATTCCAATGTTATGTAATAATGCACTAACTCTAGGTAACTAGGGTCAGGGAATTACATTTTTGAAATGGGTTTACCATGTTAAAGATGTTTTAATGAAAATGATCATGTTTTTTTATGAAATTGACTTTTGAAATGGGTTTTCATTGATTGGAATTTGTTTATGATTATGTTGGATTGGAGTAGCACATTGGTTAACCAGGGTGTGAGAGAGGTATTTTCTAAGGGTATGTGAGATCCATCACATATAAAGACTATGAGAGATTCTATTTTGGTTTCCAAGGGACCATGATATCCTTTGGGAAGGATGAGTGAGAGATTCTATTATTCACTGAGAGACTATGAGAGTTCTTGGAGTTGGGCCTAGGGAAGACTATGAGAGCTTCCATTTTGCTTAGATTGGTAGCATGATTGTTTTTTCTCACTCAAATTAGGCCCTTGAGGTTATATAACTAGGTTCACTTACTCATTTAAGTTTTATTTATATGCTTTATACATTTTACTAGTTCCATGTTTGATGTGATGAGATTTTATATTCCCATTTACTCTCATTGGTTATATGATGATGTTGATGTGATTATCACCTTTGTTATTATTTTTTGAATATATTGGTCATGTTTTTAAATTATCCTTGTTTAAAAATTTGATCTATTTTGATAAATGTTTTTGGAAAACATGTTTTATTTGAAATAGAAAACCAATGGGATTTCAAAGGCTTTTTTTAACAAAAAATGTGTTCAACATTTTTTGGTTTCAAAAAGTGTTTTCAAAATAATTTATTGGTTTTCATGGGTAAATGAATTAAATAGATTCCTGACAGTGTCCTACTATAATTTGTTCCTCACACCCTATATATTCCATTGGGTGTGTGTAAACTGTGTTTTGTGGGACACAGGTAAAGTTAAGGGCACCATGCACCTGGGTAAATCCTTTTAATAAATTCCATATGATGTTTGATGGAGGAGAGGTGGTCTAATTGGGGTGGATTATGTGGATTAATTTTGGGATTTTTTATATGTTACAATGTATTTATAGCAATTATTTTCCATTATTACCATTCCTTTTAGTTTTGGTTTTTGACTAGATTTATCATGTATATATATTATGTTATGGAATGTTTTGTTTATGATGTACATTGTTGATTATGGTATCTGGTTGTATTTTATGTTTACTTTGATGATATTTCCATGTACATCTCATTTTATGGATGGTTCATGTCAGTTTATCATGGGTGAAACCATTCCTAATGTTTTTTTGTTATGCTTAATGCTTTTATCCATCTTGTGGAAATCATGAACGCACTTTGGGCTGTGTGGAGGGCCGATACAGGTGATGGGTCAGGTTAACCCATGCCTGTTCATTAAACAATGGTATTAATTTTGTTTTTATTTGGTATTTAGTGGTATAATAGAGCTATGACCATTGGGACTCAAGAGGTAATAATAGGGAAGTGTTTGGCCAACTCTTATTCATATAGAACCTTGAGTTTCCATGGGTCGTCTGGGATTATGGTTATGTTTTAAGCCTATTTATGGGGATTTTTATGGGACTTTGAGGTATATCTTGGTTGGTAGTGAGTCTCGGGGTGAGCCTGGGGGTCATTTTGAGTTTCGGGTGTGAAATCGGGATATCTGGAGGAGGCTCACAATTAGTAGTAACTGTGCACAGCCCGTGCGGCCTTGCCTGCTAAATCCAGTAACACCAACATGATTTTCACATGATTTTACTAACCATGCATCCAAACCATACACAACAGGGAATAATTTAATTTTTTTGTTGCTTTCCCCCCTTTTTTATAGATTCTTTTAGTTCCTATAAATTCATTAGGGTATAATCCTTTTATTTATTACTAGTTTTTAAAGGATAGATATACTAGGCTTAGTTTCCCAGAGACTCCAAGGGTGTGGCACCAGTGTGAATTTCTGGGTCATCTCAAATGCTTCTATTAATTTTCTTTTCAAAGGAGTGAAGTGGGATTTACTTTTTTGAGGTTGTATCAAGTGTAGTTAGAGGATTCCATGGGTAGATGATTTCAACCCCATAGTAAGGGATATTATCACTAGGGGAATAAGACTTAGGGTGGGTCTGAGATTGGGAGTCTCCATGTAGTAAAAGTTATACCAAGGGACTCAGATCCTAGGTCATCCACCGTGAGAGGTATGGTGTTTATTAAATCTTCCATGACATATATTTTATTTAACATTGGCACATACCATTCCTTCATTTCACTAAAAATGATTAATTATTTGGGTATGCAATATGATTTGATGTCATATGTTATGATTTTATAACCCCATTGGTTAGGAATAATAATACACCACATAAACTCTCCCAAGATCAAGAATAAGCGAGATAAGTGGTGATGTAAAATAGGAATGCAACTACTCAAAAGAACACTGAAACATCTCACCCCACTAAAAGCACTAGTCGAATATTATGTGGTGTATTTTTATTCTTCTGGTGTGGGTTTGGGGTGTGTTCTAATGAAGGATGACCATGTGGTAGCCTATGGATCATGGTAGTTATACACCCATGAGTGAAATTACCCAACCCGTGACCTAGAATTGGTAGCTATGATGCATACTATAAAAATGTGGTGACATTACCTCTTAGAGGATAATTTTATAGTGTATTCGTATTATAAGAGTTAGAAGTATATTTTTACCTAAAGGGACCTGAACCTCAGATAGAGACACTAGGTATAATATATTTAGATTTTTGATTTTTATATTATGTAGAAACTTGGAAAGGGGAATGTAGTTGATGATTATTTGAATGGGAAGCTTCAAATATAGGTTGTTCAAGAGTTATAAGAAGAGTGGGGTATGATAAGTTTTTTTACTGATATGAGTCTGGAAATGAAATAGAATATTGAGTTAGTGTTCTTGACTAGTATGCAGGTCACATACTCTCTTATAAATTGGGCTAGGAGTGAGTAGGTTTCTAACCCTAAGTTCCAGGAGAATAGAAATGCCTTAAATGGTGGGGAGACCTTGGGTAATTGGTCTTGGACACTCAATGGTTATATTCTATTTAGAAAGTGGTTGGTTATTCCTTTGAGCCCAAGTCAAGAGGTGATGCATGAGGCACATCATTCAAGTTGGTCTGTTCACCCTAAGGAGACCAAGATGATTTATACCATGAGAGGTTAGTATTGGTGTCCCAAGATGAGATCTATAGAGGCAGTATTTGTTTCTTGATGCTCGACCTTCTAGAGGATAAAATATGAGTATTAGAGACTAGATAGGTTTTTTCAGCCACTTCCCATTCTGGCGTATAAGGGGGATGAGATCTATATGGATATTATGATTAGGATACCTCATACTCTGAGTGGTAAATACTCCATATGGGTTATTGTAGATATTATTAAAAAACCCCATTTTTTCCCATATGGGAGTCAAAAAAGGTAGAGGACCACATACACTTGTATGTTTTAGAGGTCATTCAGTTGTCCTTAGTAATGGTTTTGGATAGTGTTGATCATTTTAAAAAAAATTCTGGAAGGGACTCCGGGAGGCTTTGAGAACCCATTTGAGATTGATCACCATGTATCACCCATAGATGGATGGTCAGTTTAAGTGGACTATCCCAATTATCAATGATATTTTGAGAGCATGTGTGATTGACTTTGATGGTTCATGGGAATGACACATGTCATTGGATGAGTTTTCTTGTAATAATAGTTATTAGGCCTCGACCAGGATGGACCTTTTTGACGTGTTGTATGGAAGGCTATGCTAATCCACATTATGTTGGGTTGAGGTGGGTGAGTGATACTTGGTAGGACCAAGCCTCATCCAAGAGATTAATGATATAGTGTGATTGATTCAAAAATATTTAACGACAAATCAGAGTCACCAAAATTCATATATTGATAATCATCATCACCCAATGGACTTTTATGTTGGTGATTAGGTGTTTATTTAGGTATATGTTTGACTGGGAAATCATTTTTAGGTAAGCAAGGAAATATGGTTTTGTGTTATGTTGGACCACTTTAGGTTAAAGAGAATTTTGAAATGGTAGCTTATCAGTTAAAGTTTCTACCATGGATGAACTTGATCCATGATTTATTTTATGTATCTTAATTGAATAGATACCATCCAAACCCATCTCATGTGTTGAAGTTGGAAGATTTGGAGTTTGATCCTAATACCACCATTGTGTAGTAGCCAATTCACATCTTGGATTGTTATAATAAGGTGATCTATGGAAGGTCAATCTTGTTAATCCATATTCTCTAGAAACATAGTGTCTATAGCCTTGAGACATGGGAAATGAGAGATTTGGTGATGGATCATTGGACCTACCTATTTTTTATGAGCATTTCTGATTACTTTCTGAGGGTATAAAGTGGTGCGGTAGAGAGTTTGTGACACCCTTCAGGTCACTAGTACATCTAATTTTTATTATTATTGTAATGACCAATCCTTAAAAATTACATTATCTAGTTAATCCAACTAGAATTCACTTTCGTACATTCCCAAAGATCATTTTGATTTATATTCTTAGAGAATTAGGTATTAACTTATCTATAGAAACTTATATAATTACAAAGTATACACTTCTACTCAATATCCATTTTTTCCAAAATATGAAACTTTAAAAAAATATGCTTTATTTTCATGACTAACTTCATTAATTTAAACTTAGATTCTTATTTTCTATTACACATACATAAAACCTGTGTTTTTTTTTAAATTTGGGATGATAAAAAAAATCTCAGTAAGGGGCATAAGTGGGAAGAAAGAAACTGTTAGTCATGAATTAAAACATTTTCACAAAGTTATAACTTTTACACATAAAACATAAGATATTTATATTACTGTATGAAATCATAATTTTCCTGTAAAACCATAGAAATAATACATAAATCATAAATGGTGTCTCCTGGAATAAATTTTATATCACTCTTAAATATAAAGTATCTCTCCTAGATACACAGGGAGTAACCATCATGATTTCAATTGGAATAACCATCGTAGTACATTACCATAGTATATTTGGAGAAACCTATCCGGTTAACTCCATCCCTTTACCCAATGCATTGGAGAGATATAATGAGATCACATTCTCTCAGTTTATCATGGAACAACCAATCATCATGAAAATTCCCAAGAACCATAACATGGCCATAACACATAAATATTTCATAAAAGAAACATTATTGAGGAAAATAAATTTTCCATTTTGAAATCACTTTTCATTTTTAAGAAGACACACACTTATAAATGATGAAATTTAATTTAAAATAAACTTATAAACATGTAAAGTAAACATAAAATCAAAAAGTCACCATGAAAGAGAGAAAATCTTCTTATTTCATGTAAGTAAAAAAACATTTATTTAATAAAAAGAGTTGTAACTTGAAAAGAGGATTTTTAAAAATAAATTCCCTTAAAAATACCATATCATTGAAATGAGAATTAATAAAATGAATGGAATATGTGTATTAATTGTAAAGACACATAATAGAACATAATATAATCAAAATTAATTTCACAAATAATCTTAGCATGAAATAATCTATAAAATAGAAGGTTAACCCAAAGAATGAAAATTGGGTTAATAATTCCCTTACCTTATGTATGAAAGAGTTATAAACTTGTACTTAACTTCCTAAATTATCAAGTTAGATTAATTAATTAATAAATCAAGAACATATTACTCATTTATTTTATTTATTATAATTTTATTTATTTCCCTTATGGCCATTTGGATGATCTATAGAGTTCAATTTCATCATTCTGGGAGTTCGTTTCATGGTTTTATGGTCGGTTATCTTGAGTATAATTATGGGAGTTCTTGTAAAATGGAAGAAAAAAATATATAAGTATAATGAAATGGTATTAATATGTTTTCATAATTTTAAATGATCCCATATATCTTTTTTTTTCTAACATGAGGACGATTTATTAGATAAAATATTAACGACAAATGTTTGGTTTGTTTTTGGCTATTTTTCAAGCATCACAAACTAGTTTTTTATTTAATTATTATATCTATAAATTAGTTCCAAAACATTAAAAATTTTATTATATACAAATTAAAATACGGTTTAACCATAACAATGGTTTTATGACCATCCTTAAATATGGTAATGGAAAATGAAAAATCGTCATCCACGAAGGCAGTGAATCAACACACCACGAATGATGTTTTCATTTTTTTAGAATAAGAGGAAAAGATATGAGGTTTAATGATTTATATTCCATTAACACAATAAAATTTTATTATATATATGATATTGGAGTTATCATGTAACTTTGGATAGTGGATGTGAGGAGATAATAAGAAAAGAAATGAAATTAAAAGAGAAAGATTTAGGATTTTACCTCTTGAATGTTGTTTCCTTGAGAACCTCCTTAAGGAACTTGGTTTTGGTATTTTGGTGAGAATAGAAGGTTATAGATGTTGGAAGGTAATTTAGAATAATTTAGATAAGATACAATTCTTTGAAGGTGTGAGGAGAAGGGGTGGTATTTATAGGGAGATGAGTGGGGTGTTTTTTATTTTTATTCATTCATTTATTATTTTGGATGAAGACTATAAATAGTGTTTATTATTATGAATAAGTATAGTAACTAGTGAATTTTAGTTCGAATTAATGGCTTCTTACATCATTCACAACTCAAAATTTATGTATTTGGCTTATAATGTTAAATATCGTAAATTACCGTATTTCACTATTCACAAAAATTCAACTATTTTATAAAAATAAAAAAAATTAACCCTAACTATTTTTCAATATGTAGAATTAAAAAATAGACACCATTTTTTGAAAATAATTTTCTAAATAAGATAAATTTATTTTTTAATTAAAATCAGCATTTATTTGAAAAATATTGATTTTAATATTATAACCAATTTTATAACACTTTGAAAAATTAATTAAGATATCTTAAAATTATATTATAATTATAATACAAAAAAATAATAATTTATGAATCTATATTATCATAATGAATTTTCTTTTAAATCATTATATTAATTATAAAATTGTAAATAAATATTTACATTTCACAAAAATACCAACACTTAATTTATCATTTTCAAAACATTTATTTAATTATTCTGTGATATAAATATATCATATTTTCATTTATGATATACCTAAATTTTATTTACACTTCCATAGGTGAGTTTATTATTATAATTTCTAGATTAATATTCATAATGGTTGCATTACTATTCCAATGGTCAGGTTACTATTCCATTGGTATAGATTCCTTAATTTCTATAAATAATTCTTATTTCATTATACATTTATAATTAATTTGAATATTTAATTCTAGAATTAAAATAAATTATTCTATAATTACCTAGGTTGTTACATTCTCTTTCCTTTTGGAAATTATTTCCTCGTAATTTTATTCACTTATTAAACAAGTGAGGATATATTTCCCCTATAGCATTTTTAGATTCCCATGTTTCTTCTTTAACCATGTGTTTTTTATACAATACCTTAACTTGGTCAGTTACCTTACTTTGTAATAATTTATCTCTATAGTCAATAATTGAACATAATTTTCCTCATAAGAAAGGTTCTCTTCCAGCTGATCTACTTCATGGCTCAAAACATGAGATGATTCCAACACATATATTCTTAACATCGAAACATGAAAAACATTATGTACCTGGGACAAACATGGAAGTAATTCTACTTGATAGGCAACTGATCCAACTTTCTACAGGATTTAATAGGGTCCAATGAACCACAGACTCAACTTCCCATTCTTACCAAAGTGAATCAAACTTTTCCATGGAGAAACTTCTAGAAAGACATGATCACCTACCAACAAAAAAGATCCTTCATCTAGTTATCCGCCTAAATTTTCTACCTACTCTGAGCTATTCAAAAGTGTCTTTGAATCAACTGGACTTTCTTTATCATTTACTATTCCAATTTTGGTTCCATAAACATTATTTCACCTAATTCATCCCAAAACGTTGGATTTAGACACTGATTTCCATATAATGCTTCAAGAGGCACCATATACATACTAGAATGAAACATGTTATTATAAGAAAACTAAACCAAAGAGATATGATGATTCCAACTTCCCTGTTAATACATTGAAAAAGCTTATATAATATCCTACAATGTTTGAATTGTTTTCTCTAACTATCCATCATATTGAGGATGGAAATCATTGCTAAAATTTAATTTAGTTCCCAATGAATTATGAAGGCCTTTCCAAAAGTTAAAAGTGAACCTGGTATCATGATCGAATATAGTGGAGAGAGGAAATCCATGTAACCTAACTATCTCTTTGAGGTACATTCTAGAAATTTTATATAAAGACATAATATCTTGAATAGGATGAAAATGTGCATATTTATTCAGTTGATCAAAAATAACACAAATAAAATTTTTACCGCAAGAAGTTCTTGGTAATCCCACTATGAAATCCATGGATATATTTTCCCATTTCCACTCTGGTAATGGAAAATGATGAAGCATCCTCTTTAGTAATTTTCATTCTACTTTTACCTATTTACAAGTCAAACATGTCATGGTAAAGTCACCAATATATCTTTTCACTCCATTCCCCCAGTAATAATCCTGAAGGTCTCAATATATCTTAGTGATTCTAGGATAAACCGAGAATGAAGAACTATGAGATTCACTTAATAACTATTTCTTCAATTGTGAATCACAAGGCACACATAATCCCTTTCTAAATCTCAAAAAACAATCTTTATCAATATTAAATTATGAAAATTAACCTTTTTAATCAACTCTACATTTTTATATAACTCATAGTATTCCTTTTGTGCTTGCTTAATTCTATATGATAAAGATGATTACACTAACACCTAAAACAAAACATAGGAATTTCCTATACCAATAACTGTTAAGAAAAAATCCATCAAATCATTAACCAAGAGGTCATGTTCCAAATATAACATGGTTAATATATCATGATGTTTTCAACTCAAGGCATGCACCACTTTGTTTTATTTTCCAATATAGTAATTAATTATGCAATTATAATCTTTTATCAGTTCGAACAATCTTCTTTGCCTCATGTTCAATTACTTCTAAGTGAATATATACTTAAAACATTTATGATCATTATATATTTCATACTTTTCTCCATATAGATGATGTATCCATGTTTTTAAAGTAAAAACCACTATTTCTAATTCTAAATCATATATGGGATAATTTAACTCACGAGGTTTCAGTTTCCATGATGCAAAAGAAATTACCTAATCATTATACATCAGAACACAACCAAGTCCCTTTAAATAAAAGTCACTATAGAGGAAAAAATCTATATTTCTAGAAGGTAGGGCCAAAAATATAACATTCACCAATCTTATTTTTAATTCCTAAAGAAAACATCAAATTCTTATATCCAGATAAATTTAACCCATTTTCATGTTAACTTAGTTTGTAGGAGAGATAACTGCGCAATTTTTTAACAAACCATCAGTAATATCCTATTAATCGAAGAAAAAAAAAAGAATCATAGTACAATTTATAGGTCTTTTCCATTCATCAACCACTTTTATTTTAGATGGATTGGCTATTATTCCATCATTATTTACAATGTTCACAAGAAATGAAATCTGTTGTAACCAAAAATCACATTTTATAAATTTCCCATATAACTTATTTTATTTTATGGTTTAAAGAACTATCCTTAGATTTTTTTCATGATCCTAATAACTTTTTGAATAAACTAAAATATCATTAATTTAAACAAAAAAAACTTATCCAAATATCTATGGAATATTCTATTCATAAGATCTATAAATACAAAAGTGGAATTTGTAAAACCAAAGGCCATAAAAAATTCATAATTCCCATATCTAGTATTGAATGATGCTTTCATAATTTCATACTCTTTCACCTTCAGCTGATGGTACTCGGATCTCAATTCAATCTTTGGAAAATAATGAACTCCCTAAAGCTGATCAAACAATTAATTATTATGAGGAAAAGGTTACTTATTATTAATAGTGATGTTATTCAATACTCTATAATCAATAAAAATACTCATAAAACCATATTTATTTTTAATAAGAAAAATAGGATCACCCTAAGGTGAAATACTTGGATAAATGAAACATTTATCTAGAATATCCTGTAATTGATCTTTTAATTATAGAAGTTATACTTGAGCCATTCGATAAGGGGGTTTTGAAATAGGTTTAGCATCAGGGAATAAATAAATAGTAAAAACAACCTACCAATCAGGTATAATACCTAGAAAATCATCAAAAAAAATATCCGGATACCCATTTACCACAAAAAAATCATTAATCTGAAAAGTTCCCTTATTTTCAACAATATGTGCAAGATAAAATTCATTTCCTTATTTTAACATTTTCTTAGTTTCTTGATATGTTATTAATGGTATGGATTTATTCTTGTATATAAACCAAGAATATTTCTAAAAAAGAATTCTTTATCTCTACAATAAATATTAGCATGGTAAACATAAATCCAATCTATACAAATAATGACATCAAATTCTACCAGGGGAAAGACAACAAGGGTTGTAGGTAAATTCTTTCCATAGACATCGATTGGAATATTCTTATAATTTCATTTTTCCTTAATATTTTCCCCATGTGTTTTACCATAAGTTTTGGATTCATTTATTAAGTTGGAATTTCCAATTTACTAGAAAATTTCTCAGATATGAAAGAATGTGTAGACCCCGAATCAAACAAGACTTTAACAAGATCTAAGAAAACAAACAATGTACCTGATACCACTTCATTGGATGGTCCAAAATATTCTAAAGTAGTTACAATGTATTTCGCCACACATTTCTTCTTATAGTTAGGCTTCTTCTTATCATCCAGGTTCCTCTTTAAACACTCATTTGCATAATGAACCATCTCATTAAATTTAAAAAAATTTAATGTCTATATATCATAATTTTTATTACCATTACCATGATTTTTTTCATCTCAATTATGTGCCATATTCCCAAACTTACCACATTAGAAACACATACCAAACTTCAAAAGGCACCCCTCAATGTGTTTTTACCACAATTATTGCAAACTAAAAACTTAACTTTTTTATCATAAAACTTCTTTGACAAATTCTTTCCTTTTTACTGCCACCATGACCTCTTTTTTGGGTTATTTTCAAAGAACACATGATCATCCGAAAACTCAGTTTCCACTTTATTCTCACATCGAATAAGTTTTTTTGTAACTTTTTAAGTCACGAAAAGACAATTCCCTTAGATATTTTGGATTTAATCATGATTAAAAATGATTTATTTTACTATTAAGAACCTAGATAAAATTTGGATCATACCTTTCTAATTGAGTGGATTTTTCTTTGTATGTAGTCACTAAATCCTCCCCTCGTCTCAATTCCAAGAATTATTTTTCCATCCTAAGTTGAATAGAATCAGGAAAATATTTATCAAGGAAAATATTTTTGAATGTATAACATTCCAAAGCATCAGTATCTTCACTATATATGATATTCTTGACCATTGACCACCACTAGTCGACTTCACCTTCAAAACAATAAATGCAAGATCATCCTTTTGATGTTATGAACACCCCATGATATCAAAAATATTTTATAGGGCTTTGATCCACCCTTAAGATACCACTGGGTCATAATATCCACTAAATTTAGGAGGGTGTTGACTTATAAAATGTTCCACCATCGACATATTAGTCTGAGGTTGATTTAGCTGATCTCATTCATGGATGCAACCACCATTTATAAACTATGTCAACTGAGCTATTACTATAAAAAAACTGCTCGGTTCCAATTCCCACTATTCCAACGGTAAGGACCTAGCCTTAAACATTATATAATCCAGTTAATTAAACTATAATTCACTTTCATACATTACTAAAGATATTTTTGGTTTATATTTTTAGATAATTAGGTCTTAAATTATACATAGAAACTCATATAATTACAAATCAGACACTTCTACTGAATATTCATTTTTTTCACAATATGAATCCTTTTCAAACAAAACAAGATTTATTTCTATATCAAACTTCATGAATTTAAAATTGGATTCTAATTTTCATTTACCCATCCATAAACCCTATGAAAATCATGTTAAAACTTAGGACGATCAAAAAAATCTCAATAAGGGACATAAAAAGGAATAAAAAAAATTAGTCACGAATGAAAACATTTTCAAAAATTTATAACTTTTACATATAAAATATAATCTTTTTAGATTACCTTATGAAATCATAAGTTTCCTATAAAACCATAAAACTATACATAAATAATAAAAGGTAACTTGTGGAATCATTTTTATATCACTATTACATATAAAGTATCTCTCTCATCTACACAGGGAGTAACCATTATGGTTACACTTGGAATAACCATCACAGTATATTCCCATAATCTCTTAGGATAAACCTAACTGGTTAACTTTATACCTTTACCCAATTCATTGAAGATCGATAACGGGATGACCTATAATCAGTTTACCATGGAACCACCCATCATCATAACAATACCTAAGAACCATAACATGAACATAACACATACAACTTACATAGAAGAACCATTCTTGAGGAAAATAAATTTTCCAATTTGAAATCACTTTTCATTTTCAAGAAGCCTCATACTTATAAATAAATACATTTTATTTAAAAATAAACTTTTAAACTTTTAAAGGAAGCATCAAATCAAAAATCCATCATGAAATTAGGAAAATCATCTTATTTTGTATAATTAAAAAACATTAATTTAATAAAGATTTGTAACTTGAAAAGATAATTTTTTAAAAGAAAGTTCCTTATAAATATCATATCATTGAGTCGAGAATTAATAAAATAAATGGAATATATATATTCATTGTAAATCCACATAATAAAACATAATATAATCAAAATCAATTTCACAAATAATCTTAGCACGATATAATGAATTAAGTATAAGGTCAACCTAAAGTATAAAAATTGGGTTAAGAATTACCTTACCTTATGTCAAAAACCGTTCTTCACTTATACTAAACATCTTGTATAATAAAGTTAGATTCATTAATTACTATATTTAGAACACATTATTCATTTATTGGATTTATTTTAATTTTATTAAGTTCATTTATGTCCATGTGTATGAGTTATAGAGTTCAATTTCGTCATTCCTGGTGTATTCGTTTCATTGTTTTATAGTTGGTTCCCTTGAGTATAATTATGAAAGTTCTTGTTAAATGGAAAAAAATTTAGAAGTTTAAATAAACGGTATTAATATGTTTCAAGAATTTTAAATGATCCCATATATCATTTTTTTATAATATGGGGATGATTAATTAGATAAAACATTAATGATAAATGTTTGGTATGTTTTTGGTGATTTTTCCGACCATCACAAACTAATTTCATTTTACTTAATTATTATATCTATAAATTAGTTCCAAAAAATTAAAAAAGATAATATATATATATATATATATATATTAAAATCTGTTTTAATAATAATAATGGTTTTATGATCATAATTAAAGGTGGTAATGGAAAATAAAAATCTTCATCCATGAAGGCGGTGAATCGACACACCACGAATGATGTTTTCATTTTTTAGAATAAGAGAAGAAGGGAATAGTTTTGATGATGGATATTCCATTAACATAATAAAATTATAGTATATATATTATACTATAGTTATCATGTCACTTTGGATAGGGTAGGTGAGGAGAGGATAATAAAATAAATGAAATTAAAAGATAATGATTGAGGATTTTACCTCTTGAATGTTGTCTACTTGAGAACCTTATTAAGGCACTTGGTTTTGATCTTTTGGTGAGACCATAAAGTCTTAGACAAGGGTAATAGTCTTAAAAAGATAATCAAGTGGAATTTTGACAAGCTACAAGGCTTTGGAGGTGTGAGGAGAATGGGTGGTATTTATAAGGAGAGGAGAGAGGCGTTTTTGATTTTTTATTCATTTGTTTATTATTTTAGATCAAGACTATAAATGGTGTTGATTTTTGTGAATAATCACAGTAACTAGTGCATGTGAGTTCAAAATAATGGGTTTTTACATCATTCATGACTTAAAAATTCATGTATTTTTCTTATAATGTTAAATACCGTAAATTATTATAGTTCACTACTCACCAAAAATTTCAACTATTTTATAAAAATCCAAAAAATTCACCCTAACCATTTTAATACATATAAAATTAAAAAATGGAATCCATTTTTTGAAATTAATTTTCTAAATATGAGACATTTAATTTTTAATTAAAATAATCTTTTATTCGAAAAATACCGATTTTAATATTATAACTGATTTTATGGCACTTTGAAAAATTAATTAACGTCTCACAAAATATATTACAATTATAATACAACAAAATATTAATTTATGATTCTAGTTCATCATAATAAATTTTATTTTAAATAATTATATTAATTATAAAATTGTAAGTAAATATTTAAGTTTCAAAAAAGTACCAACACTTAATTTATCATTTTTAAAACGTTTATTTATTTATTCCATGATATAAATATATAATATTTTTATTTATGAGATACCTAAATTTTATTTATACTTTCATAGGTGAGGTTATTATTCTATTGTTAAGATTACTATTCCTAATGATCACATTTCTATTCCAATGGTCATGTTACTATTCTACTAGTATAGATTCCTTAATTTCTAAAAATACCACTTATTTCATTATACATTTATAATGAATTTAGCTATTTAATTCCAAAATGAAAATAAATTATTCAATAAGTACTTATGTTGTTATAATTTATTATTGTTTGGTTTATCCTTTGAGTTCTTGAGTTACAGGGGTCAGAAACAAGAGTTTTTTGGAAGACATACCAAGGAGCACAGTTAGTGCACTGTTTTTCTAACTGTGCGACTAACCTTGAGGGTGTGATATAGGCCAGGACATTGGGGTTTTTCATAGTTTGAGCATGGATTTTAAAACTATGTGAAACCAAGGAGTAAATAAGTTAAACCAAGGAGTAACTATGTGACATTGATTTTGGGGAGACAGTATCTCCTAACTAGTTGGTGCACGGTTTTCCTAACTGTGTGGCCAAGCCATATGGCCTATCTAGGTCACTTAAAAATTAATATTTTACCATTTTCACCTATCAATTTTAAGGGTTTTGAGCCTTGTTTTCATTCCCCATTATACATAGACCCTTCCCCTTAGTGGTGTAGATTTACCTTTCATTTGGTAGTGGTATCCTCTTGGATTGTTGGTTATTTGGATTAAGGAAAGTCAAGATCTTATCGGTTTCTTAGTATTTCCACATAAATTATTCTTGTTCTTCCTTTTACATAGATATATGTAATAATAGATGGTGGTATTGGATTAAACTATGGGTTTTATTTGGGATTTGGTTTGTTTTCTTGTGTTTTAGGTGTGTGATTCATTGATTTTCCTATTATAGTTGTTTTTCATTGAAGTTGATGAGGTTGGAACTGAACTTAAGGTAAGTGTCTCTATTTAAGGGAATTTTTTTATGTCTTACCTTTAGATTATGAATAATATTTGGTTAATATTTGTTTAATTTCCAAATAAAATACTTATGGTTTATATTTATCCCATGATTTATGTTTTTAGGACATGGTTTGGCAATTGAGTGTTTACAGAGGGTTTTCCAAATGGGGGTGGAATGTTCATATCCTAAGTGTTTGATAAAATGTATCAAATGGAATTTATGGATTTAAATGGATTTATAAAATGATTTTATAAATGATTTTACTTTTTGAAAGGTGTTTTAATGAACGTGGTAATGTTTTTTATGAAATTGACTTGAAAAATGGATTTTCATGGATTAGAACTTGTTTGTGATTATGTTGGAATGGAGTAACACATGGGTTAACCTAGGTGTTAGAAAAGTGTTGTTCAAGGGATTGCGAGATCCTTTAGAGAGGAAGTTCACGAGAGCTTACATTTTTTTCCATGGGACAATGAGAGACTTTGGGTAGGAATACTGTAAGAGCTTCTATTATTTACCAAGAAACCATGCGATCTCTTGGAGTTGGGCCAGAGGAAGACCGTGAGAGCATCTTCTATTCTCATTTTGGGTTGATTTATATGATTCATGCATTTTACTAGTGTCATGTTTTATGTGATGAGAAGTGAAAATCCCTTTCCCTATTATTATTATTGTGATGATGTTGATGTTATACTCAACTTTGTTATTCCTTATTGGATATGTTGAGCATGATGTTCCTTTTTCCTTGTTTATATATTTGATCCATATTGAGAAATGTTTTTAGAAAACATGTTTTATTTTAAATGGAAAACTAAATGTATTTCAAAGGCTTGTTTTAAAGATTTTTTTTCAAAGTAGTTTGGTTTTATAAAGTGGTTTCAAACTAATTTAATGTATTTTATGGGTAAAATGCCTAAATATATTCATAGTAGTATCCTACTGGGATTTTACCTCAAAACCTATATATGCCTTTGGGAATATGTAGACTTTGTTTTGCAGGACATAGGTAAAGTTAATGGAACCATGTACCTAGGTGGATTTTATATATTACTATCATTTGATTCTTGATGGATGTGATGGCCTCACCTTGTTGGATCATGAGGAGTATTTTTGGGATTTTTATCATTTGGGATGTATATTTTGGACATGTTTGGCATTGTTCCCATTCCTTTGAGTTTTGGGTTTTGACTTGAGATACCATGTATGTATATTATAACATGATATTTTTTTTATGATGTACATTGTTGCTTAAAATATCTAATTTTCTTTATTTCATAATTTGATGATATTGGTGTGGCCATCAAATTTTATGGACAGGTCATGCTGGTTTACCATGGGAGAAACCATTCCCTAGAGATTATTTTTTATATCTGGTGCTTGTCAACGGCCCATGGTGATCGAGAGTACGCTTTGTTCTATGTGTTATCTCATCTCAGGTGATGGGCCAGTTTGACCTGGATTGGTTTGCTACAATAAAAATATTACCTAATATAAATATTCTTTTGCCTTTTTAATTTACTTAATTAAGACAATTAATTTTATAAATATTATTTATCATTAATATAATTAATAGGTTATTAAATTTGTAATAAAAAAACCTTATTCATATTATAAAAATAATATTTATCCTTTAAACCCATTATTAAAACCAACCATCAAATTTTGTAATGAAATATGGAATACCACATTCTATGGAGGCAGTAGTCCACACATACACATGGGTAATGATTTAATTTTCATAGAATGAGGGGAAGGATAAATAAGGTTATTTTTTAATAATATTAAACATGTAATATATATCATATTTTTTTATTAAATTACCCTTTTACACCAGCCATATTAGGTCGTGAAGGAAAATGAAACACGTTTATTCATGGAGGCGGTAGTCCAACCACACACATGTTCACATTTTTGTTTTTCTAAATGGAAAATGAAAAGGTTGTTAATTATTATACCATAATTATAATAAAATATCAGTATATTAATGATACTAATTTTATCATTTTATTATGGTGTAATGAGGAATAATAAGTGCACACATAGACATATAAAAGAGAATAGAGTGGTTAAGAATTTATACTTCACTTCTTGTATTATCTCATATGTGAATGGGATTAAAACTTTGAGGGATGGTTATTTGAGAATACCTAAACCTAATTAAGGTGTATATGATGGTTTGGGATAGTTTTGGGTATATTTTGGTTTGAAATAAAATGGTTTTTGTGTGATGGGAAGTGATGAGAGGAGTTCCCCATTTATAAGTGAAAAGGGATGACATTTTTATAAATACCCAAAAATTTTCAACAATGGGGAGTCACTATCAAGGAAAATAGCTCCAAAATTGAGAAATAATAGATAATAGAATAGATAAAGTTGAAATATTCCTCAAACATACATTCCCATACATGTTTTAAACATTGTTTCCTCTCATTAACATAAGATTTTTTACTTTTAACATTTTAGATTTTACCATGGTAACTAGTTTTTACCAAAGGCAACTTATCCTTTATGCCCAAAAATAAAATGGTCTTTATTAAATATTTTGGGCCTAATAATTAAAAAATTAAGATTAATTTAATTTTATTTAATTTCTAAAATTGATAAAAATTAATTTTTCAATACCAACTGTATAATGTATCAAAAATATTTTTTTTTGAAAAATATAACTTAAGTTATAAAATGAAAAATATGAGTTTATAAATTAAAACTAATTTTTTTAAATTATAAATTCAATTATAAAAAAAAAATTTCCTCATAAAAAGGTTTCATTAATTTAAACTTCAAATTTATATAATAATAATTTCATTAAAGTCATGTTATTTGTAAAAATAGTGTTTTTCACCATTCACTTAAAAACCAATCTTGTAAGAAAAATACCAAAAATCACATTAAAATAATATTTAAATTATAAATAAAAAACATAAGTCTATTTTTTAAAATTAAATTTAAAAAATTTATAGATTATATTTTAAATGAAAATATAATATATAAAGAAAAACTACTTTTATAAAAAATGACCTTTTTAATCGTCAAGTGTTTTTAATATTATTTATTATATATTTATAGATAATTAAATATTAATATATTAGTTTATAAATATAAATATTACCTATAATAATAAACTTTTAACTATGATTAAATTAATTTATTATGGTAAAATACAATACCTTTTTTAAATGGTTCTTTGAAAAACATCTTTTTTAATATATCAATCAAAAAATAATAATAGATAATTATTTTGACCGATTATTATCTTTTTATCTATTAATGATTATTTTATTTATGTAATTTTTAATATTTCATGGTTCATTTCAGTTAGGTGTTGTGTTAGTTCCGTATTGTGTGTAACACAAGCTATTGAAGATATTATTAATTTAAAGGGTCCAAACTCTCTGGTTGTTACTTCTACCCCATTAAATAAATTACATCATCGTAATTGCAATTATTACCCATTGATGAAATTATGTGAGGTTAATATTATCATATACATTATCTATGATATAACTTCTAATATGACATCTATGATATATGAAGTTCTTATATTCTCCCAAACAACATTAATCATTCATATAATCATGTACCCCATTATGTAAATACTATAATCATATATTCTCAATTACATACATATCCCACAAACATTTGAATTTCTAAGACACCAAACCATAGTAAAACATATATTCCTTGAAAATAACTCTTATCTTCAATCAATGGTTTATAAAGTCAGACACTAATATATATATATATATATATATATATATATATATAAATCCCAAAAAAGAGACAAACTTCACAAAAAGTACCATGGGTCACTTTTTTATTATATCAATAATAAATTTCAAGGCTATAAATACAATCTAACTCACTTTTATCAAAATCATCCATCCCTTTATTACCTTAACCTATTTTAAACCAAATATTTTTTCATACCTCAATCATATGTTCTCTAATAGTTATCCCCAAAATATAATATTATCATATAATCACCTTTCAAGGTTATTGATCCCATTTAATACATGTTTCTATACTATTAGAGAAAAACTAATGAAGAAAAATCCTTAGATGTTCCACATAATCCTCATAAATTTTAAAATATATGAGAATATTACCAATAAATATTAATCACTAATGAAAATATCTAATAGTATCAAGATTTATTTTTTATTAATATATCAAACTCACTACCTTAGGTAAGATAAGTAAAATCACCTTTTAAACTATAAAAATCATATACTAAAATTTATAATTATTTTATTATGCTCCCATATTTAGTTATAAGACATAATGCACTATTAGAATAAGAGGATTCAATGTCAAAATTTTAACATCATTTTTTCATAAAATGATGTTAAAGATTATTGTTTTGGATTTTTAACATCAATTTTAATAAAAACCAATGTTGTTCTCTTTTAACATAATTTTTGTTTTTTTAAAACCAACGTTAAAAAATTTAGAAATAATTTTAAACATTGGTTTTTATAAAAGCAGACATTAAAAATTATATTCCAAACTCTTTGATGTTAGTTTTTTTAACAAAACCAACTTCATAGAGTTAAATTTTAAGGTTTATTTTTAAAAAAATAACGTTAAAACTTTTTTTTAAAAGTTTTTATTTTCAGTTTTTACTAAAACTAATGTTAAAAACCTTATAAAAAAATATATCTATAGTATAACCACTATTTTTATTTCTATTGAAACCCCCTCTATCACTAGATACTCAACCAAATATGGATTATAACTCTTTTATGAACTTAAATACTCTCTTGAAATTTATTTTCATCCATATTTCATCGTATTATTTCACTCTAAACCTTCCCTCAACTAATTATCGACTAAATCTCTAGTGAAGTCTATATTGATAGATTCTATGTCCTTGACCACCTTCTATTTTCTATTAAAGTCGTTTTTCATCCAATTTGAACTTATTTATCTTAGATAATTAATTCTTGACACTTATTCGATGATCCTTTAGCTATTATAGTCGACCCACAACCATAATTTGAGGTTTTTGTTAGTTTTTACTTCTTTTTTCACTCTTTTTTCATAAATATTATAACATTCACTCTATTTCCATAGAATTTGATTGATTTTATTATAATTATGGAGGAATATTGCATTATCAATCTCTAAAATTTGTATGTTTCTTTTATTTATGAAAATAAATTATATTTAATTATTTTTTATCATAATTGTTTATAATTTATTATATTTTTTTAGGTTTACGTATTTTTATAGAATATCAACCAATGATCATGTGACTTGCGCACATTATAAAATTATCAGAGTAAATAATATCATGGAATAACAATTTCTATAATACAATCCCTATTAATATTACACGATCAACATAAGTTCTTACACATCAAAGATTTATGATTTCAAAAAAATTCCAACCAATCTAATGATGTGGTGGATAGTTTCTTCTTTTAGTAATAGTCCATGTAATCATCTTATTGATGAAGTATGTGAAGGATTATTATGTTCAAGATAATCATGATAAATTTATTACACATTATTGAATATAATTTAAATTACCTAATTTTGATTATAGTTGAATCATGAGTTGAAATTAAGAAAAGATATCAACTGAGATGCATTGATGTTTTATTAAGTATATATGATTTTCATTCAAAGTTTTTTTAGTTTTCATATCATAACAAGATGTTTTTAGTAAAATAAATACAAAATATACTCAATTGATTACATATTAAGTGAAATATAAAAAATATATTAGAAAAGATATATATTTGAATCATGAAATTCATGAATTGTTATAAAAATGATTAAGTGGATATTTGGATATGTATGGGTTATCCCAGAGCATGTCAGATGTAGGAGGAGGTGACTGGTTTAAAAGGTAGTGGATATTACATTTTCATTTAACCAAATTATATTATGTTATTTGTGATTTTGGTATCTGAATATTAATTATCAAGGTTTACTATAAAACTATATATATTTATATGTTTCTATATTAAACTATTTTTTATGATAAATCTTTATCATAATAATTATTTGTAAGATATTTTTCATAAATGTGTTTATAATTTTTTGTAAGTTTTTTAAGTATAACTGTTTGTAAAACTGTTCATATAATTATTCATATAATTTTTATAATAATTGTTTGTAAGTTATTTCTTTTTAAATTTTTGTATACTATTTTCTATAATTGTTTGAAATTTAGGATCTATTTTGTATAATTATTTTTAAGTTATTTTTATTTGTTTAATTGTTTGTTTTGATAATTATTTGTTATGATTATTTTTTTATTATATTTTTTGTTATGAAAATTGTTTATTAGTTATTATATTATTTTATGTTTTATAAATTATATATAAGCTTTGTCATATTTTTTTTATATATTTTAAATTTTTATATGTTTTAATATATTAAACTTTTATATTGTGATCTTAGGTATTTAATGAATCGTAATTAGATAAATTTATGAAGAAAAACTGATGAATATGAAAAAGGAGTTGATAATTTCATTTATTTTTCTAAAAAAAATCTTCAAAATAAAGATTTAATTTTATGTCCATGCATGATGTGTTTGAATATGAGAAAGTTAAATTCCATAAAAATCAAGGATCATATCATTTTATATGGTTTTAGCCATAATTATACACATTGGATCTGGCATTGTGAAATAAGGAAAAATTTAACATCTAATGTTGATGAAAATATTCAGAACGAGGCAAATGATTTTATTAAAGAATTAATTCATGATGTAGGAATTTAAACCATTAATATTTTTTGAATGATTGTATGGATATTATAAGAACCATTATTCCTAGTTTGCACTAGATATATAATGTTATTAACAGTTCTGATATTAGTTAACTTGAATAAAAGAAATGGGTGAAGTGATAACAGTTTCCACGAGTTTCATGAAATTTTAAAAGAGTTACATCCAAAAGGAAAAGTGATTATAGAACAATTATGATGAAAATAAAATATTATGCCTGATGGGATTGGGGTATAAAATCATACATGCTTTCTCAAATGATCATGTGTTTTATAAGAAGGAATATGAATATTTATCAAAATGTCCTAAATATGTGACCTCACGCTATAATATGGATGAAAAATGAAACTTTGATTCATTCTCAGGTAGTGAAATATAACCTCCTACTAAATAATTTTGTTATATTCTAGTAATTCCTCACAATAATTCAAATAATTCAACTTTGATCCATTCTTAGGTACCAAAATCAAACCTCCTGCTAAATAAATTTTGTACCTTCTACTAAATCCTAGTTTAAAGAGTTTATTTCTAAATTCAATTGATGTAAAAAGTTAATATGGAATATATATATGAATGCATATATGATAGTAACTTACTTTAATCTGTTGATCTACCATAGTGGAAGATATTTGATAAGTAATTTCTTCATTTTGGAAGTGAAGTTAGAAATCTCTGAATGGAAATGTGCATAGATGGAATAAATCCATATTAGAGACTAAGTAGCCAACATAGTTCATGAATTGTTTTATTGGTAGTTTAAAACTTGTCCCTACATATACATATGAATAAAAAATATGTTATGATGAGATTAATAATTTATGGACCAAAACAGATGAGAAAATATATTGATGTATATCTTTCACCATTGATTGATGATTTGAGGCTTTTATGGGAGACACGTGTTATAATTGTTGATGTATACAAGAAAGAGAATTTTATTTTTTGTGTTATGATAATGTTCACTATAAAATACTTTCCTACATATGGATACTTATCTAGATACCATGTTAAGGGACATAAATAATTTTCAATTTGTGAATAATAGACTTCATATGATCAATTATATAATGGAAGGATGACAATGTATATGGGACTTTGGAGATTTTTTTAAAATTGATCATCCTTATTGAGGTTTAAAAATTCATTTAATGGTTTATAGGAATACAATATTTCCCCACAACCATTATTGGTTGAATAATATTATGAATCAGTGAAAAATATTGATTTCACATTTGGAAAGAAAGTTTTGGTCATCAATAAAATATTTTTAAGAAAAAATATATCTTTTTCAAACTACCTTGTTGGAGTTTTTTAGAGATGAAACATAACATTGAAATTATATATATTGAAAAAAATATATGTGATAGTTTGATTGGAAATTTTTTAGACATAAAAGGAAAGGAAAAATATGGATTGCATGCTATATTGGACTTGATATCAATGGGAATATATTTGGATTTATCTCCCACTACGAAAGGAAGTAGAACATATTTACCTCTAGATTTTAACACATTAATAAAGATTGAGAAGATGAATTTTTGTTAGTTTCTATATGGTATAAAAGTACCTAGTGGGTATTCTTCAAATGTGAATAATTTTGTGTAAGTGAAAGATTGTAAATTAATAAGTATGAAATATAATGACTGTCATGTATTGATGTGACAACTGATACCAGTTCTACTACGTGGTATATTTACAAAACCTATTAGAGAGAGAATCATCAGGTTATGTAATTTTTTCAAATCCATTTTCAGCAAAGTTGTTGATCCAAAAATGTTATATGTGTTAGAGAATGATACTTCTCTTATAATTTTTCAAATAGAAATGTATTTCCAACATATGTTTTTTGATATAATGGTTTATCTAGTGATTCATATAGTGTGTGGGATAAGAATTTGTGGGGATTTTTATTTATGTTGGATATATCCTTTTGAAAGATATATAATTTTTTTGAAATGATATGTTAAAATTCCTCATCTATTGGAGGCCTTTATTTTTCAAAAATTTTTATCTGAAGAGGTAATTAAGTTTTGTACTAATTATTTGTATGAAGTGGATCATATTGGTCTTCTTATATCTTAATATAAGACTATTTATAGTGAAGGTAGGAGGATTTGAGGCTTAAATGTAAAGTTAATTCCATGTGATGAAGTGATATATGAACATTTATACAATTTTAACAACACTGATGTGGTTCAATCAAATATATCATCACATATTGCTTAATTAAAGGTACAATATCTAAAAATAAATTAAATTGGTTGATTATTGAGCATAAAATGACATTTTTTTCATGGTTTAAAGAGAAATTCACCACAGATATATGTACAACTGATACATTGAATTTTTTTGAAGGGGAAATATCTCTTAAAGTGATCAAAAGGTATGGTTTTGAAATTATTGGTTATACATTTTACAAAAAAAATCAGGATGATAAGAGTAAGATTCAAAATAGTGGGGGTAATGGTCATCGTTAAAGCACCATATTTTTTGAGTGAAAAAAGATAAAAACTCAATTTTTACATCAACAAAATATTTTTGAGTTCTTGAGGATATATGGGAAATTGATTATACTAAATTTCAAGTCACATTGTTTAAGTGTAAACGGATTGATAATAATAGTGGTGTGGAACATGATGATTATGGGTTCACAATGGTTGATTTGAAAATATTTAGTTGAAAAGGGGAACCATTTATCATGGAAACATGAGAAAATAAAATATTTTATGTCATCATTTCATGGAATGATCAGTGGTATTTCATTTTGAAATGGAAATAAATGGAATAAGAAAAGGGAAACGAATTCATTTAGTTGATGAGGAAGATGATGATGTTATGAATTTAAATGAGAATTTTTCATCTAATATAAAATTTTCGAATGATAAGAATGACTATAATATAGACATAGTCCTTGTTATACAAAATTATCATGTTAAATGGATATTCAAAAACACTAAATTTCTCTCCTAATTATTTATGTAATTTTTTAATTATATTTTTATTTTGAAATTTACATGTGTAAAATCTATTTTTTATTAATTATTGAATTTTTAATTATATATATTTCACTATTTATTATATTTTTGTGTTAAATTTAATATTCAATAGTTATGGAAAGAATTTTTTTATTGGAAAACCCACCATATATCATTATATTTTTGTTAAATATACACATATAAAAGGACTATTTTGTGAATGTGATATTTAAATTTATAAATGTTTCTATCATTTTAGATTTAATGTATATATATATTATAGTTTAAGATAAAATATTTTTGGTTAAGAATCATGACATCATTATTTTTTCTTTCTAAAACTTACCCATGTGTGATAATAATTTGTTACTTATATTTTTTGTAATCATTGATTTTAAATATTCATATCTCTAATAATATGCAGGTACAGAGAATCTCATTACATATTTATATTTCATTGAAATACATAAATGTATAGGAAAATTAATCTATATATATATATATTCATATTTTTAAATATTTAGTAATATAATTATTTAATGAAAGAAAATTTTTAATTTATAAAAAATAATTGCAGGACTACTGATGTGCCTCATATCGATGCACCTCATATGGAGAATTCTTCTCCTTCTATAGAGAAATAAATTTATAGAGTTGGTAAATATGGACTTAAAAATTTAACAAAACTGTCACTTTTCCATGGATACTAGAGAATACATATTGAATTTTATGATAATAATAACCCAACTACCCCAAATGAAATGCAGTTTATTAGTTATATCACCATGTAGAGATGTTATAGGATTAAAATTTTATATCCTGATTAGAATTACATAGACAAAATGGTGAAAGAGATATTTTGGGAATCTATAATGGTAAAATATCTTTATTTATTTATTTTTATCTCATTTTTAAAATATTATATATATTAAATGAAAAATATTTAATATATTGAATTACATATGACATTAAATTTTCAAGAAATGAAAGAAATTAAGAAAATATTTATATATTTAGCTATGTTTTGAGGAAGATATTTTAAAACAAAATTGAAAAAATATGTTTTTGGGAAGTTATAAAATTAAAACCCATGCCTTAATTATGGGGTTTTAGATGAAAATACATAGAATAAATTTGTCTCTAGATGACATGATGAATCATTTATGGTATGATAATTATTTAATTTTGTAAAATTTATTTTACAATACTTGATTACTTATTAGTTTATTTTTATGTAAGGGGACTCCTGGAAATATCATTAAGAGGTCCAATTGTAGAATGTATACCCTCATAATTTATCATGCAGAGAGTGTCACTTATTGGTGGAGAAAATGATTGCAGAAAAATTTGATGCATTAAGAGTTTAATCTATTAGTGGTTTAGAAGAGGTCCAATTAGGTCCTCTATCTCCAACCAATTTCCATGAAAAATGGAAAATATCAAGAAGAAAAAAAATAAAAAGTATTATACATAAAAATCAAAGAAAGTATCTGAAAATATTATAAGAAATTAATTTTTATTTTTTCATGAATGTTTGTATTTTTTAAATTAATAGCACTAATCTACCATTTTAATTTTTAATCTTAGGATGACCTTTAGAAGAAATTGATGAATGAGAATTTTATCTATAAGTGTAGGATATACATCCTGGATACTTCTTTATGAAAGCTAGAGAACCTCAACCACATTAGAGGATATGCGGTGGGTGTTAGTGTTAGGAAAGTTTTTAGTCCTCAAAGTAAGAAATCAAGTGATCCATAAATATATTCCTTAAAAGCTATGCTGAAAGACATGAGATAGTCTATTCATGATAAAATTTAATCAAATGTGCAAGCTATGTTTGAACAATTGGTGAGACAATCACAACCTACATAACCTACTATTCCATCCCAACCTACCGTGCCTGCCCGGCTTGCCGACTCGGATCCTCCATCTCCTTGTTCGACCCGACCATATACTACGTTTTTTATGCTGATGATCTCCATGTATATATTTTATTATATGAAATCATACATATTTTTAGGGATTCTGTACATCACCAACCTATGCAATTGGGTCAGGTAAGAATATCAATACCTGATATTATTGATCCAAACAGTCTACTACCATTTCCTACGGAGGAGGGTACTGGAGTTAGAGATTTTATGGGTCATTTTTTTACTTTGGTTGGCTAACCTTATTTTTTATATGACACATGGGGTATGAATTATTTTTAAAATTTTATTTACATTTTATTAAAAATTAATTATAATGTTTTATGACATTAAATTTATATAAGAGTATCTAATATCCAAAGAATTAGTATAAAGGAAACAAATGATTCAGGCACCAAAAACTTTAAAAACTTCTGAGATTTATGATGGACTAAAAATATTATCATAGGTTTATGCTTCCTTGGATAATATTTATGAGTTTCAGATTAAATCTAATATATGTAGAAGATACAATTAATTGAGAATATTCAAAAAATATATCAATGATCTAGTTATTTTCTGTTGATCTCAACGTGCCAGTGCTGTAGTTATTTTCCTTGTAAGTAAATTTATATTTCCACTTTTCTTTCTTTAAATAAATATGAATTCAAGTGAATTAGTATATTACTAATTTAATTAGGTATATACACAAGATTCTTATTCAAAATGAGACCACTGGGGTTTATGGTCTCATAGATCCAGAATTCATTTCAACGACTACAAAATATATAAAAAATCTTACTAGAGTAGAATATATATCGTAGATATTATTAAATATCACTACTGGAAAACTAACCTATGCCAACGGTTTGGAAATATTGGTATAGGCCTCCAAACCGTTGTTATAGCCTATACCAACGGTTTGGAGAACCGTTGCCAAGTAAGCCGTTGGGATAGGTCTATACCAACAGTTTTCCCAAAACCGTTGGTATAGACCTATCCCAACGGTTTTGGAAGCCGTTGGTATAATTAATATTAAAATATATACCAACAGTTATGGAACCGTTGGTATATGTATTTTAAAAAAAACATTCGCTGGGATTTGATCCCAGGACCCCTAGTTTATTATTCAACGACTTAACCACTAACCTAGCATGGATTTTGTGAATATAATTACATAAATATATATATGTATTCTCATAATGATTTTAAATTTTGATTTATATAATGTTCTGGGTAAGAATAAATGATAAAAAATCAAAGGATCTATACCAACGGTTGTCAAAACTGTTGGTATAGGCCTATAACAACAGTTTTGACAACCGTTTGTATAGATTTTGATTCTGGATTTTGATTCTGAGGTAAGGTTGATTTATGGGGGAACTTTCCCAATGGTTTTGGAAAACTGTTGGGATAGGTATACCCTTTGCCAAAGGTTTTGTCCAAACTGTTGGGAAATATGTCCACAAAGTGTACTTTTCCCAACGGTTTGGCCAAACCGTTGGTAAAGGGTATACCTATCCCAACAGTTTTCCAAAACCATTGGGAAAGGTGGCCATAATGTGGGTTTTCCCAACGGTTTGGCCAAACTGTTGGGAAAGGTGGCCTTAAAGTGGGATTTCCCAACGGTTTATCCAAACCATTGGGAAAGGGAACCTATACCAACGGTTTTTACGAACCGTTGGTATAGAAGCGTTGGGAAAGGTCAGATTTCCAGTAGTGTATAGAGATTGGGTGATAGGTTTTCCTGTTAATTTATCTGTAATAACACTAAGATGATTATGAGTTAATATTCATTATAATTTTATTAATTCCGAACTTTTTATATTGTAGGGTTCCTTAGATGTTAGGTGTATTTTTCCCAAAATAATGAAAATTATATTAGTTTTTATCTTTATTAGGTTGTGTTTGTAAAAAATTTAGTTTCTTTTTAGAAAAGTAAGTTTTATTATTTTTTAAGTGTATTTTTATTTCTTATTGTTTAATCATGGTTTGTTAGTTGATATATATGAAAATGAATTTCATGGGAAAAGTTTAACTAATACCACTTGTCAATAAAGCAACTAAATACAATCCAATACATGGAAGTAATGGTAAATATATTTTATATTTGATAATATTTGGTTTTTTTTATATATATATGTTGTTTTTTATTTTCAATTTAATGTTTTATAACCATAATGTCATCGTCAAAAAGGAAGTGTGGAATGTGGTTATTATGTTTTAAGATTCATGTAAGATATAATCACAACTGGGAAAATGAATGGTTTTTATAAGGTTAGTTATATTAATTATTTTATATTTTATATCAAAATATTTTGTTTTTTAATCCTATAACATTAATTTTTATTGTATCTTTTCAATGAAACCTAGTCGTATACAAATGACGAACTTATCAATCTTTACATTGTTTAAAAACTATTTCTTAAGTATGATTGTAATTTAATTTATCAGGTATATCTATTTTAATAAAAGTTAGAAAAATGAGTATTTAGATAGTCATTTTATACTTTAATTTTTTATATTATGTTTATTTTTACACGGTTATTATCTACTGTATAAAGGGTCATGGATTTGAAAAAATCTCCACACTACACAAGCCTTTAAATTGTCAAGTATGTATCTTTTAGTTAAATTTTAAAAAATGTGTAATTATACAATCATTTTATCCTTAAAGTTTGTATATTATATTTTTTTTACTGGTTTTAGATGTTTCAAGTATGTAAATATATAATTGTTTACATTATATACTTTTTTATATTATGTTAATATACTTCCACTTGAAATAATAAATCATTTTTCTTGATTTTAGTTTTTAAAATATGTTTGTTTTTACAGGTATATTCCCTACTGTATACGCTATCTATTATTGTTGTCTATTTTTTATAGGTTTTTTAGATTTTGGATCCTATAATTAATTCAATTTTTTTATAAAAAAAATCTAAACTTCGACATCGATTTTTAAAAAAACCGATGTTGAAAGTCTCCATGATGGACTTTCAACATCGGTTTTTCTGAAAACCAATATTTAAAGTCTCAGTTATGGAATTTTGACCTTGGTTATTAAAAAAACCAACATCTAAAGTCTACATGATGCACTTTTGATGCCATGCTTTCTTAATAACTGACATCAAAAGTCTCAAGGATCGACTTTCCACATCAGTTATTTACCAAAACTGACATGTAAAGTCAACTTTCAACGTTAGTTTTATTAAAAAACAATGTTGAAAGTCTCTGTTATGTATTTTCATCATTGGTTTTGGTAAATAACTAACATCTAAATTCTTTAGTGTTTTCTTCATTAAAATAAAATGACTTTCAACATCAGTTACTATAAAAACTGATGTAAAAAATTTTATTTATAACATCATCTTCATAATTTTTGGTTTTTAACTGATATTAAAACATAAAAAAATGACATTGAAATATATATTTCTTCTAGTGGTGATTTCTAGATACATACCTTTCTCAGATTCATTTTTGTGATCCTATTCCTGCCAAATACTAAAACCAAAATGATTATGATAATTTCCAATAGAATCAGAGTAAATGATCACATGACTATGAAATCTCAATCCTAAGATGTCTTCTCCAATGACACCTTTATTTTAACCTATGATAATATGTCATACTTGTCTCACCCTATAAATCTATTGGTTTTACCTAGGTTACTTTAAGTTGTGTTCTCTCATAATTCTTATCCAAATCCATTAAAGTAATTAATAAATAAATTCTTATTGATGGTTTGTAAATAGATTTTGATTGACCAAATCAGATCCCCCAGATCTGTCTAGAAAACTATGTAGTATTAGGTCAACTCATCGTATAGTAGAGTGAAAGTTGAGTAAATTCTCAATGAGTCTTTTTTAGGGTGTTTTTTCTTAGATGCATCTATGCCATAACCATATCCACTTTCCAGTATCTAGATAGGGTTGTAATTTATAGAGAACCATATAATCTATACTTTACCAAAAAATTTGGATGTCATTATATACTTATAATTATACCTTAGACTTATCCTTAAGGGTTTCACAAAAGTTCTCTTATACTAATCTCCAAAATATTATCTCAACCAACCTAAAGGGTTATTTATACCTTTGAAATTATAATCACCCTTAACTTATCAACCTTTGATGACATTTCTAAATTGAAATTTATACTCAACTGACTCCATCATAATATCCAAAGTTATCTAAACCCTTATTTTATACCAATTGTAAAAACCCACATATGTTACCATCTAATTCCATGAAATAAAGTAAAATTTTCATAATAATACATTCCAAATACCTTTTAGATTTAATGTTTTGGAGAATTAAGAAAAAAATTAACTAAAGAACTCATATCTTTTTTAATTAATGGAAATTTTTACACTATATAAGTAATTGATTAATCCATAACAAGTCCTAAACATCTCCCACTAATTCTCCATATATGATACTTTTCTAGATATTTTATACTTTTTGTATCTTCATAACTTGGGGAAAATGGAAACATAAGGGGTGAGCTCAGATACTCAATAGGGGTAAACATAAGAAAAAAAAATCAAAGATCATAAGTGATCATGAGATGAGAATATGTGTATAATCAATATATATAAGAGAGTTATAAATAATAAATAATAGATCATAAATCATGGAATATATTTTAGAATTTCATAATACATGAATCCAAAGAGTGTGGAAACATGAGTCAATAAACATGATCCATAAGAGAATAACATAAGAATAAGCATAAAAACTATGGAATATCTTGTAAAAAAACTTGGATATATAGAACCACTACAAGCATGGGGAAAAATTTCGAGAAAAACCATCATTCCTATGCCTATGTGAACTAAATATTTATATCGACGCCCGAAAATATAAGCAAACCCACCATGCCCATGCCTATTTGAACAAACTAATTATGTCCATGTATAAATATCTCATGAGATATTAACTAAAACCAATGCATTGGAGATATATTTAGGACCCCACCCACCATCATCTATACACATATGTGCCACATAAAACTATCATATCATAAAGAACCCAATGAAAAAATGGGATTCATATCATTTTCAAATGGAATCACATAAGGAAACATTCATAATTCCATCAATAATCATTACATGATAAACCCATGGACATAAATGGGTATCTAATTATATCAACTAACTTTATAGGTAAATAAAATTCAATCAAGATAATAAAGAATATGGTATTTATATATTATAAATAATGGGTACATGGTTAAGATAATAATTTACCCAACCATTCAACGTATGAAATATAGGTAAATACCCTTCCATAAAAGGAATTAAAAATAGGGTATTCATAGATGGAATACATTATAAAAAAAATTAGGCTTATAAACCTTCAATATATAGAAAAGAAAAAGGAAGCAATGGATCATTTCCATGATAGAAAAGAATATTCGCAAGAAATTTAGTGAGATAATGGGTGTATTATCATTTAAAGAATATCCTTGATCAAGCATGAGATATATTAAAGGATAATTAATTAGATGAAAAATAATTTTTATAGTTTTTAGTAAAACCATTTTGTAAATAAGAATTTTCCATAATATTTTAATTTTTTTCAAAGAATCATTTTATAAAACAATAATAAAGATAATTTATTTTAGAAACCATGAAAATATATAAGGAAAGTTTCATATAAAATGACATATTTTGTGAAAAATGTGTTCACATTGAAGAAAAAAATAAATATATTATTTATAAAATATTTAATATTTCCGTAACAAGAAGAAGTTATTAATCATTACTAAAAGTTATTTTCTAAAAGGTGAAGTGAAAACTTTTAAAACATTTAACTTTTGAAAAAAACAAATATTATATCCATTAAAATAAAAAATGTTTATAAAAGAAGATGTGGTGTCAAAGATAAAACATTTTATTTTGAAAGGATGGAAAACCTTCCTTCTTAATAAAATATTTTAAAATACCTTTTTTTTGAAAACCCACATCATAAAAAGTGTTTAAAATTTTCCTTTTGAAAAGGGGTAAATAGAATTATGAAAATCATATAAAATAATCCATATTATATTTCCCAAAGAAATAGGTGAAAAATGGAAGGAATGAAATTATGGACATGGAAGAAAAGATTCATTGGTAAGAATTAGAGTTATTCTTATCAAAATAAAAATTTTATTTTATATTTTTTTATCAAATAAGTGGTTATTTATGATTAGAAGTAATTTCCCTAAATAAAAAAAATAAAATAACATATAAAATAGTTAAATGGTAGGATCTATTAAAGCTTGAATATTATATTCAATTTAGACAGACTATGACCTAATGAATCATAAATTGAGTCGATGAAACCATCACAACATTATATTTTTTTGAATGAAAACCCCATGAAGGATATGATTTACAATGAAGCATTAAATTTCATGAATAATGACAGAATCATAGTAAAAAATATTAAAGGGTTAGTGGAAACATGATTACAAACAAAACATGTTGTATAATAATAAGTATCTCTAAGAGTGAAAATTTAAGACAACAAACCCTTACATTGTTTCCATGCTTTATTAAATGCACTCTAAGATCCTATATAACAATCATAAATATCTTAATCACCTAATTAATAATTTTTTTCACATATATGAAATTTTATAAAAATCATTTATAGTTATTCTCTTCATGTATATTAGTTAGTTTATTATCTATTTTCAATATCGTGTGTGAGTAACCATGGTTGTTTCAAACTAGTTTTATAATATCCACGTTATTATTCATTCTTCTCAAAAATTTAATCTTTAAAAGGTTATTCAATTTGTTTTTATGTATTATTAATAATAATTTATGATGTTTAAAATTTATTTTACAAGTGTTTTAGACTTATTCATGAATATGAAATCGATAACAATAATGTTTTGGTGATTGTTAATAAACATAAGGTGTTTTCATAATTAATTAGTTTAATAATAATGTTACCATTACAGAACCAAAAAAATAATTATTTACATATTTATACCATATTATTCCAAAAAATTAAGTTCCTAAAATAATATATGATATAAATTCATAATATTATTCAAGTTAGTGGTGTAACTGACCAAAACATAAACATATATTTATTAATGGATGATTATGTGGTGGTTTAGTTGTAATATCATTATACCAAAAGAATAATGATCAAATTTAGTGTATATTAGTGTGATATATCATAATTGGAATTAATTATAAGAATAATTAATGGATATTATAATATTTCCTCAAATGAATAATTTTTCTTCTTCTTCTCAGTTCACTTGTTTAAGATGGTTAATTTTATAAATTTTTTTTATCATTTATATCGTTAATAGATTGTTGAATTTTTATTTCTAAAAACTTATTCCTATAATAAAAATATAATTATCCTTTAAAAAAATTTGTATAACCATCCATGAAAGGTGGAAATGAATGATGGAATACACCATTCCATAGAGGCCGTAGTCCACACAAACACATGGATGATGATTTCTTTTTCATAGAATAAGTGAAAGGAGAAATATGGTTAAATATTTAAGTGTATTAAAAATTTAGTATATATAATCCTTATTTATTGAATTTCCCTTTTAGACTATCCATGTTATTCTATGAAGGAAAACAAAACATGTTTATCCATAGAGGCAGTAGTCTACACACTCACGATTTTGATTTTCATTTTACTTAATGGGAAAGGGAACAATTATTAAGGATTATAAAATAATTATAATAATATAATAGTATATGATGATACTGATTTTATAATTTTATGATATTTTAATAAGTAAGAATAAGTGAACATAAATAAATATAAAAGATAAAGGAGCAGCTAGAAATTTAGGCCTCACTTCTTGGATTATCTTCTTTGTGAAGGGGGTTAATCATTTAAGGGATGTAATTTTTAGATGAAAAGAACATATTTAAAGTGTATAAGAGGGTTTAAGAGAGGTTTTGGAATATTTTTAACCTAAATAAGGTGGTTTTTTCTTGAGGGGTAACTGAGGAGAGGATTTCCCCTTTTATAAGTGAAAAGTGATGACATTTTTTTTAAATACACAAAACCTTTCAATAATGGGAAGTCACTCTCAAGTAAAGTGGCTCAAAAAGGGATATATAACGGAGATGAGAAGATATTAGGGTGTTTTAGGCCTCATACACCCATTCCAAAACATGTTTTAAATATTTTTTCCACTTATTACCATTATATTTTCATTTTTTACCTTTTAAGCTTTTATCGTAGTAACTTGTTTTTACCCAAGGTAACTTATCCATTATACCCCAAAATAAAATGGACCTTATTATATAATTTATAAATAATAATTTAAAATTTAATAGTAATTTTATTTTATTTAATTTCTAAAAGTGATAATTTTTTTTTAAAATAATAAATGTATAATGTATTTAAAACATTTTTTTCTAAAAAATATAACTTAAGTTCTAAAATGTGAAATATGAGTTTATAAATTAAAAAAATTAAGATTATGAAGTTAGTCAAAAAAAATATTTTTTCTTATAAAATGGTTTCATTAATTTCCAATTCATACTTTTATATACTAATAATTTCATAAAAGTCTTATTACTTATAAAAATGATATTTTTTACTATTCATATAAAAATATATCTTTTTGAAAAAAATACTAAAAATTCATCATAAACTAATATTTACACTAAAAATATAAAAATTAAGTTCATTTTTTCAAATTAAGTATATGAAATTTATAAATTAACATTTAAATGAAAATACAATATATATATATATAGAATATTCTTTTATAAAAAAATGACATTAAAACTTCAAGTGTTTTTTAATCTCATTTTTATAGATTTATAAATAATTTAATATTGATATATTAGTTTATCATTCTTAATATTAACTATTATAATAAAATTTTAACAATGATCAATTTAGTTTATAAAGGTATAATGCAATACCGTTTTTAAATAGTTTTTTGAAAATAATAATTTCTATATTATTAATCAAAAAAATAATAATATATAATTATTTTAATTTATTATTATATTTTTCATAAATTAACGAATATATTATCCAGGTAATTTTTATTATTTATAGTTCATTTTTTTTGGGTTTTGTGTTTTTTCAGTGTTGCGTGTGATACAAGATATTGAAAATAGTATTAATTTAGAGGGTTTAAAATATCAAGTCATTACAATGATTAGAAAGTAAAGGGATTTCTTCAGTAACTATTTGTTTGTTACTTATGAACAAATTATTTCAATATATTCTACTAATTCCTCATGTTCATCCCTGATATGATTAAAAAACTCATTTCTAGTCTCTTAATGAGACTATTCATCCATTTTTTCCTTAACAACTAACATAAAAAAATTGACATCTCTAGAATAAATAGCCTTAGGCTTAACATCTTCATCAGCCTCTAAAACTTTTACTTGATTCATTATATCAAAAATTCTCTCTTCATGAGTTAAATCATCCACTTTAGCTGAAGGAACAACTTCTTTGCTAGTATAAGTATCATATAAGTCTATTTTATCTACATTAACTAAAATTTTGGATTTATTTGTTTATTATTCCTTAATATGTAAGGCTAGTCATTCCAAGTCAGCAACATGTGGTCTATCCACCTCAGTTGTAGGTAAGTTAGATGCTGTAACTACCTCCCTTAAATTCTCCCCTCAACTGAAATAGGGATTTATTCTTCATTACTAGAATCTCAATCCTTTATAATAGCTAAAATATTATTTAATGAGGATTACTAATAAAATACAATACTTCCCATAATTATAGATGATAAAGTATTGTTCTCATGATAGTTAATAACTTATACCTCATTAAACTCTATCTTATTATTTTTAAATATAAGGGAAAATATGCTACCAAAGGTATAATATTTGATCCTCCATTTTACTTAGAAACAATAATTAATGGACTATAATACATATATAGGTAATTTAACTTTACTTTAATTCAATAAGAGACAAATAGGATACATGTATTGAAAGATAACTTTCTCAAATTCTCCTCATCATGAAGCTATCTCAATCTGAAGAAACTTGTGGATAACCTTATTCTCAAATTATAAGTCCTTAACAAGATTTTTATCTATGAACATAGATCAAAAATGACAATTCTTAATGTTAGTAGGTCCAACATCATCGGCACAAACTAAGGAATAACTAAATTGAATACTTAATTTATGAGTGTAGTGGAAAGTTTCCATCAAGTATACAAAATAGAATTATCCTTCCCATTTATATTTAATGAAATTGAGTCTTCATTATGGGTGAACATGATTTGAACATTTCTATAAAATTCATAAACCTCTATCTCAAATAAAAATAAATTATTTTTATATAAAATTCACTCCCATTATATAAAAATTTGAAATTTCTTCAATACATGTTTGTACCATTAGCCAAAAAATCAACAACCTTCCCTAGAAATACATGGCTTTCTCTATGATTCAAATTTTACTTCTTCCAAATTTCTGAGGCTCCTCCATCAACAATATTTGATTTCCCCATTTAAAACTAATGGTTGAAGATTTTTTTTGCGGATTCAGATTTTAAAGAAGAGAAATAATGTTCTTGAAATTTTCAATTGAGAGGGGTTTGAGCCTAAAAAATCTATAATCCCACAGAAATTATAATTAAAAATAATATTAATTTTTTATAATAAGAAAAACTTATTGACTAGAAGAAAAATGAGAAAAATAAATTGGAATACCTATTCATAATTTGAAAAATATACATTAAATTAAAAAAACCTAATTCAATTTTAATAAAATCATACCTGTTAACCAGAAGAGGCTTAGAAAATATAAATTCTATATAATTGTTAGTATTAATTAAATCCAGATCAATGTCACCTTTATTTGTGTAATATCCTAATAAGTCATGAATTAAATTAATATGCTTCTTTTTAAATGAATTATTAGATTTTTTTGAAACCTTTATAGCACTTTTGATTTCAAATTTCATAGGAACATGATTAAAATTGAATATAAATTCTATTAAGGTGTGTTTCATACATAGAAATTATGAATAGAAACTACCAAATTCTATGTATTCATCTTAGGTGGTTGATAATTCTAAAAAATGTTTTTTTACTAGATGATGAAACTAATTATTTTCCTTAGAAGTGGAGGGTTCTATAGGTACTCTTTCAATATAATATTTAACCTCCAATGTTAGCATCAGAATATGATTTTAAATCAAATAAATAAGTTTTTGGAAAAATTAGATAAAGAGAAAAACTCATTTCAAATATCTTAAAATACTCTTGAAAACATTAAAAAGTGACAATTTTTTATTTTATTTAAATCTTGTGAAAAGAAAAACAATAAACATAATATCTAGTCTAGTAGCAATTATATATAATAAACTTCCAATTATTACTCTATATGAATTATTTTAAACTATTTTTCCTGCTCCATTTAAATAAAATATTATACTAAAACTCATAAGAGTTGTATAAATCATAATATTTTAAATTCAAAAACCTCTTAATAAATTCATGTATATATTTTCATTGACTTTTAACATTACCAAATTATTTATGATAAATTTAAAAACTAAGGAAAAAGTATAACTTGACCATTATACTCAATTCAAATTGATTTTTCCTGATTTTTGAAAATCCATTATATTTTTTCTATTTAGTTAAACTGAAAATAACATCATCAATATATATTTGAACCAATAGAGTATTAGAATATGAAGTTTTATTAAATATAGTTAGATCTGATAAGCCTAATAAAAACCATTTAATAAAATAAATGAACTTAGCCTTTCATACAAAGAACTTGGCTCTTATTTAAGACCCTGTAAATCCTTCGTATGTTTTAAAAGATAATTTTGGAAAAGGGTATTTTCAGAACCTAGATCTTGTTCAACATAAACTTCCTCTATAAGAAAACCATTTAAAAATATAGATTTTACAACTATCTAGAAATTTTTAAAATTCATATATAATAAATAAGATAAAAGGATTATAATGGTTTTAATTTATAATATGGGAGCAAAGGTTTCTTCATAATCTATTACTTCATCTTGATTTTATCCTTTCTCATCTAACCTAGTGTTATTTAAAATAATTACAACATGATTATCTTAATTATTTTCAAATAACAATTAGGTTCCTATAACAGGGTAATCCAAGGGCCTATCAACTAATTCCAAAACATTATTCCTATTGAACTAGTTTAATTACTCTTTCACAGATAATACCTATCTCTCATTATTTAAGTCTTTATATATAGTTTTGGGTTCCATTTTATACAATAAGGTAGAAAATTCTAAAAGGTTTTAAACACTTTTTTATCCCAAATCCCTTATTTAGGTTTCCCATAATAGTTTCTCAGGGTGTTTTTCAATGTTTTAGGATTCTTAGGTAGCATAATTTTGTGTTCACTGGTTTAAAACCTTTTGGGACTAATTTATTACAGGAAATGTTTTAAATCATCATCCTTTTTAGAATAAAAAAAGACTTAAGTTATCCAAAGAAACACTAAGGTATTTAATTTTAGTTTTCTCATGATCAAAGAGAATGATTTCATAAAATTTCACATTAGTTTATTCTTCAAATATACTTTAACTTTATTATAAAACCCTATCACTTTTATATGTGGTATAATAGCTGAAATTTTTTCCTTTAAAAGTCTTTGGATAAAACTTACATAGAGTATCCATTGTGTTCAAGATATAAACATTACATCCAAAAACATTGAAGCATACAACCTTTGGATTTCTATTATTTCATAACTCATCGGGTGTTTTCTTTAAAATAGGTCTTATTAGAACTCTATTTATTATATATTAGTTATGTTAGAAAATTCAACCAAAAAATTATTAGGCATTCTATATTTACATAACAGTATTATTACAATTTATTGTAAAGTCATATTCCTCTTTTCAACAAAACCATTCTGTTAAGTTATCACAGAGGTAGATAATGTGTGTTTAATATAATTTTTAGAACAAAATGAATCAAATTCATGATTTTAAAACTCTACCAAAAGGTCACTTCTAAAAAAAACTATTTTGGGATATTTTTCATTTTAAACCATTTTGTAAAAATTTAGAAAAAATGAATACTCGTCACTCTTAAGTTTCAAAAAGTAAACACATGTAAATCTTGAGAAATCATTAACTAATACAAAGAAAAAATATTTTAAACTAGGTCTTGTTATCCAAGATGTTCTAAAAATATATTAAGATAAGATTTAAGGGTCTATAATTAGCAACCACTTTTCAAGGTTTAAAATAATACATGAATTTATTTCCCATTTAAAATGCATCATATAGATTCTTTTTATCCATCTTAAGAAGGAAAAATTAGAAATTAAACTTTTCATAGATAATTATATCAAATAATTAACATTCTAACGACTAAGTCTTTTATTCCAAATCCATGATTCAATTATTTCAGTATTTAAATAGTTTACATTCTTTTCACATAAAAAATTAATATCTAAGGTACGTTCATTTTCATTTTTAATTACAGTAATTTAAGAAATGTATCATTAAAAAAGGACTAGTATTATTGAAAAATTATATAGAATAACCATCATAAAAAATTTGAGAGTTACTTATAATGTTGTTATTTAATACTTCAATATATAGAACTTCATTTATGAGGAAAAATATAAATCTTTATATAATCCAAATCTAATGATATTTCCATTTTCATTATCACAAAATGTGATAATGCCTAAATTGGTATTGTATAATGAGTGATAATTTAAGAAGTATCCACTCATTTTACTTGAAAATACACTACTTATATACCATTTTACATTCACATAATTGGGTATTTATCACTATAAAAATAAATAAAGTTGGAAGATTTTTTGGTACCCATATTCTCTTAGGTCCAACTATGGTAGCTATTAAAGATTTAGGCAACAAAATCCATTTACACTATCTATAATTTACATCCTAAAATTTTCATAATTTTTTTTGAAATAAAGGATTTTTTAATTACACTAAATAAAGTTTCTCTAAATCAGAATTTATTTTAATAATGAACCTTGATTCCATAATGGAAATAGGTGAAAACAGACATGATTTTATTATTAATTCCATGAACATATTAGTTTCTGTACAACTTTTTCCTTTCATCATTACTACCTATACCAATATTTCATTTATTAGATTTATTATTTCCAAGTATTTGATTTATATAATCTCCCACTTTAGTATAAAGACTTTTAATATTTTTTAGGGTTTCTAAATTATCTATTAGTTCTTTATTTTTTTTCATGTGCATTATATATATAAATAGATTTATCAAATTTAGTTTTTAAATATAATATATTTTTATGAAATTCATCTTTATTACTAAGAAAAACAAAGTAATATTTTTTAATAGTTTTATATTTTTTCTTAAGTGATTCAATTTTTTCATATAACAAGGAATAATATTCATTTAGTTCTTAAAAGTTCTAGTTTTTTTAAATGAATTCATAATCATAAGAATAAAATAATTTTACTTATACTTCTTGATCTATAAAGCACATATAAGCCTTCTTAGTTGAATATTTAGATTCCAAATTAGAATAAGAATCATCTCAAGAGTCTTTCTAAGAACTCAATGTTTATTTTATATCCTTCTTCCATTTCTTCTTGTAATATGATTTTATATAGAACTTATTCTAAAATATAATCTTCTCATTATTCTATAGAAAATTAGGTTTTATGTATCCTAGATTTTTTCATTCATAGAATATCACTTCCTTTTCATTTCCTTAAAAATATTTGGAATTATTAATGTATTTTTTAATCCTATTATCTTTTGGTACATCTTATTAAACTTCCTTCCCTATTAGGAAATTTCACCATAAAAATTAAAACTACTTGAATCTCTTTTATTAGATGATTACGAGAATGATTCAATGACCTTATTTTTATCATTTTAAGTTTAAAATTTGAGTTATGTAATCTATTTATTTAACTAATATCTTATCTTTAACTTTAGCCTACATATCTACCTCATACATCATAAGAGTTACAATAATATATTCAATTTTTAAATCCTTAACAAGAGCTGACTACCTAATATAATCTGATATACCATTCCATTTTCAGGGGAAAACTATAAGAAATTTTGTATCTTGAATATATTATGGTATAAAATATCCTAATATCGAAAAATTATTTATAATTTTAGCAAGTTGAACATTCTTCCAGGTTACGATTTCAGAATATATCATCCTGAAGGTGCCAAAATTATGTTTGGAAATATTATATCTCATTTTTCTAACATTATCTTTCCATTCACAATAATTAGTGATTGTGCCCACATATCATGAGCTAAAGCATATTGTGAGACTCTGTTAATTTTTTTTATAATCCATAGATAATTTCATTCATGGATTTGGAGTTTAGATTGTAATATTTCTCTTGATCTGAAATTTATATATTTGGTTATCTAGAAGGAATAATATAAGGCCTAATAACTTTCATATATATTTTTAGACTGAAATTCTTCTAATAGATAACCATATGAGCCCTTTTTCAAACATAATTCTCTCAATTGAAATAAAAATATCTCACCAAGGACATTCCTTATCTCTTTTCATCCATTGAAGAAACTAAAAATTTATCTTTGAACATTGACTATAAAGTTTTAAAACTCAAAATTCTTTTATATAATACCAAATATTGGCCCATATATATTTCAAAATAACATGGGGGGGGGGAATTAAGTTCTTTAAATTTCTTACAAAATAAAAGCATCCCTCTTTTAATTTGTTTGAATCTATTTTCTAACTTTTAATTAGATATTAATTGGAAAATAAATAAAATATTGAGTAGTAAATAATATTTTTTATAGAAATTCAATGAAACAAGAACTTCCCCTAATCTACTCCACCAATGCTCAATGAAAGCTTGATGATTTTTTCTAATTATTTTTATAGGGAAAACACAATTGAGTGCATGAAACTGTCACTTGATACAAAGGACCTGAGTGATTTTTTCAGGACCACCCTTTGACTTATCTATGGTCTTCCTCTCACAGTCAGTAAATGGAGTGTGCACTTACACCAGTAATAAAAGTAATGGTAAATAGAGAACAATTTAATGCATAGTTGTAATAAGCATTTGATAGTTAATGAATAAAATCCATGGAATAAAACATATCTTTAAAATATAACTCTAAAAGGAACTTTTACTTTATTATATATAACTGAATCACAAAATCAATTTAAATCTTTTTTATTCTTATTTTAAATGAATAAAATTTTTAAATGAGAAGAAATAAGAATAAAATTATTTCTTAAAATATAAAATTCAATCACATGATCACTACTTGATATTTTTCATATCTTGATTTTAATTCCTTTATAAAAATGTATCCTATATTTATGTCATTTTATTTAGCAATAAGAATATATAAAATACTCATAAAATAATTTCTAGGTCAACAATATCCCACAATATCCTTCTTAGAAATTAGTAACCATTCAAACATTGGAGCAGATGGTATTATTCAAAATCAATAACTTTTTGAACTTAAAAAAATTTCTTCAATATCTATGAAAGTATTCTACATGAAAATTTATACTTAGAAACAATAATGGTAAATTTTTCAAAAAAAAATCCAATGTATATACTACATAAGATCCATCTTCATCATGTAAGAGTTATTAGAAACTTTATAAAATCATCCATGTAAATTTTTTTTCACATAAGTGTTCTTTATTTTTTCAAATCATCCACATAAAATCCCACTATGTATACAAATCACCACATAAGATTCCACCATGTAAAAAAATCACCCATCCAGGAGTCCACTAAGTAGTAAAATATCTCACATAAGAGTCCATAACATTAATGAATTACTCATATAAATGGATAACTCATGTAAGAGAAATCATGTATGTGAATTCACATAAGAGAATTCACCATATAATATTCCTTCTATACATATAAATTTTTACTTGGAAACATAATGAACATAAAACATAAAAATATATAGAAAATTAAAAAACTCATTCTTTACACCTCAAGAGAACTAATTAGTAAAATATATAAGGGTTTTTGTGAGAATAAATACTTATGATAAAATTTAATATTTTGGAAAAAAATTAGTGTGTCAAAAAAATTCTACTCAAGAAAAAAAAATCTTCATTCCAAGATAGATCATTTATTTCTTTAAAAAATGACGTGTGTTTTATCTTTAAAAAATGAAATGATTATTGAATTAAAATTAAAATCCATATTCCTTTAATGAATAGATATTATCCACCACCTATATAGAGACTCCAACTAAACATCATAAGTTTTGTATTAGCACACTTAAATATTGATATTCCAATATATTATTTTATTAATGTGAAATCGTCTATTTATTAGAGTCTATCTATCTATTACTTTATCAATTTTCTATCATACAAACAATAATGACTTGACAAAACATTAAACACTTTAATTTTAAATTTTGAATTCAATATATTTCAATTAATTTCAAACACCATCTAATTCACTTTTAATTTAAAACATTAAATATAAAAAGGACTATAAATCACATTATTTGATGATAAACTATACATAAAATTAAAAAATAAATCTCATATGGCATAATCAGTAACAAATTTTAACATATCAAAATATCAACAAAATTTGAGTGTTCTATAAAATTATTATTGGAACTTCATTAAACAAAAGTGAAATATATACAACCTCTTGTAACCACCCATTTTTTGGACACTATAACTTTGGTTTCATCCAATAGATATCTTATAGTCCACTTATTAGTTTTTGATAGCTACTTTATTTACTTAAAAACTCATATGCATAGCCACTAACACTCTTATTCCATGTTGACTTCTTTGTCTACTCCAAATGACTCTTTACTTATTTAAAAATTCTCCAAATATATAAAACTCTTAATTTAACTTTATGGATACTTTAAATAATCTAAAGCCATCGAATGAGTCATCTATTCACCTATTTTAAAAAAGAAAACTAGTTATATACTACATACTTAAGAACAAGCTTAACTAAAACCTTCCCATTATATTTTTCATTATTAATATAATAAAAATTATTCAATATCCTCATTACTAAATCTTCTTCATACTAACATAATATCAAAAGTCACATCATTATCTCAATAATAATTAAAATTTTTCAATAATTTATTCTATATACTTTTCAATGTAAATTTACACTATAAATAAATTTAACTAAATTTTTTACTAAAATTTTTATATAGTAATTAAAGATGAAATCATTATATTATTTACCTATGTAAATTTTATAATAATTTTTTATTGAAAATATACACCATAAATTTTTTGAATAGAAACATGTAATTAAATTTTTATAGAGGAAACTTCCATACCAATATTTACTAAGAAATTAATATTATAAAATTTATATTATTCTGTATTAGTTTTTTTGTAAAAGTTAAACTATATTTTTTTAGTTAAAGTGTTTACTATTAATATTTATAGTATAATATTAACCTAAAAATCTAAAAGATCATTTTAGGTTGGAATATTTTTTTTGAGTAAAAATTTCTTGTGTGAAAGTTATAGTGTTAATTTTTACTATGAGTTATCCAACCTAGAGAATCATAAATTTTTATGAAATTTACTATTATAAATCAAAAATTTTTATTATAAAATATTAAATATAAATTTATTAATAAAACATTTCCCCAAATAAGTATATGTAACTATACACATTTTCACCATTCATTAGTAATGCACCAAACCATTTCTACCAAACCTTTGTGGTTATTAGTGAATAATTTAATCTTCTAATATTTGAAGCAATTAAATATCCACCAAAAAAATATAATTTATAATAAAATATGCTTATATTTTCTAATAAATCATCTAATCACTTAGAAAATAATCCATAATATGAATCTGAATATCATTAAAAGACCCTATTGATGAACCTTCCATGTTGGAGATGGGGCTATAAGTGAAACCCTTAGATTGACTTTATTTGGACGGAGGCCAGAAACTATCCCTTAGAGTATATATACATTAAAAATAATGTATTATTCTTTATGGAAGTTATAAATCATAGTAATAAATGAAATTTTCATATATAATTCATGGTTAGAGATTATAAACTCAATAAATAATAATTAGTAATGAACATTATGAATACGTGTCCTATAATAAGTAAAACAAATGTCAAAATAACCATAAAAATGCAAGCTCAGGTAATTAAAAAGTAAAGGGGGGCACACTCAATATTCAACTCTACAACAACTCCAAATAGACACTTCATGCCCAAGATAAAATTTCTTAACACCTCCTATATAATAGTATTATGTATATATAAAATAATACATATAAAATAGTGGTGAGTATTAACATGCTCCGTAGTTTCTTCCCCTAAACTATCAAGTGTTAATGTGTGTAGAAAATATTAATGCATCAGTGTATACTGTATTTAAAATAGGATAACTGAACACCCCATGGTAGGTATATGAAATTATATATACCCCATAGATCATTTCAAGAATTATACATGAAATACATTATTTAAATATAATATAACACACACTATCAGAAATATATTACAAAGGGACTATAAAATAATAATCCAACTATTTCATTATAAGAATCCCATAGAATTAATGTATTTAGGATCTCATACCATATTCCACATCAACCATTGTCTAAAAAGTATATCTACACCATAATCTACATCATTAAAAACCACATCATTATCATATTAGGAATATCGAGAAGGGTAAGGTAATTGAGTATCCAATAGAACATGGACATTAGGTCATAACCATGTGGTGGTTTCATATAAATGGTATAATTCAAAGTATTCATTACTCAAATAAAAGAATATAATATAATAATTATTAATTTCCATAAACCCAAGAATGGTCATCCAAAAACAATCTCTTAAATTTATTTTACATCATCCACCACACATTCCAACATGTAAGATACTACTCTCCACCTAAACCAATCTATCAAAAAATTTATTATGAATGATAAACACATAATTAAATTTCCATATATCTCAGGAATAAAATCAAGGTAATTAAATTAAAATTTTACCTACCACTTAAACATTTATGAATAAATTATACGATTCCCTAAAAATTAATCCTTTGGAGTAAACCATATATATAAACTCTTTAGATTGAAATATTTGATTCCTTAAACATAAATCCTCTAAAATACAATATCCATATCAAATTTTAAGAATACAAAATATGATTCCCTAAACAATAATTATATGAAATACAATATTTATATAAAATATTCAAAATAAAATAGTCAATTATTCAACACTAATCCTTCTAAATATAGTATCTTCATAAAATCTTATGAATAAAATATTTGGCCGAGAATATGTATCAACCTCCTAGAATAAAAAATAATCATCTATTATTCTGAATATAACATCTAGAATATCATCAATTAACATAAAAACATTTATCAAGAGATTTAAATATTATTAAGAACCAATTAAAAGTGTGGAATACCTTATTTAATTCAATGATGGAAGAAAAATTAAATGAAATAGAAAGAGTAATAACAACCATGTTGATTTTATAACATTATAATTATATTTTGGTATGACCCTTGAATAGATTTCTTTATGTAAGATCAGTATCATAATAAGTTAAAGAACACTATTTCTATGTGGAACAAACACCCTCTATGAATATTTTTGTTGCATAAGTAAATCTCACAACGTAAGGTAAATTTTTAAAAGTGATACATTACTATGTAAAAAGTTCCATGCTATCATGAATGTTTGACCAATTAACATATTTTTTCTAGAAAAACTAATTCCCATCAAAATTTTACAAATAAAATTGTTATTCAAATGAAATAATAACATATCAACATGTTATTATTTATAATTATAATATACCAAAATAAAATCTCCCCTTACATAATTTTCAATAGAATTATATTCCTTCTTGATCACCTACTTGATTAAATAATGATTAAAATTTTCTATCATAATCATATAATATTTTCTCATAATTTTATTGTTTTATTATTCATAATTCCATATAAAAATAAAAATATAATTTTTTCCTTTACCACTTCAATTATCACGGTTCTAATTATGTCATTACTTTTATAAAATTAAATTATAAAATATATTATAAAGAATAATTTTATTATAATATTCCAAAATACCTAATGCTATAATTGTTATCATTATATTCTGTCTAATTTATTATCTTAAAGTATTCTAAAAAACAACAAAATTACTCTCTTAATCATATTATATCAATGTTTCAAGTTTCATAGTCTCATATATCAAATCCTTGAAGAACCAAAATACACCTATTATATTATTTAATTCACCATTCCTTATATAGCATTCATCTTTCATCAAACATCCACTCATATATAAAAAAATTCTAAATAGAAAATCTTAAATAGAAAGAAGAGGGGAATTATTTTGAGGAGAAGAATTGTTTTCCCCACTCTCCGTTTTAATCTAAATCTACCATGTGAAACCACAACTTAATGAGAGTAAAAATCTCAATGAATTATAAATTTTCCCAGGAAAACAATAATAATTCTTCAACTATAAAAACCTACAAATAAATTTAAAATAAAGGATCCATTCATTAAATAATCTATTTATTTTAATATCTCTACTCAAATATTTTATTAAATGGATTTTTTCCATTATCTATAACTATATGTAAAGACCAGGAATTTCCATGGAAATTTTTTTCTTAAATACATGGGAATTTTATGAGTCTTTGAAAATTTATGGCGCTTGATTCTGAGGTCCTGTGTGCCCAGAATCAATTTCTAAAGTTTTGTTTGGGTAAGTTCAGTAAACGTACGAGTGAGTTTTTATAACATTTGAACCGGTGCTCAGAATTGAAATTTGAGGGCACCGTTGAACTCACAACGCCGATATTCACTTAAGAAGACTTTCACCTCGATGGAAGTTGGTCGAGAATAAAAGTTAGTTTTTGGAATTTTATAAAAAAAATTAATAAAATAAAGTGAGTCAACAACTTTATTTTATTTGAGCCGCCTTTGGGTGTGTGGAGGTTAAAACCTCCAAGGGGAGGTTGGAGGTGGGGGCCACCATACCTTAACCTCCCATGAGAGGTTGTGGTGGTGGGGCCCATCCGAGCATAACCTCCCTTGGGAGGATATTTTTAGAGGGGACCACCTTGATTTTAACCCATGAAACTCCCCTAGAAATTAATGGTGCTACCACCACCCCAATTAATTGCCAAATCCTCATTTTTTAATTTTGTACCATCTCTCCTAATTAACTGCGCCAACGCAAGTGAATTAATTAAGGGGAGCCTCTTGACATCCTCCAAATTAAATATGACACATCTCGTGCAATTAATTTGGTGGAGCCGAGTTAATTATTTTCACCTTTTTGATATGTTGTGCCAACAAAATAATAGCCAAACCATTACTCTATTATTTTCGTTGGGAATTTGGTGGAGATTGGGAGGATAAAATCTAGGAAGAAAAGAAGTTCTCCCAACGAAGGACGCTTCCAACGAAGAACGTGAAGAACGCCGAAGACGATTTCCTTCTTCGACTTCCTTCCTTGGATCCTCTAAAACGTCGTCAACAAACCGATGCAGCTCGGAATTGGGGAAGTGTGGCGGGTGCGACGAATGACGGTCTTCATCGTCTTCCTTCCACGACTCCATCAACGAGCGATCATCGATACGAAGTAGGGGGTTTACCTTGTGCTTATTTCTTTACTTTTCTCATCATCATTTCAAAAGAAATCATTGCATGGTTATAAAAAAATGGCGTTTATCTTTCCTATTTTTGATGAACCAATTGTTATCAATTTAAACGCGGAGGATGCGGGTTGACCTAACATGGCCCGACATCCTCCGTTGATTCTTATCTCTTGTGGCGTTCTGCAGCATGACGATGAGGCGACGACGATGAAGGCGACAATGATGAAAGCCATGCTACCCATGGCCTCCACGAATCATGACACCCCCGTGGCGCACCGGTGCTCCCAGTCGAACACCCCCGACTGAGTGGTGCCAGATCCGCCTACCTGTGGCCTCCCGATGCGTTGCCCGGTGCGCGCCCCGGTCGAACCCGCGGTCCGCCCCACGGCCTGCCTGGCCCCACCGGCGCCCTGCCCGGCGCCCCTATGCACTGCCTGCGCCCCTGCGTGCCGCCCGCGCCCCTGCGCACTACCTCTCGGCCTGCCCGCCTCCACCGACACCCTGCCCGGTGCCCCCGCGCGCTGCCCGCGCACCTGCGCGCTGCCCTGAAGCCTGCTCGGCCCTGCCGATGCCCTGCCCGGCGCCCCCTCACGCTGCCCGCTCCCCTGCGCACTGCCCCCCGGCCTGCCCGGCCCCACCGGAGCCTGGGTCAGCACCCCCGCGCGCTGCCCGCGCCCCCGAGCATTGCCTGTGTCCCTGCGTGCTGCCCCGCGCACTACCCAGCGCCCTCGGCGCCGTGCTGCGCCCTACCCGGTGCCCCGGCCGAACCCGCGGCCTGCCCGGTGCCCCCACAGCCTGCCCGGTGCCCCCACGGCGTCCCGGTTCCCTCACAGCTACCCGGACGAGCTGGTGTCCCAGCCCCCTCATGGTTCCTTGGCCAAACCAGCCCAACCCCGCCCTCCGGGCCGAGCCATACCGGGCCGCGCCCTCATAACGCTCTAGGCCAAACTGGCCCCGAGCCCGAGCCGAACTTCCCTTGCGGTCCGCTGGGCCGGGCCTAGTGGACAGGTTCAAAATTTAGCGGGCTGACCTGCCAAATGGGCCGGGTCAGACCCAGCAATTCTGATCGGGTTAACCCAAATCGGGTCGGCCCAAATTGGGTTGGGCCAAGTCGGTCCGACTGGACCCAAGCCCATTATCGACCCTTTACTTCCTTTGGCCATAACTTTAGATCCGGACGTCTTTTTGACAAACCATCTGCGATGCTGGTATTCTTGGAGCGTAGTCGTCCCATTGAGTATATCCCACTGAAGTTCGGGGTATATTTGAGTTATGGTCAGGTTGGATCGTACATGAATCCAACCAGGCCCTTGGGACTAAAAGGCTAATAACTAACAGACCGGGCGTTCAATTGACGCTTCGTCTGTTGTATTGATACCCCTATGACATGGAGGACCTTTGAAATACTTCTTCATGGCACTTCATGACAGTTGGAGTATTTCCCAGTAGCTCATGGAGAGGATCCTTCTAGTGACGAGTAGACAGAGTGTGGAGACCTAGTAGATGGCAGACCTGACAACTGCTTGACCGTTTCGAGTAGGAGTGATTCGACTAGCCCAGTGGGGAGCACCTAGTAGTTGGCAGAAGACCCATGGTACACGATAGGAGGAGTACCTCTGCAGGCTATTAGTGGGAGCACCTGGTAGTTGGTGGTAGACCCACAACAGAGGAGTGCCTAGTAGTTGGCAGCAGACCCGCGGTACTCGACAAGAGGAGTACATCAGTAATCCAGGGTTAGTGAGAAGCGCCTTGGTGTCGCGATAGGCCCACTGTACTCAACAGAGGAGGAGTTCTCCAATAGCCATGGTTTCGATAATAAAAATCCTGGTTGATCTGATTCAATGAATTTTGTGTTTTCCTCATGATTGAGATGGGTTACTAGATAACTTCGGTATATGCATGGTCATATACCTAAGTAATGGTTATCCGTTGATTTCATACTTTGTGGTTTATCCTTGTTGGATTTTGTGATACCTTGAGGGTCCTGGGGTCCCTATTGAGTATCGTTATACTCACCCCTGCGTGGTCTATGCCCAAATCTCAGTGTATTGGTTGCTGACGATGGACAATGCTGACTGAGGCAGAGAGTAGCAGGACTGGACGGTACTTGGAGGTGGACCACTCAGTGTGACAGTACAAAGAGGGGACAGATAGACGTGGAGTGTTGAGGAGACCATCTGTACCTACCCTTTAGGTAGGAACCCTGGAGGATGACCCAGTAGCTACTTTACTTTTCTTCAGTTGTACTTGATTTTCAGTTGTACTTGTACTTTCCTGTTGGGCTTGTATTTCTGACCCCTTTTACTTTCCAGAACTTCTATTGTATATAGTTTTACTTAGTGTTTTGCTTCCAGTGTGTACTCTAATGTGTTTGTTTATAGTTATAAAGGAAATGCCTTCCCATTTTAGGGATTTACGCCTTTCGTGCTAGTCTCCAGCCCCTGGCCTATAGAAGGAAGGCTTGGGGTAGTCACAATACGGGCCCCCAGGGGACGGGTCGTGACAAATTGGTATCAGAGAAGTCGGTTCTATCACAGAACATAGGACTCTGATATTTATTTTCTGTGAAGAAATAGTGTTAAGGGTACTAAGTGTGGTTTTCAGTTTAGGGAGTCCAGTGTTGGTGTGGGCGGCTGACATATCCATACACCAGGACCCTAACTTTTGATTTCTGACTCAATTCATGAAAACAATGATTTCGTGTGTGTTTTCAAAAGTTTTTTTAAGTCAGCTCAACCAGGTTAAATCACCAGGTATAAATCTTTTTCCCATGTTACATCTGTTTCATTCAAGATGCCTCCCCACAGATGACCAGTTAGAGCCTCGAGAGTCATACGCACTGATAACCCACCGAGCAACGAGGCCTCAGTATAGGGCCCTCTTCCAGTTTAGGCACTAGCGGAGGCACCAGCGGTACCACTCCCTGTTGGGCCACCGATGCCACTAGCCCCTACAGCTGACGATGCATGCCACTTGAGCACGTTGCATGAGTTCCAGCGCTAGAGGCCACCCAGGTTCAGTGGAGAGATGGACCCACAGGCGGCGTAGGATTGGAAGGAGGTTATGGTGAGAGTCTTCGGGATAGTAGGGACACCAGCCGACTTCATGGTGATCTTTGATGCCATCCTCCTTTAGGAAGCAACAGATAGATGGTGGAGCCTGATGATCCAGGTGCATGATGAGGTGATGCTACTATGAACAGAATTTGAGAGCCTGTTTTAGTTGGTGTTTGTCTTAGCCACTCTCCGCGCAGTGCAGATATAGGAGCTACTGCATCTACAACTGGGTATCATGACAGTAGCACAGTACTCAGTGATGTTCACCAACCTCTTGCGCTACTCCACAGATATGGTGCAGGACCAATTTTTCAGGGCCCAGACCTTCGAGCAGGGGCTTGGGTGAGATATCAGAGCTTAGATGATCTCACTCAGTATCCTGATGCAGGTAGGGGTGCTAGAGAGAGACCTCCTAGTGGAGAGTTTCCTTGCTGAGCAGTCTCCAGTAGCGAGAACCACCACTATCTGACACGCAGTGGAGTCTCTTGCAGCTAGTATTAGACAGATGTTGTAGAGGTCCAAGAGGACCATACCTATAGGTGGTCGACCGCACGACTCAAGATCGGTTGTGCGGGGCACCCTGAGTGAAGACAGAGCCAGACATGCCATGAGCGGACAATGTTACTCATGCGGCGGGCTTGGTCACATGGCTTGTGACTATGCGACCCACCATTCTGATGACCAGAAGACGGTTGAGGGACCTCCCAGGAAGAGGCAGAGGTTTGATCGAGGCGGTCTATAGGGAGAAGGAAGATATGGATGATGAGCTGGACGTGAAACTGGCGGTGGACGACGTTTCAAGGTGCTACCACCACCACCACCAGGAGGTCCACCCTGACCACAGGGAGCAGGTGGACAGGGGAGAGCTCAGCTTCAGGCAGCTGAAGCATATGACCATGGTGCTCCGGAGATGATTCGAGGTACGATCTATGTCTACTCCACCTTAGCTGTAGTTCTTATAGACACAGGTGCCAGTCACTCTTTCATTTCCACTGCCCTCATTCAGATCTCGGAGATTCTGACAGAGCCGTTGGCTCGATCCTTATGGCTAAAGACTCATACGGGAGCAGACTCGACGATTACGCACTAGTTCCGGTAGTGTGATCTTACTCTAGGAGGTGAGAGATTCGGCTGAGATCTCCTCATAGCGGCATCGAGGCCTTAAGACGTCATCTTGGGTATGGACTAGTTATCTACAGTCCATGATCAGATCGATTGTATTAGGCGCAAAGTGCGGTGTGTCTGCACGGATGGGACCAGGTTTACCTTCACCGGTGAGAAGGGAACCTTTGCAGCATAGGACAGACTTACTCGAAGGAGGTTGCAACCGATCACTCACCAGTTGGCTTGCCTTACCCTCAGAGCAGTTGATGTGGAGAGTCCGAATTATCCTATAGTGGTGGACCAGTACGTAGATGTTTTCCCTGACGATGTTCCAGGATTACCTCCTCATAGAGAGGTGGACTTCTACATTGACCTGTACCCTGGGATGACACCGATATCTACTCCAACATATCAGATGGCTCCCTCTAATATTCGTGAGCTGCGGGTACAACTAGAGGACTTTCAGGGGAAGGGATTCATCTGGCCCAATGTTTCACCCTAGGCAGCCCCGATTCTGTTTTCCAAGAAGGAAGATGGGAGCTTGAGGCTCGGTTTCGACTACCGTCGCCTGAACCAGGTGACCGTGAAGAACAAGTACCCACTCCCAAGGATTGACAACCTATTTGATCAGTTGAAGAGAGCACAATGGTTCTTGAAGATAGACCTCAGATCAGGCTATCACCATCTCAGAGTTCAAGAAGATGATGTGCAGAAGACGAACTTCAGGTGTCGGTACAACCACTATGAGTTCTTGGTTATTCCATTTGGCATAACCAACACTCCAGTAGTGTTCATGAGTCTCATGAACATGATATTCTAGCCATACCTCGATCACTTTGTCATAGTCTTCATCGATGACATTATGATCTACTTAACTACTGAGGAGGATCATGCCTACCATTTGCAGGTAGTACTGAACACACTCCGAGAGCACCAGATTAATGGTAAGCTCTCGAAGTGCGAGTTTTGGATTCGATAGGTTCACTTCTTGGGACACGTCATCTTGGAGGCTGGAGTTGCAGTGGATCCAGATAAGATCGAGGTGGTAATTTCTTAGGAGCTACCCAGGAATGTGACATAGGTACGGAGTTTCCTGGGTTTGGTTGGGTACTACCAAAGGTTTGTCCCAGACTTATCCAGAGTTGCAGCACCACTATCATCCTTGACGAAGAATGGGAAACCCTTCGTGTGGTCGGAGAGATTCTATAAGAGCTTTCGGGAGATGAGGAAGAGGCTGACTAGTGCCCCCATCTTGAGGCTTTCAGAGGAAGGCGTAGGGTATGTAGTCTACTGCGACACATCAGGGACCAGACTTGGGTTTGTCATGATGTAGGAGTAAGTAGTGATAGCTTATGGTTCTCGGTAGTTGAGACAACATGAGCAGAACTACGCTACACATGACCTAGAGTTAGCAGAAGTGGTCTTTGCCTTGAATATGTGGAAGCACTATCTGATGGGCGAGCGTTTTACCATGTACTCTGATCACAAGAGTCTTAGGTATATATTATCTCAAAAGGACCTGAACCTAAGACAACAGTGATGGCTTGAGTTCCTCTAGGACTATGACTTTGAGATAGTCTATACTCCTAGGAAGGGGAATGTTGTTGCAGATGTGCTCAGCAGGAGGACTGGTATACAGCTTCTAGGCGAGGAGATAGAGCAGCTGGCTGCCTTACAGATATCCTTTGTGGATAGTGATGGAGCAGCCTATCTATAGTCTCTTACAGTCACCCCCCACTTCTTTAGAGATTCAGGGAGGCACAACATGGGGACGCTGACTACGAGACACGAAGTGCTCAGATATCCACAGGGCAGACACCTGTTAGATTTTCTGAAGGTGGGGAGCACGTCATCCTCTTCAGAGGATGTACCTTGGTACCAGTGGAACTTCAAGAGGATGTGTTTAGGGAGTTCCGCACTTCCCCTCTAGCGGTACATCTAGGAGTGGCGAAGATGTACCAAGACCTCAGACGACATCTTTGGTGGCTAGGTATGAAGAAGGCAGTAGGGGAGTTTTTCTCATGGTTCCTCACTTGTTAGCAAGTGAAGGAAGAGCATCAGGTACCAGTAAGCTTGGTTCAGCCTTTAGAGGTCCCAGAGTGGAAGTGGGATGGGATATCCATGGACTTCGTGATGGGTCTTCCACATACATCCATGGGTCAAGACTCGATTTGGGTGATCATGGACTGACTCACCAAGTCGGCCCATTTCCTACCAATCAGAGAGCAGGGTTCAGTAGAGAGCATAGGACGCATCTATGTGCAGGAGATTGTGCGAATGCATGGGGTAACTTCCTCTATTGTCTCCGACCATGATGTACGGTTTACTTTTTGGCTATGGAAGGGGTTGCAGGAAGATTTTGGGACACAACTTCACTTGAGCACCGCCTTCCATCCTCAGACAGATGGTTAGAACGAGAGGACCATCCAAACCCTCGAGGACATGCTACGTTCATGTGTCCTCGACTTCGGTCACAGCTGGGAGGATCACTTGAATTTGGTGGAGTTTTCCTACAACAACAGCTCTCACTCCACCATAGGGATGGCACCTTTTGAGGCATTGTACGGGAGACCTTGCAGATCACCCTTGTGTTGGACTGACCCTGAGGAGTCAGCACTAGTGGAACCATAGATGGTACGAGCTACTACAGAGAAGGTTCAGATCATCCAGGAGCAGATGAAGACTGCACATAGTAGGCAGAAGTCGTATGCTGATAGGAGACAGAGTCCTCTGGAGTTCGAGTATGGAGACCATGTCTTTCTACGGGTCTCACCTCGACGAGGTCTATGGAGATTTGGCTGAGGTGCAAGCTATCTCCAAGATTCATCATACCTTACCAGGTCCTCAGTGGAGTAGGAGAGGTGGCTTACCGCTTAGATATTCCACCTCAGTTGAACTGGGTGCACGATGTCTTCCACGTATCCCAGCTGAGGAGATACGTGCATGACCCTTCCCACATCATCGACCATGGAGAGATGGGCATCGACGATGGGGAGACCTTCAAAGAGGTTCCAGTGGAGATTGAGGATCGACAAGAGCGGGTCCTACATGGATGGTCGATACCTCTGGTGCGCGTTCGCTGGTAGCACGAGAACCTCTAGGATAGCACATAGAAGCGGGAGGATTAGATGCGTGCTCAGTACCCCCATTTGTTCCCATAGTTCGAGTTGTAGCTTATGAGGACGTAAGGCCTTGAGGTGGGGAGAATGTAAAGACCTGGAATTTCGGTGGAATTTTTTTTCTTAAATACATGGGAATTTTACGAGTTTGCAAAAATTTTCGGCGCTTGATTCTGAGGCCCGGTGTGCTTGGAATCAATTTCTGAAGTTTTTTTCGGGTACGTTTAGTAAACGTACGTGTGGGTTTTTATAACATTTGAATCGGTGCTCGGAATTGAAATCTGAGGGCACCTTTGAACTCACAGCACCGGTATTTTCTTAAGAATACTTTCACCTCGACGTCAGTTGGTCGAGAATAAAAGTTAGTTTTTGGATTTTTATAAAAAAAATTAACAAAATAAAGTGAGCCAATAACTTTATTTTTTTTGAGCTACCTTTGGGTGTGTGGAGGTTAAAACCTCCAAAAGGAGGTTGGAGATGGGGGACACCACAACTGAACCTCCCATGAGAGGTTATGGTGGTGGGGCCCACCTAAGCATAACCTCCCTTGGGAGGATATTTTTGGTGGGGATCACCTGGCTTTTAACCCATGAAACTCCCCTAGCAATTAATGGTGCCACCACCACCATAATTAATTTCCAAATCCTCCTTTTTGAATTTGTGCCATCTCCTCTAATTAACTGTGCCAACACATGTGAATTAATTAAGGGGAGCCTCTTGACATCCTCCAAATTAAATGTGACACCTCTCGTGCAATTAATTTGGTGGAGTCGGCTTAATTATTTTCACCTTTTTAATTTGTTGTGCCAAAAAAATAATAGACAAAATATTCCTCTATTATTTTCGTTGGGAATTTGGTGGAGCTTGGGAGGAGGAAATCTAGGGAGAAAAGAAGTTCTTCCAATAAAGGACATTTCCAATGAAGAATGCGAAGAATGACGATGACGATTTCCTTCTTTGACTTCCTTCCTCGGATCCTCCGCAATGTCGTCAAAAAACCGATGTAGCTCGGAATTGGGGACGTGCGGTGGGCGCGATGAATGACGGTCTTCATCGTCTTCCTTCTGTGACTCTGCCAATGAGCGATCATCAATACGAGGTAGGGGGTTTACCTTGTGATTTATTCCTTTTTTCCTTTCTCATCATCATTTGAAATGAAATAGTTGCAAGGTTGTAAATAATTATCATTCGTCTTTCCTATTTTTGATGAACCAATTGTTATTGCTTTAAACGCGGAGGATGCGGGCCGACCTAACATGGCCCGACATCCTCTGTCGATTCTTCTCTCTTGTGGAGTTCTGCGGCATGGAGATGAGGTGATGACGATGAATGCGACAATGATGAAGGCTGCACTACCCGCGGCCTCTATGAATCACACCACCCCCACGGTGCACCGGTGCTCCCGGCCAAACACTGCCGGCCGAGCGGCGCCCGATCCGCCTACCCATGGCCTCCCAACGCATTGCCCGACATGCACCCCAGATGAACCCACAGTCTGCCTCGCGGCCTGCCCGACCCTGCCAGCGCCCTACCCGGCACCCCCGCGTGCTGCCCGTGACCCTGCGTGCTGCCCAGCGGCATGCCCGGCCCCGCCGGTGCCCTGCCCGACGCCCCCGTGCACTTTTCGATCCCCAGCGCGCTGCCCCGCGGCTTGCCCGGTTCCGCCGGTGCCCTGGACGGCGCCCCCGTGCACTTCCCGGCACCCTCGGTGCCTTGATGTGCCCTATCCGGTGCCCCGGGCGAACCCGCGGCCTACCCAGCCCCTGCCGCGGACTGCCCAGCGCCACCGCGCCCTGCCCGGCGCCCCCACGGCGTCCCGACTCCCTCGCAAATACCCGACCGAGCTAGTGTACTGGACCCCTCGCGGTGCCCTAGCCGAACCGGCCCAGCTGCGCCCTCTGGTCGGAGTCGTGCCGGGTCGTTCCCTCACAATGCTCCAGGTTGAACTGGCCCCGAGCCTGGGCCGAACTTCCCTCGTGGTCCGCTGGGCCAGGCCCAGCGGACCGGGTCAAAACTTAGCTAGATGACCCACCCAACGGGCTGGGTCAGACCTAGAGAGTCATACTGGGTCGACCTAGATTGGGTCGGCCTATACTGGGTTGGGCTGAGTCGGTCCGACTGGGTCGGACCGGAACCGGGCCCATTTACAGACCCTTTACTTCCTTTGGCCATAACTTTGGCACCGGACGTCCGTTTGATGAACCGTCAGCGGCGCTGGTATTCTTGGAGCGTAGCCGTCCCTTCGAGTATATCCCACTAGAGTTAGGGGTATAGTTGAGTTACAGTTAGGTTGGATCGTACAAGAATCCAACCGGGCCCCCGGGACTAAAAGGCTAATAACTAACAGACCGGGCGTCCGATTGACGCGCCGTCTATTGCGTTGAGACCCATATGACATGGAGGACCTTTGAGATACTTCTTTGTGGAACTTATAAATAGTTGGAGTATTTAAAAGTAGCTCGTGGAGTGGATCCTTTTAGTGATAAGAAGACAGAGTGCAGAGACCTAGTAGTTAGTAGGCCTGATGACTGCTTGACCGTGTCGACTTAGAGTGATTCAACTAGCCCAGTGGGGAGCACCTGGTAGTTGGCGGCAGACCCACGACGGAGGAGTGCCTAGTAGTTGGTGGTAAAATGACAATTTTCAACTGGATGAGTACTTTTGCAGGCTATTAGGGGGAGCACCTGGTAGTTGGGGGCAGACCCACAGCGGAGGAGCGCCTAGTAGTTGGCAGCAGACCCGCGGTACTCGACAGGAGGAGTACCTCAGCAGTCCAAGGTTAGTGAGAAGCGCCTTGGTGTCGCTACATACCCACTTTACTCGATAGAGGAGGAGTTCTACAACAGCCGTGGTTCCGATAATAAAAATACTGGTTGAGCTGAGTCAATGACTTTTGTGTTTTCCACATGATTGAGATGGGTTACTAGATAACTTAGGTATATGTATGGGCATATACCTAAGTAATGGTTATCCGTTGATTTCATACTTTTTGGTTTATCCTTGTTGGATTTTGTGAGACCTTGAGGGTCTCGGGGTCCCTACTGAGTATCGTTATACTCACCCCTGCACGGGCTATGCCTGCACCTCATTGTGTTGGTTGCAGATGACAGACAGCGTTGACTAAGGCAGAGATTAGCAGGACTGGACGGTACCTGGAGGTGGACCACTGGGCGTGATGGTACATAGAGGGGATGGACGAACGTGGAGTGCTGAGGAGACCATCTGTATCTACCCTTAAGGTAGGAACCCCGGGGGATGACCCGATAGCTGCTTTACTTTTCTTCCAGTGTGTACTCTGATGTATTTGTTTACAGTTATAAAGGTAATTCCTTCCCAGTTTAGGGATTTATGCCTTTGGTGCAAGTCTCCAGCCCCTGGACTATGGAAGGTGGGCTTGGGGTAGTCACGATACGGGCCCCCAGGGGACAGGTCGTGACGATACGGGCCCCCGAGGGATGGGTCATGAAACTATAATAAAATCATAATAATTTTAATCATAATTAAAATACTAATCCTAGAAAATGAATTTTGAAAAATATTTATTTATTAAAAAATATTTTCATCAATTAAATATTTGAATTTTCAGATTTAAACACTTTATTAACTCCTTTAACTTGATCACACATTGTTTATAATAACTCATTAAAAATATAACCTCATAATCATCTACATTTTCTACTAATTATTTAATAATAATAATAACAACATGATTAATATGTTTATAATATTAATCAAATAGAAGGAAAAAATATAAATAAATAATCTCTTTTAACTCCAAGTATATTTAAAATTTCAATTATCATGTATTGTCATTAAAATTATACAATAGGGTAAAAAATATATTCCAAGATCAATTCCATAGTTTGAATTCTATTATGGTATCCCAAAATTATCATTTTACCCTTTATATTCCAAATGACTAAAGTAAAATTGATTATTTCACAAAATCCAAGATTTTTTTTCATATCTCTATAATATATAACCCTTTAGAAACTTTTATCCATGAAAATAATCATTATATTATACCAAAAATAATGAATAGAACTAACAATTTTATAAATTCATCATCCCTTCTTACAACCACCAATAATTATAAGGGATATTTAACTAAATTAACCCAGGAAATTTGTTAGGTCTATAAGGGTATTTAGTTATAGATACCTTGAGAGGGGGGTAGGCTGAATCTTAGCATGAAACTTATTCAAACTTAATCACTTATTCCTCAAACTCCCAACATGATAAATATTCTTGACCTAATTATTAGCATGGTTAAGGTCTTCTTTCATTAATGATCTGATTATTATTTATCTTATTTTTTCCTTATCAAGATTTGACCAATGATTTCTTAACCCACACTTACCAATTTATTTCTTGCAGTATGTAAATAAAGTATTTACATAAGACACAAAAATTTAACTTCTTTACCCACACTATGCTAATCTAAGGAGCATAAAATGAAAATGTTCCAATATATCAAAATACACTAAACTCTCCCTTTAGTGGCATGTTTAGGCCATGGAAATCTAAACTTAGGGTCGTTACCTGTACTGAGTTCACTCCTTTACTCTTATATATTACTCATTTCTTTAAGAAAAGAACATGTTTTTGATATCTAAAACAACAAAAAACAATATTACCATTGTTGCTAATGCACCGAGTGTAGATAGGTTATCCTTTATCTCCATGCATTTATCCTTCACAAAACAACTATGAAAATCACCATAATAAGAGCATAACATTCCATAATTCATTATGGAAACCCCACCTTCATTATTTGGAAAGATATTCTAGGAGTGCCTATGCATCCTTAAATATTATCTCACATATTGTTCTTCTTCAGTACCAAATATGTAAACATTTCTATATGGTAATCACTATTATTTATATAGATAGATATATATTTATAACTCTCATTCTAAAATATCATTCTCTCTATTCCGAGATAAATTCTTCATGTTTAACTCATCAATTATCTAAAATTCAATATATGTATAATGGGAAAATCAATCCAAAAATATAATTTAAATCCTAAGAAATGACTATCATTGAATTCTCATATTTCTTACTTTAATGACAGGTTATTCAAAATAAGGAAACCCACTAAATCACATTCTTCATGAAAAGAGTAATATCATCATAATGTGAAATTTAAATATTTTTGAAATAGTGAAATTTAACTCCTACCTTTATAGAACCCTCCATAACATGAAATTTCCCTTTTTATAATGTAATATGGAGACTATAACTTACATGTATCTCACCTAACAAAACAAATCATGAAGAAAACATCATGATTTTCCATTGACTAGTGCACTATGAACATAACTATTCTCATCACAAAATAGTCATATCTAAATAGAAAGAACTACTAAAATACACCTATCCCACTTAAAAAAATGAACATCATTTCTAATAAATGCCTTATTATTATATATTTATTTAATTTTATGGTAATTTAAAGTATCTCACACATACTCCTCTAATTAGCATTATCAAACATTCCAATAAACATTTGATAACATGTTATTTGATTATAATTCACAATTTTATCCTTATGCTTGTGATATAACGTGTTCCTAGATTTTAATTCATGACATGACCCTTATCTTTATTCTATGCTTTTTTATAGAAAATAATATATATAAAACCAGATGTATCCAGTGAGTATTTTTCCTTTTCTATATTCTTTTCATTGTAGAAGATATTAAATATCATCCAAAAATCTTATATATCATCTTGTGAGTGTTTTTACATTATAGTATTCTAGAATTCTGAATTATATTATGCATTATGGTGGGAAATTTAGGAATTTTATAGTTCCTCTACTTACTATAATATCATATGTATACATTTAAAAAAAATTACTTATAAAATTAACTTCATGGAATTTTCATTTTTATGTGAGAATCACTCATGTCTTGACACCAGTTTCCACTATGTAAACATTTAATCAGCTATAATCAACCTGAAGCATAAATTTCCCAAGTCCCCCGTCATGGATTGAACCACCATTTATTATACCAACCTCTAAAACTTGTTATACTAATATATACTATTTATGGTATGACCAAGGATGTCATTATGTGATTTATGTCCTATTGATAGAATTGATACAACTGATTCCAAATCTTCCAAAACTTATTCATCTATCTTTCACTAAATCAATAGCTTGTGCACACTTCAATGGTTGAGAATAAACCCAACATGGACAACCAACATGTGTTGAAAAAAAACCATCACCAATAGTCAACATGTGCCAACAAAAAATCCAATTGCCACACCAATCCTTGATTAGAGACTAACAATATCCCATGTTATGACCATTTGATGCATTATATTTATTATCAATAAGGAAGACTACCTTTATATTGGGAGTATTTAAATATGTGTTATTGAGTTTTTATAATATTTTTGAGTTAATTATATGTTAAATGGTAAATGTATTTTATTCTCTAGATTGGAGATCAATCTTGGAAATATTTAGAGACACTTTGAATGACTCAAGAGAAAAAAATTATATTGTAATGATTATGGAGCCGATATATATAGAGTTAATAAATGAAGGAAAAATTATTTTAATGAGTTTAATGAGTAAAATTATGGGATTAAAAAATATAAAAAATATTGATAAATATAGATATATTAGATGATTCTTTGTGTGATGATATTTACAGCTTTAAACATCATGATCATTGATGTAGATTATTATTTAAGTTGAGTTTAAATAATCAAATTGAAGGTGATGTTTAAATGAGAAGATGATATAATCCATCCCATAATGATTGTTTTTATGCATGTAAAACATTAAAAAGACTCATTCCATGCCATTTTGTAAATTCTATTACCATTTCGGTGGGTACTTTAGAGAAAAAAACTTATAGTGAGAAATGATTAGTTGGAAAATGTCATGGTCTATTATTGGTAGTTATTTTCAGTTGTATTTGACACAAGAGGTTTAACATATGGAGTTACACATTGAAAACATGAATTCCATGTGAAAATTGAGAATGATTCCATTAAAGTGGAGTTTCTTAAGGAATAAAAATTAATGAATTTTGTTGATATTTAAATGATTTTTTAAATTGGAGAAAATCTTGAAGATATATAATAGGATAAACCCTTGATTTTAGATGAAAAGATAGAACTTATTTTTGTGAAAATTTTAAAAGTAGTGATCATATTAAAGAGTATAATTTACCTTTAATAAAATATTATATGGTATTTTCTAGAAAAAAATCATCCTAATATTATTTCACTAATCATGGAATGATTTATGGAGATTCTATAAATCAAATATTGATAAGAATATTCACATGATATTATGTAAATATATAAGATGCATTTTTGATTTATATATTAGGAGTTTTATATTTTATTAGAGACAAATACACCAAAGTATCGAGAAGAAGACAAGAGTATGATTCTAGGCGTTAAAAAATAGGAGAATAATTCCTAAATCATGGAGTATTCAAAATTCCAAGTAAGAACTAGATTACATAGAATCTAGAGTGAAGTTCGAGACATGAAGACTTATTCAAGATTCTATCAAATTTGATGAAGGAGTGCATGAGAGAACTTGATCTAGTGAGAGAATGAATTAAGATCTTATAATATTTTTTAGAAGAATCTAGGAGTGTTAATTTGATCTATATATTTTTGGATCAAAATTGAAGGATCTTGTGATTAGGGTATCAAAATATCACTGAAGTGGTGTTAAAAATTTATTGAATGACCAATTTTTGAAGAGGATATTTGTTATTGGGGTGTATAAACAGTTCTTAAAGGATTATAGTTGGGGTGTATAACCAAATTTTGTTTCAACTAATTTAATCTATTGTAGTTAATATATGATTGAGGCATCTAAAAAATCAAAATAAAGAGTAGGTATTTAATGTAAAACCTTATAAATCCCAATGTTACATTTTTTGTTCTTTCATTTGTATGCATGCGAGTAAGTTTGAGAAATTAATTTCATTGTGTATTGAGACCCTAACCAATCATAGAGGTTCTATTAAAAGGGAGTAACACATAAAAATAAAAATATATCACTAATTCACCCCTCCCAAAAATAATGATCCAACCAGATCTTGGAATTATAATTAGTATCAAAGAAAAGGTTCCTTATGAGTAATTCATGAAGTTTTTGAGGACTTAGAATATAAATTATATGAATAGTATATGTATCCCTAATTACATCATTGGTAACTATCACAACTAGAGGAATAAAATGCTTCCCTACCAATTATTTCTTTTCCTATACATGAGAGATTCTAAAATAATGGATTTTCCACCCATCTAAAGGAATATTCTTTGAAAATTTATGATGAGATAACTATGGAGAATGATTGTAAAGATCAAAATTAAATTTCAATGTATCTTTTAGAAAAGTTTTACACCAAATTCACGGGACTTAAAACTACTAATGAAATATGGGAAATGTTTAGAAGTAGTTATGAAGGAAATATTAAAGCCAGAGAGGCAAAGATATAGGTTTGGAGGAATTGGTTTAAAGATATAAAAATAACATATGAAGAGAATATTGGTGACAATTACCTAGGTTGAATGATATAGTTATAAATATTCAGGGTTTTTATGAGTATTCATATGATTCTATAATCATAACAAAAATTAAGAGAAATTTATCAGATAGATTTGATCCCAAGTTTTTAACTTTGGAGGATAGGGATGACCTATCCCTAGAAGAAATTTATAATATTCTAAAAGTATATGAAATGGGAAGGGAACCAGATTTCAAGAAGAAGTAAAAAATATGAGATGATTTTTTGAGTCCATAAGAAAAGTAAAATTCATAAACGAGGAAGTTATAGAATAAATATATTCTAATTAGGAAAATGATGATGAATATTTCTATAAGATTTATTCTATTCTTTTAAAAATATTCAAAAAAGTCAAGTGGAAAGGAAAATGAAAACAATTATAAATGTTCTATAATTATGATGGAATTGGACACGTTGTCTATGATTTTTTAAAGAAGAAGGTTGTGGAATCAAATTCAGATGAGGATGAAAAAAATACTCAAAAATAAGGATAAGAAGAATAACAATCATTATACTAGTGGGAAAAGAAGTTTTATGAGAAAGTATGAGTAAGGAAATTATTCATCATATTTATCTTCAGAATATGAAATAAATTTTATTTACCATGTTGAAAAATTCATTTATTATTCAAGTAGTGATGATGATGGTGAAAAATGGATAGAGCTATAATGGATACTAAAAGATAATTTGGAATAAAATCTTGATAAAAATATATAACTCATGAAATAAAATAGAAAAATAGTTAAATAACATAAAAAGTTAACTACTAAAAATGTGGAATTTGATAGAATAGAAACAAATCTTATCAATGAGAGTAATAATAACGGAATTAAAGTGGATGAGTTTGAAATAATAGTAAGCGATCTTGAAGAAAAAATATCTTAGAAGGAGGAAGATATATATGGTACTCAAAATATCTATCTAAAATTACAAAAATAGCTAATAAATAGTATAGAGGTCCTCACCAAGTCAACCAAGGTTAAAGGTTAGTATTATCAAGTTGGTGAGAAGAAAGGTTTAAGAGAACAATGTAAATATATACCAAATCAGTTTGAAAATTATATGTTACTCTAATAGTGAAGGGATTATAAATTATTATAAATATTTTTAGACTAAGAAGAAATATGGTAGATGATATTCTCCATAAAAGGAATAAAGAAAGTTAAGAAGACTATTTCCCTCTAGGATAAGATAGGATCAAGTTTAAGGAAGATAACACCAACAAAAAAAATTAGATATATTGATGGAATAAAATGATTTCAAGGGTTTTGTAGGTGTTGTGGAAAGAATGGACATAAAAATACATTTTTTTGGAATAATATGTCTTTTATTGGGAATTAGTATGAACCAATGGGTAGTTATACCGACCAAAAGAGTTCAAATTCTCATAAAAAGTAATCCATAACCAATATTACATTTAATTTGTCTATGAAAAATAAAATTTTATGTTTAGAAGATGTGCGTGGTGGATTTGGAGAAGAAGATCAAAAAGCATAGGCATGCATGAATAGGTTTCTTGGTGAGGTTTCATATACTGTGAAATGGGATGGAGGTTGGAAGTCATATTAAAAAGATAATAAAATTGATCATGTTAATAAAAAATTCATGATAGTTTGGACTGATCTGTTGGTACTATATAAACAAATAGAGAAAGTTTAGATAAGTGAAAACGATGAAGTAAAGAAGGTGGGATCACAAGAAGAGGTGTAATTTCATGTGAAATTTTCCACAAATAAAAATATCAAAGTTCAAGAAAGTCAATGTGGAATATGTGGGAAGACCAGGCATGGTCTGAATGAGTTTATTACTATCATTCTTAACTAATAAGGAAATATGAAAATGATGATGCAAGAAAAAGAAAAAGAAGTTTCCTTGACATCTAATGTAAAGAAAAATGATTCACATAAAGAAGAAATCCAATAAGATAAGATGATAAAGTAAACTAATAAGGTTTATGACTATGGAAGTAGTGATGAGTTTGGAAGAAAATATAATCCTAGGTTGAGGGAAGTCTCTTAGCCTTAGTTTTACTTATAAAAACCCAATAATTCCCTCCTTATTCTCTATTATTGTTGTTTATTTGTGATAATATGTAAATAATTGGAGGATAAAAATGAATCCATCACTTATAGAAAATAAGGAATAAGTTCTTTGTGGTTTATTTCAATTTATATGAGGCGAAGAAAATGAGTGCATCCCTTGAGGGGGAAAAACTTAAGATGGAGTTGTCAAAACATCACAACCTTTATGAATCTAGAAAATATGAATTTTCTGAACATACCCATGAATACTAGATAATGAGGTACTAAATCACTCTTAAAGTGCTAATTTTTATTATATTATTATTTTATATAAAGGGAGATCATTTTTTGATGAAAATATAATAAAAAATGAGAGTCACATGTTTTTCACTTTAAATTTTCGATGTGTTTGTTAATATGTTTAGCATTAAATGTTTCTTAAAAAATATTTTTTATACAACCCCAAATTTGATAAATGAGAATATATAAGCTTAGAATAACATGATGATATGTTTATATAAAACATTGATTTATTTGTTAATTCCCTCCTATTTTTTACACTAGGTTTTCCCATGTAGACTTAGAGTATACCAACTAAAGGTTATGTGCTAAGAAAACCATACAAAGTCATCCCTCTCTTAAAAATGGATCATAGTGTGATTATAAATTAAAGTGAGAGAAGATAAAGGTGTTTTGAATATTATTTAAGGAATCAAGTGGAAATGAGAAGAATCATACATTGTTTTTATTTATTTTCAATAGGGGATAATAAACATAAATATTGAAATAATAAGTGTTTGGTGGTACAGAAAATAAAATATAAATGGGGAGATTGTTTTTCCCATTGTATGTATTTTATTTTTTTAATTAAGGCGACTATATTAGTTTTGAGAAGAATTAAATATGTATTATTGAGTGGAATTGATGTTTTGGAGTTACTTCTATGTTAAATGGAAAATGGTTTTGAGGATACCCCTTGCAGATCAATCTTGGAATTATCTGAAGGAATTTGCAATTATTCAAGACAGAGCAACATTAAATTGTAATTATTGTGGAGATGGTCATAAAAATAATGGATAATAAGTGTTGGGTATTTAATTAAAACCACATATAATAATTTGGAAGTGTTTTTTAATGTTTCAGAATGCCTCAGAATAAGTTGAAGAGGCCCTGAGGGTGTTTGAGTTAAATCTGGAAGTTCTGGATGGGATCTAAAAATAAAAAAAAGAAATTATCCTACTCTTCAGATATTTCACCTATGCATAAGATATTTTAAGTCCTGTATTATATTTTTTGAAGACCTTATTACATTTGGGTATTCTAAATTTTCAATGGGAAAATTCATACAACGTATGACATTTCAACAATCCGATTATATTTTGAGTGTGCTATATAAATTTTGAGAAATAACAAAGAGATTTATTTTACACGGATAAATCACATATGATATTTTACATGTGTATTAATTTTTAAAAAAAATTATAAAATACTCTAATATTGAGTTTTAACATAAAGTTCCTGGCTAACATAGTGTTTCTATGTAGAGTTCATAGAGTCGACACCATGTTCATTCTTTGAAGCAAAGAAGAAAATCAGTGGAGGAACAAAAATAAAGTTTTGATATAGAGTTGTGACATAGGTTTCATAGATTATGTATAGTTTTTTATATTTCATTGAGTTGATTTAGAGTTCATACATAGGTAATATTTTTCAAAATAATCAATGCACAGTTTCTATACAGAGTTTCCAAGGTATATGTAGAGTTTTGAAATGACAGAAAAATGATTTTAAGAAGTCTATTAAGTAAAATGATGAGACTAAAAAATATGAAATATTATATATAAATTTAGATATGTTATATGATTCATCCCTAAATGATCTTAAATAAATCAAACATCATGATCATCCAATTAGATCATTATTTAAGATAATATTACAAAATCAAATCGAAGGTGATGCTGGAATGTAAAGATGAGAGAAGCTACACCATAATGTAGGTCATGGTTCCTGTAAAGTAGGAAGAAGACTCACACCATGAATTATTGTAATTTATATGAAAGTTATGGTAGGATTCTTGTAAAAAATTCCACACGTGAGAAATGATGAGTTGGAACACATCGTGGTCCATTCTTAGTGGTTGTTTTGAGTAGTCATTGACCCTGGAAGTTTAGAAGGGGGAGTTCCATGCTATAAATGGGTAGACTATGTGACAATAGGGAATGATTCCATTAATGTTGAGTTTTTGATGGAATCAAAATAATTATATTTTATGAATATTTAAATGAGTTTTTAAATTGGATAAAATCTTGGAGATATTGAGGAGGCCTAACCCGATATTTGAGATGAGGAGATAGAACAAGTTTTTGTTACTATTTTAAAATCAATGAGAGAATCAATAATCCAACTTTACCTTGAATAAAAACTTATATGGGATTATTTATAAAGAAAAATATCTTTTTAATCATGAACCTATTAAGGAAGTATTTATGGAGTTTCCATAATTAAAATACTAATAAAATATTCATAAAATATTCTATAAATATATAAGATGTATATGTGAGGATGACATGGAAAGTTTCATATTTTCAAAGAGACCAATAAACTAGATTATTGAGAAAAATATAAGTGTTTGAATCTAGTAGTTCAAATACAGGATAATAATTCATGTATACAAGAGTATTCATAACACTGATAAAGAACTATATTACACAGAATTAAGAGTGTGGTTTTAGACTAGAAAATCTATTCAAGTGGATTTCAATGTTCTTGAAGGAGTTCATGATAAAACCAAACCTAATGAGCTCATAAAGGAAGATTATATAAAGTTTTTTCAAATAAACCTATAACATGAAATATATATTTCTATTTTTCGATAAAAATTTAAGGGACGTGTGATTGTGGTGTCTAACAAGTCACTAAAGTGGATTTTCCAATCAGGGTGTATAACCAATTATTGAATTGTGGATTTATTACTAAGGTTTATATAAAATTTCCAAAGGATTATAGTTAGGGTTTCTAACCAATTTATATCATAATCAATTTTATATATAGTGGTTAATATGTGATTAGGGAGTTTAACCAATCATGTTAAGGAGTAGGTCTTTAAGGATGAACCTTATAAATCCTTGTGATATTTATATGTGATTTCATTTTCATGTAAGCGATTAAGGGTTATATTTTTATTTGAGTTTGGAATGAGACCTTACAAAGTTTTAAATGTTGGGTTAAAAGGAGGTATCTAATAAAAATAAACTAATTCACCCCTCTCCCTCTCAGTGATATAACTAGATTTGGGAATTATATCCCACTTTGGATTTGTTGGAAACCCTAACATGAACCCATCTCACACCAAAAATTAAGACAGAACTCATATAACTCATAAGATCCATGAATCTATCCTCTACCCATAGTCTCGAATCTCCATATTAATGATATTATATTTTTCCTTTTTGATATAAAGTACAAATAAAAACCTCCTCTAAAAGTAAATTACAAAGATTTTTTTGAAAACCTTTTCCTAAAAATACTAGGGGAATATATTCATACTGAATATAATTCATCTCTTATCTTCTTGATGCCAAATAACACAAGATCCAATGTTTTGATACCTCTTGTCTATTATTTCATGGGTATCTAACAACGTTAGATACCGATGTTTTGATAGAAACATTATCTTATATTTATTATGTTCTTAGGGGAATCATTAATAGATATTCTCCCTCTTTATCAGTGTAGTCCTTACATCAACTTAAGAAACAATAAGCTCCCCATTTTCAATAAATTTAATGGATCCATTGATTCATTGTTAAATATTCACGTTTGAACCATATTTCATCCAAAATTATGTATTTTACTTTCAACATCCAAAAATTCCTTCTACCATGGAAATATTCTTAAAATATTTTTATTGAGTGGTCTTAAAACATAACAATGAGACAAAAAAACTTATAATCCTACTAAGTCAGTTTCCGATGTATGAAACAAGAGATTAAGTTAAAAAAACCACTTGTGTCTATTTCACTTACCTACTTCCATATGATACATGAAGAAACAACAATAATCTTCTTCAATGACCTCCCATTTTTATCTCAATAACAATTTCACAAAAAAAATTGTGAATAAACCATGAATTAAAATGTGTATGTGTCATACCAAATTTATTATTTAAAGATTATGTAACACAATGAATTTTATCAAGGTATAAACCATTTGTTTTTTGTTTAAATTCCTTTGTTTGGACTTAATAATGACGCTTAAGGCAGTCAAGGAGGTATCAGGGGTGTCTAGGGATTGTTCGGAGCCAGAAGCCTCTAAGTATGAGAAGAGAGAATGGGCCGCATGGTTAGAAGAAATTGTACTAACCATCCCACATATTTTCCCTAACCATTTAGTTTGAGGAAGTGGGGTGTTTGGGGCCACAAGATTTGTCTACAACCATCTGATCCCAGATGCATGCCCTGTGTGTCCACCTACAGTTTTTTAATAATGGAATTTTGTATGGTATACACATGATTAACCAAAATATGCTCTTATCCAATATATGGGTACTCTTGGGAAGTGGATTGGCACACAATTAGTGCATGGTTTACCCAATTGTATGACCAAACCATGCTCCCCTACTCGTGTGAGTGAAATATAGTTTTTCCCTTAATTTTTTTAAATCCCTAAATTCCTTCTTACCATTTTTTTTCCTACTCCAATAGCCATGTAACTTTCCTCCTCCCCTCTCCATATGTTTTTTCTATCTCCCTCAATTTAACTCAAAATTTCTTACCATTATAAGAAACATAAAGCTGGAGGAAAGATCTATATTCCACTCCCTTCTATTTCTCATTGCTTCCATTCTTTGTTGTGCTATTTAGGTGTGACCGCTTTTCCCCTATTATCAGGTTTTTGGATGATTTCATAGCTTTCTATCATTTTATATTGATTCATTCTTCAAAAATATATGAGTGGAGTTCTAATACCTCAATATAGGTCTTCTAGTACTTTCCCACTCATTTCATCACTTTTTAAATGATGCTTCATTTTTTACATGCCGGACCCTTCTGGTGGAGCCCTTAAATTGATAAATAAATTAATCTAAGTGGTAATTCATGATTATTGTGACCCTAGAATATGGATAAATACATCCAAAGTTGTTCTACCTAACCTGTGATCCACCCTTTGGGTCTTCCCACCTTGAGAGGTTTATTTTTCCAATCCTTGAGATGTTAACCACTATGTGCGTGTGTTGTACCTATGATAAATTCCTTAAATTTTTAAATTGAATTGGGATTAATTTTAATCAATGAGTTAGGTCCCCTTTAGAAATGACTATACTTCATATTTATTTACTAGGCCTTATTTTTTATGTCTTATGTCACTACTTATACTTTTTTCTATGTGTACATGTTTTGTAGCCTCATTTATTATGTGTGATAATTATTCCATTTCAAGTGCATTATACTTTGAGATTGTTGCTTGGTTCCTTGTTCTTATTGCCTTATGGCATGAATGATTGTATTGAATTGTATAATTTGGATAGATTACTTTTCATGTGGTATTGAGATGATTATTTGATAACATTTTATTTTAAAATTTCATGTTATGACATGTGACTTGGTTGTTATGCCTTATCATCTTATGGGATAGGAGATAACATGGGTCCTGAATTAAGGATTCCATGGATGAACTCACCATTCTTGGATTGTTTATACTTGATGTGTTGGTAGTGAACCTTAGATTACTATGGATGGGCTCCCCATGAGGTTTTACTTATACTATTGGGTGACACTAGTTGCCTAGGGTATAAACCATGGATAGGCCCTTTGGAAGGATGGTTATGCCATGTCTCAGGTGATACTCGGTCCCCTATGTGAGATACTTGGTATAGAATCTGAGTTTACCATTCCATGAGTGATATGAGTGATTCCATTGTGGGTCACCTCAGATAGACTCGATGGTATTGTTTATATCAGAGGCTCCTACAACAACCCTCAGGATTCCATATGGATCTCCTTGGATGGGCTCAGGATGACACTTTGGATTTGATGGATCTAATTGCTTGTTTCATATGTGATTCCTCTTATTTGAATACGGTCATGATTTAATTATATACTAGGAATGTGACCACCAATCCAAATCACATGCTTGGGGTCGGTTCACACTTGTTATATAATTTAGGATAACCCATATATATTCAATATTACTTGTATAGGTTTCATTGGTTTAGACTAGAAACATATTTTAAATCAGGTAGAATCGGTCGGGTATCCATTTAAGAACCCAGTATGAAGTGTTAATTATTTGTTTATCCATTTCATTGCTTTACCATTTATTACAAAACACTATTCATTTATTTATTTCACAAAATATATTGATCTATACACCATATTCGTTGGAATACTAAGAGTGTATCTCACAACATTATTGGGATGCATTTGGTACCCGAGAATACTTCTTGATTGTAGGTTTAGATAAAGGGATTCAACCAACTTCTGATGCATGATTTGCAGTTCTAAAATATAATATAGGGTGGAGGACCAAACATATGGTTGAGTTGATAGTTGTAGTAGTTTTTGGTCTTTTTTTATTTTTTTATAGGATTTGGTAGATTCTTATATCCCTTGTTTACAATGTAATAATATTTTATATAGTTTTATGACATACCATCATCATTATTTCTATCTAATTTTTATTCAGCTTCCACTAGTTATTATTTATCTTGTTTATTTTATTCTTATTGTTCTGATACTTGGTAATTTTATTTCCACTATTTATTTTTTATTGTTTATTATTATTCTCACTATGATCTATGAGGGAACAATCTCCCCATGGAAACACCCTAGGCCCTCACTATTAGTCAAAAGCCTCTGGCATTTGGGGACATGCCCTTGAGGTGTTGTGACCCACTGTCTCGAGGAACTGTTGAGTGGAAACTAGGGAGGGATGCTAAAAAGTGGTATCAAAGCCATTTATCCCTTTTTCTTAACATTTATGCTGATAGGAGACTTGGAATATTGTAATGTTGTAATGAGCCTATGCCTGGGATTAGCTGACCCATGTACAGTGGAAACCCAAGTTACCTAGGTTGGGTAAATGCTATTATTTCTTATGCTGTTACAGTTTCATAGATTCCATCACTGGATGACACACTTATTTTGTGTCATTATTAGCATTGATGTTATTACTATGGTATGTTTTTTCCTAGACTGAGGATATAAGGTATTATAAAATCATGCATCTTACTAGGCACAATTGGATTAAAACACCATGCATTAGGACATGCCATATCTTCTTTCTATGCGCATTTCCTATGATTCAAGTTCTTGTTGTAGTTCCTTGATATATATATATATATATATGAAATTATGTTGAAACTCTTTTTAGTGATAAGAAAAAATTAATTGACTCTTAAAGTGTCCACCTTAACCAAATAGTGTTTTCCTGCATAGGTTAAAGCAGACACCTTGAGTATAGGCCCTTATAAATTGGAAATGTAGATCCATCTTATTCCACAATTTAAAGGGGTTTAAATGTATAAATTAATTAAAATGAATACAAAATTTGGAATGAAATGGAAAACTTATATGTGTAATGTGAGACCTTAACCCTGAACCGACCTAGGAGTGGGAAACATGTGGTGTCTTCTATGGTATATATTTGTTTATTTATCATATATACATGGATCTAGAAGCAGGTTAATCTTTATTTCATGTTATAGGGATGCCTTATACATTCCCTTTATTTATCTATTTCCTTATCTATTGTTCCCATTTATTATAAATCCTATCTATGGGGATATATTGGAAATTTTAGAGCTATCCCACCATGATTTCCTCATGTTGTACGCCAAGAGATCAGTGATGAGAAAACTTTGGAGGTGGTGGGCCCTGATCCACCCTTAGTACCTCCTGTAGTGTCACCTGAGGCACCTCCTGTAGATTTTTCAATAGGCGCTGATGATCAATTTTATGATATTTTTATTTGGTTCATGAAATATATATAGGGTACTCCCCAGCTTGCCACTACTATGACAGAGTTGACTCGAGAATTCTAGTATTAGCATGCTCCCACCTTATTTGGGGATAACGGACCTCAAGCTGCCGATTCATGGTTAGAGGACATGGTATCGATCTCCAACCATCTTGAGATGCCTCTAAATTAGAGGGTCAAGCTCGCTACATGTTACATGATTATTCCAAGAGTTGGTTGGACCTCATATCTTAGGATAAGAATTATTGAGGTATGGTATGGGTAGACTTCCAGATAGACTTCTACTAACACTTATTTCTACATACTTTGAGAGTGGATCATGATAGTGAGTTTATGGATCTTTAGTATGCAACAATGACTGTGCTTGACTATTTTGCCCACTTCACTGAGCTCCGATGTTTCTCTCCATCTCTGACTAGTGATGAGTTGACAACCGTGAGGTGATTTGGTAATGGGATTGTGTACACAATCCACTCACAAGTGAATGTTTTCCAATTTCTACCATTATAGAGATAGTGAACCAAGACCTTATTTTAGAACCAAAATATCAGAGAAGATGACAATGTGAGATAGAGAATATCAGTTCTGAGGTAGGGAAAAAATTCACTTTGGTAGGAGGAAGTGCCATTTTTAGGGTGTTCATGGGGGATGTACCATCTAGGTGACATACACCAACAATCATGTGGTGTGGCACCAGTGTGGTAGGATACACAATAAGAGCCCCCAATGCATGAGGAACCTAATTGAGTGTCGAGCTTGTGGCATAATGGGTCACCTTTAGTGATTCTGCCAATCTTTTCCTCTATCATCAAGTGAGAGGGATCCATATAGACATGTATATAAGGTATAGGATACATGAATACATGTTAGGATGTGATTTGGTATTCTACTGGTTGATTAGGACAAGGTGGTAGTGGTCATGGTTGTGGTAGTCCGGCCCCAGAACATCAGCGTCAGCAGAGTGGATCTACTCAGGCTAGATAGACAACAACTCAAGGCCGTGGTTTGTGCTATATCTATAAGTTTTATATTGTGACCAAGGATCTGAGTCTATGGCCATATATAGTTATAGGTACTATTATAGAATCCTCTACTTTAGTTTCTTCCCCTTTCGATATAGGTTCATCACACTTTTATATTTTGTGCAGTTGTGGAATGTCTTGGGCCTTGAAATTGAGTACTTCTATGGAATCATGTCTCTTGAAACACATCTAGGCGTCATATCATAGTGAATAAAATTGTTCCAAGATACCCCCCTTAAGATAGGTGAGTACTGTTTCTTATGGATTTTATTCATCTTCGAGATGACTGGCTTCAACATAATTCTCATTATAGACAATATTGTTCCTTATCATTCTGAAGTGGATTTATATCACCGTCGGGTGTATTTAACATCAATTGAGGGAAAAAATTATATCCATAAGTGTGAATGGGACATCCAAGAAAGTTGATATGGACCAAAGCGTACTAGGCTAGGTGGAGTGATATATCAGATGACTAGTCTCTTTATGAGAGAGCGAGGAGCATAGTTCATGGAATTTCCTCTTATGGTGGAATGTTTTAGGGACATCTTCCCTAAAAATTTATCTAGATTACCTCATGAGATAGAGGTTGAGTTTGCTATTGAGATAGTGTTAGGTGTGGCACCAGTGTCCATTCCTCCCTATAAGATGGTTCCCATAAAGATCTAGGAACTAAAGATGTATCTTGAAGATCTTGAGGAAAAGGGTTTTATTTGACCCAACACATCACTGTGGGTTTTACTCATCATTTTGTCTAAGAAAGAAGATGGTGTGCTTATATTTTTTATGTTTTACCACATACTAAACTAAAATACAATAAAGAACAAGTATCCAATTCCTTGGATAGAAGACCTCTTCAACCAGCTCTGAGGAGCAACAGTTTTCTCCAAAATTAATTTGAGGTCAAGATACCATCAGTTTTGTGTGAGGAAGTCAGACATACCACATATAAAATTCTAGAGCAGGTGTGTCTTGTATGAGTATTGGGTCATACCGTTTAGTCTAACGAACACACCGACCGTCTTCATGGCTTTGATTATTTGGGTTTTCCATCCAAACCTTGATTCCTTTGTGGCGGTCTTCATAAATGACATCTTAGTGTATTCATTCACCAGAAAAAACCATGCCAACCATATCGATATCATGACGAGTACACTAATATAGAACCATCTATACCTAAAGATAAACAAATTCCACATTTGGATCAGCAAGGTTCACTTCTTAGGTCATATCAAATCTGAGGCAGACATATCTATTGACCAAGAGAAGGCGAGCACTATGGTTTCTTTGGAGTATACCAAGAATGTGTTTGATATATGAAGATTCTTGGAGATAGCTAGCTATTACAGGTGATTCACCTAGGATTTCTTATTCCTAGAAGCATTGATTATGGGATTGACCATAAAGGGTTTAAATTTTGACTAGACTGAAGCTTGTGAGATAGCTTTTAAAGAGTTAAAGCAAAGATTGACTTCAATGACAATATTGATTTTTGCGGATCTCAACAAAGGCTATACCATATATTTTTATACATCATGTACCAGGATAGGGGTAGTTCTAATGTAGGGTTATTAAGTCATGGAATATGAGTCCCATTAGTTGAGGCCTCATGAGAAGAATTACCCTACTCATGACCTCAAGCTAGAATCCATGGTTCATGATCTATGTTGTTGGTGGCACAAATTATTGGGTGAGTGATTAATTGTTTATATAGATCATAAAAGTCTAAAATACACTCTACACAGTGATACTTGAATATGAGGCTATGCAGGTGGGTGGAATACCTACAATAATTTGAATTTGAGCTTAATTATACACCTATAAAGGGTAATTCTATGGTTGATTCCCTGAACTAGAAGACCCAGATGTAATTTTTCATGGAGGATAATAGTGACTGGAAGTTGATGTATTTGTTTTCTAAGATACACTTAGAGATTCTAGAACAACATGGGAAACTAGTCTTATCATCTTTGGCAGTGACATCCTCCCTTCCGGAGTGAGTTCGAATGATGTATCTATCATATTTTTAAGGAATTTTCCCAAGGAAAAGTATCTCTAGTGAGAACCCACCTCCTGGTTAGGAAGTTGATGAGAGTGAGTCCCTAATCTTCCAAAGGTGTATATGGGTGCCTTCTGATATATGGGAAGAGTTGATGAGGGAATCTCATGCCTCCTTTTGGGAAGTTCATCTTGGTATTACTAAAATGTACATAGAAATACGTCATCAGTATTGATTTTTAGATATGAAGAGGATGATAGCATGTTTCATCACTTGGTTCTCCACCTGTTAGTAGGTGAAGGAAGAGCACCAGTGACATATTGGGTTAATATAGAATATCTCCACTCTAACATGGAAATAGAATTTCGCCATGGATTTTATGATAGGTTTTTCCAATATCCCCTCAAGGTAGCAATGTAGTATGGGTGATTGTTGATAGGTTAACCAAGGTTTCACACTTTCTACCAATCCAGAAAACCTTATTTATTAACGATCTCAGAAGGTTATACATTCAGGAGATAGTGCACCTTCATGGTGTCCCATGTTCTATAATTTTATATTGAGACACCCATTTTACATCATGGTTCTGGAAAGGGTTAAAAAGGCACTGGTTTCATGGGTTCTCTTGAGTATATCATATCACCCTCACACTAACGGGTAGTCAGATCGGATGATACATGTGTTGAAGCATATTCTTCAAGCCTGTATCCTTGAATTTGGAGGTTCATGGGATAAGTATATACCCCTTTTAGAGTTTTCCTATAGAAATTTATTTTAGGAAATGATTCATATGGATCTATATGAGTCCCTTTATGTTAGGTTGTTTCATTCACCTCTGTGCTGGCTAGAGGCAGGTGAGACAACTCTATTTGGTCCTCATCTCATTTAGGATACTTTAGAGCAAGTTCTGTTGATACAAAAGCATGTGCCTATATCTCAATATAGGTATAAGTCTTATAAAAATCATCAAATTAGACCTCTAGGGTTTGAGGTGGGACATCGGGTCTTTTTGTGTGTATCACCTAGATTGGGTCATAGAATATATAATAGATAGGGAAAGTTATCTCCTCATTATGTTTGGACTTTTGAGATAGTGGAGAGAGTTGGGTTAGTGGTCTATCAGTTTTAGTTACCTCATAGGTACCATTACATGAATGAAAATTTCCATGTATCACAACTTCTATGGTGTCATTATAACCCATCTTATTCGTTTAACCCTAAGGATATCAAGCTAGAGGTAGATGTGTCTTTTGAGGAGCATCTGATACATATCATTGATCGAAGCATAAAGGCTCTCTGAGGTAGATCTATTCCTATGGTCTAGGTGTTGTGGAAACATGGATGTGTACAATATGAGATATGGGATCATGAGATCGATGTACATGTACAATGGTCCGAACTTTTCTCAGATGACATCTTACCACCCTTATAAGGGAAACTCATGGATGAGTTGTTTTAAAGAGGGGAGGTTGTAACATCCCAAATTTTTCAAGGTACAAACCATTTGTTTTTTTAAGTTCATCTTTAAGGCATAATAATTATTCCTAAGGAGGTCAAGGAGGTCTTGAGGGTGTGTGGGGATTGTTTAGAGCCTGAAGCCTCGATGTTTGAAAAGGGAGGATGGTCTGCACTACTAGTAGAAACAATGTAGCCCATCCCACATGGTTTCCCTAACCATGCGGTTTGTGGTAGTGGGTGCTGGGGGCTGTATGATTTTTCTACAACCATGAAACCCTATATGCACACATGTGTTTCCACCTATAATTTTTTAAAAGAGGTATTTCACACGGGATATTCACGGTTAACCAAACCGTGCACCCAACCCATGTGAGGGTCCTCTTGGGTGGTGTCTTGGCACACATTTGATGCACGATTTTTCCAACTATGTGGAAAAACCATGTACCCCTGCCTATGCAGGTGAAATTATGGGTTTTCCCTGAAAATTGTTTTAAATCCCTAAATCCCTTCTAACCCTTCATATTCCTCCTCCAATAGCCACATGAATTTCCTCCTCCCCTATCTATAGTGTTTTTTCTCTCTCCCTCAATCAGACTTTAAACCTATTGTCATCAAAATAAAAAAAATATACAGGAAATCTCTACATTCCTCTCCCTTGTATTTATCCTTTTTTCTATCATTTGTTGTGCTATTTAGGTGTGACTGATTTTTCCCTATTTTTAGGGCATTGGAAAATTTCTTCATTTTCTATTGTTTTAGCTCGTTAAATCTAAAAAAATGGATGGGTGGAGTGATAATAAATAGAGGTAAGTGTACTAGGTATTTTCCGATTATTTCATCACTTTTTTAAATGATGTGCTATTATGGCGTGTGTTGGACCCTCCCAATAGAGCCCTTAGAATGCTAAATAAATTAATCTATGTGGTCCTTCATGCTTATTGTGACCCTAACATATGGAAAACCACATATGAAGTCATTAAATGTTACTTGGGAGGTACCCCTTGTCTGTTCCAACCTTGAGCGGCTTATTTTTCCAAGACTTGAGATGTTAACCACCATGTGCATGTGTTGTACCTATGATAAATGACTTAAATTTGTAAATTGAATTAATATGAATTCTAATCCATTAGTTAGGCCACCTTTGGAAATTCCTATACTTCATGTTTATTAACTAGGCCTTATGTTTTATGCCTTATTTCATTTATTATTCTTGTTTCCATTTGTGCATGTTTTGTATCCTCATTTCTTATGTGTGATACTTATTCCATGTCATGTGCCTTATAATTTGAGTTTGTTTCTTAGTTATTTATTCTTATTGACTTATTCCATGAATTTTATAATTTGTCTAGATTTATTATCATGTGGTATTAAGATGATTATTTGATAAAATGTGATTATAAAATGTCATGTTATGGCATGTGACTTGGTTTCTATACCTTATCCTCTTAAGGGCTGGGAGAAAACACGGGTCCTGACTTAAAGATGATATGAATGGACTCAATGTTCTTGGCTCGGTTCTACTTGATGTGCCATGAGTTACCCTTGGCTTGCCTTATATAGGCTCTCATGGTGGTTTTACTTATACTCATGGGTGACACTAGTTCCCTATGTGAGAAATTATGGACGAGCCCATTGGAAGGATGGCTATGCCAAGCCTTTGGTGATACTTGGTCCCCTATGTGAGATACTTTGTAAGGAATTAGAGTTTACCATGCCATGAGTGATATGAGGGATTCTGTTACAGGTCGCCTTAGACACACTTGGTGGTATTGGTTATATCAGAGGCTCTTGAATCGACCCTTGAGATTCCATATGGATTGCCTTGGATGGGATTAGGATGCTGCTTTGGATTTGATAGATTTCCTTGTTTGTTTCACACGTGATGCCTATTATTTAAATATGATCTTTCTTGAATGATATTCCAGGAACTCAACCATCAAGAAAAATTACATGATTGGGGTCAGTCGTAAATTTTTATTTAATTTAGGATGACCCATATACATACAATATTACTTGTACAATTTTCCTAGGTCCAGAATCCCGATATAGGCCGAAGCAAGTAAAATAATTCGGGTATCCATTTACGAACCCAGACCAAAGTTTTAATTAATTTTTATCTATTTAATTGATTTACTATTTATTATTACACACTGTTCATTTATTTATTGCATTAAATTGATTGATCTAGACACCATCGGTGGTGGCCTACTGAGAGTGTATCCCACACCTATCTTGGGTCACCTTTGGTACCCCAAATACTTCATGATTAAAATTTTAGATAAATGGAATCAATTGTATTCTGATGCATGATTTCTAATTCTAAAAAGGAGTATGGGGAAGAGGATCAAGTCTATTATCAAGATGCTAGTTATTATAGTTTTTTGTCTTTTTGGTATTTTTGTACAGCATGTGGTATATCCCTGTATCCCATGTTTCTCATGTACTCTTATTTTATATAGTTTCTTGAAATAACATCATCACCATTGGTATCTACTATTTATTCAGATTTTGATAGTTATTATTTATCTTGTTTGTTTTATTCTTATTATTCTGATGCTTGGTAATCCTGATTCTTCTATTTATTATATATTATTTTCTTTTGTTCCCACTCTAATATATTAGAGAATAGTCTCCACAAGAACACACCCTAGGACTGAAATGTTTGTCAGAAGCCTCTAGCATTTGGAGAGGCACGCTTTAGGTCTTGTGACCCACCATTTCAGGGAATCGTTGAGTGGAAACTGAGGCAGGATGCTACAAATTAGCTTTAGACACTATACTAGTAAAAATATTTTAGTAATTGTCAACCAGATGTATTTCTTTGGTTGATGGGGATACCAACTTTCATATTTTCATATCAAAACTACCCTAACATTCTTATATTCATTAATAAATATAAAATTAATATTCAGTATTAGATTTATCCATCTATGATATCTTTTGATATCCTGAGAATAATCAGATGATATCACATGTTAGATTAAAATAAATAAATCTTGAAAATTATATTTACTGATTCTTATCCATTAATATATATTATTCCATTATTATATTCTAATATTAATGTATAATATGTTCTCTTAACACGAACACCTCAATTGGAATTTGATACCAATTTTTGACTACTATTATTCCTCTTGATGAACTCATGTACCTAAAATTATATATTCAATAAGATTCCACTTGAACTACTCCAAAATCAATTAGAACATTAGATCATGTAATTATATCGCTTTCATTTTTAAATGAAATATTATTAGAACCAAGATAATATTTTATGGTTTTATTTTTAATTGAAAATTATTGAAAATTTGAATTTTTATTGATAAAAAAAAATCATTTTCATTTTTGGCTGGAAGATAAGTTTTTGATTATAATTATTCATAATTATAATGTATTTCAAGAAGTTTTTTTATAGATTTAAAGAGGTTTTGGATTTATTCATGATGATTTCTAGAAAGACTAAACTATGCAGGTTTTTAGAATTTGGATATATCATTGCGTATGTAATATGTTTTTTCATGCATAAGATATTGTGATGAGTTAAAATCTTAGAATCTAGAAAAGTTAGTGAATATGTATGATGTTATTGAGTGATTCATACATAATATGTTAATATATAACATGATCAGAATGAAAAATGTGGAAAAGTAAAATTTACCTTCTATATGTAAGATGCTTTGGGAGATGACATAGGATATTTGTTTTGGAAATTTCTGAAATGTGGTAAAGGTAAGTCATATTTAATATGTTAATACGTAGCATGTTCATAGTGAATAATATGATAAACTTAGATTCCTTATATAAGTAATATGTTTTGAAAGATCATGTAATAAGTGCGTTCAAAAATTATTGAAATGTAGAAAAGTGAAGGAATATATAATTTGTTTTTCCAGTATATAAGAAGATGGTTGATACATATGATGTTTTACTTTGGTTTTGAATGTAAAGAATGGGTTTAATGCTATGACTTGAAGGTTATCTAAAGTAAATTGGATCATTCCATAAGGACTAAAATTCATATTAATAATCATAAATATATGATTAATAAGTTAGCTAAATTTGAATAAAAAACCCCTTAAGTATAGATGAGTATTATCCTATAATATTTTAATGGATTTAAATTACAATGATTATGAAATCTTAGATCTTATCTGATATCACGTTGTGATTCATTTCCTCCACAAAACAAGTAAAAATTCATGAAATATTATTAATCCTAAATAATGATTAATAAGTTGGTAAAAATAAATAAAGAAACTCACATATTTTTCTCATAAGTGAAGACCACAATTTATATAGAGGATAACAATGATTATGGAACATTTAAATAAGTATTACTCATTCTGAATTCATGAAACTTTCATATTCAATATATAAAAATTATTATTCATGGAATATAGAAGAAAATGTTTCAGTATCTTTCCAGCTGTTTCCATATCAAAAAATATGGGAGGAATTCTTGGGTGAGGACTCATGGATTAAAATAGAAGAATAATAATACAAAGCACACCACTGCTACTATCAGAAAACATATATGTGTAGAAGTGGATATTATAGGGAAAGAATAAAATAATGAATTTATAGATCCAAATTTTAATGATAACAACGATGAGTAGTTATAAAACCCTCACTATTTTGGTGTTTATCTTATATTCCTAAAAGAAATTGTAACCAACCTTCATGGGGAATATCTTTTAAGTAATCTTGGACCTAGATTAGTGCATGAGAAGTTAGGATGAGAACATTTTCCTGGTATCGATAGTGATTCCATCATAATTTTTTTAATACCTAGAGTGTATAATATTACCACTTGGTATTTCAAAACACTATCAACTTATTGTCCTTAGACAATCCCTTTGTCGGAAACCAAGTAAAATAACATTTCCCCCATATTTACTTTTATACATTTAAATATTGTGTGCATGTTTGATACCTAATAGATGTGTATTTTTTTTTTCTAAAATGGGGAAAATATCTTATGAATTAAAGAAAATATAAATAGGCTAATGCACCCCCCTCTTATGGTTTATTGAGTTTTTGGTTTCAAAAAGTGGTATAAGAGACACAAGTTTTAGGTGATAAATCTATCTTCTTTATCTTGGATCTATAGAGAGTACAATGAATATAAATGGATTTCCTTTATTTTATGGGTTCAATTACCAAATCTAGAATAACCATATGATATCTCACCTATGGTCACTTGGCCTCAAATTTTTATCTACTTATATTCATGAAATACATGTTATGATGCTTCTGAATTATCCATGATTGAATGGGATAGAAAGATTCTCAACAGAGATTCCAAATTCTATAATAATTTTTTTAGTGTACTATCAAACTATATCTACATGAAAGTAATAAGTTTTAATACTTAAAAGGATATGTATGATAATTTGGATAATATCTATAAAGGGGGAATCAAGGTTAAAGAAGTAAAGCTTCATGTTGTACACAACTGGTTTGATGATCTAAAGATACATCTAGATGATAATATTGATGGGGGTTTCAATTTAATTATTGAGGTGGTTTCATAAATATGAGGAATTTTTGAATAAATAAATTATGTTTATGTTGTAAAAAAAATATCAAAGAGGTTGCCACCCTATTATAACTTAAATGTGTCTTCTCTTAAAGAAAGAATCTTAGTTGAGCTATCACCAGATGAATTTTAGAATAGTTTATTTGATTATAAAATATTGATCAAGGATAAGGGAGAATATAACCATAAAGATAATGAAATGAAATTTAAATACCTATAAAATCTTAACATCACTAAAATTAAGGGTAAAGAGGAAGATGCAGATGATGACTTTTTATCTATGGTGGAAAGAAAGTTCAAAATAGGTAAGGTAAGATTTGAAGTAATTATTAACATATCCTACTTTAGATGTGGAAAAGTAGGAAACATTATAGCAAGGTTTCTTAATAAATTAAATGGTGTTTAAAGTGAGGTGAAATCTATAAAAATATGTGAATAAAATCTATGACTAAAATGGAATTCAAACAAGGATGTTATTTATATATAATGATATTTATAAGAAAGGAAGAGGAAGTTAAAGGAGACTACTTAGAAGAAGAATAATATAAATTTAAATCTGATACAAAATATTACATGATATAAACTATTGAAAAATAAAAATATAATAGTTAAAAAAACATCAACCATAGGGCATTGTGGAAATCAGTGTGGAAGGATCCTTCGAAGAACTTGACATTCAAAGGAAGAAAAATTGGAATATTATTGAATTATTGAAATATTCCTCAAAATATATCGATCAACTTTATTTAAATATAGATCAATTACATAAGGATATGTAAGATCAAACAATTAGTCACTAATTCTTAGAATGGGTAGTCTAATTTGAACTAAAAATTGAAGAACAATATAAGATACATTTTTATCTTATTGATTATATGTTGGAAAGAGTAACAAGGGATGAAACTATTGAAAAAGCTTTGGTTACCTTGAGAAGAAAACCAGAATTTGAAATAAATAAAAGTGATCTAAATAAGTATCTATTTATTGGGAAGTTCTTATATACAAAACTATTAACAATAGACAAACAAGGCACTGAAGGTGTTGAGAAAAGTTTAGATGAATAAAGACACATGCATATGGGTAAAAATGGAGCTGGTAGTAACATTATGATTTCAAAAATATTTTCTGTAATAGTCTAAAACAAATGAAAATATAATTTTGTAGAAAATATATATTTTTCGTGGGGAAATTAAAAACTAGGGGTTTACTCAAAATATGGAGACTTGTAGATAGGCATGTAAAACCGCCACTCCATTATAAGTTTTAAATTCAAAATAATTTGGAGATTTTGATTTTGGTGAGGGGTTAATTTTGATAAGTATAGTTTTAATAAATTTTTAGAATTTTTAAATATGTTAAAGAGATGTTTTTGGTATGAGAAACAAGACCCTATTGGTTTTCGGGTGCTTGAGTAAGCATAGGAGCGAGCACATAACACTCTTGAGATTTTCCCTATTTGAAATAAAGAGCACCATAATGTGGGGTTCAACATGGTGGATGGATAAATTACCTTGTAAATTCAACCATTCCATAACATCCAAGTGCTAGGAATTTCAGTGGGTTCCCTCACCTATTGAAAATGACCATGGTAAAATGATCAGCTGGGGAGTTTTGTTTGTCATGGATGTGGTGTGTTGGGAATGGACCCTAAAAACCCAAACATACCATAAAACCCTAGGCTTGGGCATTTATATGGTCACCATGTGGGTGTGTGATACTAGTTATAAATGGAAAGTAAGGGAAGATCCACCCCATAGGGTTAGACATATTGGGCTCCCCTAGATCTAGTTAAGGGTGCACCATAAGTGGTGCATGTACTACTACAAAATGGGCTTTATAAAGTACTAGGTATTTAACAGCGCTAGTTAAAAGTTTTGTTCAAGACCCCCATTTTTATCACTTGTAAAAAAGTGCTAATGGGGGGGGGGGGGGTCTTTATCAACACTTTTTAACTAGTGCTAATATAGGATATATTTAAAATATATTTATTTCATTAAAAATAATATATTATTATATAAATATATTTGTATTAATATAAATATAATATATGTTTTAAAAATATGTTTTAGATATGGTAAATAGGAATTTACACTTAATATAAGCGATATTTAGTGAAAATGCATTATAGAATAACTAAAAAAATATTTTTAATCAATAATTTGTTAATTATTATCAAGTACTAGTCATTTAATATCAATTATAAGATAAAAAATTAAAAAATTATTAAAATATCTAAGATAAGTTGAAAACATAACTCGAACTTCAAAAGACCATAAATTTTGATCTTGGTGTCCATTTAACCTCTACCACATATCAAATAAAATACTGTGACGAGCACTACACCCTTAGTGAAATAAGTAAACCTCTGTCACATTTTTCAAAGCCCAAAATGGACCTGTAGGCCTCCAAACTAAGTTTTTAGTTGGGGTACCCCAATTTTTTTTAACATTCTATGGAATTTTAGCCTTTTTTAAGGGGGTATTTTTGCTAGTTTTTAGTGGGGACTGAATTTTTTTATAGGTATCACATACATATTGATATTATGGTTTTGAAATTTTATCATTTTTCACAATGTAGTTTTATTTATAATTAAATATATGAATATTATTTTTTCATATTTACTTATAATAAATTACTTGCATAAATTCATATATCAACATATCTACGTAGAAATGTATTTTTAAAAATATAAAATATATATTTATTATTAATTTTATTTAATGTAAAACATTACCCATTTTAGTTACCTTATAAAAATGCATTCGTATGTATATATAAATTTTATATATACATATTTGTGTGTATTAATAAACACACACACACATATATTTATATTCTAATATATATAAAATAATATTACTATATAATATATTTAATTAAATATAATTGTGTGTATATATATCACACATTTCAAAATATATAAAATAAATAGAAATGTCATTAAATATACAATAAAAATCATGACATAGTGGTAAAGAGAATTAATTTTCATAAGGGAGGTCCTAGGATCAAATCTAGGAACACACAATTATTTGGTGTAGCCTTTATGTGGAAAATTAATTTTTCATATATTTTTTAACAGTGTTTTTTAACATTGTTAAAATACACCCTTTAACAGTGCTAAAAAAAGCACTGTCAAAGGCACCCTTTAACAGTGCTAAAAAATATGATGATATTGGGTGCCTTTAATAGTAATTTTTAGTACTATTAAAGACCCCACTTAACATAACTTGTAATATCAGCTCTTTTTAAGCACTGATAAAACCCTTTACTAGCACTATTAAAGCCCTGATTTATAGTAGTGATGCTATGGTGCATCTATTTTTGTCACACAATATTGTTAGAAAATGCAAAATACCCCTTTTCCCTACTCTATTTTAATACCCCTTTTACTCCTCTCTCATGTAAGAAAACTAAACTATATCCCCTATCTTATCTCTTAATACCTCATAGAGATGGTGTGCATTTTATATGATATATTGGGTGATTTAAGGTGGGCCTCTCCACTCTTCATTCCATTATTCCAACCCCTTGTACTTCTTTTGATTTTTCTATGATTAAATATGTTTTAGAAATGATTTTCATCATATCATGGTGGAAATATTCCAATATTATGGGTATTTTGTGTTTTATGGGTAGAGGATATCCCATGATTATGATCACACATCATCACACATCATCACACATCATTTAGTCAAAGCTACATCACCTGATGAATTTATTTGAGGTATTTTAATAAATTGGAAAATTTTGGCCAATGAATAAGTTCTAATTATTAGGGAGTTTTCTCATAATGGTACCAATAGTGTGATATAGACCATTCATAAGTGGTTGATCATGGTGTCAGTACAATGAGGTTGGTCAGTGAGTTGTTTGAAAATTATGCCTAAAGATATTAATTTATAAATTAATTTATAAATTATTATAATTAATTGAATAATTAATTAGAAATTTTTACAATTAGTTATTTTTAAACTGTGCCTTAAGATTGGAGCTCAAGAGATGATATTATATTGGGTGGGATTTGGAGAGGATGGTTGAGCTACTTAAAAAATGGAATGGCTTTGTAAATGAGTTATGTAGTCCTTTAAAAATGACCTTTAGTATTATGCAATTTATTACATAATGTGATATAAAATATCTCTAATGAGGGTGATTAACATTTTTAAATTATATAGTTTTTTTATATTAAATTGAATTCCTATGGATAGATGGAACAAAGTTCCAAGGGACACGAAGGACCCCTGTGTACTTCCTTGTTTTCCCCAGTTTGTTATGGTCAAGGCCATGATTAAAAATGCATGACCTAATATGTGAGGATCCTAAGGGGTGTAAAAAATTGAATTAAATAAATTTAATTGAATAAGGTGTAGTGGATTTAGTGTTAAGTTCCATTAGATACCTCCAGGTATAGGTAAGTGATGAATCAAGAAGGATGGACTTGGGATTGGACATGTGGAAATCATTATGCCTTAAAGCCTTTAGGCTAGCTGAGATGAGCATGGTGTTAGTTTTCCACCCCCATTTATATGTGTTTACATGGTTGGGTATTCCCTAGGTTGGATATATATAGGTTGGGTGAGAATATTGACCTAAGATAACCTGGGAAATGTGACGAGTAATGTATCATCTCTTGAGACCAATGTCAATAGGTCTTATCTTTTGGGATTCGTGATGATATGATGTAGTTAAAGTGATGTTGAGGGATGTTATAACCTTAGAGTTGTGGATACTTATCTGAGATATGAGGGGATAATAGAACCCATGTGGGGTGATTATGCTATGATGAGTCATAGGGGACACCAGTGGGTTCCCTAGTGTTGTGTTTACCATTGAGAGGGTTAGGGAGTGGTAATGGGTAGTGATGATTGATGTTGTTACCTTAGAAACCGAATCAATGAAGTTACTATTATGGTTGTGATAGGGATAGGTTGTGCACCCAAGATTCCAACCTCTGTTATATGATATTGGATCAAGAAAATAGAGGACCCTCATGAGATGCGTATTATGATATTATTCGAGGGAAAAGAACTAACCATTGATATGTAATATGATACATGGGATTCCTTAGAATGATCATTGGAATCAACATTTATGTTTTCTATATGAGATATATGGGAGAGATGCACTGCCATCGATGTGATTTATGAGATGGATATAAGGGTTGAACTGGACCCTAATGTGTTATATTATATGAACGAGAGGGATTAACTGCCCCTCAATGTGATATATGAGATGGACTGGATAGAAAAACTTCTCCCCAATGTGATATATAAGATTTATGGGATGGAGGAACTGACCCCCAATGTGATATATGTGATATATGGGTGAGGCATACTTCCCACTGAGATATATTAGGATACATAGGATTCCTAGGACATACTCATATGATCTGAATGTATATACTGATATTGATGTTTTCCTTGGAATCATTTCTTAGAATTAAGTCAGGGGATACAATCCCCTAAATGGATATGATATAATTTGGGATGACTTAGAAACAATCCTTGGATTAAAATTTTATATCATTTGGAATGTATTTAAATTTATCCTTGGATTCAAATGTGATATGGTTTGGAATTCCTTGGAAATTATCCTTGGATTAATATGTTCTATGATATGGCCATTGGGAATATTATTAGTTGAAATTATTATGAAATGTTCTTAGAGACACTCCAACATTGACTGAAGAATGTATGGTTGATCCTGGGTGTCATGTTATAACCCGAGGATTGAAAAAAATTAATTAATTATGCTTCTATGCCATATTTATTTCTTAAATGATTATAACTCATAGACATACACTACATTTAATGGTTATGTATGGGACTATATTGGTGGTTCCCTATTGAGCTGTAATTACACTCTTCTTGGGAGACCTTGGAACTTGGGTACCCAAGAAGACTTAACTATTTGTCAGTTTAGGTTTGGTATAGGCCTAGGTTTGGATCATTCATCTATATATTTTAGATAGTATTGGAGAAAAATGAGGTATGTCTTGGAGATTGTAGTGGAGTTCCATGTAATTTACTTTATTTATTTTATTTATCTTATTTAGTGTATTGTGATATGCCCAGTGGGAGATAGGTCTTTTATTTTTACATAACCATTAATATGTATTAATTGTTTCTTCTGAATCTCATTTAATATAGTATTGTTTTTGTGATTTATTGGTTCTACATACTCTAACTATTTATTTGGGATGCTTTTTGTTTTTGTTTTTGTTATTTAACAATTTTCAATGGGGGTACAATCGTCCTATGGTAATAACTTAGATCCTCACTACTAATAGAAATCCCTTTTCATTTGGGGAGGAGTGACTAAGGTCATTTAGTGATTGAGTATGGTTACTATAGAGTGAGTTGGGGTGGGGACATTACCAAATTTCATCAGAGCTTATGTAATTGATATCACATAGTCCATTATAGTTTTTGTTTAGTGTTACTATTTAGGAAAATAGAAAAGAGGAGAATAGGACTATGTCAAATCTTGAGATATATATTATACCAACTCATCACAAACACCTTTTATAGTATAAATTCTAGGTTACTAGGGATATTTGATTATTGTTCTTTGTTTCTTATTTTAGGATTTTATGATTTTACATTGTGTAACACACTTGCGTTTTGAGAATTATTATTTATTATAGTTTTGTCTCTTAAACTATTAAAAATTGGTTGGTGTTCATGCATCATACTTGGAATGTATGATTTAAATAAAATACACATGAATTTTTGTGAATGATATCACTTCCAATAAGGGTTTAATTGTTTAATTTTTTAAAAAGCAAATTATATGGTGTTTTCCCTTATAATTTTTTGGTGGCACTCTACTAAGCTAAATAATAATTTATATTTCTATGATGATAGGTTATGTGGATATATGGAGAGATTATCCTTGAGGAAAATATAACCCCTCAATGTAAGCAATGTATAGTAACCCTTAGAGGGTCTTTATAAGCATTTAGTTCCTTGGTTCTTATTTTGGAAAAGGAAAATAGGTTTAATTATTTAAAGTGTTAATAAAAACCTACATGGTGTTTTCCCATATATCTTCTTGGTTGAATTATAATTATCTAAACTATATGACAATACTTATTCAACATGAATCATCTAGGATAATTTCATCATACATATATACTAATGGATGAGATAAAGATCCTTAAGGGTTGGTTTCCATGTGTGGTGGCTTGGTGATATTTAGCCTGAGATCTAGATTCTTGAGTAGGTAGTACCTATAAATGGATGCCTGATGATAATTAATTCCCATGAGTAGGCTAATGATTTGGAATATGATTCCTGATATGTATGAGACCCTAGAGTGGTTGTTTTAGGCATGTGTTGCCTTGGTATATTGACATAATAACTAAGAGGTGTTTCATGTGAGTTATAACCTATATGAGATATGACATATGTGTTAAGTTAGATGACCAGGTTCTTTGAGATATGCCTTGGGATATTGAAGAGTCCAACATTATTGATGATATGTGATGTAGTATATAAGGGTAACCTGAGTGGTGGGTTTACAAAAACTTATAAGTGACTTTGATATAGGAAGCATGGGTAGAATATTTGTGTTATGAGATTGGTGCATAACATGTTCTATTAATTATCTAATATTGGAAATGAGATTTCTTGGTTTTCGAGAGGTAAATCACTCAAGGTGATTTGGTATCAAATTTTTGTTTTAGTTGGTGGGATCAGTATGATAGATAGGATTGGTGAATCTGAGTACATTTTTCCAATGACATAGTGAAACATGACCCTATATGGTTGAATCTAGGATAGATAGGGAATGAGTATATGATTCTTATATTTGAATGATCCAAGAGTGGTGGGTAATCATTCAGTAGACCATGATATGGGTTAAATCCAAAATTTTAAAGAGGAGCATCTGAAGTGATATGGTTATATTTGATTGAAATGAATGATGAACACAATCAGTTGATTAAGTTCCTGATCCTAGGTTTGTATTGTGAGACTCATGGGAGTGTGAGTTTGCTTCTGCAATTAGGTGGTATAGAATCATAAACTAGTTGGGTTTAGATCAGATATTAATGGAAAAATCTATTTACACATGATGTTGTTTGGATGGTAGATTAGTGAGTAGTTTTGTATAAGTTGCAGATCAATGGAATTGATGAAATTCATGTAGGATTGAGGTACCTAATGTTTAAAGGTAGAATGTCCCTCTGTAATAAAGATGAAACCATGGATAGTAGGATATCAAGTTTTGATATAATATATGAGTGTGGATTGAGAGGAGAGATATGGAAATGATGATAAAACTTATTTAGGTTGTGCTTGAGGAGTGTAATAAGGGATTCAATATAGTTATGAGTACAAAATTGGTCATTAGAGTGTGTGGCTCTCGTTATGGATAAATTTTAGTAGGTGTCAAGGATGACATTCCTAGTGATTTGGGAATATGTAGCAATTGATTTTGAATCTTAATGTTCAAGTATGGATGGTATGGTTATTTCCAGTCATTGTGTGTGGTAATATATAGGTTTTCAGCTGAGGGGTAATAGCCCCATGTGGGTAGGGTCATTATTATGATGAGATTGGTGGATAGTTGAGGTGAATTTTGGATTCTAGTGAGTAGTTAAATATGATTTTATTCAGTTACTCATTAAATACCATATTTGGGATTCAAAGGAGGTATTTTATGGAGCCTATATGTTGAAATCAAGCTTGATATGTTTTTGGTGTGATCCGAGCATGATCCAGATCAAGGTTGCATCGATGCTCGTGAGTAGAGAATGATGATGGATTTGTTTGGTTGATAATCAAACCATGGAAATACATATAATATTAGGTTTTAACTTATTTTTGGATTCTTTTATGATCATTTGATGAATTTGGGGATTTTTACATCATGATTTGGTGATGATATAGTGAATTAAAAATGAGGCTAATCATTTTTTAGAATGGTCATCTAGAGAATCCCTGACTAGTGTTTTCACATGGAATTTGGTGTGGTGATGTGGATACAAAACCAATCAGGTTGTTGGAACATTGGAAATTTATTCTATTATATGATTCTTATCATGAAGAGAAGAATGAATTTAAATTATTCTTTATTAGTTAATTATTATGGAGAGGACTTCCAAAATCCCATGGATGAAATAGTTAACAAAAACATGGTGTATCTGGATAGATAGGCATGGGAATGTTCTTTATTGATGTTTTGGTGATAGTGATGGGAGGTATCTAAACTTTTTATGAATGGTATGATTCACGTTTAGAGCTATGTTGAGGAAGCTTGTTTGAAATCCTGGTATAGAACTTGATGAATTGAGCATGAATTAATGACCATAGTATAATATGTTTGTTAATTAAAAGGATTTTAATACTTCTCAAGGATGATAAGAGTTATGGTGGTAAGGTTGTAATCTCTATCTCAATTATGAATTTTTAAATTCATAATAATTTTTAATTTTTAGTTTTGATGAGGGTTTCATTTTGAGAACCGAAGTTTGGACCTAGATTTTGAGTTGTTGAACATATAATAGAGATGTTTTTTATATGAGGAATAAGGGATGGGAGGTGTTAGATCATCTGGGTAAGCATATGGGTAAGTATGTGTTGCTATTTGGCATGTGACTATATGAAATATGGAGCACCACGGTGTGGGGTTCTCTATGGTGGAGGGTGAAAATCCTTGGGAAATGCCATCACGCCATAACACCTGGTAGTAGGTGTTTTTGTGAGCATGGTAACTATGAGCCCTGTCCAATCTGAAATGGATTAGGAGAAACAAAATTGATGGAAATTTCACTATATTTAGTGCACATTATGTGGGGTGTGTATCTTGGGAACCCCACTATGCCACATCACCCAAGGAATTGGAATTTTGGTTGGTGTTATATAGTTTTATAATGCTGGTCAAAAACAACTATGGAGGAGAAAGACTATAGGTATAGGAATATAGGGATCTAGAAGAGCTACCTAAGGGTGAACCATGTTTTGGTTCATGACATGGTTAGTCTCATTTTCCTTCCTATCATAGTTTTCTAAAATATATATAAAATACCTGTTTTCCCCACTCGATTTTCAAACTCTTTTTTATTCCTCTCTCATGAATGACAACCAAATTCTCCCTTTACCTTTTCTCTCAATCCCCCATGGATATGGGGTAGATTTGATGTGATCTCTTAGGTGATTTAAGGTGACCCTATCCTATCTTCATTTCATTCTTTCTCACCCTAGTTATTCTATTTATTTTACTATGTTTTGTATAGAGTTTAGTGATTATTTCCAATAGATCATGGTTGAAATAATCTAATATGATGGGTAATTTTCATGTAATGGGTAAAGGATGTCATGTTATGATGATCACATGCCATCACACATCTTTTTTATAAAATTATGTCATCTGATGAATTTATTTTATATTTTTGATTAAATTGGATGATTATGGATAATGACTAGGTTTTGATTTTCAGTGAATTTTCTTGGAATGGCATAAAGAGTGTTCTATAGAACTTCTATGATTGGTTTATCATGGTGTAAATGTGGCAAGGTTGTTCAGTGAGTTGTTTTGAAATTATTCCTAAATGTATCAATTTATAAATTAATTATAAATTGTTAGAATTATTTAAATAAATAATTTTAATTGATTTTAATTGATTATTTTTATCATTTGGATTAAGATAAGAGCTTGAGATATGATATTAACTTGGAAAATATTCAGTGGGGATGGTCAGGTAGCTTGAAAAAAGGATCAAATTCATAAATGAGGTAGGTGGTCCTTTAAAAATAACCTTTTATATTATGAATGATTATTAAAACATGTGATATGTGGTATTTCTACTTAGGGTGATTAACCTATATAAATTATATAAATTGTTACAATTAAATTTAATGTTAATCAATAAATAGAATAAAGTGTCATGGGCTATGAAAGACCCTTATGCACTAGCTTGTTTTGGTCAGATACTGATTGCCGATGCCATGATTATAAATTAATTCATTGAGATGTGTGGACCCTAAGGGGTGTAAATCAATTTAATACAATAAAATTAATTGAAAAAGGTATAACATCCCTAGTGATAGGTTCCATTAGTGACCAACAAGTAGAGGTGAGTGATGAATCAAGATGGTTAATCTAGGGATTGGCCATGTGGGGACCTTGAGACACCTTAAAAACTTCTGTCTAGTTGAGATCATCATAGGGAAAGTGTACCTCCCCATTTGAGATGTGTGTACCTTTGTGATTTTTCCCTAAATAGGGTATGGGTAGGTTGGGTGAGAGGAATGACTTGAGATGACCTGGTAAAAGAGATGGGAATTATGTCATCTTCTCAAACCAATGTTAGTATTGATTATCCTATGAGGCTAGTGAGACTATTATGTGATTATAGTGATGCTGATGGATGTTATTCCCTTAGAGTGATGGGTACTGACCTAATAAATGAGAAATGGATAATAGAACCTATGTGGGGTGTATGTGCTATAATGGGATAAAAGGGGTCTGGTTGGGTGCCCTAGTGTTGTGTTTACCCCTAAGAGGGTTAAGGAATAGGAATTAATATTGATGATTATAGGTGTCACCTTAGAAACATAATCGATGATGATCATGTTATGTCTATTATAGATACAAGTCATTCACTCAATAGGACGGCCTTAGTTGCATGGGATAGGATCAAGAAAATGTCCTACCCTTATGAGATGCATATGATGAGATAATTTGGGTGGGATACACTACCAACTGAGATTTATTGAGATGTATGGAATTCCTTGGAAACACTCCTTAGGTTTAGAATTCATGCCTACTATATGATATGGATGGGAGGATCACACTTCCTATTGATGTGGTATATGATATGGATGATAGGGACACACTACCCCCAATGTGATATTTGAGATAAACTGGAGGGACGCATTTCCCCTGATGTGATATATGATAAGTATGGTAGGGATTCACTACCCCCTGATGTGATATATGGGATGGAAGGGAGGTACAGATTTTCCCTAATGTGATATGTGATATGGATATATATGACACACTACCCATATAGATAACTTAAATATATGGGATTCTTAATTCATGATTCTAGGATCCAATTATTGAGCCTAATATTGATGATGTCCTTAAACTTGTTCCTTGGAATTGGGGTAGGGGATGGGACCCTCCATATGAATATGATATAGTTTGAACTTCCTTAGACATGCTCCTTAGATTCAAATATAACATTGTTTATAATTACATGGAAACTGTACTTGGATTTAGATATGATATTGTTTAGAATTACTTCGAAATACTCCTTGGATTCATATGTTCTACAATAGAGACATTAGGCTAGGTATTGGTTGGAACGATTACATGAAATTCTCATAGAAACTCCTACACTAGTTGAAGTTGGTATAATTAATCCATGGTGTCGTGTTAAAACTCAAGGTTCAATAATGCTTAATTATTTATGATTATACACCTTATTTATTGTTTCTTTGATAAATTCACATATAAATACACTAAATTTATTGGTTATGTATAGAAATACATTATTATTTTTCTATATATTTTTACTCACACCCTTCTCGACCGACCATGGCACTTGGGTAACCAAGAATAATTCACTGTTTTTTAGTTCAAGTTAGGTAGAGGCATATGTTTGGGTCATTCAACTAAATATATTGGATTACATTAGATATGGATGAGGAATTTATTGGTGATAGATATGGATCCAAATGTATATTTACTTTATTTATTTCATTTAGCGTACTATGATTGGCCAAGAGGATAATCGATCTTGTATGTTGGCATAAATGTGAGTCTATATGACTGGTTGTTTTAAATTTCATTTGATATATAGTTTTTTGGTTATTTATTGCTTCCAAATACTTTGACTATTTATTTTTAATGTTTTTAGTTATTTTTATAATTTTTCACTCTTAGATATAAGGGTATAGTCTCCCTGTGGTAACACTATTGACCTATACTGCTAGTTTGTAGCCTCTAGTGTAAAAGGATGCATGCCTAAGGTCACATGGTGACCTGGTCTAGTTATTTTTCATAGTTAACTAGGTTAGGGATGTTACATAGTTAAATAAAAAAATATATTTACTTTAATTAAATTCTAATTTTGTGGTTATCTCATCCATACAATTACTTTTTTGTATAGAGACCATAAAACATTTGAGAGGATAAGTAGTTGGAAGTCGACAAATATGGATGAGACCATATATTTTTTTCCCAAATAAGAAATTATTTCTATGGATATTGTTTTCAATATTCTATCTTTGGACATAAATCCATTAACTATAGACAATAAAGAATCAGAAATGGAAACCATGGGAGTCAAAGAAGAATGAATGTAAGGTAACCTAGCTTGATCCCCCTAAAAAACAGATACTCTCCCTTGGAAGAAGGTTGTAAATATAATAATGTGGATTGGAAAATAATAATAAAATGAGATTTTATTCAACACCTCAACTCAATTGGGTATCTCATGGAAGGAAAATAATAGGAGAGAAAAGTAAAAATTAGATGAATTTTCACTCAAAGATATCAAGAATAATAGTACTTGGATTCTTGATATGAGGTATTCATCCCATATGATTGGTAATATGAAACTATAAAATAAAATAATGGAAAAGGTTGATGAACCTATATTTTTTTTTGGAAATTATGGGTATCTTAAGATTTAAGGTAGTAGAAATACTATGTTCGCAATTGATGAACTAAAGAGCACTAAAATACTCTATGTGGATGGTTTGTGAAATAATATCCCTTGAATGAGTTAACTTTGTGGAACTAGGCTATAATTTTTCTTCAATAGAAAATGATGTTTGATAAAAATTAAAGGAAAAAACTAACTCTTGAAGGGATGGAGAACCACTAGAAACTTTTACTATGTAGACAATATGAGGAATATTAAAATTTTTATAGTATAATAGGAGAAGAATTTGTGGCATCAAATACTGAGACATATTCACTAAAACATATGGAGGATCTATCAAAAATGAAATAATAAATAGATATCCCAAAATTGAATCATAATTGAAAGTGGGTGTTTAATACATATATGTGAGGGAAGATGGTACATAACCCATATTGGAAAAGGAATAAGATAGTATCCAATTTACTTGACTTAGTGGATACTGATGTTTGTGTCTTAATGAATCTATTAATAACATGTGTAGAACGAAACTCTATTACACTTATTGATTATTACAATATAATAACTAGTGTAATGTTCATAAAAATTGAGAAATAGGTTATGGAGTGCATGAAGAAGTACTAGAGGAGAGTGAATAATGAAACTAAGATAATCATCAAGACACTATGATCAGATAATAGAATAAAGTATACATCTATTAATGTGGGGAACTACCTTGAAATAAATGGCATAAAACATGAGGTATACTTTGTATTTACTCCATAGTAGAATGGTATTTTTGAATAGCGGAATCAAAGTGGGAACAACATGATTAGAACATTACTTATTTAAAGTGGTGTCTCTCTCTATTATTCAGATCCAGTTCATGTTTCCATTTACACTGATAATAGGGCTTTGATATTCCATAGGGAAGAACACCCCTATGAGATGTGGTATAAAATGAATTCATCATTGTAGTACTTTTGTGTTTTTGGAAGCATGTTCTATATTTAAAATAAATATTTAAATCAAGGAAATTATGACACTGAAAATTAAGGAGTGTCATTAGGATATTATAAAAAAGTAAATCCTAAAAATGATTTAAAAATATCAAATAAATATTTTTAAAAGAAAAAATTTCAATGCTATTGAGATAATAAAAAATAATTCTAGGAAAATAGTCTAGATAAATTCTTTGAATGGGATAATGAATCTAGTGGTAATTGTGAGACTCTATAGAGAACATTAAGAAAAAATATTCTAAGACTATGTTTAAAGAGGAAATATCTCCTGATGATAAATATCCAACACCTATTATATGAAATTTGTGTATAGAAGTTGGTAAATCTTATATAATTAGTGATAGAGATACACCTACTCAAATGTTAAGAGTGAGGAAACTAGAGCATGTTTCTCTACTATAAACTATAGAGCCAACATTATTTAAAGAAACTGTATAGGATGAATTGTGGGTAAGATCCATGACTAAGGAGATATACCAAATTGATAAAAAAGGAAATGGGAACTTATGGTAATAACCAAACACTATAACATGATTAGTAATAATTGGATTTTCATAAAAAAAAGTCTGATGAACATGGTAATATTGTTTCAAAAAAGTCTCAATTTATGTGTAATGGTTATAAAAAAATTGAAGGAATATATGTTGATAAATCCTTTGAATCAATAGCTCAAATTGAGTTAATAAAGATCATTATATATTTGGTGATTCAAATAGGGTTCAATTTTTTTTTTCAAATGGATGTGAAGAATGCATTCTTGAATTGTGTGCTCATGGAGAAAATTTACTTTGAACAACCAGTGGGATTTCTTATCGGCAGTGATGAAAACAAAGTGTGAAGATTTATAAATGCATCGTATGGTCTATAAAAAGCACCATATACATGGTATTCATACCAAGGCTCATATATAAAAAACTAAAATTCAAAATAGGTTGATTTGATCACGAATTTTATATGAAGATATCTAAGGAAGAACGATTTATTGTGCTAATTTATAAATATTGTATAATATTTGTTGGAAGTAAATAGGAATTAGTGGGAGAATTTTCTAATATTATTTTTTTAAAATTGAAATTTTTTATCATTTTTGAGATCAATTATTTTCTAGGATTGAATGTTATTTATAAAGAGAGATGACATTTTATCTCAAAGGATAAATATTATTATTTGATCCTTAAGGATCTTGGAATTCATAACTAGAAACTAATTTCATCCCCCATTATAGTTGGGACATAACTTTGGATGCATGAAAACGGGAATTAATTAGATCATACCATATATAATAGGATCATTGGGTGTTTTTGTGTTTGATAGAAACTTGGTCAGACACTACTTATGTTAATAGGCTAGTGTCTTGGTTTCAAATAAGTCTCAAGGAAGGGTACTATAGTGATATAATCTTAACATACATGGATGTTACATAATTTTAGATGAATATTAAGCATAATAAAAAGTACATGCCCGAGGAATGTAATAGTTTAGTGTCTTTGGATACTTTGAAACAAAATTTTCTAACTTGTTGAAAGATCATCGTAATCTCCCTTAAATATCTTCCCCTTTAGTACTCCTACTTAAATATTTTTTCCATAACCCAGGGAAAGGAAACATAAGAAAGGGGTGAGATCATATGCCCAGTAAGGGTAAAAAAGGTAGATATATAAGTATAACATGAGCAAAAGGGTATGAGAATATGATCATAACATATGAATAACATACCCTTCATATCAAAGATTATAATCAAGAGTCATGGAATAAAGATTGGTAGTTCATAATACATGAATCATAGGGGTGATAAATCATCATAAATCAATCATGAACCATAAGCTCATGTCATTTAAGTGTGGTACTATCATAAATAAAAAATCCATTTCTTATGTAATGTTTAACTACCAAGACCATAAAAATAGTGGATTTGGACACACCTATTTCCCATTTTGGATCAGGATACACCTGTTTCCCATTGTGGATCAGTACACACCTATTGCCCATTGTGGAACAGGAGACACCTTTTTTCCATTATGGATCAGGACACATCCATTTCCCATTTTGGATCAAACCTTTTGAGTTATTTATAATATTTATCTCATGAGATATAAATATTTACCCAATGTAATTGAGGGGGATATTGGTCCAACCTATCACATAATGAAATCATATATATGTGTTCCATAAGATAATAAAACATCCATCATATCATGACCCATAAAAATATTTAGGTTTCATAAACATCATATCATAACCCATGAAATGAAATGGGTACCATAAACATTTCAAATTATCATAACTTTTAGAAAAGATACAGGTTTCAAAATCATTTCATCATAGAATAACCCATGAAAGAAAGTGGAATTCATCATGGTGTAACTTGCAGAAGAGAAGCTGGTTTCATAACAACTTGTCATCATAAACATAAACCACTCAAAGAAAGAATAAGAATGGTTTCTGTGGATACTATCCCCAGTAAATGAAAGACTATATCGAAGGACATCATCTTATATGGAGAATGAGTTTTAAAGAGAGCATGTAACATTTTTAAAGGAAAGTAATATTTCTTTGAAAATCACTATTTAAAACATGAATCATTTTCAAAATCCTTTTCTTTAAAAAGCACTTTGAAAAATATTATATTGGCATATTTTAAAAATCATTTAATTTTTTTGATAAAATATTCTTTCCACTATAAAAAATCATTTTAAATAATAAAATATTATGAAAACATTACTCTTTGAAAATAACCTTGAAAACTTATAAAGTAATCTTTGAAACTAATTTAGAACACTTTTTAAATATAAAACAATTCTAAAAACATTTTTCTTTGAAAACTAATTTAAAAATATGAATCTCCATAATATTAAGGGAAAATTTTATTTAAAAATAACATTGTAAAATTTCAAAGTAATCTTCAAAGAAATGATGGTCATGATATTTGATAAATCCATACATATCGAACATTCATTTTGCATTGTAAAAAGTTTAGAAAAGTACCCTGATCGGGAAATGACAAGAATATTCATTTTGAAACCATTTTTTATTAAAAAGGTAAAACAAGGTTAAAATTCATTTTAAAAATCATAGTAAACCAAATTTTAATTTTTTTAGAAATCATGGTTTTGGGGGAAAATAGATTTCTAATCGAAAAGAGAAATAGTCAGATTTTATTAAATTTTTTTTATTAATTATCTTAAATATAAAAGAGTGATAAAATGGTACTATTACATGAATATATTATGAATAAACAAATTATAAGAAAATACATGATAAACTTTGATATATGGATCATAATATTCCATAAATGGGAGTGTAATCATAAACAATCCTAATAAACGATGAGATTATAACAATAAAATCTTACAAATTTATTAACTTTGAATCATAATACCCATGAAATAATAAAATTAAATGAAGCATAGAATATAATGAAAATAAGTATACTCATGATATTTCATGTCAAAGGGTCATTATATTCACCTAGTAAAAGAATATAGGTGCATGACGTAACATGTGTCTCAAAGAAGGAAAATTAGGACAAAAATACTTTATCGATTTTGTAAATTTTGAACCATAAACCCCCTGAAAGAAATATCATAAAATGAATATATAAATAAAAATAAATTTAAGTATAATAATAATAGAATAAATTCTTTAGTAGTATATACACTACAAAAGAGAAACAAGTGGTGAATATGGAATAAGCCTCGTAGAAATAAAAGTGAGACTAGAAATCCCCTTACGACTTGAGTAAACTTCAAATCATGAGATATATAGAAGTATACAATCAAATAAAACTTTTAATATAATTAAATAATTTAAATTATTGATATAAAATCTCATAGGTTAGTATATACACTACATAACAAGAATAGGTGGTGAATATATCTTATATCTCACAGAAATAAAAGTGAGGTGAGAAAACCCTTATATTAAGTCTAGACTTTCTTTGTACATGTTAAAAAATCTTTTATAATAAATATAATTTTATTATATATCTTAAATGAAACATATTATTATATATAATATCATATATGATTTAATTATGACTTTATATTACCAATTTATTAACAAATCCATGTTAGATTTATGTTTCGGGTAATATCCACTTTGTTTTTCACATTTGTTTTGACTTGTTATTTTTTTTGTGATTTTTATTTGATCAAGATTTAATTGTCTCCATAATGTGAAAAATTATATGAATATAATATATATTCATTATATATTTATTTATAATAATATAAAAAATATATAAATAGAAAATGAGATACACTATTCATTGAGACGGTAGGACATACATTCTCATGAACACTGTTTTCATTTTCTTATCATATTGAAATAAAAAAAGTAAATTACATATGTGTATATATATTATCATTATAGTAGAATTAATATTTCATATATATTAAATATTTTCATTAAACCCATCCTTAATACATTCTATATAAAGTTTGAACGAATCACATCGCTTTGAGGAGGCAGTAGTCCACACGTCCACAATTGATGTTATCATATTCTCACAAAATGGAAAGAATGAAGGTATGTGTTATATAATATTTAAATAAGAAAAAATAAATCCTAAATATAATATAAACCACATAAAAATAGTAATTACATCAATATTAATAATTTTTAGAGGTGATAATGGAAGAACGAACGACCTCGGTTCGTGAGATGATAGTCCGCCGTACACACGGACAATGATTGTGTATCCCATTTGATGGAAGTGTGTGTGAGTGTAAGTCATTAAATAAAAATAAAAATATATCAGTATATTTATGATATTAAGGTTATTTTATATTCATGTAATAAGAATAATTTATGGGGTTTAAAAATAAATAAAACAAAAGTGCTTGTTGAAGGATGTTACCTCGTCTTTGGGTAATTACTTTTGGTTTTCACCAAAGGACTAACGTGGTTTTATTTATTCCAAAAGTTAGGATTATAGGATGAAGGTAGGTAATTTGTGAGGTTAATTTTTCTGGTATTTTATGAGTAAAAGTACTTGGGAGGTGTTAATAAGTGAGTGGATTGAGTTCCCTTTTAGAGTGGAGGAGTGATATTCTTATAAATATAAAAAGGTAAACACTATTGGGAGATATCCCTTACATAATGTGACTAAAATGATATTAAATTTTAGATAAAATGGTATATATTTTATAAATATGGACATAAAATTTATTTTTGACGTGTTTATATGTTATTTGGACTCTTAAGTTAAAGTTTAACCACTAAGTAAACTCATTTTTACCTTAATCACTGTAATTAATTTTAATTACTTTCACTAATATTTTTGGTCAAAAAATAAGTTTAAATATATAGAAATTATAAATTATTATGATTTAAAATATGGAATCCAATTTTCCAAATTCCAATCACATAATTGGAATAAATTAATTTAAAATAATCCCATAGATAGGACAAAACAATGAGTTTTTTAAAGTGAAAATGGTCAAAAGTTTGAAATGTTTTTATATTCAATTTCATTGTAAAATTGATTCCAATGAATGAATTTTATTAATATATGTATAAATGATATAAATATATATAAAAAATTTAAAATATAATTTAAATATATAAATAAATTAGATTAAAATGAAATTTTCAATTATAATTCATTATTTTTCACTATTCATCAAAAAATAAAATTTCTCTAAAAAATAAAAAAATAACCCAAAGTAAATTTTCTATTCCAATTTTAAAAATGAATTTTATTTTTTAAAATAAAATTTATAAGAGTATGAAAAATTATATTTAAAATAGGTGTTTCATTAAAAGGTGGTAAAATTACCTTTTAAAAAATATATTTATACATAAAATTGGATTTATTCTTATCTATTTTCTTAAAAACACATAATATGAACTTTAAATAGTTGAATAAATAATATATATATATATATATATCATTAAAATATATTTTATTAAAAGTGTTTTAATTAATTTATTAAGGTAAAATGTGTTTGATTTCATAAATATAGCTTTCCAGCAAATGATTTCTTATATTTTTAAAAGGGTTTTATTTTCATTGGTCACCAAATAATTACTCTTATATACATGTGTAAAACATATTTTAATAATTTAATTAATCTTATTCATAACCTCCATTAAAAAAATACGTGACAACTATAATAATATTTTAATAATAATATTAATAGTACATTGTAGTTCAGTAAAACTAGATCTTGTGTGTAATGAAAGCTATCGAAGGAACTCAACATTGTGTGTAACACAATTCAAGAATAGTGTTTCATGTACCAAAATATAATCTAATTATTTCTTGTATCAAAATATCGAAATGGTGTTTTATAAAAATAAATAATAACTTGGTGATTTCATATAACACAAGCTATATTCATTGTTGCGTGAAATGTAAAATATTAAATAGTTTAAATTTTTTTGAAAAAAAATATTTCAAAAAATAACAGGGTGTTACATTATAACCTCATTATAATGAATTTATCCCTAAAAAATCATCTAGTTTATCAATGGTTTAGTACTTTAAAGTTACTTTCATAGAAACCACATCGTAAAAATAAATCCTAAAACTTCCTTTAAAAAAAGAAAGTCAAAAACATAACAGTTACCCAAAGTAACTCATAATTAGTTTTCCACATAGAAGAGCATAGGTGGAAAGTGAAAACATGTATATTAAAGTTAAATCTAACTATCAAGTTATAATGGAGATTTATAAAGAACATGGTCAGGAGAAAGTTAATAATCACAAATCCATAAACCAAAGAGGCTTGAAAAATGTCATTGATATCATAAAAAATGATGATAACGGGACAAAATTTTATTTCAATACCCTTTCCCTAAAGTTGAATAATTTTTAAAAGGAGATATATTTACTTGATTTCATTCCATTTCATATTCACAATCTTATATTTCAGTTGTTCCTCAATCAATTTTCACTTTGTCTCTTATTCTAGGAAATGAAGCTGACTTTTTCATTTCTGATGTACGAACTGGCCATGAGGTAGAATGATAAGTCATTCCATCTATCTTTTTTTAACATCATAGATTTTTTTAGCACAAGTTATCCAATATGTATAAATATCTATATGGTGAGATAATATCTTATTCTCTAAAACCACATCAAAATTCTAACATAAACTATTCTGTAAATAGTTAACCTTATAACACTTCTAAAAGATGAAAGTCCAAAACATCAGAAACAAGGTAACCAAATTTCTAAAAAATAGATTAGAATTGATCCCTTATATATCATAATGTAACTCTTGTTTGTCACATACCAAACATGTGAATACCTTTATCATGTTTTTCTCTTGAAACATGGTAATAACCTAAATTAACATAAAACCTTATTAAAAACATGAATTCCTTCTTATTACAAATATTATTGGGTATATTACTTAAATTATAAAAAAGTTTTAAACTTCATCTATGATACCATAAACCATTTTTTCAAAAAATCAATATTCAATTCCATGGTAATTAGTACTATCTAATTTACTTTATCTATAATCACATATTTATCCAAGATAAACACAATTTTCTCAATATGAAGAACACATTAAGGGTCACCTTTACTTAATGAAAATATCACCATTCCATTAAATAAATTATCTAGGTCATCAAAACCATTCAATATAATTTTTAAAATGCTTAATAAAAAAATATACTTCACAATTCATATAACATAATTCTTGAATTCCAATACTTATACACTTCAATCATCCAACTTTATTTTTAAACCATTACTTAAGCTTCATAATCTTATTCTTTAATGTCCCATTCCATGAATATTGAAATATAAATCATCTATTAAGGTTTCTTACCTTAAATTTAATCTTTATTTTTATTTTTAATATAAAAAATATTGTTAGAACATCCCATACCTTTAGCATGTCGTTTGTGGTCTCTTTATCTTCTACAATATAATCAATACTCACACAATGTTCCTGATTCTATTCATGATATTTAAAATTAGGAAATCTGTTTGTATAATTCCCATAATTTACACATCTAAAACATTTGATTTTAACTCAGTTCCTTCTAGCTATTTATATTGACTAATGTCAGAAAGCATAGTGTGAGCAACACTTATCATAGTATAAAACCACATAATAATGAAAAATTACTTATAGGAAGTCTAAATCAGAATACCTTATTTTAAATATATTACACCTTAGGATTATCCTTAGAGACATCCCTATACATATCCTTATAAATATCCCTAGGAATCTCACTAAAATTTTCTTATCCTAGTTTCCAATGTTTGACTAAACGTTTCCTTTGATACCAACTATAGCAACCTAGGCTTAACATGAATGGATATTACATCATTTTAGATAAATATTTTGTATATTAAAAAAGTATATGTTGAAGGACCGTAATAGTTTCTTGTCTTTGAAAATTTGGAAACATAATCTTCTAACTTGGTGAAAGATCTTCAACATCTCTCTTATTGATCTTTCCCTTTAGTACTCCTACCTTTCTTCATAATCTGGGGAAATGAAATATAAGAAAGGGGTGATCTTAGATTCTCAATAAGGGTAATCATGGGAGATATGTAATAATAACAATATAACAAGGGAATTAGAGTATAATTATAACATTAAAAGATCATACATTTCATATCAAATATCATAATCAAGATTTATGTCATAAATATTGGTAGTTCATAAGACATGATTCACAAAGGTGGTAAATCATCATAAATCAGTTATGAAAAACAATCTCATGTCATATAAGTGTGGAAAAAACATAAATATAGAAAATCATTTCTTGTTCCAAGATTAAATACCAATACTATCAATATATTAGTTCAGAAAACACCTGTTTTACACAGTGGATCAGGATCCAACCATTTCCCATTTTAGATCAGGAGACACCTGTTTCCCACTGTGGATTAGGAAACACCTGTTTCCCATTGTGAATCAAGCCCACCAACTTTTTTTATATCTTTATCTCATGATATATAAATATTTAACCAATTAATTGGAGGTAGATATAGGTCCCAATCATCACATAATGAAATCATACATACATGTTCCATAATATAATAAAACATTAATCATATCATGACCCTTAAAAAGAGTTGTGTTATATAAACATCATATAATAACCCATGAAATGAAATGGATATCATAAAATTTTCCTAATATCATAACCTATTGAAAAGATATAGGTTTAAAAATCATTTTATTATAGAGTAAAATATGAAATAAAGTGGGTTTTATTATGATATAACCCATGGAATAGAAACATGTTTTATAAACAACTTGTCATCATAAACATATACTATTAAAAGAAATAATTACAATGGTTTCCTTGGATCATATCCACAATAAAGCATAAACTATATCAAAGGGTTTCATCTTATATGGAGAAGGATTTTGATAGATCACATAGATTATTTCTTAAGGAAAATAATCTTTATTTGAAAATCACTGTTTAAAACATGAAACATTTTCAAAATCCTTTTCTTTAAAATTAAATTTTAAAAAATTATAAAGTAATATTTTAAAATTAATTTCAAAATTTATTGAGAAAATATACATTCAACTTTGAAAATTTATTTTTAAATAATTTTTTTTTGAAAACCTTCCTCTTTGAAAATAACCTTGAAAACTTATAAATGAAGCTTAAAAAATCAATTAAAACACATTTTAAACATAAAAATTTTTGTAATACATTTTTCTTTGAAAAAAATTTAAAATAATAATTTTACAAAATATGAGGGAAAAAATTATTTAAAAATAACATTGTAAATTTTCAAAATAATCTTTAAGGAAATGATGGTCATGATGATAGGTAAATCTGTATATGCTGAACATTCCCTTTGCATTGTAATAAGTTTAGAATAGTGTCTTGATCAGAAAATGATAAGAAGATTACTTTTAAAACCATTTTTTATTAAAAATGTAAAACATGGGTAAAAATTTCTTTTAAAAATCATATTAAAATATTTTTGAAAACATTTTTATAAAACATGTATTTGGGGGAAAATAGATTTTCTAACAAAAAGAGAAATAAAGTCATATTTTATTAAAAATAATTTATTAATTATCTTAAATACCAAAGAGTAAAATAATGGTACTATTACATGAATATATCATGAAAAGAAATAGTAGAATAAAATTCATTATAATTATTGAGATATTAATCATAATATTTCATTAATGGAAGCGTAATCATAAAAAAATACTGATAAATGATGAGATTGTAGCAATAAACTCTTACCGCTTTAGTAACTTTGAATCATAATAAATATGAAATAAAAAAATTAAATGAAGCATAAAATATAATTAAAATAATTATAATCATTACATAACATGTCAAAGGGGAAGTATATACACCTTTTAAAAGAATATAGGTGTATGACTTAACATATGTCTCAAAGAAGGAAAATTGAGACCAAAATACTTTATTGATTTAGTAACTTTTGAACCGTGAACCCCATGAAAGAAATATAATCAAATGGATATATTAATAACCAAAAATATAAGTATAATAATCTTATCATACATTAATGGGTATTATATAAACTAAAAAAATAGAGCGATGAATATGGAATAAGCCTTGTAGAAATAAAAGTGAGACTAGAAATCCCCTTATTACTTGAGTAACTTTCAAATCACAAGATACGTGAAATAATAACATAAATTAAAAATTTTAATATCATTAAATAAATTAAATTCATGATATAAAATTTTATAGGGTAGTATATACACCACATAACAAGAATAAGTGGTAAATATAGCATATATCTCAAAGAAATAAGAGTGAGATGAGAAACCCCTTACCTTAAGTCTTGAATTTATTCATACATGTTAAAACCTCAAGAATAAATATAAGTTTATTATACATATAAAAAAGAGCCATATTTTTATATATAATATAATATATTATTTAATTATGACTTTATATTACCTATTTATTAACAATTACATGTTAAAGTTACGTTTCGGGTAATATCCGCTTTGTTTTTCATTTAGGTTTTGACTTGTTATTTTTGGTAATTTTTATTTGATCATGATTATATTTCATAAATAATGTAAATCATGATATAAATATTATATATATTCATTATATATGTATTTATAATATTCTATAAAAGATATAAATAGAAAATGAGATACACTGTTCATGGAGACGGTAGGTCGTACGTATGCATGAATGATTTTCTCATTTTCTCATCATATTGAAAGAAAGAAAGTAAATGAAATATATGTATATATATTATAATTCTATTATAATTAATATTTCATATATACCATGTATTTTTATTAAACTCATTCTTAATACATTCCATGTAAGTTGTGAATAAATCACATCACTTTGAGGAGGTGGTCGTCCACATGTCCACAAACGATGTTATTGTATTCTCAAAAAAAGGAAATAATTAATTTATTTGTTATATAAAAATTAAATAAGAATAAATAAATCATAAATATAATATATATAATAAAAAAAATTCCATCATTATTACCAACCTTGATAGGAGGTAATGTAAAAATGAATGGCATCGATTCGCGAGGTGGTAGTCAACTGTATACATGAACAATGATTCCATATCCCATTTGATGTAAGTGTGTGTGAGTGTAGGTCATACCATTAAAATAAAAAAATATAATTATATTTATTATACTTAATTTATTATACAATCATTTAATAATAATAATTTATGGGGTGGATAAAGAAAAAAAACAAAAGTGCCTGTTGAAGGATGTTACCTCTTCTTTGGGTAACTCTTTTTTGGTTTGCACCAAAGGAATTACATGGTTTTATTTATTTCAAAATTGAGGTTTATAAGAATAATTTAAGGAATTTTAAAGATTATTTTTCCAGGTTTTGTATGATTCAAAGGTCTTGATATGTGTGAAGAAGTTAGGGGGCGAGTGCCCATTTATAGTTGAGGAGGAGTGACATTCTTGTAAATATAAAAAGGTAAACACTATTGGGAGGCCTTCCTTACATAATATGCCTAAACGAATAGTCCATTTTATATAAAAGTGATGTTATGTTCTAAATATGGCCATCAAATGGCTTTTTAACATTTTTCTAGTTTATTTTCCCCTTAAGTTAAAGTTTAACCACTATGTAAACTCATTTTTACCTTAATCATTGTAATTAATTTTAATTACTCTCACTAATATTTTTTGTAAAAAACTAAGTTTAACTTACTATAAATTAAAAAATATTATTATTTAAAATAAATAATCCATTTTTATAAATTCCTATCACATAAGTGTCGTAAATTGATTTAAAATAATCCTATAGATCGGATGAAATAATGAGTTTTTTTAAAGTGAAAATGTTCACAAGTTTAAAACATTTTTACATCCAATTTTAATGATAAAATGATTAAAATGACCTAAATTGTGTTAATATATGTATAATTGATAAAAATTTACTTTAAAACCAATTTAAAATATAATTACCTATATAAATAAATTAGATGAAAATGGAGTTTTTTATTAAAATTTAGTATTTTCACTGTTCATAAAAAATGAAACTTATCAAATAAATACCAAAAATTAACCCAAAGAAAATTTTAATATTAAAATTTAAAAAATAAATTTTATTTTTTAAAATAGAATTCATAAAAGTGTCAAAAATTATATTTAAAATAGGCACACCATTAAAAGGCAGTAAAATTACCTTTTAAAAAATATATCTTTTTGCATGAAATTGGATTCATTCTTATATATTGTCTAAAAAACACATAAGATGAATGTTAAATAGTTGATTGAATATATATATATATATATATATATTATTAAAATTATTTATAAAAAGTGGTTTAATTAATTTATTGAAGTAAAACATGTTTGATTTAATAAATATTGTTTTCCAACAAAAGATTTCCTATATTTTCAAAAGGGTTTTATTTTCATTGGTCACCATATAATTATTATTATATACATGTGTAAAACATATTTCCATAATTTAATTAATTTTTTTCATAACTACCATTCCAAATTCTAGGTTGTAACTATTAGAATATTTTAATAATAATATTAATAGCACATTGTAGTTTGGAAAAACTAAGTATTGAATGTAACAAAAAATGTTAAAGGAAATCGGAATTGTGTGTAATACAAGAAAAGAAGTGTTGTATTTAACACAAGATAATCTAAGTGTTTCATCTTACACAAGTTTGACATGGTGTCACATATAAATCAATAATAACTTTGTTTTTTATATAATACAATCTATATTTAGTGTTGTGTGAAATCTAAAATATTGAATAGTTTGAATTAATTCAAAAAAATATTTCTCAAAATATAAAGTTGTTACAAGAACCTCGTGGTAAGTAAGAGAAAAAAATAGTAAATTTGAGGCACTATCCCTTATTTCTTACTCTTTAATGTGGAAAAGGAACCTAAATCATAATAATTATATAATACTGATTTAGTTAGTGTTATGGTAGATATAATTTCCATAAGTGGAGTGACTTTCTATATAAGCACTAAGTGTGAAGGATGTATGTGTAATAAATAAGAAAATAAATATATTAGTATGGATAATTCAAAATACATTACAGCTACCAAGGAATAAACATGGCTTTAGTGGATGAAATAACAATTATAGGATATTGATAAAATAGTGAAACAAAAAATAATATTATTTTGTGACAAAAAGAGTGTGATCACGATCACAAAAAATTTAGTTCAACACTCCCAAACCAAACACTTTGAGACCAGGTACTAATTTATCAAATAAAAAATAGATAAAGTAGTTATCAAGATTTATTTTGTTGGGACTAATAAAAAAATCAGTATACATTATGACTAAGCCCCTCACTGTATAAGTACTTGAGAGGAAAATATTGAGCATTGGGATTAAACCACCTATTTACACTTATGGAGGTTCAGATGTTTCCCCTCTCTCCACTAATATTTAATTTTTTTGGGATATTTTCTATTTTTAGTTATAGGTGCACAATTTTGAATGAGAGAAACAATATCCTCAAGAAAAGATAGAAGAAGTGCTGAGTTTTGATTTGAGTTATATGGAAAACATTATAGGGATTAACTATTGTTTCTTATTTTCCTTAAATGGAATTAACTGACATAGGTTTGTCAACTTGGTTGATGGCTCAATGCTTAGTTTTTCTCTCTATGGTAGTTTTGGAATCATGGTTTATATTTAATTTGGATATTAAAAAATCTCCTTTTGATTTTATTTTTAAAGGGGGAGGATGGTTTCTCAAGACCATTATGGATATTGGGGGAGAAATAATGGAATATTAATAATATAAATATATTTTAAACAAAATCCTAAGGTGTATAATTTTAGAACCAATGCTTATTTTGATTTTTTTTATCAATTGTACTTTTTTTGTAAAATGAGATATTTATTGAAAAATAAAATCATTGGAATTATAAACTATAAGAGAAGGGTTTTATTATATTTATTATTAGTTACTATGGGTTTAAAGAAGATTTGGATGGATTTAGATAAGTTTTTTAATTATTTTACATGATTTCTAAAAATTCAAATTTGAGTAAGTTTTCAAAATTTGGCTAATTCACAATATAAGTAATATCATTATCATGTATAATATGTTTTTCTGAGTTAAAAGTTGAGAATTTTGAAAAGGAAGTGGATATTTAAGATGATCCAAGGTGATTCATATGTAATATGTTGGTATGTAACATGTTAATAATGAAAAATGAGGAAAATGTAAAGAGACCCTATCTACTTAATATTATTTTGGAGCTCTTGTAACATGTTCATTATGAATATTTATAATTTTCAGTAAAGGTAATGAAAATTTAATATATTGACATATAACATGTTCATAATAGAGAATACAGTAAAGGAAGAGTCTCTGTATATGTAATATGTTGTGGTATCTCATGTATGATGTGTGTTTAGGAATTACTAAAATGAAGAAAATGCATGGAATATGTAATATTTTTTTCCTAATATTTAGTTAGTTTTATTAATGTGTATGAAGTTGGTCTGTACATGTGATATTTTAATTTTATTTTACCAGAAAAGAATGGGTGATTCACCATGACTTGGAGTTTCTCGAAAGTAATTTTTATCAATACATAAGGATTAAAATTCCAGTTAACAATAATAAATTTATAATTTATAACTTAGTTAAACTTTAATAAATAACCATAATAATATTTGAGGATTATGCTATGATATTTTTGGGGATTTAAGTTCTAGAGACTATCCAGACCCAATTCTTATCTGCAATCACACCACAACTTAGTACATTCACATCAAATGTCAGAATGCATGGAATATTATTAATGATAATGCACAATTAATAATTTGGAAATATATAATAAGTAAACTCATGGATTTTTTTTGGAGAAGTGAAGAACACAATTTATAAGTAATATCACAATTAATATGGAAGATTAAAATAAAAATTACTCATATAGACTAAATAAGATTTTCATACTCAAAATCTTGAAATTATCATGCATATAATATGAAAAATAATATTTTCATAGGTTTCACAATGTTTCCATATCAAAAAATATATAAAATATTTTTTGGTGAGGACCCCAAGGAATAAAAATAGAAGAAGAAAAAGAGAAATTATGCCACTGATTCTATTGAAAAAAATATATTTGTAAAAGAATAAGTAGATATTGTGAAGAAGGTACGGACAAACAAACTTGGAGGTATAAATTTTAAGGTGAAAAAATTATAATAATGATAACACCCTCTCTAGTTCGGTTCTTATTTTCCATTCTTAAAATATATTGTAAGCAACCTGCTTGCTGTATGTTTTTTTAGTCTTTGACTTTAAGTAGTGTGAAAGAGCTTAATATGAATAATTTTTTATTGTATTGGTATTGATTAATACCCAAAAATTATTAATACCAATAGTGGATAAAATTACTAAATAGTATGTAAACACATTTTCAACATATTCTCCTTATACCAGTCCATTTTTGTGTACCAAGTAAAACAAATTTTCCCCTATATTTATATTTCTGTATTTGAACTTTGTGAGCATTTGTGGTAACTAATAGATTCATTTTGTTCTTTCTTACATCAGGAAAGATCCTATAAAGAGGAATACAATCTAAAAACCCCAATTCACCCACCAATTACTATGTATTGGCATTATGGTTTTGAAAAATCCCCCCTTCAGTCTGGATTATTAACCCATCCTCCCCCTCGCTCCCATGAAATTGAGGCGGATAAGGAATTAGATTATTGGATGGTGAAATATTTGGAAAGATATTGGGATGAGACTATGTTCAGGGAGATATCTGTTAAAAAATTCATTCTAGATGACTTGATTCTAAGATAGGAGTGATTGGTGCATGAGAAGTTGAGGGTTAAATAGCATACGAAGGTGATCAGAACATGATATTTTTTCATTCCTGTATCAAAGAGAAGAGGTGGGTCATTGAGCTAGATACATATCAAGATGATGGTACCTAGATGTGGTTTGAAATATGGAAGATTCCCATTTTAAATCAATGCTTGTAGATCCCAACCCACACATATTGTGTGGATACCTAAGGGTATTTTATGACCTTTCAAATGTAGTTACTCTATAAGTTTTTCCTTTTGATAATGTTTTATTTTAAATTGTACCTAATGAAGAGGAGACTTATGAGGCAGTGACAGGGATCATCCTAGAGAGTACATCAGGACCAAATGATTTCCTGGGGTCTTTTTATAAGGATTCATAATTTTTTTAGAATCGATATGTTGAATGTATTTCATGTCTTCTTTGGGGGGGGGGGGGTTCCCTTGTGCGGAATGTGCTACCACACTTGTGTAGAATCCCATGATTAAGGAAACCTTAGCTCTCCAACACTATCGTCCAGTAAGAATTTTCAATTTTCCAAACGATGTTCTTATAGGGGTCATAAACAGAAGTTTATCAATGCATATTCCTCAATGGATATAAGATGAAGAACATGGGTTTGTTAAAGGAAAGACTATTGAAGAACTGATCAATCTGGATCAAGAAGTGAATAGTTACATCAACCAAAAGGTCCTCATCTCAAAAATGGAAATTAAGTTAGATATAGACAAATCTTATTACTATTATGAGTGGAATTTTGTTATCAAGGTGCGAAAAAAATGTGTTTCTCCTCTCGGTCTGTTGATCTCATGTTCAGGTTCTTCATCTCCTCTTGGCTCTCGATATCCTTATTGGGGGAAATTATATTTTTTTTCCAAAATTTCCGAGGTCTAACAAATTTATACCCCCTTTCCCCTACCATTTTCATTATCACCCAATATTTCCTTAACTCCTTATCAATAGGGGTATCATACGGGGGGGGGGGAGGTGTCACTTTATCAATAAAGGCAACACTCGTGTACCATCTCCCACAACATGTTTGCTGATGATACCATAATTTTTTTATAATTCCAGCAATAAATCTGTCTAGGGAGTCAAAAAAGTCCTTGATAACTGTTGAAAATGGAGTGGAAATATTATCAATCAAACCAAAATAAGATTCTATATCTCCTGGTGATTCTCAGATAAAATGATTTTCTCACCCATTAATGATATTGACATAGAGAGGAGAAAATTTCCTATAGATTACCTGGGTGAATCCATTTTTTTGTGTAGGCCTCAAATTCATCACTTTGATAAAATTGTTGATAAGATTACTAGGAGAATTTTGAATTTTAAAAACAGATACCTATCACTCTATGGTATAATTACTCTGGTTAATAGAATTTTTTAATACATTCCAATCCATACACTCTTGGATACTATGATTTCTAAGGAAGTCATATCCCACATAGGAAATATTCTAGAATACTTTATATGGGATGATCAATTGGAAGGTAAGAAAAATTAGGCCTCCTTGAGTAGAGTGGCCAGGACTGTGAAGGAAAGAGGGATCAATGTTAAAAACATCTCATACACACTCTATTTCATGCATGAAAATAGGAATGGGAGGTCCTTGAGGAACGAACACTCTAGGGAAGGTTTATGGAAAGAAAATACAATGATGACATTGTCATGGAGAGATGTGGCCCCTAAACTATATGGTCTATCTTTCAACCTCATCTCACATGTATTCAAAACCATACATGATGGATTGTGGGTAGGGGGGATATTTTGTATTTCCATCATAACTAGGATAGTTCCAAGATTGGGTTCCCCAGCTTCCCGGTTTCAAACATTACTTTCACGAGTGAATTATTTCCCTAGAACTCCATCAATGCAACTCTATACAAGAAACATAGGGAATTATTTTACCTCATTAATATGAATAATTAATTGGACATGTGAATTTTTATGGGATCCTCATGAGGATAATTCTCAGTGAAGTATTTCAGGAGGGTGTCAATGGTATCTGATCTTGAGGATATGTGGGGTGAGGTGTTGTGGTGTAAGGAGACTCCAGCGAAGTATAACTTTATTTTATGGCATATATAAAACCATGATCTACCAAATGATGGTAATATCAAACGTACAGAAATTTATATAGTGTCCAGGTGCCTGTTCTATAGGGATCAAAGGGAGGAGAGATCCAAGAATTTGTTCATCGAAGGGGACTAGGCTCATAGATTATGGAAAGTGTTTAGGGAATTCATGGGTTTCTCCTACCAAAAAGTAGTGGGTTTAAACTTTATATATTTCTGGTTCCTAGGAGTGGGAATTGATAGGGTTGAATGGAAAGCTAGATCACTTGTTCTCTTGGAAGGTTTCTAGAGATTCTAGAAGGCATGGAATAGTGCTCGGGTCGACAACACCTCATGCATGGGAAGAGCCATTACTATCAGAACTAGAAAAATTCTGGTTGATAAGACTTGCCTCATAAAAAATGGGATGAAGCCTATACACTTAGACTAATACTGAATGGTAGGACCTCCACTCACTTGGATCTGAATATTAAACAAGGATGTTGGGTTTGCTGGAAACCTCCTCTATTTGGTTTAAAACTCCACATGGATGGCTCATTTAGTTCAAGAATTATGAGGGGGGGAAGTGTGGTACGAGACCAGTGGGAGGGGGGTATCACTACTGTATTAAAAATGTTTTTTGGTATTGAGTAATCTCTATAAGTAGAGGAAATGGAGATTCTCATAGGTATCCTTTTATGCATACTGGAATATATCAATTTTTTGGAGGTAGAAATGGGTAATATTACCCTTAAAACTCCCTTCATAGTTTAGGTACCATTAATTGGTCAATTTAATATATTATTAAAATATGAAGGGGTATTATTAACAATCACATAAGATTCCTTCACACATTTATGGAGGAAAAAAGTGGTGGACTTCCTTAATTCAAAGGTGGGTCAACATGGGAGGATCTATTTATTTCTTATAACGATCTCTCTTATAGATGAGGGGTGATTCTCATAGATGAATATGAGGTTGAGATTCATTATTTTACCCCCCCTAATTATTGGATATTTTCTTTTAATTTTTTCATGTTTTTATATTCTTATTTTGGACCAGGTATTTCATTGAAAATAAAAATATGATATTAGTAGTAGTAGGAAGATGGTGAGTCAATATGATCCACAACTTTTCCTTTATTCATTAAATTGAGAATCCATATTGAGATATTAAATAGTTTATATAAAATAAAACTTATCTTCATTTTCCATGGGATTTAACATTATTTCATAACCCAAATCACAAGATATTTTTTCTTTAGTACTATTGCTAATAAGGATCTCTTGACACATCACAGATTGACATTTTATTTTCTAAACCTTATTACTACTTTGTTTATCACTACTAGATTCATTAGTCTACACAACAAATAAAATGAATTTGGATACTTCTTTCACAATAAATTTATCTATTTTAGTTTTATGTGAACTTATTTCTCTTTTCTAGATTTTTTTTCACATTCTTTAAATCAACTTTTTATATAATAAAATATTTAAACTACTCTTAAAATAAATTTTATCATGGATATTATCTTCATCTAATCAATCAGATTTATTTTTTAAAAGAATATATATATCATTGAATGTATGTTGATCATAAAAATTTATTCCATCTCATGTTCTATTGATATCTCTACTATACACATGAGTATCATAGTAATAATTATTGGACTAAAATATATACAATCATTATTGTGGTTGGTAACTCTATTTTTCAAAATATCTACCAAATTAAAAAATAAATATATTCCAATGTTTCATATAAAAATATGAAAATATTTCCATCCATTCTATTGTAAAAGCACATGTCTCCATACCTTCTAGAATGAATCCATTTATACTTACCACATTTAGGGTGTTTTTGAGTGTATTTAAATTACCTATACTATTTTCCATTTCCCCAGGAATTATTACAATTTTATTTATCATGCGCCTCAAATGGATACCATCATGGAAAATAATGGCTTTACCCCTGGAATACAACATTTGTGACATAAAAATTATCTCATGATTCTACTTTGACATAACATACTTGAGATTCATATCACTATCTATTGGAAAAGGATGATGAATTAACAAATGTAAAGTATATTTTAGAATATTTGTACCCTATTAATTATATTGTTTCACTTTTTTATTAACCAAGATAAAACCTTCTTCAAGTTCCTAGATATTTTTTCTTCTTACCTTAAGTTGAGCATCAATGTATTCCTTGAGTGTATTCCCTTTAAAATTTTCATCCTAAAATGGATAGGAAATATCATCCAATATTCCACTTTGTTCTTTTATGTTAGTGTTAATATGTGAAATAGAATCCTTAAGGACTACATTTTCTTGATTTATCCTTCAAGATCCCTTGAACAATTCTTCCATGTGTTATCCAAGTTCATCCTTCTTGTCCTTCAAATTTTAAACTTTATTTGATTGATGGACCTTCTCCATGGAACCAAAATCAAGATTCTTGAATTTTTAAGATATATCCTTTAATTCCCCAACCTAGGAATCATTATTTTCATTTAGACCAGCAGATAATACAACTAGTATTTTGTTTATGAATATTAATTTTTTAAACTCATTTTTTTTCCTCCAAATAAAACTTTAATAATTGTTTTCCTTTCTTAACTACTGATTTCATTCTTAAAGAGTCTTATCTAGATTCATTTATAAATGGATAGTTTCAACCTTTGGACTTCTTAATATCTCATTATCATCATTAGATATAATATCACATGGGATATAATACACATTATCTAATCTTGAAACATCATTGAATGAATTAATTGATTCACATTCATAATAATTCATACCTTTATTTTTGAATCATCCACCTAAATCAAATTTCTTCCAAATATTATTCCTTAAAATATAATTCCCTTGGAGTTTTATCATTTATTTAAATTCTTTACCTTTTTTAGTCATTATAAGATGGTGAGAATAGAAAAAAATTACTCTAAGAAACAATTAGATAACTTTAGTATAAAATAAATCCAATAAATGAAACCTATATTCTGATACCATTTTTTATTCCTATAAGGTTCTTTAGTGAGATATTCTCTGAGAATGATGGGGTAAATTAGGCTCTGAAACTCATTATAACTTAATCTTTCATTCATCAAACTATCACTAACCTAAATGATATCAAATTTTTTTTAATAGGGTCAAACTTAAGTTCATCATTCATTGATGATTAGATTTTTATTCCTCTTATCTTTGACATAACCAAATTTGATCAATCATTTACTAACCCACACTCACCAATTTATGTCCTATAGAATATAAATAATGGATGAACATAATAAAAACCAATTTAATTAGTTTACCAGCACTAGGATAATCCTAGGAGAATATAATGATGACATGCATATGTACCTGAATCCACTAAAATCATTATTTGGAGGTGGGTTTAGGCTAGGGTACTGTAATACTAGGGTCACACCCATTACAAGGGATAATCTTCCACTTCTCTATATTTATCAATAGAATAATAAATTAACACAACTTTTGTATAAAATATAACTCAAAAATAGATCATCATTATTATTGATGCACTAAGTGTAGATAGGTTCTCCTTAATCTCCATATAGTGCTCCATCATAGATTTACTGTGAGCATCACTATAAATCCAAAATCACCTTCAATTAGTCATCATAGAAAATCTAAATTCATTATTTGGAAAAATATTCATGGGGTTCCAATGCTTCCTTTAATCTCCCATCTCTTGTTTTTCTTCAATTACAGATATGTCAATGTTTCACTCTATTCTTATTCCCTTTTTTCATAACAACAATCACCATTATTTATGAAGATTGATATCTCCATAACCAACTTTTTCAAAATTTCCCTCTCTCTATTACTAGAGAAATTATCCATGTTTCTCAAATCAAATATCTATAATTCTATGCATGAATTATTCTAAATTAATCATTAAAATATATTTAAATTTTGATTCAAATTCACTTATTGAATTATTATAATTCTCTTTTAAAGGATAAGATATTTGAAATATGGAAACTTGCTAACTCATTTTCTTCATGAAATTAGTGTTATCATAATGGAGTAATCTTCATATCATACTAAAACTAAGAACCTAAACTCCTACCTTTATCGAAACCTCCCCAAATTGACATTATCCTTTATGTCCTATAATCCACAACCTATAACTTTTATGTCTCACACCCTTAAAAAATATCTTAGGAAAAACCTTAAGATTTTCCATTGACTAGAATAATATGGCATAAATCTTATAATAATGTCTTAATACCTTATAAATAGTAAGAACTACTAAAATCCATGTAATCCTCTTTATGAAATTTATATCATTCCTACAGTGTGGCTTCTCCTAAAATATTATTTTCAATTCTATGGTAAAGGAAAGTCATTAATGCATACTCCTCTTAGTACCTTTACATGAAATGCAGATAAACCCTATGTAGTATTACTTTTTCAATCAATAATTATGTGATATATGTTCTTACACCATGAATTGTTCTTGAAACTCCCCTCACAACGTGATCCTATTACTTGTTTCATGATTTTTTCTAAAAATTCATCTAGATAAACACTAATGTATCAAGTGAGTGTTTTACCTTTATCGCATTTCCATTTCCTAGAAGATATTACGTATCATACAAAATTATTATGTATTATCCAGTGATTTTTTTAATTTTTGGTATTCCATCACTTTAGAGGATATTATGTATTAGAATAGGACCTCTAGGAATTTTTCAATTTTACCTCTTCAGAAAATATATTATTTATATTGGGAAAAAACATTACATATATAATATGATTCATTCCTTTTTAATTTTTTTGTAACTATCACTCATGGTGAAGCATAAATTTTTGTGGAATAAGTATTTAATGATATTCAATCATCCTAAATCATAAATTTCACAAGGTGTCCTTTAGAGAGAAAACTACTCCATCTGATACCAGACTCTAGAAGTGGATATACTAATATAGACTACTCACAGTGTAACCTAGGAAGTCACAACATGGTTTCTATCCAATAGATAGAACTACTAAAATTGCTTCCAGTTCTTCCAAAACTCATTCAAACATCTTTAACTAAATCCTCAGCTTGAACATACTTAATTGGATGAAAATAAATCTAACACCAACAAACAATATGCATTGATAATAAAAAATAACCAATAATCAACATGTGTTGACAAAAAATCCAACATTAACAATAATCCTCAATTAGAATCTAATAACACTGAACACTCATTTGATATTTTTGATCCCAATTACTCTATTATAAATCATCATGTTTCTATGAAACATAAATTAGATACATAACCCATATCTATAGATCCATTTTTAGCTATCCTAAATTTATATAGGATAGTATTCAAGCATATCATCAACTTTAATATAAATTTGCATCTAATTAACCTTATAATATGAATCATGAAATAATTTATGAATCTAAAAAAATATAAACATTCTTTAACTATATATTTGGTACTAATCATTAAACCAAATCATCATATTATTTCAATACCTCAAAAGTTCAATAGAATATTTTTAATAAATAACTTTCCCTTAAAAATCCATATTATCCTTTCCTTGAAAGAATTCAAAAAAATATACCATCATGATGTCAAAGGTTTGACATATTTGATTCACATTTAACTTTTTTATACTCTATACAACTCACCCACTTATGAATCATCCGACCATGCATTGCCATATTCTATACCATATCAAATAAGAAAATCATTATTTATTTAATATCAACAAAATATGACAATATGGAACAATTTTAACCATACTACACCTCATATGGTTCCATTTGTATGTAAGAAAATACCGAATAACAAAAATTGTTTTCAAAATTATCATTTACCACATACCCACTATAAACATATCTTTAATTTTTAAGGATTTATGATATGTAAACTATATTAAAAAACTAAAAACACTACATATCCAATTACTATGATCTATATATAGTCACCAAAATTATAAAATTTTAATAAAAAAATATATAATCACTCATAATATAATTTAACATCATCATATACCCATCCAATATATGAAAGAAAAATAACTTATTCTAAGTCACTTCAGTCACAACAAACCTATAAATAAATCTTTAATCATACACATAGTAATGAACCAAACTAAATCACGTAGTCCCACCTCTAAATTACTCAAGTATAGTTTAAACACTAATTGGTGATTAGTTTACATTTTGAGGCCATTTCCCTCCTTATTAATTACCTAAATAAGAAAATATCCTATTAGAAAACCTTTATGGAATTTAAAGTGATTGTAAAAATGGAAATGAAATCCTACCCTTCCAGGATACCTATGAATTGTGGATACCTATTTTCTTCACACAAACACACACACATATATGATACTCAAAATAAATAATCAAAAAACACCTATATAGAGCATTTATTAGACTTGAACAAATATAACTAAAAAATACATGAACGAAGATAAACCAAATTAAATAAATGGGTTGTAAAATGAATTCAAAATTTCGAAATATCCAATTTAGATTACCTATGTATATCCCATAAATTCCTCATCCACACTATCTATTAAAATAATAAATAGGTCTATAATTACTTCGAGATTCAATTCCTATGAACCCCATCCTTTAGAGACATTACCTTAACTGGATCATATAATATGAGATATAATGAATTCTAGGGGTAAGTTTATATGGTATGTGTACATAACACTCATTAAGTAGTCACCACCCACATATTACTTGATATTGTACTATAATAGGTGAACAATATATCCTGAAACAATTATATTGTGAATTTTATTACAACAAAAAGATAATTTATTCATGATTATATTTAAAATTTTAATTTATAAATTTTAGAATTTAAATATGATAAAAAAGAAATAATTTTTTAATTAATCACATAAATACTATCTTATGGATAACTTTTCCCATTTTTTAAAAGGATAAATTGTTGGTGAATAGGAAAAAATATAGTTTTTACAAATACTGTAACTATTAGGGAATCCTCATGATATAATCACGACTTAAAGATTTAAGAAACCACTTTCTAAAAAAAATATTATTTTTGGAGTAAAATAATTCCTTAAAAATAATTTTAATTTATTAATCTTTTCTTTACATTTTTTTAAAATAAGTTATATTTTATTTCAATAAAAAACTTTTTTGTGACCTTTCAATTAATTAAGTATTCACAAGGTTCCATTTAGTTTGGATTGATTTAGAAATAACATAATAGTATATTTTTAACCATATACTATTAAATGTCATAGGGATCAATACTATACTTACTTTTTTTGTAAATTCATTTATTATTCTTAAAGGGAAATTTTTTTAAAATGTTTTTAACACATTATGTGTGCTTATATTAAAATTATTTTTTAACCACCTATAGAAATTTAATCATGTAAAATGGTTTTCATATTTGGGAAAAACATATTTGAATGATTTAACATGGTCCATTTCATATTTTCTCATAAAAATATATCCTAATAGAAAAATTAGTCTCTTAGATACATGTTAAAATTAATAAAAACTGGTTAAATTAATGGATAAGGACACAAAATATAACAAAAAATTATCTCAAATTTATTGTATGAATGGATTATAGAACTTACCTATCTTATCATTAGGATTTGGATAATTTCAATTTTACTTCCCAGGAATATTACTTGCCTTTTTATATTAAGAAAGTAATATTTAGAAAAATGTAAACCCTCTCATCTACAAAATGAACCCTTCACCACCCCACTTATCCTCAAAATATAAGAAAATTTTATTGACCAAAATCTACCAAAACACTCATAAACCAGTTTTTCCATGTACTGGGGGTTTTTTATCTCACCAAAATTCTAATCTATGAAGGCAAAAGAGTGGTTTAAAGGAGGATATAAAAGGAAGATGTAATTGTCTAAACAAATTTATTTCAAGTTTCTTTCTTCTTACACATATTCCAAATATATTATATCCTTGATAAGATAATTAAATAAGTATCATTAGTGTAATTAAATTCTATTAATATGATGGAATGACCATTATCTTCCACCCTCTCATCCATTAGAAAATCAAAATGTCATTGGTGTTACGTAAAAACTACCACATCCGTGAATGACATATTTCATTTTTCATCACCACCCTACATGGATGGTTAAAAATATATTTAAGAAATAAATATTATTTTAATACATAAATAATGTTTTTGGGTCTATATTGGTAATATTAATGTTTAAATCATTATTAAGATATTGGCTTTAGTTTGTTAAATATTACTAAAAACCAGCTCGCTACAAGTTTCCTCTTTAATAATTGTACCTAAAACGCTGATGGAATGAAACTATAAATTCCTAAACAATAATGGAAATTCTATTCAAATAATTTTAACAGTATTTATATAATTAAATCATTTTCATTGAATAGTAACTAAAACTAGTATACCAAATCATACTTGCAGTGGATAAAACTACTAACACCAATGATCAATATTAACTAAAAATTAGTAATAATTTTGTAATAAATTATTATAAAATATTAATATAAGTGGTAATAAGTATAAATAAGGTTCTTAAATATAATATTAATGGGTCTTATTTTATTATAAATTATGTTAGATTACATCAAACTAAGATAAATTCTGAGGTATGGGTTTCTCATCTTAATTTCACTTTATTGAGACATGTTTCATATCATGCACCATTTTTTATTTATATGGTGTATATAATGAATTTTAGAATATTATAAAATAAATTTCTTTATACTCATGGTATTTAAATTTAAATTCTATTTTCTTACTTTCAAAGGGGTTTGATTCAAAAGTTACCAAATATGTAAGTGTTTCTTTTATAATCTCACTTATTTTATGTTTGGAAATATTTCACTTCTATGTCCATTTTCTTTATTTTAGTTTATAAATTTCATTATATATACTTATAATATTTTTTGATTTAATTTTCTATTGGACTTTAGTTTATTTAAAATAGTTTTAAAAGGTTTATTTTTAACATTTTATTCACTTTTCATTTTGATTTTCTTTAAAAAAGTTATAAAATAATGTTTTTAACATTGTATACATTAGTGAATCTCCACATTGTTATGTCTATTCTTCACTATCAATATTATTTTTGAGGTTTTAATGGTTTTTAAAATAAATTACTATTTACATTTCTCTATAAATTTTTTATTTTTAAATTTCACCAAAAGAAAATGATATTTCTACCTTTTTTAAAAGAACATTTTTATTGCTTTTATAAAATTAATCTTCATCTATGTCAACATCCTTTAAAAATTCTTAGGCTTCACCAAGGATATTATCTAATGATACCATCCACCTTACAAATATGTTTTTTATTATGATCTCTTAAGGTTGTATACTATATTACTATAAAAACCAATGTAATTTAAATTTTAAATAAATTTCATGTCTTATTAATATCCATTAATTATATTTTATAAAGTTATATTCATTATAATAATGGTAAGTAACTTTTAAATTAAAAAGGAATTAGTGTTATTAAATTTTTTTCTTGTATTATAATGTTTTGTTGAAAACCATAATTTTTAAATTTTATAATTTTAATATAAAAAAAATAAATTCCATTTCTGAAATCATAATATAAAAATTAGCTTAGTGTGAAATTTTTAGATTTTTTATGAAAAGACTTATTTTTTAGTGAATAGTAAAAAATACCATTTTTATGAAATATGGTATATTTTATGATATCACCAAGACATAAATATGATATAAAATTCACTAAACATATGAAATGAATCAGGTATGATAATATACTAAAAATATAAAAAATTAAAAACATATAAATTATAATTTGTTACATGATAAATATGAAAATCATTTTCATTGTTCATGTAGTGCTTGTGCAGCCTGAAAAAGTCAAATTTGGTGACCTAAAGATAATATTTCATAAGGAAGAAGACTTTTCTTAACTTGGTTAATAAATATGAAGTTTTATTTATGAGTTTTATGGATATATATTAATTTTATAGTTATATAAAAAGCGAATTATCCAAATTCTTGTGCATTTCTTGCACAAGGCTTAAAAAGTCAAAATAACATATTAAATAAGTTTTAATGAAATATATGTGAGTAAATATAAATATTGGAAAAATATAAATATTTATATTGAACTTAATTAATTTATTCTTAGTATGGTAATTTTTTTTAGTTTTTAATGATTAAATAATTATCGTAAATTTTTACACAACACTGACATAGTGCATGTGAAATTGATAAAAAAAATCAAGTAAATGATTTTAAGAACTTTAAAGGTAATTTTATTTGGGTCAGTTATAAAATAACACTAATTTTATAGATAAATATAACATATTGGGTATGTTTGAAAGGTTTATATTGAAATTATATTGATATATTGTTGACTTTAAATTAAAAGCAAATGAATAGTTTCAAAAATTACATTAATGATGTTTTATAATAAAGAATATTTTATTAAATGATTTAAAATTTATAAAAATCATAACTTTAGCCAAGTGAATTTGATATGGTTTAGAATATCAAACATGTTCCATTTATGGGACACTTTTACTTTAATAGTAACTTTATTAGATCCTTTAGTGTAAACAACTTTTATACCATGATAATCTTCAAAAGGGTTAACAGGGGGTTAAAAATAAGAGATAGCGGTGAAAAAACAACTTAAACTTGGACAAATTTTATTGGATGAGAGGATTTAGACTCATACTAATAATATATTATAAATATATCAATTTAGTTATATTTTTATATAAAAATTAATTTATATTAATTTAATACATTAAGTAATTCCAAGAGTTTCCCTCCCATCACTTATAAAACGGAACCTACTCTCCTCTCTTCCTCACACCTTTTGAGCACTCTAGTTCCAAGAATTCGTACCCATGTCAATTCCTTACATACCTCCCAATGTCTTATATTCCCTATTTTGATCATAAAACCATCCTATTAAGGCTTCATGTATAAACCAAAATATTTTTTCTAAAGGAGAGAAAGATAAATAGTGTACGTGATGAGTCATAATTGAGGTAAGGGAAACTTTACATATAAAAAATCATTTTAAATGTTTTAAATATATTTTTTTATAAATTTTTTTATTCTATATCCATATTCTTTAAAATAATTTTATATGTTTTTATATGGACATAAATAAATTATAAATTTTATTTTTTGTCACTTTTGACTTTGTTTCAATGGTTTTTAAAATGATTATTTTTTGTATTTTATATGAAATATTTTTGACTTTCTTTACAAAAATCAAAATTATTCTTCTATTTTAAGGTATATGACATCAATATTTTTTCCTCGGCCATAATTATTATTTGTTTTTTTTGGATTCCATTACATAATTTTAAGTTTTATTAAAAGAAAAAATTATTCTTCCCATTTTTTTGGTTATTTTAAAAAATGTGTATAAATGGAATGGATATTTTAATATCTATAAATTCTTTGATACAGATAAAAAAATATTTTTATGAGTATAATGATAAAATTGGAAACATTAATGTATTATGATTATGTTATGGTTCTTGGGAATTTTTTACGATGACGAGTGATCCTGATATAGCTCACAATGATGGATGAACACAATATATATCATAATGATGGATGAGAATGATATAACTCTCTAATGTATTGGGTAAAGGGAAAGAGTTAACCAGTTAGGATTATCCTAATACATTATTTTAATTTACCAGGTATGCTATTCCATTTATAAGAGTGATTTGAAAATTTTTTCCTAGTTACCTAATGATTTATATATGCTTGATATCGATTTTCAAAGAAATATTATGATTTTAAAAGGTAAGATAACAAGATTAAGTTTAATGGAATTTTTATTATACTTATTAAAGATGAAGTGTATAAATTTGTGAAAACATTTTCATGTGTTTTGAGAATTATTAAGAAACCTTTATGAGTTTTATTTTACCTTTAATATTTCTTATGAAATATTTTGTGAAGATATTTTGGAAAATTAAATTGGTTTATTGGTTAAGAATATGTTTATTTTGTTTCCAAATTTTATTCTCAAAAATGAAAAATTTTATGAGTATTTTAGGACTAACATTTCTTTCTTATTTTCATTTATAATCCCTCATTGATTTTTTTTTCTCATCCCACATTTTCAAATGTTTTTAGAAGGTTTTAAGGATGATTAGGGACAAGGATAAGGTCAAAATGATAATTTTGTAAATATATATTTTAAAGAAAACAAAGTATATATTAAAATTTTTATATTCTGGGGAAAATTGATACTGAGTGGAAGTGTCCACTTTATGATGCAATATTTTATTTTATAAGGGCTATTAACAAATTGTCTAAAACTGTAATCCTAAAATATCTTCAATAATTCAAGAAGTTTAATTCTTATCCAAGGATTCATTTTATTAATTTTTTAAGGTCTATTACTTATAGTTGGTATTAGAGGAAATATTTAGATAATTTTAGATCTTAATATAGTGTAAGTAAGTACCCTTAATAGATTCTAATTTATGGGTATCATGATATATCATTTGAAGATTACCATATTGATTTTTCTAAACTATGTGTGTTTAAAATGGTTTTTTGTAGTGGAAATAATAAATTTGAATTAGGAAGTCACCAAGAGGACAATATCCTTCCAAGTTAGCAACCTTGAATTATTGGAACTGAAATTGAGCAGTTTTTTTATTGTGATGGATAAGTAGATATAGGATATAAATGGTGGTGGAATACATGCTAGAGATTAAATAGATCTACCATATAGGAACATGTCCATAGTGGGGAATTTTATGATACATAAACTTTTGGTATTGAAACAACACAAACATTTATAAATGAAATTCTCTTTTTGAATGAATGAATGCATTATTAAGTAATGTGGTTATAGAAGAAACATGAACTAATTTGGTTATTTTGAATCTGTATATGGTATTTTAAATTTAAAAGATCGTTAAACATTATAAATATTGGTAATATATATTTTTTATAGTGACCATTAAGATTAGTATATTAAGGGTTATGATAAAGTCAATTTGACATAGAAAAGGGAAGTAATGAACTCAAACAGTAATATTTTACCCTATAAATCCCATTTATTGAAATTTATAAGGGAGAAAACATCATTGGGACTCACCCTTGACCAATAAAAATCTAATATTCAATAACTAAATCATGATAAAAACTTTTTTACATGATAAGTTCAAGATCATTGAGATCATGACCCAAAACCATGTTCGTCAAACCACTCCATTAAAATCCCACCATCACACACATTACCCATAGGGTATTCATTGGTGTAATAAAGGGATATGTATATAGAACCTATTAGTATAAATGTTTATATTTTATTTTTAATAAGGAAATGATTATATTTGTCCCTTTCTCAAATTACATTAGATAATGAGTTTGAATTAAGTTTTTATATGATGAAACTCAAATTGTATTTTTAGGAAATTTATAGTTTCAATAAAGAAACTCTATTTTAACAAATTCAAGAATTTTTGAAATAAATTATATTTTAATAAAATATTATTAGTAAATAATACTTATTAAATAAAAATAAAAATATTTCTTTTAAGTAAAAAAATAATCTAACAAGGGTTTGAAAACTGTTATTGTAAAAAAGTGAAACATTTTTCTTCAAATGTGGATTTTTATGTAAAAGTTTAAATTCAAATAATTATATAATTATTCGGGTAAAATAAATTTTACTGTTTAAATCATCATGTTGAAATTATCTAACATTTATTTTTTCATAATTTTCAGAGAGATTGAAATTTTTGGGTCAAAATTAAATATAATATAAATATACGGTGTGTATTATGTCATCATAAAATATTAAAAGTGATGTAATAAGTAATATAACTATTATACACAAACATAATTATGTTTCCATTTTAAAAAAATGTGTTTTGAGGTTATATTATTAATTTTATAAACCCTTAATGTATCCTCTAAAACCTATATTATATTTTAAAGTCTTAAAAACAATTCTTTATAAACATGACTCACTTTCACATCACCAAGAGAATTATTTTTATGATTTAGGTTCTTATCCCTATAAAATAATGAAAAAATTATATTTTGTCAAATCCATGGGAAAAATATGGGATGGTTTTTTGTTTTGATTACATTATCATATAGAGTCCAAAACCTATGTTTAGAAATGTATAAAGAATTGTCCTATCCTTTTCTATATAAACCCAAAAAAATACCGTTCCTATTAACAAAAAACTCTTTTAGAATAAAATTAATATGTATTTACCTCTCTAGAGTCTTCTAAAGGTTCCCTCAAGCTCTTAAGATTTTCCTCCCAAGTTTTTATAAGTGTCCTCCCAAGGCAATGGATCCTCTCATAAGAACCTTATCTATTTCATTCCTTTTGATTTACAATTTTCAAGTTGAAATATGTTTTTAAAAATACCCCTTTCTTTCCTTATAATTACCAAGTAATTATATAACACTTTCTCTCTCATTCACCCTTCTATAAATATTTATGTACACCCGTTCTACTTCTAAAATTATCTTGTTATTTTCCATACAAAAATTTGTGTAGTGAATACCTGTATCCATTTATAATTAAGGGCATTCACCTAGTTATAAAAATATTTAATTTATTATGGATTTATTTATTTTTAACTTCCACTCCTTAATTTCAGGGTTAAAAATGATGAAATACATACTTATGTTGTATAATCTATGTGGCACAGTTATACATGTACATGATATGAAAGTGACAGGTGGGACCAAAATTATATAGCCCTCTAATGCATTGGGAACTGTTTTTATCTCATGAGATTCCATGGATGGTGCATGGGAGGTTATACTAATAACACTATTCTATGTTGTCTTGGTGGTTAGCCTTAACATCTATTTATGATGTCATGTTTTATCTTGTTTCCACATTCCTATGTTTCCTTTTTGTTGTCATGTTATATAATACCCCATTATTCAAGATTATGATTCTCACCCTCTTATGTTACCTTTATATGCCTCTCATATCACATGTACTACTTTACATTATACTATGATTTTTTGATTCCCTTGCTAGGATTTATAGCCCACACCATTATTATGTATTTCCTCAAGTTATCCAGTGCATTTTTAGAAGAATGATGGAATTTTAAAATCATGTTAAGAATGTTTTTAGTGATTTTATTGTATTTATATTGCAAGTAGTTATGATATGTACCTAATTCAAAATGAAACTATGATTTATGATCTTATGGGATTGTATAATGTGTACATTTATTTAATAAATAATTAATTAAGGTATATTAAAAACATGGGTTTTTATAATTGGTATTAGTGAAAAGTCTAGTTATTTCTTAGATTAGGATTCAAAAACTCTAGTGAAAGCCTTAGGGAAAAGAATAAACCTAGGAAAACATCCCTATTTTTTTTAATTATTGATTATGTGGTTTCCAAGAAAATACATCCAGGTATAGATACCACAAGTGGATTTGACTCTAGAATAGTTGTACCTAGGGGTAATAATCCCAAAAATGGTGCATTGAGATGAACTATATAATAACCTGGTGTATGAAAATGGGCCTTGAACGCGTAGTTTTATACTCCCAAGGGACATGATTTATCAAATTCACAATCACTTTAAAAAACATTATGATGGTAAAAAATTCCCATATGAATTTATATTATTAAATAGATTACGGAAAATAAAACATAGATTGAAACATATAAATTTATAGGTTAATGGAATATATAAAATTTATGAGTTACCCATTTAATATTAAAGGTTTCCCATTTATGTGTTTAACAGTTTAAAATTAATCATCTTTAATTTTATCTTCATTCTATTTAATGCTTGGGAATAGTAAGAATAGATTCAACAACCAATGTGAATGGTAATGGTATGAATTCTTAAACAAGATTCCCAACCTGATGGAAGAATGAATCATGTGATTCATGAAGAAACTATTCCAATTGATCAAGGTTATTAATTTAAACCTGCATTATGATGAATGAAAAAAATCCCCCAAAGGAAGTGAAATTTTAAATTGATACATTTATGTGATAAGTGCCTCTAAATTTCAGTGGATCTTCTGATACTTTAATCACAAAACAATAGATCAAATCTAATGAAAATATATTCTTCATACATCAATTCTCTGAGTAAGAAAAGTTCATACTTGTTATTTATTGAATAGAAGTAGGATCAAATAAATGGAGGATAATGGTCAATAATAAAAATCCCAAGGAGTATATTGAAGCGATATAGTGGAAGGAATTACAGAAAAAATAAATTTGACAAATATTTTCCTCAAACACTCCAATTAAAAATAGAGAGGGACTTACCTATCCTCAAGATAAAGGATCATGAATCCATTGGGGAATATGATGAAAAATTCACAATACTTTTATGATATGCCTTTGACATTTTCATTACCACCAGAATTAATATTGACCACTTCTTTTGAGAGATAGATATGAGTTAAAAAAAAGACTTATCCATTTTTGACTTTAATAGCTATGAGAAAATTATTCGATGTAACCTCAAAGTTGAGATAAAGATCATTAGATCTCAAGGTTATCATAGGACTAGAGATAATAATAAGAGAATGGAATTTAATTTTGGTGGTGTGATTGAGAAATCTCATTGGGGAAAGAAAGTACAACACCCAACTTGTCAAAAGTGTGGGAAGAAGCATCCCCAATATTGCCTAAACGGGACAAGGAAATGATTTAGGTTTGAGAAGGAAGGGAACCATACAAGAAATTTCCCATAGGAGTATACCACTAATGTAATGGAATAATGGAATGCTCTGTCCAACCCTCATCCTACTTTACAATGTTTCAACAACAAGTTATATGGACACTATGTGAATATATTTCCTAAGCCAAGGGTTGTTGAAGACATACAATGAAAACAACCTCCAAGGCCTAGAGAGAAATTACGAGCTTATACAATCACAACTTTCAAGTTGGATCTTGATAATTAATTAGTGATAGGTTTTATATTTATTCATTCATGAATAGTGAATGTTCTTCTTTATTCTAGTTCTATGAATTCTTTGAAATCATGCATGTTTAGTATAACTATTCAAACACTACCTCTAAACATGGATGTCAAGTTATCGATGAAGATGGTGAATGGGCCATTATTTCAACCCAATTATATAACTCATCCCCTATCCAAATTTATGGGAGGAATTTTACATCAAAACTTTTGATAATACCTTTATCAGATTTTGGTTCAATTTTAGATATGGATTGAATTTCCTTATACAGTGCTAACATAAATTTTTGAGAGAAGGAAATCACCCACCATTTCACAAATCATCCTCTGATTCTATACAAGTGAAATTATTAGGACGAATATTATTTGGTATCATCATCTCAGGAATGAATATTATTTCCCTATGATAAATTATATCTTTCTCAAGTCATTTATCTAAGGAAAAGATCATCCTTGAAGGTGTACCATTGTGAGGGAATTTTATAACATGTTTCCTGAAGAATTTTCTAGACTTTTTCCCAGTTGTGAGGTTGATTTATCAATAAAAATTATACCAATATCTTTTCCAATATCCAAGACTCTATAAGAATGGACAATATTTAAATCGAGGAGTTGAAGAATAATCTACAGTAGAATATGGATAAAGGGTTCATACGCCCAAGTGATTTAGCATGGGGTGCACCAGTCCTCTTTTTCAAGATGAAGGATGGGTCGATGTGACTCTACATTTATTATCATGAGCTCAATAATATCAATATAAATAATAATAATCCCTTTCCATATATTAATGAATCGTTTGATCAAATATATGGATTGTAGTATTCTTTAAGGTGGATCTTTATTAAGGATATTATCAATTAAAGGTGAAGAAATAAGATATCCCCTAGACTACTTTTCTTATGAAGTACATGCACTATGATTTCATAGTAATTCCATTAGGACTCCCTGATTATCTATAAATATTTTTGTATTTATCAAGTATTTACAGATTACCTTGATAATTGTTTGGTAGTATTTATAGACAATATTCTTATAAACCCTAAAAGCAGGGGGGAACGTGAGGAACATTTGAATTATGTACTGAATACTTTTAGAAAGGAAAAGTTATTTAATAATTACAGTAAATGAATGTTCTAGATGGAGAAAGTAACTTTATTAGGTAATTTTATCACCATTCAAGGGATATCTATGGATCTTTATAAAATTGAGGTAATTGAAGGATGGTAAATACCAACATATGTGATGTAAGTATGATATTTACTTAGTTTGGATAGAAACTATAATCAATTTTTGAGAACCTTATCTTGATTTTAAATCCAACTAACCATGTTAACTCAGAAGGGTGTCAGGTTTTTATAGACTAATGAATGAAAACAGAGTTATAAAGAGTTGATGAAGAGGATATCCAATAAAATTGTGCTCATATTACCCACTAGTAGGGAAGGATTTTTTATATATAATGATGAATCCCAAAAGGGATTGGGTTGTGTACTCATGAAATCAGAAAAATCGATGACCAATGCCTCCCTATAGTTAATGATCAATGATTATAACTATACAATGCATAATCAAGAATTGGCTGTAGTGATCTTCATATTGAATATTTGGTGATATTATCTCAACGGGGAGATGTGTAAAAAATATACAAAAAATAAAAGCTTCAAGTATATATTAACACAAAAAGATATCAAAATCCACCAATAGGGGTGGCTAGAGAAGATCAAGGGTTATTATTATTCAATATTATCATCTTGGTAAAGTAAAAAAAATCTGTAGATTCTCAGGGTAGAAAGGATATCATAACTCTTTGAATGATAGAATTTCAAGGGATCCAATATTCTTGGACATGAAAAGGATGGACATGTAAATAATAAAATTATATTAATCTTACATTTACTAAATAACTACTCAACCATTCATTCTTGATAGGATCAAGGATCCCCAAAAATATGATGAGTTTCTACATAAGAAGGTAGAGAATATTCTAGAGTTGAACATTGATGAAGATGGAGTTATATGCACATGAGCCTCAACCCAGTTGGTGAGGACTCCTTAAGTGCATCCAAGAGACCCAGGATCAAATCCGGGTGGGGGATAATTTCCGACTACAGTAGCAGTACTATAGTAGGTACTGTAACACGAACTATGCATAACTATAGTAGGAACTGTAGCAGACACTGTTTGGCACTGTAGTATCCGAGAATATGCCCTCATTTGGGCCTTAGGGACACCGATTTGGACCTCGAGTCCTTTAAGGCCTTCAGGCCACCCAGACCTTCAGGTCAGTAAGGACTTCGGGCCACCTCAAGGCCTTCAGGCCACCTTAAAGTACAAATGAAAACCAGACAACCTATAAAGAAGAAACTTCAGAAGGAGGAGGAGCAATGATATTTCACCATATCATAATCTAAACGGATTGCAAGAATGAGAGGGTATGGCACCTGCCATCGGGACAAGCCTGTGCATGCATGGGAAAGCCTAGCCGAACAACCATGCAAAGGTGGAGAGCTGATTTCACGATGAAGATACTGGGGAGGAGCAGTTCCAAGTAGTTAGTCTGGGCAGTATGTAATGTTTGAAGCCTACGGGCAATGGATTCCCCTAAGGCCTACGGGACATATAATTCTTACACCTACGGGCCTTGTAAGGGTTCCACCTCACCCCTTGAAAGGTGGATTATCAAAAATCAATAAAAAATGAAGGCCTTTGGGCCATTGGAGAGAAGATGGAGTTATAAGATTTGGAACCCCAATATGTGTCCCATAAAAACTAGAATCGAATAGGGAACTTCTGGATGCTACACATATCTCATACATCTCTATTAATCCCATAAACACTTATATGTATATATATTTGAAGAAAAAAAATTTTTGGTATAAAATGAAGTGAGAAATTGTGGAGTTTTTATCTCAATGCTTGGTATGCCAATAAGTCAATGCAGAATGCTATAAATCTACGGGTATGATGAAAATATTTCCCATACTAGTATGTAAATGGGAAAACTTAACCATGGATTTCATCATTAGACTCCCTAGGACCCCTAAAGGAAATAATGCCATCTGGGTGGTAGTCTATTTCCTTATTAAGTTAACTCTTTTCATTACTATCAAGGAAGATTTCTTTATTGACAAAATTTACAAGATATATACAAGGGAAGTGGTATGACTTCATGGAACTTAAAATTTATATTATATTTTATTGAGATAAAAGGTTTAACTTGAGGTTTCAAATAATCCTTTAAAAGTATTTGGATAAAGAAATGATCTTTACCACTACTTATCACCCTCATATGAATTGTCATTCTGAAATAACCATTCAAACTATAGATGATATTCTAAGATCATGTTCAATGTATTTACAAGGATGTAGGGATCAAAACCTTCCCCCAGTGAAGTTCTAATATAACAACAGTTTTCATTCTAGCATTCAAATTGAACCTTACGAGGCTATGTATGTTGAGAGGTGTAGAAATCCATCATTCTTGTATAAATATAGAAAGTGTTAGTTGATTTGACCTGATCTAATCTAATAAATGACAAAGAAGGTTAAAACTATTCAATTTCATATGAAGCCTACAAAAAATAGATAGAAAATATATAAAAATAATAATTTATGAGACATAGAGTTTGAGTTTATAGATAAAGTGTTCCTTTATATATCATCATGGAAGAAATTCACGAGGTTTAAAAAGAAGGTAAATCATAGTCCTAGATACATTAACCCCTTTTAGATCCATGACCTATCAGAGAAGTGGCATATTGAATAATACTCCCACCTAACCTATCTAAAGTACATTATGTGTTTAATATATACATATTGATTAAGTACATATCAAACCCCTCATATGTACTGAATCAATGGGTGATACCATTAAATAATGATCTTTCATATGAGGAGCAACTAGTGAAGATATTTGATCATAGAGACAAGGTTCTATGAAATAACACAACTCACCTGGTCAAAGTGTTATGGAGAAATCAGAAGTTTTCGGAAGAAACATGGAGATCAGAAGAGGTTATGAAATATAAGTACCCTCATCTATTTCTTTTTATGAAACGAAAATTTCAAGGATGCAATTTCTGAAGGGGGAATAATGTAATGAACCAAAAATTTATATATGATATTCCCTTGTTGAATGAATAAATGTGTTATTAAGTAATGTAGTTATTGAAAAAACATGCACTACTTTAGTTGTTTTGGACCATTATATGGTATATTAAATTTAAAATACCTTTATGAATTATAAATATTGATAATATATCTATTTTAAAGTGAAAGTTAAGATTAATATATTAAGGTTTATGATAATGTCCATTTGACACAGGTAAAGGAATTGATTGTATCAACCAATAGGTGCATACCCTGTAAATCCCTTTTAATACAAATTATTAGGGTGATAAAATCATTGGTATTTTCCCTTTACCAATCCCTATATGATATTCAATAATTAAATCATGATAAAAACAATTTACAGTATAAGTTGAAGCGCCTCAAAATCATGACCCAATCCATGTTTTTCAAACCACCCCATGTAAATCTCACTATCGAACACCTTACCCTTAGGGAATTCACTGGTGTAATAAAGGACTATGTATATAAACCTTGATAGTATGATTTTTTAAGTATTATATTTAGTAAAACAATTATTACATTTATACCTTTTTAATATTACATTAGATAATTGGTTCGAATTTGATTTTGATATGTTGAAACACAAATTGATTTTTTGGGAAATGTATTGTTTCAATCAAGACACTCTATTTTAATTAATTCAATGGTTTTTTAAGTAAATTATATTTTAATAAAACATTATTATTATATAATATTTATTAAATATAAATGATAAAATAATTTTATGAAGTCAAAAATAATCTTAAAATGTTTTGAAAGCTGTTATTATAAAAAAACTAGTATTTTTTCATTAAATGTGTATTTTTATTTAAGTATAAATTATAATACATAGATAATTATTTGGTTAAAATAATTATTATTTTTGAAATCATCATTTTGAAATTATCTAATAATGATTTTTTCATAATTTTCAGAGACAATATAATTTTTTGGTCAAAAATAAATACGGTATAAATATTCAGTGTGTAACATGACATCATAAAGACACCAAAGTGATGTAATAAATACTATAAAGAGTAACCATGTCAAAAATTATGCTTTCCATTTAAAATAAAATTTTAAGGTTATTTTAATAATTTTATAAATCCATAACTAATCCTTTAAATCATCTATTATATTTTAAGGTATTAAAACCAATTCTTTATAAAAATAACTCAATTTTATATCACCAAATGGATTATTTTAATGAATTTTGTTAATAGGATTATAAAATAATTAAATCCACTCTTATTTTTTAGATACCATGGGAAAATAACATGGTAAATTTTGTGGTTTTTATTACTTTATCATATATAGTCCAAAACCTATGTTTGAAAATTAATAAAGAATTTTCCTCTCTTTCACTATTTAAATCCACCCAAAATCCAATTAATATTCACTAAAAAACCTTGTATAATTAAATTACTATTACTTTCCCAATCTATATTCCTCCTAAGGTGCATCTAATATCTTAATAATATCTTCCTAATATTTTAGAGGCATCCTCTCAAGGTAAGGAATGCTCTCCTTTTCCTCTTTATTTAAGCACCTTCTTTATGTCATGACATTTTAATTTCAATTTTTCAAGTTAGTATATGTTTTTAAACATCCCTATTATTATCCATATTATTCACAAGTAATGATATACCCCTTTATCTCTCATTCACCCCTTCTATAAACCTTTATATACACCTGTTATGTTTTCAAAATTATCTTGAAATTTTCCATAGGAAACATTTATTTAGTGAATACCCATATCCATTTCTACTAAAGGGTACTAACATAACTATACATACCCTTAATTTATTTATGATTTAAATTTATTTAACCTTTACTGCTTAATCATTAGGTTAAATTTGATGAAATACACCCTCATGTTGTAGGATCTATGTGGAACACTTATGAATATACATGATATGAAAGTGATGGGTGGGCCTAGAATTATATATCCCTCTAATGCATTGGGTAATGTTTTTATAGAGGTCATCATAATCACAATATTTTATGTTTTCTTGGCAGTTAGCCTTGAATTATATTTATAATGTCATGTTTTATATTGTTTACACATTCCTATGTTACCTTTATCCTATCATGTGATATCATGCCTCATTATTCAATATTATGGTTCTAACCCCTCTTATATTACCTTGATATACCTATTATCTCAGAAGTTTTGTTTTACCTTTTGTAATGCTTTTTTTACTCCATTAATAGTATTTATAGCTCACCCATTTCTTATGTATTCCCCCAGGTTATCTCATACAGTTTTAGATGAATGATGGAATTTTAGGATCATGTTAAAGAAATTATCAATAATGTTGTTGTATTTTTATTACAATATGTCATGATATATAACTAATTTACAGAATAAACTAGGATTAAAAATATTCTGGGATTGTATAATGTGTACCTTTATGTAATAAATCATGAATAATTTTGTAATAAAGCTATGGGTTGTCATAGGTATTCAATGAATATTTTGACTAAGTGATAGATAAGTGATGGATTAAATATTTGGAAAATATATTTTAATTCATGGGCTATTTGTATCATCAAAAGGTAACTCTTTATATTTACCATTTTGAAGGTGAATTCGATCAATAGTGTCCAATGGTTAATAATACAAAATAAAGGGAAGATATTGACACCATATAATGGGGCACATTTAAGAATATTTTCTTATATAAATATTTTTATGAGGTTGTTGAACTTAGTATGGAATAAAAATTCTTGGAATTAAGGTAGAAGTAGAAATATTCAGTGGAGGTATCTAAATCAAACGTCACCTGATTAGCATGGTATACACCAAATTGAATGCAATATGTTTATAGTAAAATAAATCAGTTTTAATTAGGATTAGATCCAATATATAAAAGAGCATTAGCCTCTCATGAATTTAAATGCTATAAATTTATTTCATTATAATGAGAAGGTAGAAGTGGATTTTTTTTAAAACCATGTTTTCCGTGAAAATTTGGTGAAAAACAGGTTCAGGTGGCAGAAAATGAGAAAGAATCCATCAAAGAAATCTGAAGGTAAGAAAATCAAGTTTCCAATTTATGATAAGTGTGGTGAAAATAACATTGGGGAATTTATTATGAAATTTGGGAAGTTCTTCAGATGTGGTAAGTTTGAGAATATATCTTGTGATTGAAAATAAAAATATCTTGGCAGTGATAAGACCGATCTTAACAATCAGACAATAGGGTGTTTTAAAAGTAATGATATGGGTAATTATATGGATTTATGTCCAAAGAAGAGCATGAATAATGGGAAGTGGAAAAAATATAAGAAGAAGGCTGTTTTGAAATCCTTTGAAAATAATTAGACAGATTCTAGGCTATAAAATGAAGTGATAATAGGTACATTAATTGTTCATTCAAATTACTCAAAAGTATTATTTGATTCAGGGTTTAAACATTATTTCATTTATGATAAATGTATTGGTAAAATAAAAATTTCAACTGAAAAAATAATGTTATAACTTTTGGTAAGAACACCCAAGGGTAGTATTATAACAAAAATAATTTATAAATATCTTATTATTACCATCTATTGAAGTATTTTTCTAAAAAACTTGTTGTATTTTCAATTATAGAGTTTGATATTATTTTGGGTATGAATTGGATTTATTTTTACCATAATAAGATAGATTATAGAGATAAATAAGTTATTTTATAGAATGAGTTTTATTTTGTAAAGAAGAATAAATTTATACCTTCGATAAAAAATTATTAAGCTGATAAAATGTTAAAATATGGAAATAAAATTTATCTTCTACATGTTTTGGAAAGAAATAAAATTTTCAAATTAATGATGGGTTGGTAATAAAATAATGTCTGGATGTTTTTTCAGATGATTTTCCTGCTATTATCACTGATATGAAGGTTGATTTTACTATTGAATTAGTTCCTAATGAAAATCCAATTTCAAAACCCCCTTATCAAATGTATCAATTAAAACTTATAGAATTGAAGAAAAAAAGTTACAAGAAATTATTAAAAATGGTTCCATTTAACCTAGAAATTTATCACGAGGTGCTCCTGTTTTACATGTTAAAAATAAATATTGTTCCATGAGTCTTTGTAATAATTATAGTTCATTGAATAACATCACTATTAAGAATCAGTATATGTTGACTCATATAGATGACATGTTTGAATAGATATAGGGAGCTCAATATTATTCAAAGGTTGATATAAGGTTCAGATACCATCATCTATAGGTGAAGGATGATTGAAACCTTAATATTTTCTTTTTTACTAGGTGTGGAAATTATGAGTTTGTGGTTATACCCTTTGGGTTAAAAAATTCTACAAATGTATTTATGGACCTTATTAATAGGTTTTCCAATTATTTCTTGGATAAGTTTTTTATTGTGTTTATAGATGATATTTTTATATATTTTAAAATTTATGATGATCATGAGAAATATTTTAGGGTTCTTTTTAAAACCTTGAATGAAAATAAGTTATATAGAATGTTTTGAAAATTTGAATTCTGGTTGTAATCGATATTATTCCTTGGGAATATCATAAATAAAGATGTAATAACTATTGATCCTACTAAATCCAAAGTGGTTGATGAATTTATAAGACCTATAAATGATATTGATATTTATAGTTTTATTTAATTAGTAGGCTATTACCAATGGTTTATTAAATTTTTTTCATGATTATCAATCCTTCTAACCAAGTTAAATTAAAAATAATTTTGGTTTATTTGGATAAATCAATGTGCTGAATGTTTCCCAGAATTTAATAGATGATTATTGAATGCTATAATTTTAGAATTTCCATCAATAAATAGTGAATTTATTATCAAAATTGATGCTTATTTGAGGGTTTTTGGATTTGTTTTAATATAGAATGATAAAGTAATTTTTTATGCTTAATTTCAATTAAAACCCCATGGGAAAACTTATCCTACACATGACCATGAACTGAAATCTACAATGTTTGTTCTAAAAATTTTGATTCTTTATTTATATGGAGTAAAGTGTGAAATATATACTAATAATAAGTGTTTCAAGTATATATTCACTCAAAAAGAGTTAAACATGAGATATAAGATATATCTAGAATTGATAAAGGATCATGAATACACAATTCATTACCATCCAGGTAAAGAAAATAGAGTAGAAAATTCTTTGATTTGGAAATATAATTCTACATTAACCATGTTATATTTAGAAAATCAACCTTTTGTTAATGATTTAATAAACTTTGGATCAGAAATTATGAAAATAAGAACTCCATTTGTTTTGTTTCAGGTTTAAGTGAAATCATATTTGTCTAAAATTATTTTGTAAGATCAGAAGGAGGATCATTTTTTATAGGAAAAGTTAGAATTCGTTAGAAAGGGTAAATTGATAGATTTTAATATTAATTTATAATATTTTATTAGAGTTAGAAAGAGGTTGTGTTTGGAAATTGATTTCCTATTGAATAAATAATTATTGAGTGTATCTCATAGTTCTCTATTGTTTGTTCATATTGGAAGTACTATTATGTATAAAGGCCTTATGAAGTAATGCTAGTGGAATGGAATGAAAAGAGATATTTCTAAGTTTACCAGGAAATATTTGACTTGTCAAAAGATTAATGCAGGATAAAAATTAATAACTGGGATGCTTTAACCATTTATAATACTTTAGTGGAAATGATAAAATATATCTATGGATTTCATGGTAGTATTTATAAATAATTCTTGAATTAATAATTTGATTTGGGTTATTCTATATCGATTAACTAAATCTATACATTTCATTAATATTTGAGATATTATGCCTTTTAAATTAGATTTATATACTATATATAAAAGAGATACTTTAGTTACATTGAGTTCCTATATCCAATGTATCTGACCATGATCCTAGGTTACTTATAATTTTTGGAAAAGTATTCAGAAGTCATTGGGTACTGAATTAATTCCCAATGAATATTTCTATCTTGAATCTGATGGAAAGTTATAGAGAAAAGTTTAAACATTAGAATAAATTATTAGATCTTATTTAATGAATTATTAGGGAAGTTGGGATCAACATATTTCATTAGTTTAATTTTATTATAATAATATTTTTCATTATCCTATATAGATGGGGCCTTTTGATGTATTATATGGAAATTGATGTTGATCTAAAACTTATCTTGATTAAGCCAATAAAAAAAGTTTTTTGGACCAGAATTGGTAGCAGAAATGGTTAAGAAGGTGAAAAAAATTCAAAAACATATAAGGATATCTCAAAGTAGGTAGATAAGTTTTGTAGGTAACTGGAGAAAAGATCTTTCATTTGAGGATGGTGGTCATATTTTTCTAAAAGTATCTTCATGGAAAAGTGTTATGTGTTTTGGTAAAAAAGAAAATTTAAGTTCATGGTTCTTTTTACCATATGAAATAATTATTAAAGTTGGATCAATTTACAACAAAGTGGCCTTACCTCTGATTTTATTTTGGTACATGAATTATTTTATGTTTTGTTGTCAAGAAAATATGAATTGGATGCATCTAATTTCTTAATCACTAAATTAGTTAATTTGGAAGAAAAAATTTTCTTTTAGGAATAGACAGTATATATTCTAAACTAAAAATATTAAATGTTTCGGAATTAAGTAAGGGTTTTATGGAAATACCATATAGTTGAATAAGCAATATGGGTATATAAAAATTCTATGAAGGAAAAATATACCCACTCATTTAAGCAATGAATAAAACTGTGAGGTTGTAGTTTTGAAAGGGGAGAAGAATGTAACAACCAAGGTAATGTTAATATTAAATCAATTACATGCCTTATTAAAATTAATTAATTATATTTTATAGATTTATATTCATTATAATAATTTAAAGCATTTTTTAATTAAAAAAGAAATAGTTTTATTAAATTCATTTTCTAGTATTATAAGGGTTTGTTTAAATATTTATTTAAAAATTTTAAAATTAAAATTTGAAAAAATGAACTTAATTTTTGAAATTAATATATAAAAATTATCTTTGGGTGAAATTTGTTTATTTTTTATGAAAAGATTTGTTTTTTAAAGAATAGTAAACAAATACAGTTTTTATGAAACACAATATCTTTTATGATATTTACAAAACATAAATATGATATAAAAATTTACAAAACTTATGAAATTAATAATGTATGATAATATAATACAAATATAATAACAATATAATTCATTACTTATAAATTATAATTTATTTCATGATAATATGAAAATCATTTTTAGTGCTTACATAGTGCTTGCACAACATTGGAAAATTCAAATTTGGTGTCCTAAAGATAATATTTGAGAAATAATAAGTATTTTATATAATTGTTTAATAAATATTAAGTATTATTGATAATTTTGAAGTATTTATATGAATTTTTGAGTTATATAACAATTTAATTATCCAAATGCTTGTGCAATACCTACAAATGGCTAGAAAAGTCAAAATCACATATTAAATAAGTTTTCATGACATGGATGTGAGTAAATATACATATTTAAGGAATATAAAAGTTTATATTGAACTTTATTAATTTTTTATTATGGTAATTTATTAATTTATAGTGATAAAATAATTACCCCGAATGCTTACGCAATGCCAACATAGTGCTTGTGCATGTAGCAGAAAAATCAAGTAAATGATTTTAAAAACTCTAAAAGTAATTTTTTTGATGCTTTTTAGTGTACCAAGAATTTTAAATAAATATAATATATTAGGTATTTGTTAATGTTATATATTTTAATTCTATTGTTATCTCTATGACTTTAAATTCAACGTAAATGAATATTAACTAAAATAGAATTAATGATATTTTATAAAAAACAATATTTTATTAAATTAAATAAAACTAATAGAATCATATATTTATACAAGTGAATAGGATATGGTTTAGAATACCAAAAATGGTATATTTATATTCCACTTTTCCATTTACAGTAACTTTATTGTCTCTTATAGTGTAAAAACATTGATATCACGATAATCATTAAATGTGTTAAAAGGGGTTAAAACTAAGAGATAAGGGTGAAAAAATCACCTAAAAAAATCCAAATTTTATTTTATGATAGGATTTAGACTCATATTCACCCTATATTATAAATATATCAATTTGGTTCCACATTTCCATGAACTTTTGTTTATATTAATTTAATACTTTATGTAATTTTAAAAGTTTCTCTCCCCTCACTTATAAAAGCGAACCTCCTCTTCTCTCTTACTCACATTTTTTAGCACTCTAGTTCAGCTAATACCTACCAAAAATCAAATATTTACATCCATACCCATGTTATAGAGTTCCTATTTTGATCATAAAACCATCCTAGGAAGGATTTAGGTATAAACCTAAATAGGTTTTCCGAATAAAAGGATGACAAGTACATACACGATGAGTCAGACTTGAGGTAAGGAACACTTTTCTTTACAAATCTTTTTTAAAATATTTTATATATCTATTTAAAAAAAATATTCCATACCTATATTCTTAAAAATAAATTTTATATGTATTTATATGGATATAAATTAATTATAAAGGACATTTTATGTTTCTTTTGACTTCCTTTCAAAGGTTTTTAAAAAGGAATCTTTTTATATATTTTATATGGAACATTTTGAGATTATTTTCAAAATGAAAAATGAATGTTTTATTTTAACATATTTGGAATAAATGGTTTTTACTTACACTATAACTGTTATTTTTTTGGATTCCTTTAAAATCTTTCATGTTTTGTTTAAATAAAAACCATATTTCTCTTTTTTATGGGTATTTTCAAAAGTTTTTTTTAAGTGTAATGGATATTTTAATATCCATAAATGGTTTCCTATTGGTGAAAATATTATTTTAATATTATGATGATGAAAATACAAGATTTCATGTATTATGATCATGTTATATTTCTTTAGGATTGTTTATGATGACGAGTGAGCCTAAAATAACTCTTGTCGATGGGTTAGACCGATATAGATCATAATGATGGGTGAGCCTAATATAGCTTTATAATTCATTAGATAAAGTGTTAGAGTTAACTAGTTAGGTTGATCCTAAGAAATTATTGGAATTTACCGGGTTTCTTATTCCATTTGTAAGAGTGAATATAAGAGTTATATGATAATTATGTTCCAAATTACCTACATGATTTATCTATAATTTATATGTTTTTATGGAAATATTTTGATTTTACAAGTTAAGGTAATGATATTAAGTTTAAATGAATGTTTATTCTAATTATTAAAGTTGAAATATATAAAATTGTGATTTTTTTTATTGTAAAGAAACATTTATGAGTTTTATTTTTTCCTTTATGATTTTTTATGAAATGTTTTATGAGAGTATTTGGTTGGTGAAGTCATATTATTGGATAAAAAATGTACATTTTACGCCCAATGTTTATTTTGAAAATGTTAAATTTTTATGAGTATTCATGGACTAAGATGTTTCTTCCATTATTTATTCTATATGTCCCTTATTGAGATTTTTATTCTCATAAAATGTTTTAAAATTTTTTTTATAAGGTTTTAAGGATTATTATGGATAAGTATGAGGTCAAGATGAATATTGTGAAGATATGTAGTGTAAATAAAACTTGTTATATCTTAATAGTTTTATTTTTTGGAAAAAATGGATACTATGTGAAAGTGTCCACTTTGTGATGTAATATTTTATTTTATAAGGGTGATTAACTAATACCTTAATAATATAATACTAAAATATCTTCTAGAATGTATGAAGATTAATTATTGTTTAAGGATTCAATTTACAGAATATTTAAGCCTGGTTCCTCACACTTACTTTCATTTATGATGAATTGATTGACTTCTTTTCTTACTCATGAATTTTTATGATTTGGTTCTCTATTACAATTTATATATCTCACTTGGATTTATTTTTTCCTTTATTTCTATATTCTATTATCTCATGGAATATATCATTTAAACTTTTCTATAGTAATATTGATTTAACCGTATACCCATTTGATGTCAGTTTAAAGGGTACTTACCAAGAAAATTGTTCCATTTATCGACTAAGGAAATATTATCAATTTGTATACAATATATTCAATACATATTTTTATTTAGTAATAATTCATACTAATTATCTATTTTATTTTATATTTATTACTTCATGTGATGAATACATTCAACTTATTTAATGACATGTGGGGATTGAAATTATATATCCTCTAAATATATAAGCAGGTCTCATGAGATAAACTAGTCTGGGTATTTGGTGTATTCCATACCTATTTACATATTATATATTTCCATGAAGCCTTTATGGTAGTAGTAAGATGTCCTGAATTATAAATTCCATCATAATAAAATCAATTATTATATTCCATGTGATTATTTGTATTTTTATTCTTTCCATGTATATATTCCACACCTTTGATTTTGATTATGGAATATTTGATAATTATTTATTACTTCCATACCAATCATGCCATATGTATTTTAGGATATCTTAAAATGTATGCTACCCCTTACTCAACATCTAATCTCACCCATTTCATTTTATTTAACTTTCCCTAGGGAATCAAATTGAGAATAGTAGAACATTACAAAAATGTAATGATAATCACTTAAGATGTTTAATAATTTTTTACTAGACTATTTTAACTATATTGGAGTTGTACACTATGATTCAATATTCATAATGTTATAAGGTAATTATGTGTATGAAATTATTTAGAAATGGAACCTAGTTGAAGGAATGAAAACCATATCAACACCTGTAATCCATATAGGGATTTAACTCATGATCAACTCAATGAGTCTAGAGTTGTATTTGAGAATATTATATCTTTATTAGAGTAGTTAACTTAGGTTATGACCAATGAAATTTCCCTTATAGATAAATCTGTTGATCCACAACATGGTGTGAAAATTTTGGACCACTTTATATGACAAAAAACTTCATAATTCAATGGAAATACTAACACATTAGTACATGAGTAATGAATTAAGTCCCTATAGAAGATATTTCTCACTTTGGGAAGTAATGAAATAGAGAAGGCTGTCATGGAAGTTTATCATCTAAATAGAGATGAAGATCAATAGAGTTCTTTCATTAAAAACACTAAGGTGGCAGAGGAGATCAAGGGTATGGAATGAAATACCTTTTAGATGATATTATATAAAAGAAATATTTTCCTGATGAACAAAAAACTTATAAGGGAATAAAAATCCTCAATTTGAGACCAAAGTAAGAGGAACATATTACTTAGTATGAGGGTAACTTTATAATGTTAGAAATAATTGTTTTAGACTATGTATTTAAACTAAAAATCAAGAATGATTGATTCTTTAATGGGATGAAGTTAAGACTTTAATGGTAATTAGTCTCTAAAACATTTTCACCATAAGAGGATATAATATAAAGTTACTTTAAGATATATAATAATTATCAAAGTCTGATATTTTCAATGGAAATTATGAGAAGAATAGGATGAATGAGCACCCTGAAAAGAGAAATGTGGAAAAGAGAAATAAGGGAAGGGTGAGGTTTCCAATATGTAATATTTATGTAAATAGAAACCATGGTTCTTTCTTGAAGGTAATGTGAGTTTTTTTAATGTGGATATAAATTCCATAAATCTCATGAATACAAAATTATTAGAGATACTAATGATATCCAATGATTTAACTATAAGGAGATGTGGCACCATATAAACCAATTCCATAAGAATCCAGTGAATTTACCTTAGAAAAAGACTAGGGAGAAGGTCGATCTTATAAAATTACTACAAATGACGCTGAAGTATTGAATGATATGATAACATGTTATTTGATCATAAACTCAATTTTAGCTAATTATTTATTTGATACCGGATATATAAATTCTTTTATATCATTCATGTTTGTTGAGAATATTGAATCTAACCCTAATAGTCTGAGGAATAAGTTGAAAGTCTAGTTACTTAATATGAATCTAGTTGTAATGAGAATATATTGGGTGGTATCTATTAAGATGCATAGATATTTCCTAGTTTCAAAATTTATTATTATTCCTATAGTTGAGTTTAACATAATCTTTAGAAAAGATTTACTTAAGTAAAATGAATTAATTTTGTGTTATAAAAAGAAGATTAATATTTGTCCAGGGGTATATGATTCCTTGTTTTATGGAAGCGACCTCATTATCCAAGTATTATTTAGATCCACCTTTAGTATATCCCCTTAATGAAATTAAAATAGACTTATAAGATAAAAAATAATATATGGATGGGAAATAAATCCAAATAATATTGGATGTACATATTTTATAAGAATACATGCATGTATTTCTAGAAAAATTACCTAGGCATCCACCTAAACATGAAGTTGACATTTCTATTAAAATCATTACTAATGAAAACCCTATATTTAAGATTCCCTATAGAAAGGAACCAGTGGATTTGGTGGACATAAAGAAACAACTATAGGAGTTGCATTATAATGGATTAATAAGTCATCATGTTTCACCTTGGGGATCCCCCATCCTATTTGTGAAAAATATGAATGGGTGTATGAGATTATGAATCTATTATAGGAAAATCAATAAAATTAAGATAAATAATATATATCCTTTATCACATATTAATTAATTATTTTATAAACTGCAAAAAGATCAATATTTTTCAATGATTGATCTTTGTACTGGTTATCAATAGTTATGGGTGAATATGGATGATATACCAAAGAAAAAATTTCATATAAGGAATGGAATTTATTAGTTTATGGTAATTACATTTGGATTAAATAATGAACCCTTTGTATTTATTGATTATAAAAATAGATTATTCAAGGATTATCTTGATTAATTCATTATGGTATTATTGATGATATATTGATATAATATAAAATCTATGAAGTTCATGAGATTATTCTATAAATCATCCTTGAGAAACTTAGAGAAAATTCATTTTATGGGAAATTTAGAAAGTGTGAAATTTATCTCCATAAGGTTTTTTATTACCATTTTGTCCCTAAGGATGGGATATCTATTAACCATTCATAGAAAAAAGTTGTCAAATAATGGCCCACACAAATGAATATAACCAAGATATGAAGTTTCCTGGGATTAGAAAATTAACATCACTTTTTTTATAAAGTTTTTCCCAATTATCCAACATGTTGACTAAGTTGAAACATAACTAGGTCATGTTATCATGTTCAGAGGATCTTGAAGAAGGTTTTGATGAGAAAAATAGGATATTAGTCAATATAACAATATTAAATCCATAATTAGGAAAGTAATGATTCATTATATATAGTGATGTATCAAAGAATGTATTGATATGTATGTTGTACCCCTCTCTCTTGGATTTTAATGATCACAATCACTCTCTTTTTGTTCTCACTTGTTTTCAAGTGTTTTTGTTGATAGGAAAAAGTTTGCAAAGGAGTTGGGCCAAGAACGACTGAAAGTAGAATCTCTGAGTCTACCGGCCAACCGGTGGATTCCCACCGGCCAGCCGGTGGTCTCTGGCAGTAGCAATGGTTTCTGTCCAGAGCCACCGGTCAGCCGGTGTGAGCTCCCCGGCCAGCCGGTATTGTCACCAGCCAGCCGGTGGCTGACCACCGGCCAGCCGGTAGAACCTGGGAAGAGAGCTTGCTCTCTGTCTGGAGCACCGGCCAGCCGGTGGCTTAGGACCGGCCAGCCGGTGGACCACCGGACAGATGGTGAGACACCACCGGTCAGCCGGTGTGCCCAGTCAAACTAGCCATTGGGCTTTGACCAGACTTTTACTTTTGACTCCCAACGGCTCCGAAGGCCTCTCCAACGGCTTCGAAGACCCCCAACGGCCATTTGGGTGTTCCTCTCCTATAAATAGAGGACTAGGAATCCCCGGAAACATATAGTAGCCCACGGGAACATTTTTCGATCATTTGGCGAACCTCCGGCGCATTCCTTCAAGGATCCCCACCTGCTCCAACTCACTTCCACAACCAAGGAGCACCACCATAGAAGCTTGGGAGCGCTCTTCATCATCACAAATCAATCCATTGACGCCCAAGACTTCTCCTCTTTACAGTTTTTATTGTTTTATCATTTTGAGCATTATTTTGAGTTTGTGCATACAAACCCTTCTTTCTCTCATCCTCCCTTTGTTTGGGTTTTCACACCACCTTCAAGGTGTGAAGAGGTTAGTCAAGTCTTCCCTGTAAAAGACTTGAGTCATAGGTGAGCTAGCCTTCGCCTGTAAGAAGGCTAGTGGGTTTCTTGCTACAACCAATAAAAAGCAAGCTGTAATAGGTTTCTAGGCTGCCTTAAAGTCTAGTGGGTTTCTTGCTACAACCATTAAAAAGCAAGTTGTCGTATAAATCTCTCAACGGTTGAGTTGGGAGCGGAGACGTAGGCTTGGGATTTAGGCCGAACTCCGTTATCAATTTTGTGTCTTGCCTCTTTTATTTCCGCTGCGCTTTAACTTTTTCTTAAATTGTTAAACATTTTTAAAAGGCAATTCACCCCCCCTCTTGCCATCACTCTCCGACCCAACATTTGGTATCAGAGGAGGAGTTTGTGTAATACCTTAACCGGTTACAAACTTAAGATCCTTAGTGATGGCTAATTCCTCGCATGCTCCCGAAGGGTATTCTATGACTCAGGCTCCATTCTTTGATGGAACCGATTACACTTATTGGAAAACTCGCATGATTAATTTTCTTAGAAGCATTGGTTATCCTATCTATAGGATTGTAATGCAAGGATATACTTTATCTAACAAGGATGAGTCCAAATGGACCCCCGAAGACATTGCCAACTTTGAGCTTGATGGAAAAGCCATGAATGCTCTTCATTGTGGGCTAGACCGTAATGAATTCAACCGTGTTTCTACTTGCTCCTCTTCTTATGAAATTTGGAAACTTTTAGAAGTAACCCATGAGGGCACTAACAAAGTCAAAGACACTAGATTATACATGTATCGCCAAGATTTTGAAAGTTTCACCATGCACCCACACGAATCAATTACTGAAATGTTTACTCGTTTTACTAACGTTTGCAATGGAAGAAAATCTATTGCTGAGGATGTTTCTGCAGAAATGATGGTCAAGAAGATTCTTTGGGTCCTACCAAGCTCATGGGCACCAAAGGTGACCGCAATTCAAGAAGCAAAAGATTTCAAGAAAATGCCGGTTGAAGAGCTCATTGGATCACTCATGACCTACGAGATCACCATGAGGAGGCAAGCTGAAAAGGAAGGCGAACTCATCAAAACTCCAAAGAACATCGCCTTCAAAGTTCAAAAAGAAGAAATCTACTCCTCCTCATCTTCTTCCTCTTCAAGCGGCGATTCAGAAATCGAGAACCTTTCCCGCAAGATGCACAAATTCATGAAGAAGAACAAAAAGAAGAAATCTCGCAAGGCTCGAAAGGAAGAACTCGACGAAAAATCCGAGCCCGATGTAATATGCTATGGGTGCGGCAAGAAAGGCCATTATAAGCCCGATTGCCCACTCCACAAGACAAGGGCAAAGCAAAAGGAAAAGAAAAAGGCATTCAAGGACACTTGGAGTGATAGCTCCTCATCCTCCTCCTCCTCAAAAGACAACGGTAAAAAATGTCTAATGGCATTTCATGAGGTAACCTCTTCCGACTCCTCTTCCTCTTGTTCTTCCAATTCATTCAATCATTTATCTTACGAGGATCTCCAACATGCGAGAGATCAATTGGAGGAATGTTTTCACGAACTTTCTTCCAAATTTATTGCTTTAAAAAAGAAATTCAAAATTCCTTCTTCCGAAAAGGATCAACTTCTCAAAGAGAAGGAAGACTTGTCCCTCAAGATCCAAAACCTTCCCTATGTTGATTCTATGGAATCAAAAATCAAGGATTTAAGGAAATACCTAGCTAAGTTCATTGAAGGTGAACATAACCTTTCGAATCTCCTTGGTTCCCAATGCATATCTAGAACCACCCAAGGGCTTGGCTATTCCAAGCAAGCTTCCTCGTCCCATGCTCCTACTATTTTTGTAAGGGGGAGCTCCCAATATAAATTTTGCAACTATTGCAAAAAGATCGGGCACTTAATTTACGAGTGAGACTGCAAAAATGCCCGGTATGGAAGGCCCAAAACCATTTCTTTTAAAGATGAATTTCATAGGAGAAGACCTGCCACAAGACAAGTTTGGATTGAAAAATCCCTTTTAGCGAGTCTCTCCGGACCAAAATTTGTCTTGGTTCTAAAATCCTCTCCCCGGTGATTTGTTGTTTTTATTTAGGGGAAGTTAGGATCGTTTAATCCTTTTTACGTTTTTCTTTCAAAACATTCAATTTCAAAAATTTCAATCAAATTTTATGCCCCATGCTATTTTGATAATCACAAAGGGGGAGATTTCCTTGGTTGATTGGGGGAGAAAGTTTTCTCTCATGCTTTGCTTTACTTTTCAATTTATCCTTTAAAGCATGACTTTCATTTCAGTCTTTTACATTGCTTGTTTTGGTGATTGTGATCATCAAAATAGGGGGAGATTGTTGTACCCCTATCTCTTGGATTTTAATGATCACAATCACTCTCTTTTTGTTCTAACTTGTTTTCAAGTGTTTTTGTTGATAGGCAAAAGGTTGCCAAGGAGTTGGGCTAAGAACGACTGAAAGTAGACTCTCTGAGTCTACCGGCCAACCGGTGGATTCCCACTGGCCAGCCGGTGGTCTCTGGCAGTAGCAATGGTTTCTGTCCAGAGCCACCGGTCAGCCAGTGTGAGCTCCTCGGCCAGCCGGTATTGTCACCATCCAGCCGGTGGCTGACCACCGGCCAGCCGGTAGAACCTGGGCAGAGAGATTGCTCTCTGTATGGAGCACCGGCCAGCCGGTGGCTTAGGACCGGCCAGCCGGTGGACCACCGGCCAGCTGGTGAGACACCACCGGTCAGCCGGTGTGCCCAGTCAAACTAGCCGTTGGGCTTTGACTAGACTTGTACTTTTGACTCCCAACGGCTCCGAAGGCCTCTCCAACGGCTCCGAAGACCCCCAACGGACATTTGGGTGTTCCTCTCCTATAAATAGAGGACTAGGAAGCCCCGGAAACATATAGTAGCCCACGGGAACATTTTTCGATCATTTGGAGAACCTCCGGCGGATTCCTTCAAGGATCCCACCTACTCCAACTCACTTCCACAACCAAGGAGAACCACCATAGAAGCTTGGGAGCGCTCTTCATCATCACCAATCAATCCATTGACGCCCAAGACTTCTCCTATTTACGGTTTTTATTGTTTTATCATTTTGAGCATTATTTTGAATTTGTGCATACAAACCCTTCTTTCTCTCATCCTCCCTTTGTTTGGGTTTTCACACCACCTTCAAGGTGTGAAGAGGTTAGTCAAGTCTTCCCTGTAAAAGACTTGAGTCATAGGTGAGCTAGCCTTCACCTGTAAGAAGGCTAGTGGGTTTCTTGCTACAACCAATAAAAAGAAAGCTGTAATAGGTTTTCTAGGCTTCCTTAATGTCTAGTGGGTTTCTTGCTACAACCATTAAAAAGCAAGGTGTCGTATAAATCTCTCAACGATTGAGTTGGGAGCGGAGATGTAGGCTTGGGATTTAGGCCGAACTTCGTTATCAATTTTGTGTCTTGCCTCTTTTATTTCCGCTGCGCTTTAACTTTTTCTTAAATTGTTAAACTTTTTTAAAAGGCAATTCACCCCCCCCCCTCTTTCCATCACTCTCCGACCCAACAATGTATACTTATACAACATGATAAAGTGATTTTTTATGCATCAATGTAGTTAAAGATACATGAAAAAAACTATCCAACTGATGATATTGAGTTTGAATTTGTAATTTGTGCCTCAATTAAATAGAAACAATATCTCTATTGTGAAATATGTGACATATATATGGATCAAATGTTTTGAAGTATATATTCAATCAAGAAGAGGTCAATATTAGAAAAAGGACATAGATAGACAAACTCAAGGACTATGAATTGTTGAAACACTTAAACCCTAGGAAAAAAATCAAGGTGGTTGATGCATTGAGTAGAAAGATCATCGAGTCTAGACCATGAGAAGGATAAATAGGTATCTAGAACTCATGGATTGAGTATAATTGAATATAATAAATTTAAGGGAATATGAAACATTATATATTTTCAAGTTATTAGAAAACCACATTTACTAGAGAAGATTAAGAAAGATCAACCTAAAGAAAAGGATTTATAAAATAAAATTAAATCTATGAATGATGGTAGATTAATAGACTTCATCTATAAAGAATGTGTATTTCAAATGATCCCAATACTAGTTAGTTGGGGTTCTCTAAGTGTATCACTACGAATGGGATTTTATTCCCAGCCACTACCCAAAGTTCCCTATTATATGGGGTGTGATTTATCTTCCTTATTTTCAACACACGTGAGGGATAACATCATCCTGAATTCATTACAAAGTGATAGAGAAGGTTGTACAATGAGACTCCACGGTTAGATCTTGGCTGACAAAAGGGGTGGTGGCCTATGATGGTGTGGATCATGGATTATTGAAAGGGGATATAAGTCTCCAGAGGATTCAAGGAATAGAAAATGGTGGGATTTATGTAGGTGACATCGACCACCGATGCCATTGAACAATTACAATGGCGGGTTCACAGTGGATAATGACTGTGGTGGCATAAACATGGAAGGTGACGGTGTTAGTGGGTGGAGGTGTAACAAAAAAATAGAACTCTCATGCCAATTTTTATTTTATCCTAGTAAAAAAATTCCTATGGGTGAGGACATACTATCCATGTAATGTGTTTTCCACTACCTATTAAGAAAAAAGAGGTGTTTCATTATTTCAATAAAGGGGGTGTTTCCCCATCCTGTTAAAAAAGGTGTATTAATGTTTGGAAATAGACAATGATTTTTATCTATACATGAGATAGAGAAGGAATTACTAGACAAATATCACAGATTAAACTTCTATATACACCCTTATTTAACCAAGATATATATGGATCTGATGGAACATTTCTAGTGAAATGACATGAAGTGATAGATTATTAATTTTTAGTCAAGGTTATCGGTATGTCAAATGGTAAGAGATGAGAGATATAATACTAAATTAGTTTTGTAAAATCCTTATATACCTATGTGGAATTGACACAATTTTATAATATAATTTTTACTAGAATTTTGAAGACTCCTATTAGAAATGATATTATATGGGTTTTTGTAGATTACATGAACAAATCATTACATTTATTATAAATGAAGGAAGATATACCCCATGAGTGCCTTGTAAATCTATATATTAATGAATTTATGAGACTTCACAGTGCACCTCTATAAACTGTATATGATTGTCACCTTTAGTTCACATTATAATTTTGGAGGAGTTTAAAAGGCTCTCAATACTAAGATACATTGAGTATTTCATATCCACCTCAAATCGATGGGAAAGATAAAAGGGAAATTCCAAACATTATAATACATATTTAGATCATGATCACTTGATTTTCAAGGAACATGGGAACAATAATTACCATTAGTTGACTTCTTTTACAATAATATATTCCATCATGCATTCAAATTGCACCATATGAAGAATTTCATGGGAAGAGATGAAGTTAGATAAAGAAATATATTTTTACCAAAACACATTGATGAAATAATAGTTAAATAATATTCTATGTAGAATCATATAGGGATAACTATATTAAAAGAACACTATGTTGATAATAAGAGCAAGGACTTGGAATTTCAAGTTTAATATTTTGTATTTTTAATGATATCTCCATGGAATAGAATTACAAAGTTTGAAAAGAAGGGGACGCTAATTATTAGGTATATTAGACCTTACAAATTATAGAGATAATTGGAGTTGTGGGTTACCATTTGGATATTCTACCAAACCTCTATAAAGTGCATGATGTCTTACATGTTTTTTTGTAGAGGAAGTAAATTCCAAACCCAAAGCATGTAATCACCATTGAGGGAATATAATTAGAACATGACATGTCTTATAATAAATATCATGTCTAGATTCTTAAAACTAGATATAAGGTGTTTAAGAATCATAAATCTTGGTTGGTGAAATTATTATTGAGTAATCACAAGTTAGAGGAGGAATCATGTGAACCTAAATAAGTAATGATGAATAATTAACCAAATTTTTTTATGATTTTATGTATATCAAACTTTGACTGATGAAATTATTTATTGGGGGTGGGGATGTAATACTTGGTATTCAATTATTAAAGGAAAATACTATATCCTGAATTTATTGAAATGATCATTCTATTATAATAGAAAGATATTTTATTCATGATTATATTTAAAAGTTAAAATTTAAATTTTAAAATTTAAATATGATAAAAAGGACATAATTTTTTATTAGGATTTTCAAAATTATCTTATTCTGAATTTTTAAGATTTTTCTAAAAAAGTTTTATTTTTAATGAATATAAAACAATATTGTTTGATAAAATATTATAGTTATTAAGAAAATATCATGAAATAATAATGAATTAATTTTTTTAAAAACTAATTTCTCAACAAAAAAATTATTTTTAGAGTAAATTAATGAATTTAAAAATATATATATTTTTTGATTTGGAAACCAATGCTTGAAATTTTGGAATCTATGTTATATTTTATTTTAATAAAAACTATTTTGGGACCGTTTCCATAAATTAAGTATTAATAAGGTTTCATTTCATTTTGTATTGATTTAAATGTCACAAAAAACTTTATTCTGTTAACCATTGACTAATAAATTTCATGTGAATAAATACTATACATGAATTTTGTCTAAATTCATTTTATATACAAAAAGAATTTTCCCCTAAAAACTGTTTTTGTTTCATTTTTCATACTTATATTAAAATTAATTTTTAAAATCTATAGTAAAATGGTTTTCATATTTTGAAACAAAATATTATGATTAGGTAATAATTTCTATTTCATTTTTGGTCAAAAAAATAAGCTACCATGGTTAAAGTTAGTCACCTCATTAAAGGTTAAAATGGTTAAAGGGGATAAAATTAGGGAATAAGGACACAAAATATCACAAAACCTTATTTATAATTGATTTTAAGAGGGTATTACCAACCTACAATATATTATATTTAAAATTTGGCTAATTTGGATTCAGTTTATATGAACATGAATTCCCTTTTTATATTAAGAAGCTAATATTTACAAAAATGTCACCCCTCTCACCCATAAAAGGATCCATTCACCACCTCAATTATCCTCACATAAAAAGAATCTTAGCTCAACAAAAATATAAAAAAAATTCTCCCAAACCATTTTTCCCACTTCCTTGAGGTTTTTATCCCACTAAAAGACCAATCTAGTAAGGTTTGAGTGGTTTAAAGGAGGATCTCAAACGAAGAGGTAATTGTCTTAACTATGTTTTTTTAAGTTTCCCTATTCATCCACATATTATAATTATTTTAAAATAATACTAATATAATTTAATAAACATCATTAGTATACTAAAATTATATTATTTTTATGGAATAACCATCATCTTTCTCCCTCCCATTAATTAGAAAATGAAAATATCCCCTATGTTATGTGAAAACTACTACCTCCATGAACAATATTTTTTTTAAATCACTACCTTACATTTATAGTTATAAAAATAGTTTTAATTAATGAATATATTAATATGTAAATATTTTTTGGTAATGATAATAACAATTTTTAACTCATTATTAAAATATCACCATTAGATAATTAAAATTTACTGAAAAAATCCCATTATGAGTTTCATATTTATTAATCATACATAAAAATCTAATGGAATGAACATATAAATAATTAAATAATTATTTAAATTAAATTTAAATACATTGAAAATTATTGGGATAATGAATCATGACCATGGAATGGTAACCAAACCCTTATACTAAATCAAACAAGGAACTCTCAAAACTACTAACACAAACAATTAATATTAACTAAAAACAAGTAATGATTATGTAATAAATGAACAAAAAATATTATTATAAAATTTAAAAATTATAAATAATGTTCTTTAATATATTATTAATGAGTCTTATTTTATTATATAGAATGTTAGAGTTCATTCAAATTAGAGTAATTCTAAGGCAAGTGGTTTTCATCTCAATTTTATTTTATTGATATATGATTCATATCATGCCAATATTTTCATTTATATAGTGTATATATTGCCTCTTTGATATATAATATCATAACTATAATTATAATAACATTATTTAAATATAATTTCCATGTTCTTACTTTCAAGGGGGTTTGATTCAAAAGTTACTAAATCTATAAGAGTTTCTTCTCTAATATCACTTCTTTTGTGTTTGGGAATCATTATATTTCATGTCTATATTATTTATTTAATTTTATACATGTCATTATCTATAATTATAAGATTTTTTAAGTTCCTTCTCTATTATCTATTAATTTCAATAAAAAATATTTAAAAGGAAATTTTTAACATTTTACAAACAATTCATTTTTTACATTCTTTATAATAGTGTCAAAAGAATTTTTTTAACATTTTCCACTTGAACCAATTTCACAACCATTATGTTTGTTCTACATTATAAATCTTCCTTTAAAATTTTATATGGGTTTTTAATGAAAATCAGATTCCTACTGTTCTGTGATTTTTTTAAGTTACTAAAAGAAATATATATTTCTTCTTGTTTTTTGAATCATATTTCTAATACTTTTATATAAGTTTTTTCATCTATGTAAATATAATTTAATTATATTTATACTTCAATGAGGATATTCTTAAATAATAATCCTAATTTATAATCTGGATGGATTATGATAATATTTTAAGGAAGTTTTCATGATACCCATTCATTTCAATAGGCTAACTAATCTATTATGAAATTATGATTAATGTCATGTTCTTTAGAGTATAATATCTTACTTAAATTTGTGAAAAATTGATGGTATTATTTTCTCCATTGTGCATTTTTATAACTAGGTACTCTATCTCTCTTCATCTTCTCTTGAATTTATTTTTTTCCCTTTATTTCCTTGTTCTTATATCCTAGGAATATATTCTATATTATTTCTACATTTCTATAGTTATATTGACTTATTCATACAAAAATATGGTGTCAGTTTAAACGGTATGTACTAAGAAAGTTGTTACATTTACTTACTAGGGAAATATTGATATTTTGTATACTTTCTATTTCAATATGAATTTATATTGATTACTAAGGCATATTGATTATGTATTATATTTTTTATTCATTTTTTAATATAATGAATACATTAGATTAATTTAATGATAGATGTGTCCTATAATTATATATCCCCTTGATGCATCGGTATGTTTAATGTGGCAAAATAGCCTAATAATTTGGTGTATGCATTACCTATTTACCTATAGTGACTTTTCATGAGGCCTTGATGGTAAGAGTAAGATGTCTAAAATTATTCACTCCATTATAATGAGATAATTTATTATTTTCCATGTGAATATTTATGTTGTTATGTTATCAATGGATATATTCCATCCCAATTCTTTTTGTTATAGAATATTTTGTTTTTATTCCTTCCATACTAATCCTTCCATGTGTATTTTATGATAGCTTCAAATATACACTATCCCTTACTGGGAATCTAAGATCACCCATTTTATTTTATTTTCCTTTACCCAAGGAACCAAGAAGATAATTATAAATGATTTAAAGGACATGATAGAAGGAACAATAAGGTTCTTAATGGAATTTTAAATTCTATTTTAAATTTTCATACATAATGTGTGAATCATGTATATATCAATTATATTAATAAAAAAATTATTGGATCATTCATGATGGTATATTTTTTATTCTGAACCAATTTAATTAAGTAACTACCAGAACTGGTTATTAGAGTTAGGGCTATTAGAACCTGACCCCTACCAATCTATCAAAAAACCAAGTGCATATAATAGAAGTATATAGTTAGTAGTGAAAACAATATATATTGCATAATAATATCAAAGAATAATTATTAAATTTACTATAATAAATAACTACAGGGGATTGTTTTTTGGTATTAAACAATCCACCAAGAAACCCAACCATACTTGATTTGATCCATGTTTGGAATCAATATCAAATAAACTACACATTAGTGAAAACTAATAGACATCTCTCTAGATGACTGATGCTTCACCATATATAAGTAAAGTAACAATGTTCCATATTCAAAAGTTAGGGAACAATTCATTCCATCCCATTTCATGTCCCATTTCCTATAAACAATATTTATGGTACACTATGGCCTATCCTAGATCTATCCATATATATATATATATAATTACATATCTAAAATGTGTATCTAGTGTATACATGCTAGTGGGTAGTTGGAATATCCATGAACCAACCATTGTTCCATTTTATTTGAAATTAAAAGCTTATAATATAGTTTTAAATAATATCAACGCCTGTAAAATGTAAATACAACAAATATTTCCCTAAAAATCTCTATATTTGGTTTGAAGAACCTAAATAACTTTTTTCAATAAAATTAAAAATTTATTAATCTTAAAAACATGTTAGGAAAGCTAATATACAACTATATTAAATATAATAAAATCTCTGAGTCCTAATATATAAATTAGATACTATTTATCTAGTGAAATAATAAATATTTTTTGACAGAATATGGTACAATAAAATATAAATTACATAATAGTGAACTTATGATTTTTTTTAAATAAAATAATATCGAAACTAAAAATTTAAAAACATTTATTAAAAAAAATTAATTTTTAGTTTATGTTCCCTATAACCCATTCTATCGATATCATTCTCATTGAAATAATATGAGAGAATAAGAGGAGTCGTTAACAAAAGATAGGGTTGAACTAGATCTATATGTCCTTCGAAAAGAAGTGAATCACCGCTTTAAGGATTAAATAAACTGAGAACATGGAAATTTAAGGTCTATATTACAACCCTTGAAAATATAAAATTAAAATAATTGAAAACTATTACTTTAAATTAGATTCATTAAGGATCAACTCTTGTGATAACGTATTACAAGAAAATCCAATGGAAATAATGGATTTATAAAACCTAAATAAAATAAAAACTATGAATTTTTTGTTTTTATACTAAAGTATTGATAAAATTAGAATAAGATAAAATGATCCCACCTTAGTTCCACCAATAGAAGTAATTTTCACTAGTTAGGTGATGAATTAAATCATCCATGAATGTTAGATAATGAGGAGAATGAAGAAGGAAGGTGGGGTTCTCTAAGGTTAGGCCATGAGAGGTAAATAACCCAAGAGTCCTGAATGCCTCCTTTATATTAAATATTATTATATTCATTTAAAAATAAAATAGTTCCATTTTTAAAAACCTCACTAGAACCCACTATAATTTTAGTGGGTATCCACTAGATTTTTGGTGTCCACAAAAGTTCCACTGAATTCAAAAATGTTATCCTTTGGGCCTCTACTGGATTTGCTACACCTTAACCCCCTTTCTTCCTTAAACCTTCCTCCTCTACCTCTATTTCAATTTATTATAAATCCCTTAAAAATTAAAATTCCATTATTTAACAATTTAAATGTCAAAAATTAAAATAATACATTAAATTATATGAGAAATTTTAATAAAAACTTCCCAGAATTAGGATTCTCATCCTTGATAGGTTTCAATAAGGCTCTTAAAGAAACAGGCTTGTACATTTGGCTTTTGTCTCACCATATTATTATTAGGAAAAATCTTGTATTTTATCATGTTTATAATACACATTAACAAAATGAATAATCTTCCATTATAATTACTTTTCACTCTAATAAAAGATATATATATATATATATATATATTGATCTTGATATGATCCATACACCTCTTCCAAAATGTTATTGAACTAGATTAATTAAAGAAAATGTTTTATATGCCTCCTTAATTATGAAATAGGTAAAAAAATAATGTGTATCACTAAATTTAAGAGTTAAATATAACATGTATTTGTTTCGAAAATAAAATATAATATATTAAAATGTACAAAAACTCATGGTGTTAGATTCCCTTTTTTCCCATCTACCAGGGACCTAATTGTGAGAAACATGGATAAATATATTATCACTAATATAAAAATTGAATGGTTCTCACCTATGATAAATATATAATATTTAGAAGATATACGTAGTGAAAAAACACTTCATAATTAACTTCAACTCATCTATCATCTTCTTAATTATGATAGGCACAATTACGGATGATTATTTAGTCTTAATCCATTATAGAATAGAATGAAAGTGCCTATCGTAGAATGCCTCAAAATGAAACATTTTAATGGATGATTAATTACTATTAATATAAGAAAATTATATAAGTGATGGGTAATATTCACATTATATTTTAATGTTATAAATATTTTCTTATCACACATATTCAATCATATGAATGTTCATCTTATATTATCCATCATTTTTAGGGTGATAAGAAATGTTATTCTTGACCTGGGTACCATAAAATTTATGCATACCTCACCTTAAATTAGATATAAACATTGATTTTGGATTATATAAAATTATAATTGGAGAAAAATGAATTTCATAGTCTCTTGGACACATAATTTACCTATCTCATCAATAAGAAAATAATTCCTTAATAAGTAGAAAATAATTTTTATTGGTTAGATAGTTCACCATAACCCATACTATATTTTGACCCTTCCGAGATTGAGGAAAACTAGTAAAAATATCCATTATGATCTAATATAATTTATATACTAGTTAATAGAGTGGATATAATAAACCAATAAACCATTAGTGTTCCTATTTCACCTATATAAAATTTTAACACATGAAAAAAAACTAATGATCTCTTTTTTTTCTAGAATACTAGAAAAACCTACTTATATCAAGATACATCATTGAAATACTATTATGGATAACCCATATTAATGAGTTATATCCTCTCATAACTTTCTACCTTATAATAGTATATATTGTTAGATTTGGTGGTCTAGAACCAACTACTTTGTACTTTATTCATTAAATAAAAGCCTTATCACATCTTGATTATTCTTCTGCGTGAAATGTCATGTGATAATGTCCCAAGGACAGCTGTTGCATTAAAGGGTCGTAGCGGATCCCTGCTATAATGAGAACCTGAAAGTTCCATAACACTGTTCTTGAATGTATTTTCTATGGCCGGATGATATTATTTGAGGGACACAAATAATACAGGTCATTAAAGGTGAGGACTCATAAAACTTTGAGGCACCTTCTCATGGTGTGCGCCCTTGGTAATATCTAGGAGGATATTATGAGAACGAGACCTGCCAGTAGGAAATCCACATTTAATAGTTTCATTGGATGTTCCTATCTACAAACGTGTGTATTGATCCTTAGACTTTAAGATTATTATTAATGGGTATTACAACTCGTGCACTTAGATGTATTGACGAAAACTGTGACGACACACTGTTCGTAGCGAGGTAGGATACGTTGGGTGCGTCACGAGTAATACCACATTAATAGATAATGCGAGAAAGGATTTGTCCCTTCCGTTCCATAACGGAAGTAGATATCTCAGGCCCTTTGATGGAATTTATATAGCCTAAATAAATCCATGGCCATGGTAAGGTATGAGCAAGTTCAATTCTGGGAAGTCAAAGAAAGAATAATCAAGCACATGGGTTGATGGCGCTAGCATGCAACCCGCTTGACTGGATATATCAAGACAAAGGGATTATATTACACGGTAAGCGTTCATAGGAGGTGACACGTCATTGCGGCATTAACTTTTTTCTCTATGGGTGCCTTGGCGTGTTGCTAGATGCTAACCTTGGACTTTAGGCAGGCTCAGCCTAATTCCACTGAGAAAGAGGCCTAGAGGGTCACACACTAAGTGTGTCCATGTATCTCAGTTAAATATTAATTTAACAAGTTAAATAAATATTATTCCCGACTGTGGTTTAATAATTATTTAAGGATGTCTGATCGCATTTATTTTGACACTAGTTATTCGAGAGAATATACTGTGGATAAAATAATATATTTATTAGTGAGTAATGCAGTTACATTTATTTAAGAAATAAATAGTCATTACTCAAGGTCTAATAAATGTGGTGGAGAAAAATGGAAAATAAAAGTACATGCCGTGTATATTAAATATACACGCTGTGTAGTTTTATGGAAAACAAGTACACGCCGTGTATTAATTATTACACGCCGTGTAGTTTTTCCAATTGGGATTTTGAGGATTTAATATTGTTTTATTAAATGATATTTATTATAATCAGAGTGGGAGCATGTCAAGGAATTAATAATTCGACATGGAGGGGTTTTCAATAAGAGTTAATGAAATAAATAAAACATGTAACGCATTTATTTATTTTCATAACTCTATTAACCTCAAACCTGATTATAAATATCCTCGCAACCCCAACATTTTTTGAGAGCCATTGTTGTGCACAACGGATTTGGAAATACTCTCAAGCCAAGAGAGAATTCCCTTTCCACCAAGAACACCCTCAAGTTACGAGAGCAAGATCCTCCACCGGATCAAGGCGGTCGAAGGCGGACATCACAAGCGAAGGTTCTTCCGCGCTAGCACCCGGAGATATCTTCGGCGATGTCTGAAGATACGTGACACACGTGTGGATCACCGCTAGAGAAATCCTACACTTGGATTCTACGACGCAACGACGGATCACTGAATCGTGACCAGACACATCAACGAAGAAAGAATTCCAATGAGGTAATTCTTATGCATTAATTAAATTAATTATAATCAACATATGATGATCCTCATCAAGGGTTCTGAGACTCATCTTTTCTTTTCTTTCTTCGTTCTATTCCGAAGATTTGGCATTTTATATCGTGATGGATCTCAGATTGAACATTGTTTAACGAAAAATTAAGTTGGGAAAACCCACCAACGCGCTTCCGCTGCGCCCGGAACCTACATATATTACTATCCTTCTATAAATATAGAGGATAAAATAGGGATCCTAAGACTGACTATAAATGATCTTCCACTAATGAGGGTTTCTCGAATAATGATATAGTCATTATATGAAATATGGAGGACTCATCCTAAAACTGAATATATCAAATCAATATGAAATTAATGTATCTTACTATATTATGCTCATCCATTAAGTAAATTTACCTATAATCATATTTTTCCTCCTATACCTTTTGAGAAAATGGTTTCTTTCAAAGGGAATTTATAACAATATTTCCCTTCCCATTAGTATAAAGAATCTAAAAATTGATATGTTGGAGGTATTCAACCAATTTATGAGACCTAATATTTAAATATCAATTATAAATGATATATTTAAGTTTTTTTGTGTAGTTTACAATGAATATCTCACTAAATAAAAAGTTTCTATAGCAATTAAAGTTTAGACTATTATATACAATACAATATCATGAGTTTGGTAGTTCTTTCTATGTGTCTAAATATTTTTTGAACCACCATGGCCACAATCATGGACAAAAAATGGGGCATTACAATAAAAATCGATCCCATTGCAAGGATTTTTTAATAAAAAGATGGAGGTATAGTCAATATTTTTCTTAAAGACTTTACATAATTTTTTACACTAATAAAGCATTGAAAATTTAATTCCTTTCTTCTTAAATTATTTAATCTAATTATAAATTTTATAATTTGCTATGATGAAGTGATGATAATATTTTATAACACCGAAAAACCTCTTAATCTCAATGAAATTAATGGGAACTATCTAAGTTAAAATTGAAAATATGTTTTTTATAGTTTATATAAATTCTAGCTTCACATGCCACATAACTAATGAACTTGACTTTTGAAATCCATAAATAACATTTAGATTTTTTTTATAAATTTGATGATCTTTTAAGGACTCTAGGATAATATTAATGTTACTTTGGTACTTAATATATGATTTTTAATACACCATAATGTCATCTATAATGACTATAATGAAATAGTACAATAATGGATAAAATATATAGTTCATAAAATTCATAAATACAATAGGGAAATTAGCTAAACTAAAAGGCTTAAAAGGGTACTCAAATTGGATACACCTTATTTAAAAAACTATTATTAGTATGTATTCAACCATAACATAGAATTGATGATATCAAGAGTGTTGTTTGGTCTTTAGAACCCCCACCTAACCATATAATTGATCAAATAAATAATAAATCCTTGGAAATAGATAATGATTTTTTATTCTGTCATGATTAAACCAATAAAAGTGTATAAATAATCATAGAAATTCACTAACCTTATTATTAAAGGGACTGGATCACACTAGTGAGAAGTTCCCATTCTAATAAATCCCCATTTCTTAGTCTCTTACTATTAAATTTTCAAATCTCTACCATTATTTAGAACTATGTTATAGGGTGGAATATAAATTTGTTCCTTTATAGTTAACAACTTGCTATATAATTCCATCTCTCATTTAAGTGGAGATCTATAAAAATTATTAGTTAGTACATAATGAAAATGATAAATCCCTAGAGTTAAAACCTTAGGTCTATGATCTTTAACTACCTCCCTTGTCTTATGATCTATCTATATAGTGATAAATCCAATTAGTTTATGAATCAAACCAACTCAACCTACTTTGAATTTATAATATATGATAAATGTATATTGATAACCAATTATAGATGAGAAATAAACCTACCTCTTATATCTCTTTAAATGAGCTCAAAACTGGTTCAATCAATCCCTTCCTAATATTATATCAAAATACATAATTCTATATAATAAAAATTCCACAAAATACTTTTATGGAGAAAATATAAAGTACAATACAAATATATTTTTCTTCTTTTGATGGATTTACCCAATGTATTGTTTAAACATATCGATTTCAAATATTCTTCCACTTTTAATTTTTAATAGATATAAGAATTGTTCATATATATAATAATAAGAGAAAATAAAACATAAATATGAATAAATGATCCTGGATTATTACCTATCACTATTGATGTCCCCTCACCTATGTCAATCATAGACTGATCAACTGTATATATCCTACTTGAGACCTTATACTAAACCTATGGAAGGAAATCCCAACCAGAAGGAGGTGTGTCTAAATTTCAACCTTGATAACATTTATAGACACCATATCCATGTATACAAAAAGTTGTTCACTTACCCATAGTCTAGTAGAGTTGGTGATTGACACTCCTTTAGATATTTATCTAACAAAACATATGAATGTGTCTAATATGACCATATAGATTACCTTACATTACTTTAATAATACAATTAGGTTTTATTTATCCTAAACAAAATAACTAATAACACCTAACTAGAGGTATCCTCAATATTGAAGGAGGAAAAGTGATTTTATATAGATTTTCCTAAAAGGATCTAGTTGAACCTATATCCTTCCAAGACCAAGTTTCTTCCTTAAGATGATTACAAACAAGAAACCCTAAATTCTTCTTTTCTTACACAATAAGATCCCAAAAATGATGTACATCCCATTAAATCTTAATTTTTTACACTCACACCCAGTGTCACTAGGGGTTTTAAGTATAATTATAGAATAAATGGATTAATTAAATACATTATACAAATTACTGTAGTGAGATGTCACCTTAAAAGGTTAGAGGGGCCTTGGAATCTATAATTTCTCATTATGGTAATACATACCCTATAACTTTAAGTATATTTACATGTCATATATATAAAACCTTGTGTTTTCTAGTTTGGGAAAATGAGAAGAAATGTGAATCTATTTTCATTTTATATGCCTATGAGGGTTGAAATGGTCATTTACCCTTATCATATAATCTCATAAATATTTTATAACCACTCTTTTTGTCTTAGAATAGAGTTTTTACCCTGTGATAAGAGTTTGGTGAAAATTAGAGTCATTTTAATTTTCACCGAATATTTAATATTTAATTAATTAAATATTAACTTATTCACATGGGTTCAAATAGTGATATCTTTTGAACATAGTTATATATTGAGATTATAGATTTTTGGTTGAGTTCTGAATGGAATGGGGGTTCCTATAAAGGCATAAAATATTTTTGGATGTTGAGGCATGGCTCATGACCCCTTCTCATTTCTAATTCCTTATTTTTCTTTTTTCCAATTTTTTTACTCACACTTGCGGATTAATATGTATGAATGAGGGGCATCCCCATTTGGGTTATTCAACTGAGATAAAGGTATGAGTAGTGAGAGAGAGTGTGTGTGAGAGAGAGAGATGGTGGTTCCATCAAGGATCTTGAGAGGATCCAGATTATCATGTTATAGCTACAAGATGTGTATTGGGCCAAAACATTATTGGTTTCTACCCAAAGGTTGGTTTGTTTTATATTTTGAGACATTAAACTCTATAAAGTATCTTCATTTAGTTTTTAAAGACATGTAATATTTTTTAGAGACCCCATGAGGGTCAATTTGGGGTTATTTTAGGAAAAAAATAGGAGTTTTAATGGGATCAAAGAGTTTTCCCATTTAGAAAATATTTCCACACATCATGTAGTTTCAAGAACACACATCATGTGTTCTTCCTAGTTAGGAGAAAATATAGTTTTTTACTTAACACACTGCAGTCTTAGTATATGTCATGTAGTTGTACATGTCCATGTGTCCGAGTGTTTGGGTGTACCCAGGCCCTATAAGAGTAAACATCCAGGCCCCAGGTGTACCTAGAGTGTGTATAATTACATGGAAAGAGTGTATGTTTTGGATTACACATTGTGTACTTAGTGTACATGTCACTTACTCCTCCCTTGTTAGTCATTCATGGGGTTTAGAAGATTTTTCACCCCGGAGCTAGAATTGGACATAAGAGGAGTCCATTATAGGAATTTTCTCATGTAAAATTTTATGGTGGAACCTTTTTGGTGTTTTTAGGAATTATAAGAGGTATTTTAGGGTGAGATAGCTATTATGGGGAGTTTCTTCCTCCAATAAATGGAACTAGAGGTCTCTTTAGAGAGAGATGGAATAAGGCCAAGATAAGGGTCATGTGAATGATTGGAGGGATTAGTATGATTTCAAAGACCATCAGTTTACAGTGCATGGGAATATACATGATTATTGTGATTAGTTTATGACTTGATTAAGATGGTAGGTTGGGTTTTTGGGCCAACCTAGAGTGACTTGGAAAGAGGATGATCTTAGGGACATCTCCCTTATGAGATGTGCCTGCCTAAGCTGTTAGACCTTAGGTTGGACTAAATCAGGTTGGGTGAGTGGATCAACTAAGTGGATGGAACTAATATGTGTCATGATCTATCACTCTAGACCAATGTAACGTCAATTCCACTTAATTATGATAGGATTTTTATGTGTTAATACTTCTTGGAAGTATGTTTTTTCTAAGAGATAGTCATTGGCCTAAGAGACTAGTTGTAACTAAGTATCCCAAGAGTGATGTATCTACTTATGTACTAACCCATTGGAATTAAATAGATATTTATGTAATTTCATTATGACATCAATGATCTCGATTAGGATGAATTTGTTGTATTTTTGATTGAGGGGAGCCAAGTGGGCACCCCATTGACTGACCAACCCAAAGAAGATGAATGTGTAGAGATGATTATGGGTATCACATTAGAACTCCAGTCATGTTTTGAAATGAGAAGGACATGGTTTATGTAGTGGGTTAGTCATGTGGCTGACCAATATTTTTTACATACTTTTCTATGTATCTTGGATTTCACCCAATGGATAGTTTCAATGTTGTTTTGATGGTACATGATCATGGAGCGGTCTCCTTTTTGGATTAGATGTGGTATATTTAATTGATATTTTCTATGGTGATGGTTATATTAGCATTGAATGGTTGAAATGCATGTCACAGGGTTGGGTATATTACCCATGTTTTCTTGTGTCCTATGGATGGCCTGGGGGTGGGTATATTACCCATGGTACTCAACTATTTCATGAGGATGGGTATATTACAAATGGTTGGATGATCCCACTAGTTGCAGGGATGAGTATATTACACCCATTGACCTATGCTCTCTATATCACCTAAGGATTAATATATTACCCCTAGTTCTTGACTATACTATGGGAATGAGTATATTACCCTCGTTTTTCTAAGAACACATGTCATAAGGATGGGTATATTACCCCCATTGTCTTATTCTCTATGGATGGCCTAAGGATGGGTGTATTACCCCTGGTTCTTGACTGTGACATGGGGATGGGTATATTACCTTCGATTGGCTGAGCTCGCATGTCATTGAGACAATTATATTACCCCCATTTCCTTTTTTCTTTTATAATGATCTAGGGATGAGTATGCTTTCCCTAGATTGACATTACTCTACAGTTTTTCTAAGAATACCTAAGGATTATCTAGAGAAACCTGATGGTTGGAATAGTCACTGCGACATGCATGGAGACACACCAACATTGTTCGAAGTTGGTATGGTTGATTGAGGTCTCAGACATAAGTATCAACATTTGATACTATATTGGCATTGTTATAATGATATTTTCAAAGACACCCTAGTACTAGATAATTTAGGTATGGTTGATCAGGGTCCCAAACCTAAGGATCAATGGTGGTTTTATTTATTTATTTTATTCTAGTTATTTCTTCACTAGGAAGAGAATCTTCAATGATCATGAAATTATGATAGAATATTATAGGTTCACCATTTTGGTTGATCTATTTAGATTCATTTCTCACCCCTATATATAAAAATTAGTGTGTAGATAAACCTTATGTCTTCTTTTAGGTTGAGAATGAATGCATGATAGATAGGTAATAAGCCTAGGATTTCATGATCAAGATGAGTGACTCATGTGGGGACTTAGGATTGGGTTTGTGTAACTTGAAAGTCATAGAGACCAAGTATGTGGAAGGGCTTAGAGTTATGAGTAGAGCCTAATTTATTTATTTTAATTTCACCTATTTTTATTTTATATATGATCATACTAGTGGGTGACCAGTTTTTGAATGAGATCATGACTATTTCGGTCTATATGAAACATTTTATTTTATTATGGAATATTCTTGTTTCTATTATTATTTATGAGTACACTTATATTTATGGATGTTTATGATGTTTTTTATTTATCTATGATTGCAAACTCTGATATGGGGGTATAATATCCTCATTGTACCACATTAGAGCCCTACTATTTTTGGAAGCCTTTAGAGTATGAGGGGGAATGCCAGAGGTCATGTGATGAATCGACATGATTAATTTTCATTGATTGATCCAGATCAGGATGTTATAGTCTTGAAAATATAGATCAACTACTAGCTGAGAAGTTAAAGAATATTGATCATCTCCTTACTATATAACTATGGGTAGTTAATGCACTGGAATACTCAATATCTAAGTAAGAACCATATTATATTTTTTTGAATAGGAAACATAAAATCTAATATCACATAAAAATATTCATCTCATAATGTAGGATCTCACACATGGGTTTTAATTTACGAAATAAATTTATGATTTAGAATACAAGGAAAAGGCATTGAAAAAAATTATATTTAAATATTTATAGGAAAGATATATCTAAAAAACTAATAAAGTATCTAAATCAAATAAACCAATGGTTAATTTATTTTATTGTTTCCATTAATAATGAATAAATAATTAAAAAAATTATTTATCAATGATATTTTAGTTAATATAAATATCTAGTTAATATTAATAATTATTTAAACAAACACATATGGGAATAAGATATGTCAAATTTCCAATATGTGCCTACCTAGAAATAACAAATAATGATTTATAATATTGGAAGGGATTGGTTTAATCTTATAAAGAGATGAAATCAAACATGAACTATCCATAGGAAATTTTTTTTTTCCATAATTACACTACACAAGAATATTTATGGATTACTTCTTGAGTATCTAAACCCTTATCACTTGTATAATCTAATTCCCAAAATCTAAAACAAGTACCATGATACCATTGTATAAGTACATAACCTAGATTACTCATAGACCCTACCCTGATCACTACAATACCTTAGGAGCACCTCATGATTACTAGAGGTTGGTATAAATTACAAGGGGTGATTAGGTTAAATAGGTATGTGATTTACCCTATTTAGTAATTAATTTAAAAATAAGGGATTCCATAAGAAAATTGGAATCACTTTTATAGATACTAGGAAAATTAAAAATTAAAAAAATCCCCACCAGGTATACTTATACTCTATAGATAAATATTATACATTGAGAATAGTATATTAAAGAATATATATGAATATATAACTAAAAATAAACACAGTCTAAAAGAACCTATATTGACCATCCATTTGTAACGTCCTAACCCTGGAGCCACCGAAACGATTCCCCGAGCCAGTTGGTTACATGGCCTCAAGCGCACCTCCCCATATTACAGAGGCTACTAACTAGCTCGAGTGTCTGATGAAGGTACGATGGTGAGAATATACCCTCATGATCATATTAGGATAGTGTTTTAATGAGGAATAAATCAATCAATATTATAAATATTATAAATAAAATATATAATAACGGAAGATAGAAAAAACTTATAAAATGGCCGACACTAAATTTTCAACCATGCATGCATGTCAAAATGATGTTATAATCTCTAATGTAGTAAGAATAAAATAGAAAGTATAATATTATATTGAAAAAGTATAAAAAAGTGAACAAAATCATAAAGTTATAAATCTATAAGAATCCTAAGCTATGTCTTAGTATTGTGCTTCTAAGTCCCCATGTGAAAATGTGAAACACAAGCATAATCCATTAACCTTAACCCTAAAACATGAGATCTGTTCGGGTACCCCAGTACAATGGTGGCCCAAAAATGGCATGAGATATACTTAGTACGACACCACCAATGGTTTTCAAAGCTATCCAATACATGAATATAAAATACAATAGTGTGACGGTATATTAATAAAGTTATAAAAAACAAATAATTGTAAACAAGTTGGGCTTAGTTTCCTCAAGGACACCTGGATGACCATACCTTCTTTAAATAAAAAAGAAATATCTCAACGAGGTGTCACCTGATATATATATATAAAATTATATATATATATGTGTGTGTGTGTATGTTTTTATGTATATATATATTCACTATATATGTAGTAACATATATATAGACATATATATAAATACGTAGGGAAATCCAGGACTAGAGGCGTAACTTAGGCAAACAAGCTTAGTCACTAAAGTCTCATGGAATAATTAAGGATGAAATGCATGAGGTAATCCATGCCCAAGTATCATAATGCAGAAGGGATTTCATGCCTGAGTATCACAAGTATAAGGGACACCATGGCTGAGTATCACAAGTATAAGGGACGCCATACCCAAGGGATGAAATTTCCAAGAATCACAATATATGATGGACTCCATGCTCGAGTATCACAATTATAAGGGATAACATGCCTAGGTATAATAAAGTAATATAATAAGGGAAAATTGAACTGTTCATAAGTAGTTGAAACCTTACATGCAAAGTCATATCATACTCCATTAAAGTATCCATTCTGAATTCATTCACTATGATCATTCTTTTTATTCAATACAATTTATTAATAATTAATATTCTCATGTGAGAAAAAATTCTCTACTAAATTTAATTTCATTAAACTATAATTTTTCATAATGATAAGCATGTCATAAATCAATTCAATCATATTTTTCAGGTTGTTTCATTTATAAGAAAAATGATAAGGCCCTGATAAGGTCAATGCTATTCATTATTCAAATATCCCCATTTAAGTTATCCTTTTATCTAAGAATATAATGCACCTAATATGTGGTTTTATTATAAAATGTTCCATGTTTCTTATCATTCTCAAATTTCTTAATTCAATTTAATCATTCCTACTTTAAAGATTAATCATTATACCTCAATATTTGATCAAAAGTGTTCATTTAATTATAATTAAAAGTATTTAAAACATCACCCAAAGAGGGTGTTTATTGTCATAGATGAAGACTATGTCACAATCATAAAAGAAACTCACCTAGGGGGTGGATCAGGTTGATTTGAACCCGTAAAATGGTTCAATTTAATGGACAAGGACTATTTAATTTAAGTATTATATTCCACATATTAAATTTGAAATTTAAGAGGCATCACGCGGAAATACCGACATGTGGCACAATGATGTAATTTATAAATGAGAAATAATTTAACAAAAAAGATATATGCCACCTACCTTGTAAAAAAGGAGTTCCACTCATTTGTTATCATTCTTTAACTTGATACGAAATGAGATAAAATAGATTATTTTACAAATGACCAAAATATAGGGAAAAATATATAGCATGGATTTATCATTCCATATTAGAAGATAAATTAATTAAAGAAGAAATATTTATTGAGGGATTACTAAGGGATAACCAATGTGATAAATGAAGCTTTAATCAGAGTTTGGATGGAGGAGATCCAAGGATCCCTAGAAGAGGGAGAAGAGCCACTATCGAGACATCCCAAGTATCCTCCCCTTGCCTAAAGAAAAAAAGTTGGGCTAGATCTTCTATTATATTTAAAAAATAGACACATACAATTCATGATGTGAAACATATTCTCATCATGAATTCCATTAGATAATCCCTCAGGATTTCACATCCTGAATAATCCCTGTCCATTTCCCGTGAAACCAATTCACGCTATGAAAGTAATTCATGATGTGAATAGATAGCTGTGATATTTTTTAGTATCATGGGCCATCCATTATTCCTCCTGTGTTCTCCTGAACCCTAGTCTTCCACCGAATCATAAATCACATCCAAATACATCATTTCATGATATTTTAACCCTCATAACCTCACTCAAATTACCATATTACAAAATGACCCATCTACTAATGGAAAGTTTCAAATTACATTGGAAACTTTATCTGATTCAAAATATGGGATCTTATAGTCTCCCCACCTTAAAACTTATCATCTAAAAAAATCCTTGGGTAATAAAAAAAATTCAATCACCCGACCTACTTGGGTTTTCATGTTTTATATAAATGGTTTCATTGAATTTACAAACACCCACCACACCTCAAACGCCATTTTTATCATATGGTGTGTAAGCCATTAAAACTCAAGGAAACACTCACATTCTAAAATTGAAACCCCGAGATTGTGCTTAGAAAATCCCATCTAACTAATAACATGATCACATTGTCATATCTTTAATCTTATATCCTATGGTGATCTTCATTATAGGTTCTACCATTTAATAGAGAAATCTAATCCACAATACCTCCACATTCATAATTTTCTATTAAAGTACTCTATTAGTGCTCTAACAATACTCCCATCATGATCCCCAATTTGATCGAATTCTTGATTCATAATTGACATCATTAGCCTGGTTGAACTGAATCTGACTAACTATATTCAACAATTATATGCTCAGACATATGATGCATTTCAAAAACAATAATCTAATGCATTTAAATGAAGGTAACTCAAGATTTCTCTATGAAAATTCACCAGGAATACTCTTCTAATGTGCTCGTAAGGGGCTCTGCACGAGAGGGTTTCCCCCTCGGCACTGCCTCCTTCATCTAGGGTTCGCGTGGCACCTCCTCCATCGTGCTCGACATTTGTGGCGGTGGATCCTCTGTTGCAGTGGCAGCGACTCTTGGCCACCTCGTTCTTTTTCACCGCGACTGTCTTTCCTCGTCCAACTCATCTGGATAGGGTCCCAATGTGGCATGGTGCCATTTCGTGGCTATGTCTAGCTTCCATGACATGAGGGTACCACCTATTCTTCAGTATCTGCGATGGGTGGTATGTCAGGGTCCCTGCGTGTGAACAGGATGGAGGCACCAGGATTTGGTTTGCGGCGGATCTCCTTCGCCGTACTAGTGATGGTTTTTTCTTTTTCATTTTTTGTTTGTCGTTGTTGACTTGGGGATCATCTGTGTTTGTGTATTGGCGTGATTTTCTAGTTCGTGTTCTGGTTGAGTTTTTTTGGTGGTTTGGGTGACCGGTTCTTGGATCTGGGTTTGTGCTCCTTCAAAGGATGAGGATTCGGTTCGGCCTTTTGCCGATTGATGTTAGGTTTTGGGGTTTTTCATGTGTTGGAGAATTAGTGATGATTGGTTGATGTGAGATTGGCTTTGAATATTGTTTGGTTCCTTCTATATTTGTTATTGTTGATTTCTCTGATTTTGGATGGATGAAGGATGATGGAAATGGTTTGATGCCTTTTGTGATGTTTCCTATTTGTTTTTTACAATGGAATTGGGTCTTTCCCGAGGGATTCAGATTTGCGGGATGCGATGGAATTGTGGGGTGGACTACGAATCCAGGAGCTTGCCTTAAGGAAGAGGATTTGAAATCTATATTTGTGTTTTGATGTTTTGGGGTGGTTTCTTGAGGCTATTTGTGATGTTTGAAATTTGGTCCTTTGTTGTTTGAAATTTGGCTCTTGTATTGTGTGGTTCCCACTTACCCTTAAAGTGATTTATTCAGAAAATGAAAAAAAGGGATTTGAGGCTATGAACATTCACCAAGTCCTGTAACTAGTGTCCAGTGGAATCTCTAGCTAAAATATTCATTTATGTTGTTGTACCACATCAAGAATATTAGTGTATACCCGATCCAACACACTTGGATTGACTCCCAAAAAAATCATCTTAGCTTGACTAAAGTCTAAGGTAACCTCAGAATAATCAACTGGAGTCCAAGGATATCATCTAAGGTAGTCCATACTATGGTTTTTATAGGTGAGATCTTAGTATATAGCCAAAACTTACACACATCAACACATTGATTGAGCCTAATAGAATTCAATTCAAGAGTCGATATGTGTCCATGAGTCCATCCAAGGTGTTCCTACTCAGGATCCAAATAATTACTTAGGACTAAAAATACCCCTATGAAAAACCAAAATTCCAAAGTGAAACTCCAATGAAGTCTATTTATCGATGCATAATAGAATTTTAATTTAGATCAGCATATAACCGACACACTCTTAGTACACCCTAGATGGTGTCAAGATGAGTTTCATGATCATCACTAATACAAGAGTTCACCAAGAGGATATCAAATATTACTAAGAAAACCTGAGATGCTCACATAATATCTAAGGAAAAGTTTACATCAGGTTTTTAAACCAACCATTACCCAAATAAATACATAAAGAACAACCAAACCATATCTGTTCGATTCCTTTTAAAAGACATCAGATGATCCTATTGATGTGTAATATTTAACAAACCATGATTCCTTTAACACCTGAGGCATATCATGATCACTCATTCATAGTTAGTGAGGTTAAACCCAACTAGAAGTGTTTTTAATGGTTGCATACAAAACCAACCACATCATTATCACAATGCCTTACAAGCACCGACACATTTCAAAACTCACCAGCCCCATGGGAATTTAAATAAATGATAACCATTTATAAAAGGTATTCCCAGGATGTGCTCCAACTAGGTAGAAGGATACACTTGAAAATTATTGACATGATGATCCCCACCTTAGGAGTGTCCTAGTCATCAGATTACTAAAAAAGGGACTCATCCCACAACACACACTCCTTCAACCACTAAACTTGGGTCCTAGATGTTTCAAACACATTATTATCATGCACTAACTTGAAAGAGATAACTACTATCTTCTTACAAGTGAACTAGGTAAGTTTAACGTTGACATTTGTGTGATTATCCTATAATTCACACTCACTCCCATTATTAGTACTAGGTATGCAATCCAAAACAAGTCGACCAACTTGTAGAAACACCTAATACTCTTTAGAACATCATCTAGATAATTTGGGATGAATCAGATTTCCTTTAACACCCAGGTTTCTCAACCTCAAAGATGACCAGTTCTCTAAGTGTAACAGTTCAATGCTTAAACTATTACCACTGAACTCATATAGTTCATTGTACTATTTTATCAACTAAAATAATATTGAATGTATCAATGAATACTATCCTTACATTTCATTAACACAATGACACATCAATTGATACTATCTATAGGATTATTGGCCTTATGCATTCTAGTATCAGATATCCTAAACAAAATATTTATCTAATATTCATTTGATTCATTATAACTATTAATCCAGCTGAAGATCTCACGAATCATCCAATATAGAAGAATAATCAGGGTCACATGAAATACTTAACTGCTCACCCTTCCCTAGGAATGTCTAACCCATTGAAATAAATAATTACATGATTTTTATTATATTTAACAAGGATCAAATTACCTCACAACCACCCATCAAACCTAGGGATCATTTTAGAAACTAAAATTCCTACTCAGGACAAAAAAACCTAGATGGGACCTAATGTATAAAAGATCATCACAATATTTGGAAATGATTTATTTTTTAATGGACCCACCTACACCCGGATATCCCCTTACTAATTAATAAATGGTTTATCCTATAAAAAGGTCATGACTAAAAGGCCACTAGGCTTACTGGGCTAAAATTTAGATTTAAGCAATAGAAGAAGTCTACGGGTAACACTCATATTTTTGTTACAAGGAATCTAACAAAGAAACATTAAGATTAACCATTACACATGGTTTGAAACTAAGAACATAATTTTAAGGTCTAATTTAATCCCTTACATCAATTCAAATTTAATTTTACTAACTCCACATGGAAAATAGGAAAGTTGTATCAAACTTCCTTTTAAACATTATTTATTTAATAAACATCCTATCACATTTTTAAAATTTATCCCAAAAATTTCAATTATCCATTTTATTCATCCATAAGATTATCATATCCTATATTGGTTAAAGAAAATTTGAATTTCAAGCTATATTGGAAAAACTTCTTAAGGCTATAATTGGAATTTTAACAAACCTAATCATCATAATAACCAAGCTCAAAATAGCTAAAAGGTATTTTATTAATTTAAGGAACTAGTTAATTAAAATGACACTATACATTTATACCTAACTTAGTATATATAGAGATTGACACTTTAAATCGCCATACCTACATGTTATAAACATTACCCCATGGGGTTAAGTACTAAGGAATATTAGAATAAAGGTGACATACAAGGGTCCCATCATATCAAACCTGGGTACATCTAAATTACACCTAATAGTATTTGATTTAATTATTAAAGATTAAAAACACCCTTAATGGGTTATATCATAAGAAACATGCCCTAAATGACCTACTTGAGTATAGTTATGAATTTAAGAATTTAGTCATATGGGTTTCCATTCCCAAGTGATAGAGTTACAAGCCTTTAATTTTAGAATATAATTAGTTTATATATAATTGTTTGATTATATAGGTTACCCTTTCCAATTTATAAGGGAAAATATACCTTATAAATTTTAATTGGTCCCCCTATTTAATCACGACAATAAATGTTTCATCCCATGAGACCAATGGTCCATAGATAAAACATGTCCAAATCAGTTAGTTAAATAGAATTACACTATCACGATATGCGGGAAAACACAATTTAGGCTAATTATGACACTTTATTTAACCAACCACATTTCAGAATCATAATAGAGCATGTTATACAATAGATAAATATAGGAAAACATGACAATAATCTTGGTAAGACATTACATAATAAAGAAACCATAGAATCATGGTATATAAGAAAATCATGATAGATAGTCACCTAAAAATGGTATACATATAAGCATACTACTAAAACACACAAGGTATATCCAATAGGTTATTAGGAAATCAAAAAATGAATCATACATGGAATGTCATATTCATGGAATGTGAATATCTATGTACCTATAATGATTGATTTAGTAATAATTCCTTACTATACTAGGCCAAGGAGAAAATACCATAATCTCAAAATTAGAAAACAAAAAAAGTAAACCAATCACTCAAGGTGAAATAATAATCAACTATAATAACAAACAACATAAAAAAATCCCATCACTGGCCACTTGGTATTTTACTTGTTTATGGGTTGATCACACCGAGACATGATTATTTACCAAGTGACATCACATTTCTAGTCTCCTGTCTACCAACCCAAAATAGTAAGACAATGGAAAAATTTCCTATACTAATACCAATTGGTAATGTCTCAACCCACTAAAATGGTACCCCAATTTGGTTGGTCACATGGCCTCATGCATGACTACCTGTATTCTAAAGTCTATAAACTAGCAGTTATGGTTTGATGTTGGTATGGAGGGGAGACTATACCATCTTGATCAAAGCATCACATTAATTTAATAATGAATAAATCAATCAATATTGAAAACAATATAAATAAAATACAAAACAACATAAGATAACAATATATGATAAAATGTCCAATTCCAAATATACAACCATGCATGTATATTAAGATGATTATATAATCTATAAAGTAGTAAAAATATAAATCCACAAGCATCTGAGCTCTAACTCAGTTTTATACTCCTAATCTCCTATGTGAAAATGAACAACACAAGCATAATCCATAATATAAGACCTGAAATCATGCGATCTGTTTAGGTACCCCAGTGTAATGGTGGCCCAAACAGGGTGTGAGATATAATTAGTATTCCACCACCAATGGTGTATAAATATATCTATTCTGTGAATATAAAATATAGTAGTGTTTTGTTATATTAATAATTTTTTTAACAAATAAATAAATGTAAACAAGTCAGGCTTAGGTTTCTCAAGGACACTTGGACGACCATACCAGCTTCGGATAAAGCCATAATATCTCCGATGAGGTGTTAACATATATATAATTATATATATATATATAAGTGTATATGTATGTATATATATATGAACAATATATGTAGTAACATATATAAGAGTATATATAGATACATAGTGAAATTCATGACTCGAGGCATAACTCAGGCATACAAGGTAATTAACTAATGTATCCTGAAATAATGAGGGATTTAATGCCCGAGTATTAAAAGGAATAAGGTATTCCATACCCAAGTATCGTGAGTATAAGGTAATATATGCTCAAGTAATTCCATTCCCAAGTATCACAATGCTTAAGGGATGTCCTTCTCAAGTATAAAAAGTATAAGGAATGTCATTCCCAAGGTATTCCATTCCCATGTATCACAATATATGAGGGATTCCATGCTTGAGTATCACAAGTATAAGAGACTCAATTCTTGGGTATCATAAAGTCATATAATACGGTCCAGGTGAAATGTTCATAAGCAGTTGGCACCTTACATGTAAAGTTCTATCATAGTCCATGAAAGTATCCTTGTTGAACCAATTTTACATGATCATTCCTTTTATACAATTTAATTTACTAATAACTAAGAGGGTCGTGTGATAAAAAATTCCTAATCTCACTTCATTTCATTAAACTAAAACTAGCCATGACCACAAGCATTCCATAACTCAATTCAATCATACCATTCAAGCTATTTCATTTATAAGAAAAACAATAAGGGAATTGGAAGTTCCATTCCATTAATCATTCAAACATTAAAATTTAAATTCCCATTTTTTCTAAGAAGAAAACACACCTAATAGTTAGTTTTATTATAAAATGGTCCATGTTGGTTATCATTCCTAAATATTTTAATTCAATTTAATCATCCCTTACATGAGGGAGTAATCATCATACCTAAAAAGGTGATAAAACGTGTACAATGAATTATAATTACAAGCATCTAAAATATCACCCTAATAGGGTATTTTAATCTCCTAGACAAAGAATATGTCATGGTCATAAAAGAAACGCACCTAAGGGGGTGGTTTAGGTTGAGTCTAGCTAATCAAATGGTTTAATTTAATGGAAAAATTCTGTTTAATTTAATCATTTGGTTACACATTTTAAATTTTACATTTAAGAACTGTCTCATAGAAATACCATCATACAACATAATAAAATAATTTATAAACAAGAAATAATTTAAGGGAAATGATATAAAACCACTACCTTTTACCAAGGGAGTATTAATAATCTAGTATCATCCTTTTAAATTGATTCGAATTGATAGAAAACAAAATATTTGACAAACACCCTGAAAATAGGGGAAAAGATCTTGGTTGAATTTAGCATTCTATATAAGAAAATACATGAGGGAAATAAGCAATAGGAAATGAGATCTTATCGATGGATATACAACATAAAATATGGTTCCTTAATTAGATCTCAGACAGAGGAGATCTAAGGATCCCTAGAAGATGGAGAGGATCCATTGTTGAGACCTCTTAGGCATCCACCTATTTCCTGAAGAAAAAAAGAAGTGATCGAACCCCTTTTATCTTTTAGATAAACTAACCCCCACATGATTAATAATGTGAAGTGGATTCACATAATGAATTCTTCAAGGTAATCCCCTATGATTTTATGTCTTAAATCCTAACTGGTTATACCTCGTGAAACCTATTCATGTCGTGAAAGGAATTCACAGTGTGAATGGTCAGCTTCAACAGTGTTCAACATCTTGGGCCATCCATTCTTCATTAGTTGTTCTCCCGAGACCCTATCTTCCTTAAAATCATAATCCATATCCAAAAACATCATTTTAGGATATTCAAACCCTTGGATCCTCACTCAAATTATTATATTCTAAAATTAAATGTCCCTCAATGGAAAATATAAAATTCCCTTGAAAATTTCATCCAATTCAAAACATGCACTATTATACATGACTAGACATACCTAATATGTTAATGATTTAGGAGAAATAAAATGAAAGTAAATGTTCACTAAATGTACTCTCATATATAGAATATTCATTGTAGATAACATATAGATATCCCATGACTTCCTCATCCACAACATCCATCAAAAGCCTAAAGAGGTCCAACACCACACCGTGATCCAATTCAAATGAATCCAATTATATGATACATTTCCTTTACTATAATCATAAAAATGAGATATTCATATATCATATGGGAATACATATAGGGTGTGAATACATAATCCCTATTAGGTGGTCAACACTTGACCCCTACCAATCTAAAATCGAGTGTATAGAGTATCTACACAATGAACATAGTGTAAATAATGCATAACTAGTTAAAAACAAAATTATTGAATTTAATAAACTAAAAAATGTGGGGGTTAGTTTCAAGGTGTAAATTAATCCATCAAGGAACCTAACAATGATTTATTTAAATCACTCTTGGAATCAAAACCAAAGAACCTGTTTGACTATGAACACTAGTGGGTATCATTTTAGGTACCCAAGGAATCACCATAAATATGTACCACAAAATGAATTTGAGGAATTCCATTCATTCATAAGATAATGTTCTATTTCTTATAAACAAAATTCATGGAATTACATGGACTATAATATATTAATATCAATCACACACACACACACACACATATAATATGTAACTAGTGTGCACATGACTATGGGTAACTATTATACCCACACCCCAACATTTATTGCATCATCAAGGACCTATAAATATTGTAATATATTCTAGAAAAATATCTACATTTATACACTATTTTTATATTAAAAATTTCAATATGAATCTCCATGTCTATTGTAATGTTTCTATCAAACTCTTTTTATATAATATATACTAGCTATTGACCATAAAATCAAATTTTTACTAAATTCATACAACTTGAATAAATATAATGAACTCTAGGTATCTCAACTTTACAATAAGTCATTTTATTTTTGGTGACCTAACAAGGAATATCTAGTGGCATGTGAAATGAAAATAATTACTCAATTAACAGGGAAACTTCTCTTTATTTAAAATAAAAATATCAAAACTTAACTTTTGGAAACCATTTTTAGATAATTTGTTTCTAGTTAAAGTTTCCTCTACACCAGACCATTATTATCATTCTCGCTATAATAATATGAGAGAAGTGAATATTTTAATGACCAAATACTTTGATAAAAATAATCCTTATGCCCTAATGAGTGAAGTATTTCAACACCTAAAGGATTAAAGAGATCTATGATGTGAAAATATAATTTTTATGTTGCTATTATTTAAAATTGAAAATAAATAGAACGAATGATAACCACTTTAATTTTGATTAACTAAAGATCAACTCTTTTTAAAACATTCTATAATAACATCAAAATAAAATAATGGATTTATGAAACATAATAAAAATTATAATTGGGTATTTAAAATTCCTACACTGATGGGTAATAGAAATAAAAATAGTAGAACAATATCCCACCTTATAACTTCTAATAAAATTACCTTACACATGATAGGTGAAAAAGAAGGCTATCCTTGAAGCTTGGATCATGGGGATAATAGAGAAGATAAAAGGTGAGATTTTAATTGTGCCTAGAACTAGTAAATTACCTGAGAACCATAAGTTACAGATTTTATTCAATATTATGATTTAATTTCAAAAAAAATACCCTTTAATGAAATAACCTTAGTAGAACCCATTAGAACTCTGGTGGGTATCTGCATGACTTTCTATTACTATAAAAGTTCTATTGAATTCCTAGTTGTTATCCATTGGGACTCCAATGCACTTACTACACCTTACCCCATTTTCCTCCTTCCACCTCCATCCTCCAACTCTCTTCCACTTGTATTCCATATATATTAAAACATTATATTAAATAATTCAAAAATTTAAATGTTAAAAATTAAAATAGACTACTAACCTATATGACGAGGTTTATTATACTCCTCCCAACCAACAATTAACCCAAAAAATTGTTAAATATTAATCGATAAAAATTATATTTCTTAGAAAATGAATATTAAATGAACACATTCACTATTAAGGATTCTACAAAGAAAATGAGGAGTAAGATAAAAACCATTGATTTCATTGGATATTTATCCTTCAGAAATTACATAATTCCAAGTTTACAACATTATATTTCAAATTTTATAAAATTTTACAACCACTCATTATAAAGGATTAAATTACTTCTCGAAGAAAACTAATCACCTCATTGATCGATCCAAATAAAATATGAGATATTATATCTTATTTTTACAAACCATTTTGAAATATAAAATCATTATATTAGCTTCCTAAATTATTACACATTCAAAATTCAAAGGGTTAAACTATTCCACCACAATAATGACTACTTACTACTGATATTTAAAGAACACATCACTTATATATAAAATCCAACAAAAAATTATTTTCAATAAATGTGATACATGTATGAAATAAATCCAAACCTAAAATCTCATGGTACTAAAAATTACAATAATCCCTATCTTGAGTAACAACTCACAATATATTGATCTTTTTAATTGACTAGAAATAATGACAGTCATGCTACAAAAAAAATCTATTGTGGTGGATCATTCTTAAAAAATGGAAAGAACCAATACAACCAGACTATAGTCTATAAACCCATAGAGGCAATGTGAATGACCCTAGATAATAATATATTTTCATAAAATATTTACTTTATAACTTTAATACCATGTCCCTAGAGAACAATCTCTCAAAATAAATCATTAATATCAATAATAATAATTCTATTAAATCCATAAACTCGAAATTAGATATGATCCTATAATATATATATATATATATACCTCATTAAAATGGATATCACATCATAAAATTTATAAAAAATAGTAATGATCATTGCTCCTAATTATAGTACTACCAAATAGGTTAATAAGAAAATAATCACAACCAGAACAAATATATAGAGTAAAAAACATAGATATTAATATATTTCTAAGAATCTACTAAATATATATTCTTTATGTTAGTTATCTATATTCCAATATAAAAATAATACCAATATTACTTAAAAACTAACCATATACTATCCTCAAAATAACCATAAGGGAGATGTGAAATATAGATCTTCATTACTCATATCTATTCATTACCCATGTTATCATACTCATAATAGAGAACAAATAAGTTGAAAATAATGTATTCCTTTTCTATAACCACTTGAATTAGATAATAACCCCATATATAATAAATAGATTAGAGAAATAGAGAAAAAAATGTTAATACCCATAAAAAAACTTGAAAACCTCACTTAAGGATTTCTTAACTCATACCACTTATTACCATAATTTTAGAAGCTCTCATACACTTATTATTAGATATACATATTCCCTCAATGATCACTAATTATGGTAATAGACTATGCAAAAAATTTAGTTTCATATGAATAAATCACTTACAATAAACTCAAAATCCATAAAAAAATCCCCATAAAACCCAAGAAGAATGAAATAATAGATAATTACCCATAAAAATAATATAGCCATAAAAATCCCTTAGAAATAGTAAAGTGACGAAAATATTATGATCCTTCCAAAACAACAACAACATTTTTTTCTAAAACTCTATATATGGGAGGAATTAAAATTTTATATGTAATACTATCATCTAAACATTTATGAAATACCCATAATAACAACAAATGAACTGATATAATATGTAAGATGAAACCTCAATCAATGATTTAATGAATTTAAAGGGAAAATAAATTCATGATTTATATTAATATATTGAAAATGATCATTTTTTATTCCTATAAATTAGAAAAAAATCCTTTTACCTAACACAAATTATATAATATTTTTGTCAAAAAATCTCCTAGAAAATATTATGATCTACCCCTAAATATCTAACCACAATGTGGCCTTGAAAATATTTTACACTAATCCTTCACATGAAAAAACCTGATAATAAAAATACAATCAATAATAAAATTGGATGAAAAATTATAGTACATCTAATTTATATTTATAAGATTAATACATTAATAAATAACCATGCCTAATACTCCATATGAAAATATTCATAGACCATGAAACTTGAAATTTTAAAATTCTATTTAAAATACATCATAAACTTCATAAAACTTTTTAAAACTTATTCTAAATATAATGGTGAACTACTACTCAAGTCCACTACCACACATTATAAAAATAAATCTTATGATGTTTTTTTGGAAGAATGAATATAGATAACACATGGTATTTGATCAAACCTATCAGAAAGATAGGGATAATTTAATTACAGATATCCCACGATCCTAACCCATACAAACTAGCATCCTAATCTCAATATACATGTTCATCATCAAATATATTATATGTTCCATGTTTAAAAAAATATAAATTTACCCTTATTATGAGTACCCTCATCCTCCAAACATAGTCAGTAGTCATTTAAGGTGTTTTGTAGGGATATATCAACCACACACATCCTTAGTATGTTTATATGCTATATTTTCCATTATATTTTTAGATATAATACTATTCAATAACCCATCTCAATCCTTTAATATTATTACTCCAAAAAACCATCATAAAAAAATCCTTGATACTGTTTTTCCTAGAATTAATCTTGAAAATAACCCTATCAAGATAATGATAATACTATGAGTTACACCTTAAGACAACTGCTAATTTTCCATGGGTTTATAAGGAGTACCCAGAGTATAAATATATAAAATGAGAGGAATTACCCTTAAAGAAAAATATAAATAACCATATATAATAACATATGAATTACACATTCATGATCAAAGAATATTTCCTAGAGAGTTAATAATAAATAATGAACATTTTTAAAGTATTTAAATTAAAAAGATTTAAATGATAAAATAAATGAGAAACAATGTACTCAATTACCTAAAAATACATTTAAATTGAAATACTCAATATCTAACTCCAACAAAACTCTAACTAGACACATTTTTTCAGATCTAATGCTACTTTAAACCTCCTCTATCATAATACTATAAATATATAAAGAAATTTATATAAATTAGTTGTGAGTATAAATATAACCACAAGGTTTATCCCCTAAACCATCACATTTTAATTAGTGTAGATCATAATAGTATATTCATGTATGAAGTATATATAATAGGATAATACATCACACTGGAACCCAAAAATATGTATATCCCTTATATCATGGCATGAAAGATCCCTTAGACATTTGATATTAGTATAATTTATAAAATGAAATCATAAAGGCATAAAAAAGGTCCCATTAAAACCAACTACCACTGATTTTCTCTTCATGAGTCCCAATTCCCAATGTCTTAAGCCACATCACTTTTTCCACATAAATAAATTTATAAATAATATATCCATACCATAAAAAATGTTATCTAAAAACATATAATCATTATATAAGGGAGAGTGGAGGTGAGAATGATTGTATATGATATATGACAAGGATGTTTTATCATACTTAAAACAAACATAGGTGATTGTTTGGTAGAGAATGGTAGAATACAATATCTCTATCAATAAAATAAAAAACTATAATATAATAACTCATAATCCATTTAATCCTAATAAAGTTCATCCCATAACTATTTTATAAATCTATATATTATATTCCAACACTCATTTCAACATGAAACACACTACCCTCAACTTATACCTATCTAAAACAAATGGCATTTAATAGTAATAACCACTTAAATAAAGTAACACATACCTTGGGAATAAAAATATGGTAATTAAAATATAAATTTACCTACTAATTTAAAACTCAAGAATAAAACATCTTATTCACTTACAAATAATCTAAAAAAATAAAATATCCAAATCGACTCTTTAGAATACAGTAACAGATTCCATCAATAATAATCCTTTTGTATAAAATATCAGCACTAAATCTTTAGAATATAACACCAATTTACTTTAATACCAATTCATCAAAAAAATATTATTGTAAACTCTTTTGAATAAAAAATATAATTTTATCAACAATTATACTTCAGATTAAAACATTAAAATTGACACTATAGAGTAAAATATCAAGAAAACCCTATGGATCAACCCCTTGGAATAAAACATACACATGAAATCATAAAAATAAAGCTACTTTATTATCCTAAATTAATATGAAAAACATTTATAAGTATTTTAGGAATATAAATATAATAATACATAAGTTTAGTTTACTACCATACCATTTGATAAAGGATTAATAAGTAGATACAGTAGTGATTGGCATGAAAACCATGATTATTTGGAATAAACTCAAGCTATTTTGGACAACCCAATGTGATAGTTTTTTTAATAAAATATAATTACACTATTAAGTTTCATGGAACCTATGATATGTGGAATAAACACCATTATAATACCTATTTTAATTCTCAAGTAACTAACATAGTCTAAGGAATATTTCAAAAAATAGTTTTTTAACATGATGAAAGTGGCATTCCACCGTTTGAGTTTTAAAAAATTCTATATCTCAAATTCTAATAATAACTTTAATTATTTTCAATAAAAACATATTTACCTTTTATTTATTTATTGATTAAGTCATGATAAGTATTTAATATCACAATAACTTTATACTCAATTGTAATTTTATTATTCAATTATTTATGCTTTAAAAATTAAAATTAAAAACTATTTATTCTTTTCACTATATCAATTATAATACTTCCAAGTAAATCATTACTTTTCCAATATAGATAAATCTCTACATTAATCATATCAAATAAAACATTATGAATATTTTCCATATAATGTTTTATAAAATTTAATCCTTTTATTGTTATATTTTAATTTTCTCTAATTTCATATCATGAATTATCTACCTAGAAATTATAATCCAACTTTCTATGTTGTGGTCTCAGAAATCATGGATTAATTATACATAGAAAATAATTTCTTTATGCTTAAATAATGTTTAACATTAACCAATAAACCTTTATTATACATATAATTTTTTAAAATATTGGAAAATAATTAAGTTGAAAAAAATAAATTGGGTTATATGTAATAAAAAATATAAATCACATTTATTAATGAATAGATTTCCATTTATAAAGCATATAAAATACATAAATCTCATCCTACCCTACATTAATTTAGTTTTATTGAATTAATATGATTTATAACCCTTTAAATGGACTCTAAAACTAACATGGTCTATTGAATGTTCATAAAATTTTATTTGGATAGAACACGTTTCAATTTTCTCAAAAACCATCAAGTAATGATTTATTCCATAAAATATCGTCTATTTATAAATTTTGGCCTTTTATTATTCCATGCATAATTATATTGGATACATTCATCCGTGTTGACAAAAATAATTAATATTAAATTTTATATTTATTAAAACTCAACTCACATGAAATGGTTATTAATTGAGAATAATCTGGGAAGATATCAACCATATTTATCATCAAAAAACACATTCTTAATAATGTTACTATTAGAGTAAATTACACTTGTTTCTTTAATAAAACTTTAATAGATGAAATGAAATATATTTCCATAAAATATATGTTAATAAACAATAAAAAATATCATATAAATATATTACATACCACAACCATATGATATACAGTTCATCTTCATGTTTTGACACTTACTCTGAAGATTTTTGAAGGTTATGTACCTTTTATAAACAAAGAATAAATAAAAATACCAAAACCATTTTTTCCAAAATATCCCTAAATTCATTTGAATTGAATCAATATAAATGAATATTATATACTTTTAAAACTTTATGTTGGTCTATCTAAGGTCTTATACACAAGATTATAGTGATCCTTTAAAGGAAAAATGTATCCCCATTCAATGGTAATCCATTGGGATATTTTAATCTCCCGATTGTTAGGAACTATTTTCTTAAAGCCATTATCCTCTAGAAATATTGGTTAATAAGTTTAGGAAAGATAATTGTTTTGAATTTGGAGTTTTAAAAATTGTGCAATAATATTTGAATGTAAAAATTTACATAATAATTAGATGACTTTATATATGACTCTAATGATTATTTATGGGTTTCCCACATATCTCAAATATTTAACCATTGTATATATGTTTCATAAATATTTCAAATGTTACAAATATTTGTAACTTATGGATAAGTCCACCCATTGAATTTTTTATGTTTTAAAAAATAATTTATATTTTCAAAACTTCATAGAATTTTATCATATGAAAATATAAAATGATCATTACAACTTACATTTTGAAAAATAATATGAAACTATGGTTAATATATTATTTAATTACTTATGTATTTCCATGCACTAAAGTGTTGCAAAGGGAACTTCACTAAGTCGTGGTTTACATTATTCCATAATTGTTTAGATTTATTTTATATTTCAATCAATATAAAACATGCACTAAATCATCATAGATTTAATTCAATTTAGCCATATATTATATCATATTTATCAACTTGTGAAACCATATTTAAAACTTATTTTAGAGAATATATCATTCATTTTCCCCATATGTTACATCATATGTAAAAACTTGTGAAAATATATCCCAAAAATAATTTTGGATGTCCTCAAAAATTATTTTAGATTATATCTTAATGTTTAATAAAAATACTCAAAATCTTAGATTAATCCACATTTAAACAAAAACAGAGTGTGATCCTATGTTAATTTTTAGTATTCATAACAATTATGATTTCTATAGTCTATAATTAAAAGAAAATAATTTCATCTAGAAAATGCATTAGGGGTAGTCAAGATATAATGGAATCTAACATGATCTCCATCAAACATATTTATCTAAAAACTTGTATCCACATAATATATCAAATATAATATGCATAATCATATAATACTTTCATCTATGAAATCAAGTGATAGTGAGACAAAGGGAATTTCAATATCATATAGCCCACTCTTATGTTTTTAATTATTCAAGCATAGGCTGATGATATAAATAAATACATTACATGAAAAATATATAGATGAATGAATACCTCACATGAAACTCACCCAAATAGATAATAAAATCACATTTCTCTTATCTAGGTATGAAAATACACTTCCTCATTCTATCTCAATTGAGTCTCCATTTTTCATATTCATCATATAAGAGTAAAAATCTAATATTTTCTACACTTTAATGAACAATGAAGTCCCCCTAGACTTTTTGATGATGTTATTGATAGTTTTTATTTTTTTTCAAGATGATAAAATATCTTATAAGAGTTATTTGATACAATAAATATGTTATTGTATTTTTTTAGGTTCTTTTGAGATGTTTTAGAATGGTTAGAATAACATTAAATAAGTTCTTTATTTGTATATAATGATCTGAAATTTTTAGATTTCATTGTATGAATTTGTGGTCATCATAAGACTAGAGAGTAATTTTTCTTCATTATAATTCATTCATCATAATGTTTGAGCCAATTTATTCATGAATCCATAATACTTCATCCCTTAGAATATGTATTTCAGCCCTGAAAAAAGTTTGGATCATAAAATTTCATTACTAAGACTATATATTTTTGAAAAACCCTAAGTGTTTATCATGAGACTCCATCATAAGTCTTAAACCTATTTATAAAGCATATGACTTCATCGATTATATAACATTAGTAATTAGAGATATTTTTGTAAATTTCACAGAGTTAATTTGTTTTAGAATTTATATATTCTAAATAAACTAAATTTTATGATGCTTATATTGATCCTCAAAGGTTAAAACACCTTATTTAAAATATTATTCAAGTTGTTTCTTGTAAGAAATTAAAAATAGAATTATTAAACATATTTTTATAAATTTTTGAGTTGAGTTCATCTGGTAAATTATTATGGAATTAGAATATTATTTTTACGAAGATAATTAATTAGAAAATCATTTGGGAGTTTCAATTTAATGATACTAAGTTGTTATAGAGTTCAAATAGTCGTATGCATCAGTTAATATAGTGATTTATTATGAAGTTTTCAAGTATAGAAGTTAAAGATACTAAGTATTTGAGTTCTATTACATATATTTGTTTTTAATGTTTTGATATGAAAGGATATGTGTTTAATCTGAAATAGTGGGAAAAAGATGATGGATATAACAAGAAATTCATAAATTGATTTAATTTTGAATTATTCTATAAAGGTGATCAAATATGGGGAATGTTACTGAATTTATTTTCCTAAATTAACATGTGATAGGAAGGGAATAAGTGTTATTTTGTTGTAGATAGGTGGTTAATGAAATAGAAAAATATTTAGAAGATCATGGTACATGTTTATGATCCTAACTGATTTTAGAAATAATGAGGATCGTATTGTATGATTCTACTAAGAATAATCAAGGATTATGAGTTAGAAAATGATTTATAGTAATTAAATTAATTATATAATTTTCAATTTTCTGAATATTAATTGGTATTTAAGAGAGAGAAATGTTGTGAGAGTTATATAAAATAGAGCACTAAAATTTTAAGAGAATAAGAGAGGAATAGATCCTAAAGCTCAAAGTTAAAATATCATCATCTATATCTAGTTTAGTTTAAGATATCAATGGATCATCTGATTATAATATTTAAAAGTAGTAATACATCAATATATTCATGAAGTGAGAAATGAATCAAGTATATCTAGGAGGATCATTTGGGAAGATCTACATCTGCGATTTCTAAAACAAACAAACTCTTAAGAATATCTTTCTTATTATGGTTACATTTTCTCTAGGGAGGTAGTGTGAATATGCACAATCCATGGAGACTCAAGTTAGACATAGTGTGAATCTATTCCAATGTTTTAATATTTTAAATAGTTATTCTTGCAGTGAAGAATATATGGTTTTAAAGAATAAATAACAATTATAAGGAGTAGGTATCCCACGATTTGTCTTTACCTTGTAAAAATACTCATGTTTATTGTCATTTTATTTTCTATATATACGAGTGATGAGAGATAATATTTTTAAATTTTTAAACTATTTTTCATTGAAAATTTATCACACAATTTAATTAAAAACTAGTCAATTTATTACATTTTGTTACTTTTGGGAATTTAAAACTAATTATTTATATTCTCAAATAATGGGTTTTAATGGTTATATATATTTTTATATTAATTGGCATTCCATACATTTATTTAGAGAATTATAATTTCATTTTTTAATGTATTTTTAATTTGATTATAATTTTTTTATTCTATCATGGAAGAAACTAAACAAAGGTATCATTGAAATAGTTATTTTCATGTTTTTAGGTCCAAGGATGAATATTAAAAAGGAAAGATCTTATAAATCCCTACGATTAGATTCCTCTAGATTCACCAGTCATATGACTTTCATTAATTATAGGACTTTGATAATTTTCCATATTCTATGTTGAGAAACATCATAATACTTTTCAACCCTCATCAAAAGTCTTTCCCTGGTACTATAATATTTCACAACATCATAAGTATTTAAAGAATCCTGATCGTATGAATTCAATGAGCATATAACTTGAGTGGACATATCATATGAACTCATCTATCCAGTGAGCATATGACTCTATCTTATGACTTTTTTGGGTTGATTGTAATAATTTCCTCATCATAAGTATTCTAAAACATTTTAAGACTTTGAGAATTATATAAATTTCTATCCATGTGGATTAGAAAAAATAATTACCAAAAAATAAAAGGTTAACCTAAAATCAAAATCTATTCCAACGGTTTGGAAAAATAAAGATGAGATCTAACAAATGATACACATAGAAATTATCATGAAGAATAATATGTTAGGGATCATGGAAAGTATGTGATCTAATAGATAAATTTGGGAGAAACCTAGCTTGATATATCATGAACCTCAAGATGTTCATGTGTAAAAAATCAATGAAGTGGGTGTTGTCTGCTATATCTAAGGAATATTTTGATGGTATGAAAATTTGATAGGAAAAAGTAGAGGCTAATGGTACTCACATGGAGGGTGTAAAAATATTGAAGCATGGATTAAAAATCCTAGATAATTTATATAATAAGGGAATTTTTCAATCAATGAAGGGGAATATTTATATTTGGATTAGATGAAAACTTCTCTTTTTTAACTTTATTTTTATTGTGATGCATATGATGATGGTACACTAGGTAATTATTTTTCATGCTAAGGAAAATTCCCTTACTCACTATTTATGTATTATATTGTTTCATGTTTAATATCACAGAAACATTTTCTCTTTAAGACTTTTATTTTTTATGATAGTGGAGGTTTTTGTTGATCATTTATTTTCAATTTTACTTATATCATTCCAAGTTTTACACATGCATGCCACTTAGATTTACATCATTGTCTGAGATTGTGAGAAGTGGGTAGTTCTAGGATTTATTATAGATTTCCAATCATTAGGATAAAAAGATTTTGGTATTCAATGATTATTGAATTTTATTATTCAATATAAAACAATGATGTGAGGGTGATCAATGATATTTATTTAGATTTGAGAGAGATTTGGAGAGACAACATTAATAATGATTCAATGGGAGTATACCTAAAAAATACTATGATAAATCGCTATTTTTAAAAATAAATGTAAAAACAACTCAATTGTATACTTATCCAAATTGATTCACTATTTTTATCACACAATAAAACTAAAAAACAATAGAAAACACTATAAATTCCCTCCTCTCCAAAGAAAAGATGAGTACCACCACAAATTTTTTTTACTCGGGTTGAAAATTGTTTGTTAAAGGACCTAGTAAAATTAATTCATCATCTTGGTTTTATTTTCATATAGGAAGTATAGTGTTATGTTTTTTTACTTTTTATGATTAATTTTAAATGTTTTTGGAACATGATTAGATCTAGTTAATATCACCTGATTAGTTTTAATAAAAATGATGAATAAGCTATGATGGAAAGACTCAGGACTCTAAAAATCATATAATAAGAGGAAGGGGAGTTTTTCATAATTACACTGACAAGTTCCCCAATATACTCTAATTTTTTATGCTATATTTATAATTGTTAGTGAAGAAATTGATGTAATTTTAGATCAGTTGAATATGACTTTAATAGAGCTTTATGAACCTAATTTTAATAGTAATAACTAGTTTTTACATATAGATAACCAAAAGATTGTGAGATTAAAAATAGAATGATAAAAATATTACTTAAATTTCATGGTTTTCTAAGAGAATATCTTAATAGGAATTTAAAATCATTTGAATAATTTAATAACAACTTTAGATCTATAGAAGTCAATGAGTCTTTAAAAAATTAGAAAGACTTTACCTTCTCTTTTGAACGATTGACCAAAGAGTGGTTTTATGGCTTATAACCTTGATAATTAACCACATGGGATGAAAATTAGATGTTTTTTTTCTAAAAAAAATCCCTTCCTAAAGGAGGACCCAACTAAGAAAGGGAATGTATAAAATCAAGAAAGTCAGTGGGGAAATTCTATATGAGTATTAGGATACATTCAAGAAACTGACATCATCCCTCCCACATTAGACTTAGAAAGACCATCATTTCCTCTTATTCCTTTTCCAAGGATTGATGGAAAATTATTGAAACATACTGGATGATTCTTTTGGATGATTACATATCAATTGGTCACCTAATAAATCTAAATAATTTATATAATTGAACGTACATAACTCCCAAAAATTTGGGATGAGATATAATATAAGTGTGGTGAATAAGGTAAAGAGATCCAAAATCTCATCTACTTGAAAATAAAATTGAAAAAATAACCTCTAATATGGGATAATTACCTTTTAAAAAGGTTCTGGAAGAATCCATAACTATACCTTTGAGAATGTTTCAACATTTTCAATCACTAGATCACTGCAATAATGGATATAGGAATGTTCAAGAGATATATGATTACATGTACCAAAGGTAGTATGAACATAAACCAACCCAAAATAGGGATACATGTAATATTAAAACATATAATATAGATTTAGATACTAAGAGCATCAAAGAAAACCTTTACAATAATCTTTTCAACCATATTTCCTATCACCAACATTTTAGAGGCACAATTCTTAGCCTTTTACAAGATACCAACAAGGACAGAATAAAGAAACCTAAATAAATTACCTATTAATAAAACTTTTGGTGTTTCAAACCAAATAAAACATTACCCTCAACACTAAATTTTTGTATTTGAAAGAGCTAAATGGATAGTTTATATAGAACATATCTACCCTAAACCACTTAAAAAATCAAGGTTTAGGTAAATTGACCCCATAGTAAATTCCTAGCACCAAATGAAATATTAGTTATATTTCTATAAATAGTATAAAGGATCTGATGAGTAGTTCAGAATCACTGTCTCAAGATGAAGCTATAAGTATAAAACCTAAGGAACATGAAAAATATTTCCCATTAAAGGAATAAGAATAGGAAGTTTATGTAGAGATAAAATTAGTAAATATAAACAATTTAAAAGAAAAAAAATAAGGGAATTACATCAACCCCAGCCTCCCTTACATTTAAAGTAAAACCACCCAAGATAATCAATGAATAATGATCATAATAAAAAATCTCGGTGACATTAAAAAGTCTTTATATCCATTTCCCTTTAATATAGGTAATACACCAATTCCAAAGATATTGAAAGTTTATTATAGATATATGTACCAAGAAGAGGAGACTTTAAGGAAATAAAAATGTAAGTTTAGATAGAAAGGAATCCACCATTGTAACCCCAAAATTGCATAGAAAATTTTAGGATCTAGATACTTTTATTATCCCTTGAACTATAGGAGTGATCAATTTTATAATTTCATTATGTGATTTAAGATTATCAATTAATATTATTCCTTACTTGTTTTATTATTCCCTACAGATAAGAGATCTCAATACAACTAGATTTTTTGTAAAAATTTCTAATTAAACCACTACTTACCTAATTGAAGTTTTAGATGATGTTCCAGAAATAGTGAAAGAGTTATTATTCCCTATAAATTTTTACATCTTAAAAATGAAATAAAAAAGAGGTAAATATCACTATATTATCATATTAGGTAGTCCTTTTATAAAAAAATTTAAACCCATAATAAATTTTATTGAGGAAACACTCTCTATTAAACCTATACCTCACTCATCCTAGTTATTTTATTATTTTATTCATTTGTAGTCTTGTCTTTGAGTTGTAGGCAGAGTCAGATGAAATTTTTGAGTCTTAGGTATTTTTTATGGAGGGTGCACGGTTGGATAAAAGGTTTTTTGAACTTTGTGATAACAATGAATTTGGTTTTGTAGCCTTGAAATATTCATTTTCTATAGTTGGTACATAATTTGTCTAACCATGCAACCCAAACATGTACAGTGCCCAAAATCTTAAATTTTTAGGTTTTAAAAAATAATCTTTTGGGTTTAATACCTCAAATGGGTTTTTCTATCCGCTATTTATCCAAGGATAACTAGGGGTCCATGTTTTGACCCTCCTTGACCATCCCTTGGATTTTTAATTGTTTTCTGTCCTGATTCTTGGTGGTTCTCATACGATAATATTTTTCCTCTTATTATCTTACCTTGTTTTTCAATTTTACTTATTCCCTTGGCTTGGTTCTCTATTTTATGAAATATAGGGTGGGGAATTGATGTTTTGTGATTTGGTTCCTTGAGTTAGTGTGTGTGGATCATATCTCTTGTCTTGTCCTTCTAAGTTCTAAAGTTTTTGTTCAACCCACACTCGGTTTGAGGTAAGTGGTTCTATGCCTTCAAATTTTCTTTACACACTATATGTTCCTGAGAATTATAAATTAGTTTCCTCTAAAATTATTATTTCTTTGGTTCTATTAATTATGTTGAAAATATATATTTCTAGGGAATCATACCATAAAAAAATTTCAATTGAATTTGGTGTAATCCATGTGTTTCATAAAATTTTTGAATGGGTTTTGAGTAGGTTTTAATTATTTAAATTGGTGGTGTTGGATTTATAAAGCCTCTCTATAATTTTATTATAGGTTTGATTCATTTCTTGTTTTTATTACTTGATTCTTGTGAACTTTTTCTGGTTTTTCATGTTGAACCCCTTGGTTTTGATAAATGGTTTAATTTGACTTCCTCATTGGCATCTTTAGTGCTTCCAATAAACACATATATGTATATATACATGTGTTAAAGAACATATAAAAGTATAAATATATAGGTTATGTATATATATATATATATATATATATATATCTGTTTGTGTGTGTGTGTGGGAGATCACGGGAATGATTCTCTGAAAATTTATCTCAAAAAAATCTTTGGTACTTTAAAGTGGTTTCTAAAAGTTACGTTATAAAAGATGTTTCTTAAAATGGTTGTTAGGAATATTTTGTACATCTAAAGGATTATTAAAAAAAATTTGATCTGTAAAATGGTTTCAAATAGTTTTTTTCAAAAATATTATTTAAATTCCTTCATAATATTTTTGAAAGACGGCTTATAATGTTTTTGATTTCAAATGGTTTTTAAGGGATTTGGAGGAAATATGTTTCTAATTATAAATGTGAAGGACTTGTTGTAACCTTATAATGTTTCAATTAAATTTTGGTGAACCCTTATGGAATCCCTCTTGTTTGAAGGGTAGTTTCACATGGAAGGTTTCAGGAGGTGTACTGGGGATTTTAGCTGGTCTATATTGATCTATGATTGAGATTTTATTTATTTATTTTCAACCACACCACCCAGTTTCATTTTCATCAGGGGATCCTAGGTGTTTTAGTGAGGGATGAGAGATGCTTATGTCTTTTTCTCAAATAAATGAACTGGATACCACATGGTAGGGATAATCCATAGTGGGTTTTTCCACCGGTGAGGCTAGTTAATAGAAACCATGATGATTATAATCTCAAGAACACATCGATATGATGAAATATGTTTCCAAACCAAGTAAGTCTAGGGTCACCAAAAAAAATGTTTAGGTATTTATAATGATTAAATACTCATTATTTTTTACTATTTTTTATACTTTATTACCCCGATTCTTCTATTTTTATAGTTACACATTGATACTTATCTACGGATTCACTTTTATATTATGTTTCTTATCTTATTATTTTGTTTCAGTAATTGAGTTTCTTGGTATTAGTTAGTAATTGTTTTAAAAGAGTTTTATACATTTTATTTATAAATATTTTAATTGAAATGGTTTTAAATGGTTTCTTTAAATCATGTTTGGGTTTTAAATATGTTTTCAATTGAAAAGATAATTATTGGTTTTCCTTAAAAGAATTGCATGTTTTTTTAATAGGTATTTCAAAATAGAATTGATGGTTTATTTTAGAAAAATAAAATTCATGGAATATATGGTGATTTCTTACTGAGATTAGTTATGCTCACACCCTACTTGTTCCACTTAGCGTTGTAGACCAGAGTTTGTTTAGCAGGTTTAGGTATTGTATTGGGATAGCACTTGGAGAAAGTGGTTTTATGGATGGATGGTGACCAAGAGGTCACACAAAGAATATTTCTATATCCATTTTTATTTTATAATTTATTTTACATTAGATATGTATTAGTCGAGTCAGTTTCCTATTTTCTAGATCTTGTTTTTTTCATTGTGGTTATTTATTTATGTTCTATTTTATTTATTCTAGTTGTGCTGTGTGATCTGTTTATTATTTTATGTTACGTGTGATATCTTCCCCAATGGTTACTTGTGATTTCTTTGATTCTTTTCATCATCTAGGGGGATCAGGTACTCCCCTATGGTATATTATAGGTTGATTTAGGTGTCTGATTCAGGGTTATCCTAGGATGGTTCTAGAAAAAATTATATTAGAGCTACCATCATTATTTGGGGATGTCTAGTATATTAGAGATTAGGACTGTTGAAACTTGGGAGGTAATAGTGGTAAGAGTTTCACGATCTCTTTATCACATTGGTCCTTGAGTTATCCTAGTTTCTGGGTGTTAAGTCTTGAGTTTTGGTCTTTCTTTATTCATTTATGGTCGATTTTGGCTTATATCTTTGGTAATTGAGATTGTATGGATGTTGTGTGTGGATTTTGATGTTTTCATGTTTTGGGGGTCGATGGGGTGGAGGAATAAAAGGTTCAAATTTACCCCACATGTTCTGTAAAATTCTGAGAAGACTATGTAGATGGTTCAGTTTCCTTCCAGTGGCAATTATGTGGTTAGTGCATGGTCTGCCAAACCTTTCAGCCAATCTATGCACTTCCACTACCCTCCCATTAAATTTTCATTGACCACCTTTTTGGTATTATTTTTTATTGAGTTATTTGGGGATGTTATTGGTTGGTTTGAATAGAGTTTTCATGGTTTTCTGATGAAACATAATTTTATTTTAAAAGGATTTTGAAATTAATGTTTAGTTTCAAAGTGAAAGTGGAGGTTGGTCTTGGGAAATTTTAAGGGTGTCTTGTGAAGTGAAATGAAAGGAATTTGAAGTTGAAAAATTATAAATTTTTTCAATGAAATTTTTTTATTTATTTGAGATAAAATCAAGTGATAAATTAGTTTTTTTAAATTGGATTGTGGAATTTAAAATTGTTCTCATATAAATTCTGAAATTTTAATTATTAGGATTTCAATGGATAAAGAGGTGTATTTTTTAAAATTAAGTTCAGTGACTTTTTTATTCTCTTTTGGGAATATTATTTATAGTTGAGATTTAATTTTCATTACCTATAATTTATTTTGGAGTTGTTATTTATTTGGTTTTTTATTTCTCTTATTGTTTAGAGTATCCGACCAAGAAGTGTTTCAAAGGTTCTTAAATGTTCGAGTGTGGTTTGGTCAGTCAATAACAACACCCAGACTTCTAATAGCGTGGTGGGAATGGTTTCACTTTAGAGTTTTCAGATTTTTTGAGGTCATTTTGGTTCTAAAGATGTAGTGGAGTGTCTTGTTGTAGTTGAGGGAGTATTTAGATCCTTAGAAACTCCTGGTATTTTGAGAGTGAGAACATCCTTGAAGTTTTTTTAGGGGCAGAGTTTTGATAAATTGAAAGTGATAATTCCAATTCATTTTTTCAGTTGGAATGTCATTGGAGTTCTTTAAGACAATTTTTGTTCAGTGGTTCCTTCCTAAGGATTTTAAGTCTGAGAAGGTGGTGGATCTTATGAGTCTCTAGAAAGGTAAATGGATGGTGAAGGAGTATATTAACCATTTTAATAAGTTTTTTCCTTTATCTCTAGATGCTATGTTGAGTGATTCCCTAAATTTTCATCAGTTCATGAAGGGTCTCCATTAAAAACCTAGTGCTTAATTACTTTTAGTTGGGCATGTCTTGTTTAAAGACTTGGTGGTTGAGGCCTATCTAATTGAGTTGTATTTTTCTGGGGAAACATTTTGTGATCGGTGGATCTATTCCTCTTGGATTTGGTGAAGGATCCATATCCAGTGAGGAGTGTAGAGTGAAGGATCCTATTTTGAGTTAACCTTCTTCATTTGTTTCTTCTTTATATAAGAATCCTTCACTCATGTTCTTCTAATGTGGTCAGTTTAGGCATTCTAATTCCTATTGGATAGATGTTTTGAAGACCTTGTCATTTTGGTGGTCAGTTAGGACACCTTCAGAAGTTTTGTAATCAAAATCATTTTTTATGGAGGAGACCCTATTTGATTTTAGAATCTTAATTATGGTTTGAGTATCCTTTTGAGGAATTTAAATTCTTATTTATCATTCTTATATTGTTCTATTATTTTTTAGTTGTGGGCTTTGGTGTTTTTTTGGGATGCTTAATTTTCTATGCTCATTCAGAGAGTGAGTGTTTTTTTGAGGAATTTATGAATGTGCTTTCACTTGGTTTCACTATTTGAGTCTCCTGAGTTAGGAATTGTAGTAGTGTCCCTTAAGGTCCTATTTATCTTTCGTTAAACAACCATAGTTAGAAAATTTATAAATATTGGTTAGATCCACTTTGGATCTCTATCTTTGGACCTCTTGTTTGGTTTGGTTAGGGGTGAGTGATTTTGATATTTGATTATAGGGGATTTTTCCTCATTCTGGTTAGAGTCTTTTTCTAGTTTCATTTCATTAAGAACTCAATGATTTTATGGTATGGATAACTATAACACCTTAACCTCTATCCTCCTCATTATTTATTTCTTTAAGTCATTTTTGGTATTGTATTTTTGTTTCGGGACGGTCTGTAGAGATTTTCGAGTTTTGAGGATTTTTTGTGTATGATGCTTGGTAAGACCAAAAAGTTCTTCTAACTATAAAATAACCCTGAATTTGGGTCTATATCCATGATAGATCTATTTGTCATGATTGGAACATGATTTTTCTAACTGTGTGACCTAACCTTGAAGTATCCAGTTTCTCTCGAGTGAGGAGCTCATAGTCTGTGTGGCCAAACCATTCGCGGTAGTAAGAATCTTAAATTTTCGGGTTTCCAAAATTAAATTTTAGAGTTTAAGACCCCAAAAGGGGTTTTTTCTCCTACATTCAGCTAATTAACTCTAGGGGGCCTAGGGATTGACCCTCCTTACTCCCCTAGATTTTTATGTTTATAGTAATCCTTTTTTCTCTTCTCCTCTTCCCTTATTTATTGATTTCCCTTCTTAACTTAGCTTTATTATCTATTGTATTAACCCCAGGGACAAGTTTTAATGTTTGTTCTTTAGTTTTTCATGTTAGGGTGTGCAGATTTTATCTCAGTTCTTGGCCTTCTGGTTTCTGAATTTTTAATTCAATCCATAACGAGTTTTAGGTAGGTGGTTCTAATAATTCACTTTTTTTCAGCCACTATATTTGATTGATCTTTTTAAAAAATTTACCAAAAAACTTATAAATTATTTGGTGTTATTAATTATGTTTAAAAATATATTTCTACAGAATTAGACCCCATATATATTTTTTAAAGTGATTTTCATATTCCATGTTTTTAATGAAGTACCTAAATGGGGTTTGAGTAGGTTTTAATTGTTTAAATTGATGGAATCGTTTTTATAATGATTATATATAATTTTATTTTGGGTTTTAATTATTGTTTGTTTTTGTTCCTTGATTCTTATAAAATTTTATTGGTTTTACCTATTGAACCATTTGGTTTTGATAAATAGTTTAGTTTCTCTTCTTCATTAGTTTCTTTAGTGCTTCCCATGAACACACACACAAACACAAACACACACACACACACACACATATTCACGTGGTTAAGAACCAATATATGTATGATGATACATACAAATATAGGTATATATATATAATGGAACTAATGGTGAGGATTCTTTGAAATCTTCTATCAAAATAATATTTGGTTCTTTAAAGTGGATTCTAAAAGTGACTTTATAAAAGTGGTTTCTTAAAATTGTTCTTAATCCTTTTTTAAAAAATCCCAAGGATTGGTAAAATGTTGTTGATTTATAAATTCTTTTCAAACATTTTTTTTGAAATATTGATTTAAAGGCTTATTTAGGCTTTTTGAAAGAGGTATTTGAATGGTTTTCAATTCAAATGGTTTTTAAGGGATTTTGAGGAAATATGTATCCCCTTATAAATGTGAAGGCCTAGTTTGAACCTTAAAATGTTTCCTATAAATTTTGGTGCACCCTCATGGAATCCCTATCATTGAAGTGTGGTTCTGAATGGATGGTTATAATAGGTGGGATAAGAATTATTATTGGATTATGTCTATCTAAGATTGGGATTTTTCATATTTATATTCTACCTCATATCACACATTCATTTTCATCATGGGAACCTATTAATTTTAGTGAGTTATTATAGATTATTTTATCTATGTACCAATTAGATGAAATAGATCCCCTATGGTATGGAAAGACCATGGTGGGTTGTGCCATTGATGAGGCTATTTGAGAGAATTTGGGTTAATTATTGACTTAGGAACACATTAATAGGTTGAAAAATGGTTCTAAACTGGCTACATCTAGGGAAACTGTAACACCTGATATTTTTATGAGAAATATTTTGTTTTTATGTTATATACATCATCAAAGGAATCTTTCACTACACACAACACTAGATTTTCTTTCTTTACACGCAATCATGACCTTCCTCAATAGCTTGTGTTGTACGCAATACCGAGTTTCACTAAACAATGATATGCTATTAAAATATTATTAAAACTAACTGTTGTGAATAGTAATACCCACTTTTTGAAATTTTATAAATTTTATGTTTCAAAATAGACTTTATTTTTGGATTCTGAATATCGAAATTAGCCTAGGGTGAAATTTTGGTATTTTTCTGAAAACTTTCAATTTTTGATGAATAGTGAAAACACTAGGTTACTATTTAAAAACCGACTCTTTATTTAAATAATAATTTATTTTATTTAAATTTATTTTAGGTAAAAATTGATAAATAATACCTATATAAGTTCAAAGTAATTCATTGGAGTCATTTTATAATAATTTTAGATATATAAAAATTTTATTGAACTTTTTACTATCTTTTACCCACCTCCTAGGAGAATTTGCAAATTTACATAAAACACAATTTTACCACTTCTGTGAGTGGAATTTTGAAAATCCGAGAGACACGGTTAACATAAAGGAGTAAAATTTGGTTCAATAAGATAAAAATAATTTTTGGTGAATAGTAACTTTTTTACTTTTATTTACCGCAGTTAGAAGTAAATAGGGTAATTAAGGGTAAAAATGGTATTATTATTACCCTAAAACATGTCTTAATTCTATTGGATAAGTTTAATTCGACCAAAAACAAACTTAGGAATAAAATATGACCATTTAGGTCCACTTGGATTAGATTAAGACATTTATCATTATTTTATTTAAAGAATAGTTAAAATAGTTAAAATCAAAGTTTAATAACTAAAACATTTTTAATATAGGGTTATACATAAGATAAATTCGACTATAAATATTCATTATAAATATAAAGAGATTTCCTACATAATGGTATTTCATTTATAATTTTTAGACTTTAAATAATTTAATTTATTTATGACACAATGATGATGCAGTAATTAACTTATTAATGAAATATTAACATAATGGATATTATAAATACCCAAATAAATGTAATTTGAGACTTTTTATGAATTACACTAATTTTATAGGTTAATATGACATGTTAGTATTGATTTAATTAACCTTTTTCGAACTAATCATGTTGTTATAATTTTCAAAAAATTCAATTACCAAATAGTGTCAAAATTGACATAAAATAGTTTTTAAAACAAATATTATATTATTAATTTTTATTTTATTCCTAAAAATCTATGGTTCAGCCAAATGACATAGATAAAGTTATATATGTTAATAATAAAAAAATTGGGGTTCGTTTGTCTTTTTATAGTAAGTTTATTAACCTTATAGTGTAAGAAAACAAGAAGACACGGTAAAAGTAAAATTATTTAACTTAAAGTTAAATCTAAATGATAAGGTTAAAATAGAAACCTAAACTTGTCTAAATTCTATTGGATGAGATTATTTCGACCCAACCCCACCTTATCTTCGAAATAAATCAATTTGGAGCTATTAAAAACCGAATATGACTTTATAATAAAAAAATATTTTTAGTTTTTTCAAAGGTGCCCCTCTCCTCCCTTATAAAAGGGCACCTCCTCCCTCTCCTCATCACACCATTTTGAGCCTTCAAGCTCGGCCAAAACATGAACATTTATCTTCTCCAATTCCCTAGAAACATATTAGAGGTACTGGTATTCTTCAAAGACCATCTTTAGTGCCCTAAGAGGAGGTTAAGAAGAGGCTCTTCAAAGAAGAGGTAACGTCCGTTACCGATTCTTTCAACTTTATTTCTTCTTCTACTTATTATTCTTTAGTTGTTTCATTATGAAGTAATAAAATCAGTATCACTCATATAATTATATGTTATTATAAATATAAAAAAAACCTATTTCACCTTCTATCCATCCTACAGAAAATGAAATCACCGCGCATGCGTATGTACGAAATATCGTCTTCATGTCGTGGTGTAATCTGTTTTCCACCACCACCTTACTTGGATGGGTATAATGGTGTAAAGAATAACTATATATGATTATTGTAAAGTGACATTGATTCTGAAATAGTATACATACACTTCAATACAATTCCATGATTATGGGAACGATATCATCGCTCGTGCGTACGTACGGCCTATTGTCTCCACGATGTGATGCGACTCGTTATACATGAAATTCATTGAATAATGATTATATAAATTAATTTAATGAATAAATATGATATATATTACACTAATATCATTCTGGAAATGAGGTATCTATAAACTAAAAAGAAGAATAAGAATTTATTCGACAAAACACGCATAAGAACAAAAAGCAATAAACACCCGAATAACAAGTAGCAATGAAACATTACTAATAAAAAGATAAGAATCTAAGAATATGACCATATATGATATCATAAAAATGGGTATGATTCTGGAATAATTCAATGACATTATTTAAATCATTATACAGGAGGTTTGGACACGTACGAAGCAAATCGAGCATAAGGTAAGAAAAAATCTCACAATCTCATTTTTATCCGAGATTGTTTATACTTTGGTATTTACTAGGGTGTATTTATCATCCACATACATGTTTCCTCAATATTTAATATTATTTATATCCTCCTACAATTCTTTAAAACCAATTTTACCCTTCTATGATTCTTTAGTAAAATATATGAAAGAAATCTTTTTTCGTTTTTAGTACGAGGTACTTTTTGACTTTTCCATCCAAAATACGAGAAGAATGTTTTTTTAACTTATACGACCTGAATGAATTTTTAGAACATTATTTCTATAAAGCTTAATTTACAAGTTTTCAAGTTTATTTTTAATCAACTTCTTTTTGTTTAAAATTATATGACATTTTAAGAAAGGAAAAAAAATTTAAAGTAGAAAGGATATTTTCCTCAAGAATGGAGTTCAAGCATTTTATCAAAATTATTTTCCAACTAAGATAATATTGGGTTATGTTTCTATCCCTATTTTTACATTGATTTGATTATATTATTATGGAATTATTTTTATGATGTCCTTTTATCTTATATGGATTATGTTATGATGGCATGATGTTTATGAATCTCATTTTTATTACATGGGTTATGCTATGATGTATGATTTATGATCTTGTGGCACACATAAGAATGGTATCATTATGAGATGGGTAGGACCTATATATCACTACAATGAATTGGGTAAAGATTTACATCTCATGATATATACATGGCTGAAACGACAGGTTAATCCAGTTCAGTGATACAGGACTGAAACGAGGAGTGAACTCGGTTCAGAAATGGACTTTGTCTGCTAAGATAGTCTTGGAAATTAGTCCTGACTACTAAGAAATGATTATTTATGATTATGTGTGTATGAAACAAAGTTTCATGTTTTAAGTTATGATTATTTTGGATTACATTTCACTACTTTGATTTATCCCATGTTATGATATTATGATCTCTTTTGTAGGTTAAGATTTTCAAAATGCTATGTTCTTATGAATATGATATTTCTTTTGATTACCCTTACTGAGAATTTGAGCTCACCCTTTTGTATGTTTTATTTTCCCTAGGTCAAGAAGAAGGTTATTAAGTAGGATATTCCAAAAAGGGATTCTAGATATGAATAAATAAGTGGGAGATAATGTAGATGCTTTATGAACCAGTTGTTTATGTTTCCCAGTTTCTAAAGACACTATACCTATACAGTCCTACCGTGGTTTTATTATATGTTGTAATAAGTGTGCTTCAATTTTGAAGTAATAACAATGTATGTAAAGTAGGGGTCATTATAGTTGGTGTCAGAGGAAGGGTATAGTCAACCTTTGGAAACTAGGATGTGAAAGCCTTAGTAAGAACCCTAAGGATATATCTAAGCATAGAACACAATATTAGTGTTTTAGAGATGGACATGAACAACCTATGAAAAGACCTTAAGTGTGAAATTTTATCTTGATTATGTGGTTTTCCTATTATAATTAGTGTTGATCACACTATTCTTCTTGGTTTTAGTCAATGGATGGAACCCGAAGGAACCGTGTTAATGCGGAATGCGACGGAAAATGCAATGATTGTCCCCCTGAGCAACCAAACGTTATGGGAGATGAAATGAAAAATCTTGTAGTCATGCTCACACAACTTTATCAAGCTATGAATCATTTAGGACTTCCAAACGAGCAAAGGAAGGAGCAACAGTCTGTTGAATCCTTAATGAGGCAGCGTCCACCCTCATTCAGCGGGTCTACTGATCCATTAGTTGCTGAAAAATGGATTAGTACTACTGAAAAGATATTCTCAGTTCTTCAATGTTCTGAACATGATAAAGTCATTTTAGCAGTATATCGATTAGAAGGTGAAGCTAATCAATGGTGGAATCTTATCAAGAATACGAGGCCAATAGATTAAATTGAGTCCATGGAATGGGACGAGTTCAAGAACTTATTTTTCAATAAGTACTTACCTCATATTCTTCGAACAAATATGGAGAAGTAGTTTCTTAAACTGAAGCAAAAGGATGATTAATCTGTTGGTACCTACGAAGAAAATTTTACAAGACTTGCAAGGTATGCTTCTGGGATTATTATGCAACCTGAGAGTAAGATCGATCGATTCTTTAGTGGATGAAAACCAAGTCTTCGAAGGGTGTTAGCCATAAGGGAATTCAATAGCTAAGAGGAAATTGTTCGATGTGCTCTCAAGGTTGAGATGGAGATTGGAGTAACCCATCAATCATATGGGTTTGATAAGAAGAGGAAAATGGAATTCAAAGGAAAATCTAAAGACCACACTGAAATGAAGATGAGTTTTCCCTTATGCTCAAAGTGTGGAAAGAAACATGGAGGGAGTTGTCTTAAAGGGACGAGTAAATGTTTCAAATGTGGAAAACAAGGTCATCGGGCATTTGAATGCCGCCATGATGGGAAGAAGATTTCTAGTGATGTGAACAAAGAAAAGGCTACACAAAGTGCACCTCCAATACTTCAATGTTATAAGTGCAAGGAAATGGGGAATTATGCCAATAAATGACCTAATCCAAGGGTTGTTGATGATGATCTACATCAACAAACTCTTAAGGCTAAAGACAAAGGAAAGTCACATGCAATTTCTATCGGCAATGTGGAGTATGATAATGAAGTGGTGAAAGGTACACTTACCATACAATCTAAAGTAGAAAATGTTTTATTTGATTCTGGATCCACCCACTCTTTTATTTCTGAAGAATTTTCTAAGGTTATCACCATATTACCTCAGCAGTTAGATATTGAGTTAGCTGTGAAAACCCCTAATGGAACAACAGTCGCATCAAAATTTTACAATTCTTCTCCGATTGAAGTTTGTGGTAAAGTGCTTCCAGCAAATCTTGTGATCCTTCCTATAGTGTAATTTGACTTGATTCTTGGCATGGATTGGATTTCTTTATATGGATCTCATATTAATTTCCAAATAAGGGAAGTCACATTTAATATTCCATATCAATCTATGATCGTCTATCGATGCAAGGATGAACATAACCTTACAGTGGAAATTTTTTTCATCTTATGGGTCTTGATTCCACTAAATGAAGGTTATTTATCTCAAATGGTTGGTGAGAAACTCACGATTAAGAATATTCCCATTGTACGGGAGTTTGATGATGTCTTTTGGGATAAATTTCCTGGTCTTCCACCAAATCGTGAAGTTGAGTTTTCAATTGAACTCATACCGGGTGCTATGCCCATTTCAAAGACACCTTATAGAATAGCCCCAATTGAGTTGCAGGAATTAAAGAAGAAACTCCAAGATAATCTTGATAAGGGATTCATACGCCCTAGTGCGTCACCTTGGGGAGCACCTGTTCTGTTTGTTAAGAAGAAAGATGGATCAATGAGACTCTGCATTGATTATTGATAACTTAACAAGATCACTATCAAGAACAAATATCCTCTCCCATGCATTGACGACTTATTTGGCCAACTACAAGGAGGTCAATACTTTTCCAAGATTGACCTTCGTTCAGGGTATCATCAATTAAGGGTCAAAAGGGAGGATATACTAAATACGGCTTTCCATACAAGGTATGGAAACTCTGAATTTATAGTGATGACATTTGGTCTTACTAATGCCCCTGCTATCTTCATGGATCTGATTAATAGAGTCTTTAGAGACTATCTTGATCAGTTTGTGGTAGTCTTTATAGACGATATTCTTGTCTATTCAAAGAGAAAGGAAGAACATGAAGATCACTTGAGAATTTTATTGAAGATCCTGAGAAAGGAGAAGATTTATGCCATATTTACCAAGTGTGGATTTTGGCTTCAAAAAGTTTCATTTTTGGGTCACATAATCTCAAAAGAGGGGATATCTGTTGATCCAGCAAAAATAGAGGTTATCGAAAGATGGTCGAGACCAACAACAGTAACCAAGATCCAAAGTTTTCTTGGTTTGGCTGGATATTATTTACGTTTTGTGAAAGATTTTTCACGATTATCTAATCCGCTCACCAGGTTGACTCGAAAAGGAGTTAAGTTCGTTTGGACGGAGGATTGTGAAGAGAAATTCAAGGAGTTAAAAAGAAGGTTATCTAGTGCACCTGTGCTCACACTGCCTTGTAGTGGAGAAAGATTTGTGATCTACAGTAATTAATCCAAGAAGGGATTGGGATGTGTTCTCATGAAAAATGATATGGTGATAGCTTATGCACGACAGTTGAAAATCCATGAGAAAAATTACCCAACTCATGATTTGGAGTTAGCTGCGGTAATCTTTGCATTAAAAATATGGAGGTATTATCTTTATGGTGAAAGGTGTGATATTTATACTGATCATAAAAGTTTAAAGTATATTTTCACACAAAATGAGATGAATATGTGCCAAAGAAGATGGTTGGATCTGATTAAGGATTATGACTGCTCAATTAATTATCACCTTGGGAAATCAAACAAGGTGGAAGATGCATTAAGTCGACAAAACCATGATATCTTATCCTTGATGAGAATCACAAAAGATCCAATATTTATGGATTTACAAAGGATGGATCTTGTAATTATAATGGAAGGGGAAAAATCTTATCTTTCTCAAATGAATGTTCAACCATCTATACATGTGAAGATTAAAGAGGCACAAAAAGAAGATGTAGAGTTACAGAAGAAGGTGAGAAATGTTCCTGAATTCAACCTTGATTGTGATGGGATAATAAGGTTCAGGAATCGGGTTTGTGTTCCTCCCATCCCAGAATTAAAGAAGGATCTACTGGATGAGGCTCATAGTTCTTCATTATCTATTCATCCTGGAATCATGAAGATGTATAGGGACCTGAAAGAGTACTTCTGGTGGGATGTCATGAAAAGAGATGTTGTTGAATATGTCTCTCGATGCTTGGTTTTTCATAAAGTTAAAGCTGAGAGACAGAAGTCTAAGGGGATGTTACAAACATTACCCATACCCGAATGGAAATGGGAAAACATCATTATGGACTTTGTCACGGGACTTCCTAAAAAATCCAAAGGCAATAATGCTATCTGGGTCATATTTGATAGTCTTACAATGTCGGCACACTTCATTGCTATTAGGGAGGATTTCTCTCTTGATCAGCTTGCCAGGATATATGTAAAGGAAGTGGTAAGATTGCATGGAGTAACAATTTCCATTATATCTGTTCAGGATCTGAGGTTTACCTCAAAGTTTTGGAGAAGTCTTCAGCATACTATAGATACAGAGTTGAGTTTCAGCACTGCTTATCATCCTCAAACAGACGTTTGGTCTGAGAGGACAATTCAAACTCTAGAAGATATGTTGAGAGCTTGGTCTATGGATTTCAAATGAGGTTGGGATCAACACCTACCTTTGGTGGAATTTTCTTATAATAATAGATTTCACTCCAGTATTCATATGGATCCTTATGAAGCTCTCTATGGAAAGAAATGCAGAACTCCAACTTGCTGGGATGAAGTTGGTGAAAGAAAGCTATTAGGACCTGATCTTGTTTATGAGATGGCAGAAAAGGTCAGATCTATTCAACAACACATAAGAGAAACTCATAGTCGACAAAAAATTTATGCTGATAATCTAAGAAAAGACCTAGAGTTTGAAGTGGGAGATAAAGTGTTCTTACGAATATCTCCTTGGAAGAGAGTAATGAGATTTGGAAAGAAGGGAAGGCTGGGCCCTAGGTATATCGGTTCTTTCGAAATATTGGATCGTGTTGGGAAGGTAGCTTACCGATTGGCGCTTCCACCGAATCTCTATCAAGTTCATGATGTGTTCCATGTATCTCTCCTTATAAAGTACATACCCGATCCTTCACATGTACTTAGCTCAGAAGTTGTACCGCTGGGGCAAGATCTTTCTTATGAAGAACAGCCGATAGAGATTCTGGATCGAAGCGAAAAATTCCTACGAGGCAAGACCACTTGCTTGGTGAAAGTTTTATGGAGGAACCACCAATTATAAGAAGCTACATGGGATCTTGAGGATATGATGAAGTAGAGGTATCCTCATCTGTTTGTTACCAAGTGACGAATCTCGAGGGCGAAATTCATTTTAAGGGGGGTATAATGTAACACCCGATATTTTTATGAGAAAGATTTTGTTTTTATGTTATATACATCATCAAAGTAATCTTTCACTACACACAACACTAGCTTGGCTTTCTTTACATGCAATCGTGACCTTCCTCGATAACTTGCGTTGTACGCAATACCGAGTTTCACTAAACAATGACATGCTATTAAAATATTATTAAAACTAGCCATTATTAATAGTAATACCCACTTTTTGAAATTTTATAAATTTTATCTTTAAAAATGGACTTCATTTTTGGATTCGGAATATCGAAATTATCCTAGGGAGAAATTTTGGTATTTTTCTGAAAACTTTCATTTTTTGAGGAATAGTGAAAACACTGGGTTACTATTTAAAAACCGACTTTTTATTTAAATAATCATTTATTTTATTTAAATTTATTTTAGGTCAAAATTGATACATAATACCTATATAAGTTCAAATTAATTCATTGGAGTCATTTTATAACAATTTTAGACATATAAATATTTTATTGAATTTTTCACCGTCTTTTACCCACCTCCTAGGAGAATTTGCAAATTTACATAAAACTTAATTTTACCGCTTCTGTGAGTGGAATTTCGAAAATCCGAGAGACACGATTAACATCAAGGATTAAAATGTGATTCAATAAGATAAAAATAATTTTTGGTGAATAGTAACTTTTTACTTTTATTTACCACGGTTAAAAGTAAATAGGGTAATTAAGGGTAAAAATGGTATTATTATTACCCTAACACATGTCCTAATCCTATTGGATAAGTTTAATTCGACCAAAAACAACCTTAGGAATAAAATATGACTATTTAGGTCCACTTGGATTAGATTAGGACATTTATTATTATTTTATTTAAAGAATAGTTAAAATAGTTAAAATCAAAGTTTAATAACTAAAAAATTTTTAATATAGGGTTATACATAAGATAAATTAGACTATAAATATTCATTAGAAATATAAAACTAATTCCTACATAATGGTAGTTTATTTATAATTTTTAAACTTTAAATAATTTAATTTATTTATGACATAATGATGATGAAGTAATTACCTTATTAATGAAATATTAACATAATTGATATTATAAATACCCAAATAAATGTAATTTGAGACTTTTTATAAATTAAAATAATTTTATAGGTTAATATGACATGTTATTATTGATTTAATTAACATTTTTTGAACTAATAATTCTTTTATGATTTTCACAAAAATCAATTACCAAATAGTGTCAAAATTGATATAAAATAGTTTTTAAAACAAATATTATATTATTAATTGTTATTTTATTCTTAAAAATCTAAGGTTCGGCTAAATGACTTAGATAATGTTATATATATTAATAATGAACAACTTGGGGTTCGTTTGTCTTGTTATAGTAAGTTTATTAACCTTATAGTGTAAGAAAACAAGAAGACATGGTAAAAGTAAAATTATTTAACTTAAAGTTAAATCTAAATGATAAGGTTAAAATAGAAACCTAAACTTGTCTAAATTCTATTGTATGAGAGTATTTCGACCCATCCCCACCTTAGCTTAGAAATAAATCAATTTGGATCTATTAAAAACCGAATATGACTTTATAATAAAATAATATTTTTAGTTTTTCCAAAGGTGCCCCTCTCCTCCCTTATAAAAGGGAACCTCCTCCCTCTCCTCCTCACACCACTTTGAGTCTTCAAGATCGTCCAAACCATAAACATTTCTCTTATCCACTTCCCTAGAAACATCCTAGAGGTCCTGGTATTCTTCAAAGACCATCTTTAGTGCCCTAATAGGAGGTTAAGATGAGGATCTTCAAAGAAGAGGTAATGTCTGTTACTGATTCTTTCAACTTTATTTCTTCTTCTACTTCTTCTTATTTAGTTGTTTCATTATGAATTAATAAAATAAGTATCACTAATATACTGATATTTTATTATAAATATAAAACAACACTATTTCACCTTCTATCCATCCTACGGAAAATGAAATCACCGCACGTGCGTACGTACAGAATACCGTCTCCATGCCGTGGTGTAATCTGTTTTCCACCACCAATTTACATGGATGGTTATAATGGTGTAAAGAATAAATATATATGATTATTGTAAAGTGATATTTATTCTTAAATAGTATAAATACACTTCAATTCAATTCCACGATCATGGGAACGATATCATCGCTCGTGCGTACGTACGGCCTACCGTCTCCACGATGTGTTGCGACTCGTTATACATGATCTTCATTGCATAATGATTATATAAATGAATTTAATGAATAAATATGATATATATTACACTAATACCATTCTAGAAATGAGTTATCTATAACCTAAAAATAAGAATAAGAATTTATTCGACAAAACACGCATAAGAACAAAAAGCAATAAACACCCGAATAACAAGTAGCAATGAAATATTATTAATAAAAAGATAAGAATATAAATATATGACCATATATGATATCATAAAAATGTGTATGATTCTGTAATAAGTCAATGACATTATTTAAATCATTATACAGGAGGTTTGGACACGTACGAAGAAAATCGGACCTAAGGTAAGGGAAAATCTCACAATCTCATTTTTATCCAAGATTGTTTATACTTTGGTATTTACTAGGGTGTATTTATCATCCACATCCATGTTTCCTGAATATGTAATATTATTTATATCCTCCTATAATTTTTTGAAACCAATTTTACCCTTCTATGAGTCTTTAGTAAAAGATATGAAAGGAATCTTTTGTCGTTTTTAGTACGAGGTACTTTTTGACTTTTCCAGCCAAAGTACGAGAAGAATGTTTTTTAAAATTATACGACCTGAATGGATTTTTAGAACATTATTTCCATGAAGCTTCCTTTACAAGTTTTCAAGTTTATTTTTAATCAACTTCTTTTCGTTTAAAATTGTATGACATTTTAATAAAGGAAAAAATGTTTTTAAAGTAGAAAGGATATTTTCCTCAATAATGGAGTTCAAGCATTTTATCAAAATTATTTTCCAACTAAGATAATATAGGGTTCTGTTTCTATCCCTATTTTTAAATTGATTTTATTATGTTATGATGGAATTATTTTTATGATGTCCTTTTATCTTATATGGATTATGTTATGATGGCATGATGTTTATGAATCTCATTTTAATTACATGGGTTATGTTATGATGTATGATTTATGATCTTGTGGAAAACATAATAATGGTATCATTATGAGATGGTTGGGACCTATATATCCCTCCAATTAATTGGGTAAAGATTTATATCTCATGATATAGACATGGCTGGAACGATAGGTTAATCCGGTTTAGTGATACAGGACTGAAACGAGGAGTGAACTCGGTTCAGAAATGGACTTTGTCCGCTAAGATAGTCTTGGCAATGAGTCTTGAATACTAAGAAATGATTCTCTATGATTATGTGTGTATGCCACAAAGTTTCATGTTTTAAGTTATGATTATTTGGGATTACATTTCACTACTATGATTTATCCCATGTTATGATATTATGATCTCTTTTGCAGGTTAAGATTTTCAAAATGCTATGTTCTTATAAATATGATATTTCCTTTGATTACCCTTACTGATCATTTGAGCTCACCCTTTTGTATGTTTTCTTTTCCACAGGTCAGGAATAAGGGTATTAAGTAGGATATGCCAAAAAGGGATTCTAGATATTATTAAATAAGTGGGAGACAATGTATATGCTTTATGAACCAGTTTTTTATGTTTCCCAGTTTCTAAAGACACTATACCTATACGGTCCTACCATGGTTTTGTTATATGTTGTAATAAGTGTGCTTAAATTTTGAAGTAATAAAAATGTATGTAAAGTATGGGTCGTTATAGAAACATAACTGATTTTATTTAGTAATTTCACATGATTACCTACTCTTTATTGTTTCATATTCTTTTTACTTGATTACACTAAAACTTTTATATTTTTGATTTTTCTCTAACACTTATATATGGCTTCAATTTAATATTACAATCTTTATCTTATTAGTTTTTTCACTCATTGATTTCATTGGTATGATTAGGGCGTTTATTTAAAATAGGTTTGTAAAGTATGTTTATAAATAGTTCACTTGAAAAGTTTTTTAAATTTTTATTTAAAACAAGTATGGGTTTTAAATATGTTTTTGATTGAAAATATCATGATTGGTTTTACTTAAAATAACAAAATTTATCTTTTAATATGTACTTAAAACTATAATTGATGGTATATTATAGAAACATGAAATGCCTGGACTCTTTGTTGATTGCCTAATGAGCTTAATAATTTTCAAACCCTACTTGTGTCACTCGAAATCAGTATACCTGAGTTTGTTTTTCAAGTTCAAGTATTGTTTTGGGATTGCTCATGGATCAAGTGGTATCATAGATGGATGGTTACCAAGAGGTCACACAGATATTACGTTGGGTTAAGGTTTGATTTTATTTTTTATTTTTTATTATATATATATCAATCTAGTTAGTTTTCTATTTTATATATCTTATTTTCTTTCTGTTACGATTATTTATTTATTTTTAGTTCTTATTATATTTTAGTTGTGTTTTTTGATCTGTTTATTTTTTATTTGTTGTGGGAGAAATCATCCCCAATGACTAATTATGGTTCCTTTTATGATTTTCATCGGTTGGGGGGGGGATCTGGGATGCCCCTTAGGTATATCCTAGGTCAACTCAGGTGTCTGATTCAGGGATGAATTTTTCTAGTTTATGACACTCTCTATGGATTTTGGGGAATATAAAATGAACTTAAACATTATAAATTCAATGAAATACCCTCATGATGAACATTATATTTTTATACTAAACCACTCTGAAATTTCATTATTGTTTAAAAGAAGAGATTGAAATATTTTATGACATAATCATATTTGGATAAGTTTTGGAATCATGTTATTTTTATTATGATTCAATTTTAAAAATTATTTAAATATATAATTTTTTCTGTATACTAATTAAAGTTATTTTGATAATAAATATTTCTATTATTTAATCACAATTTACACTAAAACTTCAAAATTACATGTTTAGGTTTAAAAATTGTGAAATTCTGAGTTGAAGACATCATTAGAGAATCCCCTGAACTATAATTTAAAGCATTAACCTATGATCATAAATTGGATTTTCTCAATGAGAATGAAAAAATATCTTTCATAATTTCAAACAAACTATATCCCTATTAAAATAAATTATTTCTTTATATTCTGAAAAAAAAATCTAGAGCCATCGGCTAGTCATTAGGATAAATTACAAGGAATTAGTTTCATGAATTGTGTTCGTAGTATTTTATCTATAACGTAAGTCTAAACCAATGAGATAGCCCCAAGGGAGGCTCAACCCAACCCTTTTTTTAAAAAAAATAATTTGATATAATTTTAGGATGTGGAATACTATACCCCATATTCGACTCCCAATGAGTGGGTCCCATTTATATTGTACCCTAGAAGACTAGATTCTCTATTGTGAAACGTGAGAATAATGAGCTAGTTCTCACTAGTATTCAAAATAGTCAAAGGGTTTATATTCACTATTGGTGATTAAATCATGTAACCTAAAAAGACCACATCCACAATCTATTTTTTTACCATATGTTTAAGTGGATAGTTGGAAATGATAAAAATTATTGATAGATGTTTTAAGTATTTTTAGGATAAAATATATCCAGAACACCAGAACAAGACCATATTTATCTTTACATTCAGTATGATTTCTTACCAAAGGATTCCCATTGAATTATATAATACCTTATTTACTTTTTAATGTTTCATGGTAAGTATATTATTAGACCTGATAGAAATATTCTTGGATTTATTTCTTAATGTCTTTACTATATATGGTTCATTCTTTAAAACATATCTTGAAATTATAGTAAAAGTTTTAAATAAATCAATTGAGAATAAATTACTTTTCAACTTTAAAAATGTCATTACAAAGTAGATAGAGGCAATGTTTTGGGACATATAATTTATTAGTATGGGATTAATGTGGATAAGACTAAAGTCAACATCATTTACACACTACCTTATCCCACCATTTTTAGACACATTAAATCATTTCTTAGGCCATGCTAGATTTTATAGATGATTTATTAGAGATTTCATTAAAAAAAATTTCCCTTGAATAAATTATTAAAAAAGGAAACTGGTTTTGTATTTGATGATTCATGAAAGGTATATTTTGAGAAAATAAATATTTAATTGCACCAAATTTCAACACCCCTTTTGAAGTGTTGTGTGATGCATCAAATAAATATACATGAGATATGTTATCCCAGAATCTTTTGGGCACTCACATATGATAGAATAAACCTCAAAGGCCATGGAAACAACCCAAATAAACTATAAAATAGCATAAAATTATTTTTTTCAATTGTTATTAATTTAGTTAAATTTAACTTATAGTTTTTGGGGAGTAAAATGAATTTATTTTCTAATCATGAATCACAAAAATATTTGATCAATAAAGCTTAATCAAATCTATGTTTAGTGACATGGATACTAATACTATAACAATTTGTCTTATAAATCAAAAAAACATGTGATCTGGAAATATGTTTTTATACCACATGAGTATATTACCTCACACTACTAAGGTAAAACACCCATTGAGATACTATTAAATGATTCCTTCCCCTATGATCAGTTTTATGAAGTAACGCAAGAGACCATGTATACATACATAATGAATTATTTATTAATATCAAAGATTATCCTTTATTAAATAAGTATTATACTTTTAGAATTAAATTTGAGTCAATTTTTTTTTACCTAGGAGGATCCTTATTTATAAAAAATATATAATCATTAGGTAATTAAGAGGTGTATCTATGAGGAAGATGATACATATTTACTTTCATTTTTTCACACACTTTTATGTGAAGGACATTTTGGACCACAAAGAATATGTAATAAAGTTTTAGAATCTGGATAACATTGGCCCTCAATTTTCAAATACTTGTGCATTTTGAAAAGAATATCTCGAATTTCAATTTATTGTTGGATTTTCTATAAGACATAAAATGTGAAAAAAGCCTTTTAGTTTTTATGAAATATTTTATTTCTAATGATTATATTTTATGGGCCCATTTAATATTTATTTTTTCTCTCTTAAAGCTTATTATTAACTTACTATGATTCCAAATGGATTGAGAAAAAAGAAACCAAATTTTATTATTCCAAAATTGTGATGGATTTTATAAGATCAAATATTTTTTTATAGGTTTGGAGTGCCTAGAGTCATAATAAATGACCAACGAACACATTTTTTCAACAAGAACATGAAATCCCACATGAATAAGTATGGTTAACAACAAAAAACATCAACTGCACACCACCCACAAACAAATGGGTAGGTTGAGGTATCTAACAGGGAAATAAAAAAGGTCCTAGAGAAGGCAGTGTATCCCAACCATAAATAATATATTAATAAGCCAGAATATAAATTGGTCTTTAAAAACTTCTTACAAAACCCCCTTATGACTATCCCTATATAAAATTATTTATGGAAATAATTTTCACCTACATTTTGATCTACAAGACAAATATTATGGAGCTTTGAAGAAGATGAACAAAGAGTATGAAATGGGTGGATAGAAAAGGTGCGAGTATTTGAAAAAATAATCTTATGAAAACTCCCTTATATAAAAATATAAATCTATATTTTTCCATGATAGACTTATTTATAAGAGAGACTTTAAAATTGGGTATAAAGTTCTACTATTATCTTTCATGATGAACTCATTCCTGGTATGTTTTTTTCCATGTGTGCTAGAAAAATATTTAGTGACTACAAATTTCCTTTCGGTTTAGTTGAATTAAAAGGAGTTAATTCATAGTATCAATTTAAAGTTAATGGGAAATAGTTGAAATATTATCATGTATACTTTTGGAAGTAACCAAAATTGGACTATAAACTCCTCCTTACAGATTTTAAATAAGGACCCCTATGTTGTCTCTATCATTCAAACTTTTATAGATACATATTTACTATAATTATAATATTCATTTAAATTCATGGGAAGTGATGTCTAATATATGTGGATGAGAATAAAAATTATCTCATGTTTTGTATTTTTTGAGATTTTTGAGTTTTTTTCATAAAATAAAATGTAGGAAATTCTATTTTCATAATATTTATATAAATTATAAAATATATATTCTTATATTTTTAGGTTTTTGTGTGTTTTTAGATAGGAAAACATGAGCTCTATTTTTTATAACTAATATAATGATTCCCTACTAGTGTAGAGGTATTTTATTAGTTTATAAATTATATAGATGATATGATTAATGTGTAAATTATTGTATGGTCTTCATGGATGTTTTTTCTTTAGAACTAGGAAAATGGTGGTATAGATAATATTTGTGTGGGATTATAATTATTAAATGATGAAAATAGATTTTTTAGCAAGAATCGGAGAAACATAAGACTTTGTTAAAAAGAACAACTTAGAGATACAACTTAAAATTCATTCATATAAGTCCTTTGTAACTAGATTAAATTGTGAAATTGGGACCCCATAATTAATTTCTATGATAACTAGACATTTGATGTGTGTGTGTATAACAAAATCCATCTATAAACTCAATAAGTGTACTTCACCTACATATCTATGAAAAACTCAAATATATGGGTAATTATCAAAAATGAATTTATTAGGGTGAGGGGAATTCTGAACCAATATGAAGAAAGGGATAATTTACTTATAATAATTTCATTTAAGTTGTATAAAGGATATAGAAAATGAATAATTGGTATAAGGAACATAGAGGAGAATTATAATTGAAAGTTCCCCATGTAAGAGTTTTAATTGCATTAAAATATAATTTTTTTCACTCTTAGAACTAGTGAATTTTATTAAATTTAAGTAAGATTAGTGGGTTTTAATTCATAGAGGATGAATTATAATTGTAGTAATGAAAAAATTGGTTATTTTCTTATTTTATGGATAGTAAATTTAAATCTCAGTAGGACGTATATTCTTGAAAAAACTAGAATTCATTGTATTTTCTATGAGTGTAATAGTATAAGTATGGCAGAGTGAAGAGAGGTAATATTTTAACTTTTTTTAATTGTTTAACATTGATAATTGACCCCATAATTTAATCAAAAGTGGGTAATTGATTTATTTTTGTTACCTTTTCCAATTTAGAACTAATTATTTAATGACACAAATATTGGTTTGTAATGGTTATATATATATATATGGATATTAATGTATTATCCATACATCAATTTAGAGAATTGTATTTTCATTGTTTAAAGACTTTTTAATTTGATTCTAACTATTTTATTTGATCTTAGAAAGAACTTGAATAATCACACACTAAAAATATGATTTTACTAAGTTGTAGGTATGAAAATGAATATGTAAAAGGTAGGATCACATAAATCCCTATGATCGTATGTATATGGAGTCACTAATCATATAAATTTCACCAATCATAATACTTTAAGACATTTCCTAATCCTGGGTTGATCAACATCATAAGACTTTTCCCCAGATCATAAGATTTTTCCACATCATATGTCCTTAGATAAACCTGATTGTATGAATTCAATAAGAGTATGAATTTAGTTTACTAATCATAAGAATTTATTTGGATAGTGAGATTATGAATCTATCGTATGACTTCAGTGGGCCAATCTCAAGACCTTTCCCATTTTTTGACTTTACCCGGATCATAAGACTTCGATACATAGCCAAATTTTTATCCATAGGGATCAAAACTAAAAATTATTAAAATATAAAAGGGTGACCTAAAATAAAAATCTCTTCCTTTATTTTGGAAAAAATAGTTTGAGCTTTAATGAACAATACATGTGGATATCATCAAGATGAAGTAAAATATGGGGATCATGGGAAGGATGCAAGCTAAGTGGAAGAATAAATAAAAACCCAAATTGAGCCATTTTGACCCTCTATCTATACACATAATGGAAATCAATGAAGAGGGAGTTGGTTACTATATAAAAGGAATATTTTGAGTTTTTGGAAATCATTGGAGGGAAAAGTAGAATCCATTGTTGCTTACATGGGGGTGGGTAAAGATGTTGAAGCATGCGAGAATAACCCTAGATCATTTCTATAATAATGGTACTTTTTACTCAATAAAGGGGATCACCACTAAATGATCAAACTAAGAAATATTGTTTTCTCATTTTCTTTTTGTTGTGCTGTATATGATGATGGAAAACTAGGCCATTAGAGGTTAAGATAAGGATAATATTCATACTCTGTATTTATGTTTTTTTTATTTTATATTAGATGTATCCACCTTTTTTCTAAAAATATTTTATTGATATTAATAGTATAGGTTTTCATTACTCATTTCATTTAAATTATTCTTATATCATTCTCATTTTTTCATACACAAGCCATGTATAATTACTTCTCTGCCTATTATGGTGAGTAGTGGGTAAATATAAGAGTGATTGGGGATTTATAATCATTATTATATATAATATTAGGGGATATAATGTTTATTTTATTTCCTTATTTAAGATAGAACAACCAGGTGAGGGTGGTCAGTGATATTTCACTCTATTAAAGATATTAGGGGGAAACATGAAGAATTATTCAATATGAGAGTGAGGGGATGATCCTAGGTTAGACTATTACTTTTAATTAATTTCTTCCCAACTCAATTTCATAATCGACCAAATATGGTCACCATTTTTAGCATATACCAAACCCAATCAATAAGGTAAAAACACACTTAAAACACCCTACTCTCTAGGGACAACATAATTCCAACTACTACTATATTTTAATTGGGTTTAAAACTATTTTTTTGGGATCTATGATAGGTCATTCATAAATGAGTGAGATTGAAATTTTTTATTTTATTTTATCAAACTTTAAATGGTCAAATATGTTTATTTAATTAAGAATAAATTATAAAAACTAGTCTCTGTGAATTCATACACCAATTCTCAATGGAGTAATCTGATACTAGAAACTTCAACTGGTATTATAATAAGGATAACTATTGGATTAAATTATGTTTTAGGAATTTAAAATATGAATTCTTTGAATAGTAGGTGTGTTTCTATATTTTTTTCTAAAAATTATCATAGTTGGAATATAATAATGTTTCTATATATTTTATACCTTGTTATAGAGGTAAAATATGTTGTAGTTGTTGGTTTTAAATTCATTAAAGGGAATTATCCAATGAAAATAGAAGATAAAATAAATATATATTTTGATGGTAAGGTATAAAATTAAATTCTTTTTTTCTCATTAGAAAAGGTATTCCTAAAAATTTTCAAATGTTAATATTCCAAAAAAAATTGGGACAGGTTGGAAAGTAACTATGAACTAAATTTGAAATTCAAGGATCCTTGATTACAAATTTAGAGATAAAAGTTTGAATAAATAAATATAGATAAGGAAGAAAACATTTATGATTATTTTACTTGGGTAAATAAAGTTGTAAGAAATATATAGGGGTTTGGTAAAAAATTTAAATATTTTAGAATTTTTATGAAGCTCATAAGAAATTTTCATAATAGGTTTGACCCTAAGATCTTTTCTCTTGAAAATAGAGAGTATCTTTCATTATATGAATTGAATAACATTATCATATCTTAATGAATGAGAAAAATTATATGAAACGGATGAAGCCCAGTATTTTGAGTATTAGTTAAATATTTGTTGATGGGAATGAAATTATTTTCAAAAATGATTCATATATTATTAAAATATTAATGGATGGAAAGATCATTACTCAGGAAAAAGTAAAAAATTGAAATATGTTTTTTAATTGGTTATCGATCCATTTTTTTATGTAGGTTCATAAGATGAGAGAATGATATTGAATATGAGGATTGGTTGTCTTGTAAAAATAAGGATAAGAAAAATTTAGAACCATGATTTTGTAATATATCTTTCCAATTTAAAAAAAAGATAAATATTGTTTGTGGAACATATCAGAAAGGAAATATAGCTTATAAATATTACTATAAGGTTAAAATTCTCCATAATAGACAACTAGAATTAATTAAAATAGATTTATTTGGTCCCATGAGTAAAAATACTACAATATTTAATTTATTATTCACCACATTCATTTATGATCAAACTCAAATGACCAATGTGATTTTCATAAATCTGAAATCATAAACTATTAAAATTTCTAAAGTTTTTAGGATAAAATTTGAAAAATATTTGGGACCCTCCAATAGGAAACTGATACATGATAATGTAAAGAAATATACATGTGATTCATTTGAATGTTATCTTCCTAAACATTGAATCAAACATCAATTCGATATATTGTATATTCCTAATATAATTATGTTTTATAGATGAATAATAAAATAATTTTTGATATGGATAAAGCCCCATTAATTTATGTTTTAATTATTTTGATGATTAAATGCAGTTTTTATTATTATTTCTATTATTTGTAATGTGGGATTTAGTAGGAAGTGTGTGCGAGGGTGGTTTGATGTATGTTAAAAGAATAGTTTCCCATTTATTCTATTACTTTTTTATCTTTAATGAAGAGAACATCATTCTTCACCCTTTATTACTAGTAACATGGGGATCCTAATAATTACAGTGAGATATTAAGAGACAGTTACTATCTAGTCATGATTAAATTGGATAGATCTATCATTGTATGGAATGGGCCTATATCTTGGGGGTGTTCCACTAGCGATTCTAGTTGAGGTCATATAGTTGATTATACACCACAAATACATCAATATACCAATATATGATTCCACTATAGTACATCTAGTATCATCTCACTATATTATTAGGATCTTTCCATGATTATATATGTTTTATATACTTTCTTATTTACTATACCAGTTTATTATTATTTTTATTTAGTTCTACTACTACCATACGTGATCTTATTTGTATTCTTCAACTAGTTTAATTATGAACTTTATATTTAATTTAGTTTTTTAGATAAACACATTTAAAATTATTTTGTCAGATCCTTTTTAAAGTAGCTTTAAATAAATGGTTTCAAAAAATAGGATTTAAAAAGTAAATTTGAAATGATATTTTTAAGAAAATTTTATAATGTTATATAAATTCCATCTGGTTTTAAAGATAATTTACAACATTTTCATGATTTTTTTTCTTAAAATGTGAAAAACATTATTTTAAATTATTATATTTCAAACTAGTGTTTTTGGAATGTTTTGAAAAATGAAACTCATAGAATATTTGGTGAAATCAGACTGGGCTATTTATCCTCACACCCTACACACACCACTTAATGTTTTTGGACTGAGTGTATTTTTTATTGGTTAATATTCTAGCTTAATATTGCTCATGGAGCAGTAATATATATTTTTTTGGGATTGATAGTGACCTTGGAGTCATGTGGAAATGTTACCCAACGCTTTGTTTTTTATTTTATGTTATAGATGCTTCGAAAAATTTGACCTCATTTATATTAGGTTTATATATTATTATTTATTATTATTGATTTGTATGTTTATTTTGATTGAGACTACTTTTTTATTTCAATTTGATCTACTTATGGAATTTTAACATGAATATCCAATGTATAGTTTCACCATTCCATATTCTAGGTAGAATTCTGTGGATTGTTAAATAATATTTATTTGGGATAAATTTTTCCCGTAGAGTATAATATGATACCTTGAAACTTGTTCCCATCCTCTAGGGATTAGGTACACCCTGTGGGCATTACCATTGGCTAACTCAAGTACCTATAATAGGGTTTCTAGAGTTGTTTTGTGACATTTATTTATAATTTATAAATCCTTCAAGCATGAATTATTCTTTTTAAATTAATAATAGTAACCCTTTAAAATTTATTTGAATGAAATATTAAAAAATAATTAGTCATTTACATGATTTTGAACTCCTATATACTTCCACGAATTATAAAATATATATTTAGTATAAAATACCATTAAAAATTAAATTATTTAGTTTTATAACATTAATACTTTACATAGACTCTACACCAAGTTACATACATCGATTTAATTAATCTAGTAAATCCAACTATAATTTCTAGGATTTATATAATAGAAACATTTATTTTTCTTCATGATACCTCCTTTATATTTAAATGACCTATATTGACTATTGGACCCTCCATAATTCTTTTTTTTGATCTAAAAGTTTCTATTTTATACTGCTAACATAACACCAAAGCCTAGAATTCTCATGCCTTACAAATATATCCTAAATGTATTGAAGATATCAGGTAAAAATTTATTAAACTAATTAATATATTTCCAAAACCTTATATTAATTGTTTTAATATGATTTTTATAGCCAGATCCAACCTCAAATGGATGTCACAACATCTTTAATTCATTAACATACTCTAACATATAGAGTACATGATAAGTGTGTAAAGTTATTTTAATCATTTTACATCAAAATAATTATTGTGAAACCATATATAAAATATTTATTATGTAAATAATAATCATCTAGATCCACTTGTCAAACAAAATCACCTACACTAAAAGAAAAAAAAGTTCCTTTTTATTTGAGAACTATTTCCATAATTTTATTGAAGTTAAAAAAATTATTCTATTATTCTTTTCCTTTTCATTAATTTATATCAAATTAATTATTAATGATGATTAAATTTTATCCAAAATGGATATTTTTATTATATGAGTATAATATTATAATAATTTAATATTTTTTTGTTAAATATTCTCCCCTGGGAATGATAACCCATTTCAATTTTACAATAAATCCATTAGTGGACCAAAATCTATATTTCCATAAATCATTGAGTCTGATTTATAATTTCTTTGATAACCTATCTATTTATTTTTATCTTCATATTAATCATATTATATATTACTCTTGGATATTTGAGTCAAAAACTCTTCACACAAAACTATTATATGGATTATCCCAATTTTATCCCAACATAATCTAAATATTTAGGGTTTCTTTGAAAATTGTGACACAAAACACCCAATGGGATTTGGTTACCTAAAATTTTGGGTTAACCATTTCTACCATGACTTAAAAAATATATCCCAAAGTTTCATAGAATTTACATGAACCATCCTATTTTAATGGTTGATATTTTTACATGTGTATTCATTGGGAGGAATTTAGAACTTATTATTATAATAGTTTTTATAAATTGACCATATTATCTTATATATTACTTTAATATATTAATTATTATAATCATTTAGTTTTTATATCTTATATAATCAAATAAATTAATATTTTCAAACCATAAAACTTTATAGAACTCATGTCTTATGTTACTTACCCAAAAATAAAATTCAATTATATTCACACATATCTAAATGCATCCTATGTATACAATATATAAAATCCTTTTATGTAATGTTTTGGAATCATATAAAATGAAAATATTATTAAGGAAAAGTATGGTGTGTTAGGTTTCTATCTAATTATATTTCTAATATAAACAAATTCCCCAAATTTAGACTATATATAGACCAATTCCTAAGAAATACCTCAATTACACTATTAATCTAATGGATAATATTTATAAATCATAAAAACCTTTATTATTGAGTTCATAAACCATAAAAAATCACTATTATTGTTTAACTCAACAAAATATTATATCATGCTTAACATGTACCACATTTTATACAAGGTATGATATTTATAAGATGCAGTATAAAAAATTTAAACTAACACATATATCCCTTCATAATATAGATACATTATATTAATGAAATTAATAATAGAGGGAAAATTTTAAAATAATAAATTCATATATTTAGGCTTGAGATAAAAATTTATTAACAATTTAAAAATAAAAATGTTATTATCACATTAAAATTAAACATTATTTTTTGGAAATTCATAAATAAATAGATATAGAAATTTCATATCTATTTCAATATAAACTCTATCATACTCTAATTTTATATGGAATTTAATATGAAAACCTTTATATTATAAATATAGTATATTTATGAAAAAATTATAAACATATAAATATTTTATATTTTTTGTAAACTCTTTATATAAAAAAATATCAAATATTTCATTTTTTAAACCCTTTGGTCAAATCCACAAAAACTCTTTTTGGGAATTTTTTAAATAAATTTCAAAATAAAGAATTTAATTTGAAAATTTGATATTATTTATGAAAATTTCATCAATCAATATAAACACTTTTATATGAAGTATAGTTTTTTAAATTTATAAATAATTTATAATTAAACCATGTAAATAGAGGGCTTTAACTATAGATCACATCCCCCAAAATGACTCTAGAACTATTTAAATCCTTTTTTAGATTCAACATGTTCTTGGAGGGATTTTGGATGTGTAATTTGTTGAGTGTTTTATGAAAAAAATCATTTAAAAATAAATAACCATGCTCCTTTTACTATAAATCATTGATTTTCCCCCCAAGTCCCATCACTTTCAAATTGAACCATGGCCATTTTTATTTTACAAAAAATATTTTAGGAAGGGTCTTATTTAATTACCTAGATCAAATAAATAAGGATTATCCCAATTGATGAGTAAAAAATACTTATGTGTGCCTTCTTGTATGAAAGAGGTTACTGACTAGAACAAATGGACAAAATCATACATTTTGGAGACTATTCCCTCAATAAAATAATCATAAATAAAAAAAATACCCAAACAAAATCCATGATAAATAATCTATGTATTAATAATTCCTAACATATCTATTATATAATAAGTGAATGTGCGAGAATACAATAATACATGTCTATATCTCAAATGATCATTCGTTGGGACAATCACATATACAATATAAATAAGACAATAAATTCACAAAAGTCTCTACAACTATCCCTAATCCTTACCTGCCTCCAAACAAAAAATCCCTATTTAACTACTTGAGCCTGGTCCACTACACATTCATTTTTCTAGCTGATATAATTGATGTTGTCCCCGCACACACACTAGAGTGCTTGTGTTGGGTGTGAGAGATTCATCTTTGCATGGTCTCACCAAGGGCCCCTAATATAAGCCATCATATCCATGTTCATACATGATGAAAATAAATATAGAATTATAAACACACAATCATAAGTATTAGGTTTTCATTTTCCAACCAAGCCACCATGACACCTAACCATACCTACTTGACCAATATCAAAGATAAAGTCTCATCATGCCATAAATTGTGACATGTACCAAAATACTCTAGGTAGGGTTCAATTCCATGTCTCAAAACATACTCGAAGATATAGGGTAGGGTGTCTTACCAAGTTTTAACCTCTACCCTATCCATCAGGGTAAGGTCCCACAACTATATCCCAAACTATACCCAATGACTTTGGGTAGGTTACACATCAAATCATGAACCATACTCAAATAATCAAGGTATGTAACACATTTTTTACAAAATCATTCCCTCTCATGCAAGGGTGGTCACACATCAATTCCAAAACCATCCCCTCTTACTTAAGGGTGATCATAGATTAGTTCTCTAACCAAACCCTCTTACTCAATGGTGGTAACACATCAATTCCCAAACCATCACCTCATACTCAGGGGTGGTAGAACATCAATTCACAAATGATCCTATATTACTCAAGGGTGATCAAACATTAGTTTTGAAACTATCCTCTCATACTAAGGGGTGGCATCAAATTATTTACCAAACAATCCCCTATTATACAGGGGTGGTCTCACACTAGTTCCCAAACTATCCCCTCTCATTAGAGGTTACACATCAAGTACCCAAATCAACCCATCTCAAGGGGGGGTTACAAGTTATATCACATCAATAAATCCCCACTCAATCAAGGTGGGTTTCATAAACACAACCTATCCACTACCTTTTCTCTCCATGTAGATTCCCTTAGAACCTTTTCTCTAAAGGGAAGGTCATCCATCCAATATTTTCATTCATTCGATCTGATCAATCAGAGTCATCTGATCGAAGCTGTGGGTTAACTTCTTCCTCAATCCAAGATCCTCCTGTGTTTGATAGGATTTAATCATGAAGAGATGACAAAAATGATCATTCAAAGGATTCCAAGATCAATTTAATTATTCAAATGTTTCCAATGAGATCTAAATATCATGAAAATTCATTTTCATGATATAAAAAATATCAAACCATTGAAATATAGTTTGGATAAAAATATATCTGTGATAATGGTGATTATAATCTTCACATAAGCATTAGTAGATAAATTATGTTCTTAATGTGAGGTGATGTGAATGAGTTGAGTCGGTGTAATTTTTTTCTATAAAAACCCCTGACCACACACATTTTTAGTAGGATCCAATACTATGAGAGACTCTCATTTCCAAAACAAAATAGTGTATCGCGGTCCTCTTTGGTTCGCGAAAGGCAGAAGTTCTGTGAAACTACTTCTTGCATGAAGGAGAAGGAGGCCATGAGTATTTGACTTGTTCTTAGAACACTTGGATAACTTCATAAAGGAAAAGACATTTTTTGAAGCCTATTGGGATAGTATGTTACATGCCTCCTTATTTTGTGCAAAATTTGACACTATAAAACTGTATATACTAACAAATTGTGTCTTGAGCATGAAGGTCTAAATACATGTAATGTAATTCATGATTGAGGTATAGGGAAACCCAAATTAAATTTATATTTACATAAAAGAAGTATATGATACACTATTTAATATGAAGGGATAGCACACACAAGGTATTAGGACAATGTACATTTATTAGGGTTTGCACACAAAAAGAAGATGAACTGTAAATGCATGCATATTAATGCCCATGCACATGTTATGGCTTAAGAGTTGAAGGGATTGGATAAAAAATAAGTTTTTTTTCTTGAATAATTCAACATTTTCATGAACATGATATAACACATGAAAAATTTAGTGATAAGCTTGAACATTTTTATTATTGCACAAAATAATGAAATCCATGCTTTTGTATACATCCATGATGTTTGGGAATGTACATGTAATTTATTTTTCATGAATTATGAATAGTGTTTTCTTATTGAATTTGGGTGTAATTTAGAAGAAAAATTCTTGAGTATTTGGGGGTATGAGATACAATTAGATCAGATACTGATTAGTGGACAGTGAGAAAGGCCAAATATTTTTTTATCATTTGCTAAAATTATTGAATATTATACACGAGAAGATCAGGTGATCCTGTTTGTTTGTGGAGAAATACATCATCTTAAGGATGTGCAAATAAAATATGAAGCCGAAAAAGGAATTTCTATTAGAGGATCATATCTTGTGTGACTCAAGACTGTGGAAGTCTTCAGTGGGACTCTGAAGTAGAAAAAGTCTCTAATGGGAATCTAGAGTAGGATGATGGGATGTTGGTAACACTTTGGAATAAAATATAAATACCCTCTTATGGGAAAAAAGAGTTACTAGTGTAAGTGGGAACTTATAAAATCTAGTGTGACTCTATAGTGTGACACTATGGGACTCAGTGTTTATGGGAATGTGACTTTCCCTAGTTTTAACCATCTATATATATTGAAGAATCTATAATAGGGGAGTATTACTGGTTGTAGAATGTGTGTTGGTCTTAATATTAAACAATTTAAAAATACATGTGTGTTGTTCTTACTTTCAGGTAGAGGTATATATTTAAATATGAGGTGTTGAGACTTTAATTAGTCATATAGGTTGGATTAAAAAGAAAGAATTTGTAAAATAGTGTACCATTGATTCACCCCTCCCCCCTCAGTGGTACCTTAATCATCCTTGGACACTTCTATTGGCATAATAACCAAGGTACCCTATAAAGTATGAGAAAAATATGAGAATGGAAAATATAAATTCAATTAATCTTCTAAGAACACCTACTTTTGGTAGTAAGAACTACCACAACTTGATGAATATGGTGCATCCTTTTCTTCTATCTCTTGTCCTGGAAGTGAGAGATGTAGAAAGAGTGGGATTCCCACATATTGATAATAATGTTTCTTTCACTAATGATGAGAATATAAATATAGAAGTTGGTTTCAAATATCAGAATGAAATCATGATGGATTTATCAGAAAAAGTATACACAAAAGTTATGAGTCTCCAAACTACCAAGGAGATTTGGGATAAACTAGGAAGTAGTTATGAAGGAAGTATTAAAATCAAGGAAGCTACAATGTAAATATGGATATTCAATTATAAGTATATTAAAATAACAAATTAATAAAGCATTGAATAATATTTCATTCGAGTCAATGAGATAGTAAGTAATATCCATGAATTTGGTGAGAAGCTAGAACATTCAATAGTTATACAAAGAAATATGATTAATTCTTCTAATAAATTTTATGCTAATATTTTAGCATTGGAAGATTGGGAAGACATTACATTAGATGTGTTACATAATATTCTTATAGACTATGGAATGATAAACGATTAAACTTTCAAAAATAAGGTAAAATATGAGGTAGAATTTGATTCAATAAGAAAAATAAAGTTTAAAGAAGTGGAAGTTGAAGAATCAAGTGATTCTGATGATGATAAAGTTGATGAGTACCTTAGTGAATTATTTTCTCTTTCTACAAGAGGTTTAAAAAATGAAAAATAAAAAAGTAAAAGGCAATAAACTGCTCAAGTGCTTCATAAGTAATGGTATTGTACATTTTCTCATGAATTTCACAATGAAAATGGATTAATATAAATATGATGATGAAAGTGAGAAACCACCTAGACAGAAAATGGATAAGAAGAAGAAGAAGTATTCGAATTACAAAAAAAATAATTTTATGAGAAAAATACACAAGAAAATTCTTCATCAAGTTGTTCTTCAGATGGTGAACTTAATTTCTTTGCTTGTGTCGATAAAAGATCAAATTCTTCATTTGGTGATGATAATCGTTATTTCATAATAGATCTGGAATGGAGGATAGAAAAATATTTAGAATCTTCCCTTAAGAAAAATACTCAACTCAAGAAGGAAAAGAGTAATCTTGAAAAAAGAAATAAAAAATTATCTAATAAAAAGTAAGAGTATGATAAAAGTAAAATAAATATTATTAATGAAAATAAGAGGTATATATTGAATTTAGTTGTGCTAGAGAAGATGGTGAGTGATCTTGAACAGAAACAGACTCACAATCAGGAAGAGCTACCTAAGACACAATCAATGTATCTAATAATCCAACATTAATTTAATAATAGAATATAATAATATAAAAAATATATTGAGATAAAATCTAAGTCATCTCAATAAGGTGAGATAAAAAGATCCAACTAAGAAGGTACATTTGATTCTACAAATCTTCAAGATAGATATTATATTACTAAAAATTCAAGTGAATTTGTGAGGACTAATAGGTCAATAGAAGGGAATTTTACCACATAAAATGATGAATGGAATGTTCTAAAAAGACCATTTCCCCCTAATAAAATGCAACAATGGACTATAATAAAACAAAATTACTGATTTATTGAATAGGTTTATCAATAGAATAGAATACAGTCATTCAAAGTTTTTTTTCTAGTGTTATGAAAAATATGGAGATAAATCCTACTCTTTTTGGTACAACATGTCATTTCTAAGAATTAGGAATGAACCAAGGGGTGTCTATAAATTAAAAATGAGAACAAACTATCAAATAAATCTATCAAAGGTACCAATAAAAAATAGGTATGAATGCTTAAAATAAAAGTGCAGAATATGTGGATTAGAAGATCATAGAGCTTAGATATGCATAACCAAAATTACCTAGAGAGGTTACCTATGATTTTAATAGGAATAAAAGGTATAAAGAAAAATAGATGAAGTCATAGACATCAGAGAATTTGTGCAAGACACCCAGAAAGGTTGAACATACAAGGAAGGAATGTTTGACTATTTTTTCAGATCAACTAAAATTGGCTAAACAAATAGATAAAACTCAAATTGATGTTATAATTGAGGGTAATAATACTGTTTCAGAATAAGATACTAAATATCAATAGAATTCATAAAATTACGATGATATGTAGAATCATAAGGATTAACTTGAACAAGTTTGATATTATATGAAGAACTCTATGAAATCATAAGAAAATAAAGTTTATTTACTTACAAAGGTAAAGAAAACATCTCCATATGAAGAAATAGTTTATGAGATGATGAAATATTTCGAATCAGAGGTCAAAAGGAAGAAGGAAAAGACAAAGTTAAGAGGAAACTCTCAACCTGAGTTCTATTTCTAAAAAAAAGTAGGATCCTTCTTATTACCATATATGTGTGTGTGTGTGTGTGTGTGTGTGTGTGTGTTTTACTAACATTCAGGTAATTGAGGAGATGTATGCATCCCTTAAGGGGGAGCATAGATGATTTTGAGCTATTAGATATTCACAAGTCTTGTGAATCTGATAATCACATCAAAATCACAATATCAGTATTATTCAAAAATAATTATCAAAAAGTGGGTTGATATTGAGGGAGAGATATATGCTTTTAAACTTGAAATTTCGAATGTGTTTGTTCAGATGAGTGTGGGATAAATATTATTTCATGAATTGATTTATAAATAGCTCTAAGGTATGAATTGAGAATTTTATTAAAATGGTACCTCATGTATGATTTTTCATGGATAACATTGATCACCTTGGTTATACAATTTTTTTCTACATTGGGTTTGGACACAAAGACTTAGAGTTATTTGGATAAATTCTCTTTGAAAAAAATATGTGGTATCATCTTTAAGGGAGAAAAATAAGTTTGATGAGAAATTATTTCCTCTATATGATATTTTTATTAATTTTCAATAAGGGGTACAAAGTAAAACAAACATATTTATCTTGCATTTTTTGTGGTATTGACAAAAAATTCATTTTGGGAGATTCATGTGGCCTTTGAGTTGAATTTCATTTTTTTTCAATAATGATGATTGGATTTGATATGGAGTTGATATTAATATGTCAACTATACTAAACTGATTATGAGGATAGTATGAAAATATCCTCAGCATTAATTTTGATGATTTTAGAGCTGGTCTTAAGTTTAATGAAATATGACATTGTTATTGAGGAAGGCACATTGATCTCAATAAGTAATACATTAGTTGAGGAAGAAATTATATGATTTTTTTTAAGATGATATTATATGTTGGATTTTTACTTCATATTGAATTTGTTGGAAAATTATTTTAGTGGATGTATATAAAAAAATGGCCAACCACACTAGCCACCCGAGGGACCCACAACCACCGCTGAGGTGCGTAGGTCTACCTCAGCCAGGAAAGCATAGTGGTAGAGGTTATGCATTGTGAACACCTATATGGGTTCATGAAACTAATGAAAAGACACTGTACGGTGTGGCATGATGGTATATGGTTGTTCCAACATAGGGTGGTGTGAGCAAGTGATGGTAACATTTGGTAATCGATTTCTGGCTTGCTATTGGAGTGACTTATCTTATAAGGAAGCACCCAAATCAAATTAATTTTTATCTGGGATTTAGGTAGTGCAGATACTGTTCATTTATTTTAAAACACACAGAAAGAACAAAGGTTATCTGATTCAATAAACCAGGGTCTTTCAACCAAGCTGCAGGTTATCTTCTTCTTCCAACTGAAAGCCTCCTTTGTTCTATAGGATTTCTTTACACAGTGCTAATATAATTATCATACTGAGGCTTTTGAGATCAATTTAAGTGTTTTAATGTTTCCAATCAGATCTAAATATCATGAAAATTCATTTTTTATTATATGACTATGATCATACTATTGAAATATAGTGTATAGAAGAATGGAATTTATGATAATAGTGATTATCATCTTTGCATAAGTGCGAGAAGAGACATTGTGTGCTTAAAGCAGGGTGGGAATGAGATGAGTCAGTGTGTTTTTTTCTATAAATACCCCCGACCTCGCTCTTTTTTCGTATGGTGTGATACTGTAAGAGACTTTCATTTCCAAAAAAACAAAGTACTATGTTCCTCTCTGGTTTGGGAAAGGCAGAAGTTCCATGTTGTTGTTACTTTCATAAAGGAGAAGAAGGATATGAGTGTTTTACTTGTTCTTAGAACACTTGTATAGATTCACAAAGGAAATGATATTATTTTAATCCTATTGGGATATCATGTTACATGCCTCCTAGTTTTTCATGAACGTTTCCAATTCAAAACTATGTATACTTACACATTGTGTCTTTCGTATAAAGTTCCACAAGCATGTAATGTAATACATGATTGTGGTATAGTGAAAAAACAACTGAAAGTGATCTGTGCATAAAATTTTTGGGTGCTACACTATTTTGCATGAAGGAATAGAATTCTCAAGGTAGTAGGATAGAGTGAATTCACTCAGGTTTTCACACAAAAAGAAGAGGAAAAGTGTGTGTGTGTGTGTGTACGTATGCATACCCATGCAAATGTGATGGCTTAAGATTTGAAGGGATTGGATAAAAATCAGTGTATGTGCACTTTCATAATTAAAAATTTTCATGCACATGATATAACACATGAAAAATATAGTGATAATATTGTACATTTTTATTATTTCCTAAAATAAATATATCTATGCATTTGTATACATGTATGATGATTGAGAATGCATATGAAATTTATTCTGCATGAATTGTGCATAGTGTTTTAAGATTGAAGTTGGGTGTAATCTAGAATAAAAATTCCCAAGTATTCAGTGGGATGAGATAAGTTTAGATTAGTTGATGATCAGCGTATAATGAGAAAGACAAGACAATTTTTTATTATTTGTTAATGTTTTTTAATATTGTACATGAGTAGATCACGTGACCCAGTTTTTCTGTGGTGAAAGAAATAATCTCAAGGAAATGTAGAAATAGTTTGAATCCAACCAAGATATTTCTATCAGATGATCATATCTTATGTGACTCAAGATTTTTGAAGTCTTCAGTGGGACTCTGAAGGAGAGGAAATCTCTTGTGTGACTCTAGATTATACTAGTGGGATACTGATAACAGTGTAAGATGTAGTATAAAGATCCTCCTATGGGACTCAAGAGTCAATAGTGTATATGGGAACTTGTAAACTCTAGTGGGAATCTAGTGTGGAACACTATTGGACTTAGTGTTTATAGCAACCCGCCTTTTTATCACATAAACTTTCATTACATTTTACAAAACCGAGGATCTTTAAGGTTTAGTGTCTTGGAAACCAGGAACTTAAAACATGAAAACATAAAAAATTATTCTTAAAAACTTGAAAGGATTCTCCTTATGTTTGTCCTAGGTTCATTACTGTATCTCATAACCTAGGGAAATACATCAAAAGAAAGGGTGAGAAGAAGGCCCAGTAAGGGAAATAAGAGAAACATTTTACATGTGAACTTGAGATACTTCAATAAGGTCATGAAAAAAACTTTACGGCATGAGAAAGAAATCATGAGATATATCATAATAAAAATAAAATTTTTCATAACTTGAATATGTGGCTACATCATTTAACATAGACAATCATGAACATATCACCAAGGTCCATCCCCAAGGTGTCATTTGAAAATTACCAAGGTTATTCACAAAGATATCATGAAAATTGTAATCTCTAGTGGTTACATCATTACCCAATGCATTGGAGCACTATCAAGGCGCACCCTTAAATTTGCCTTTATTATCATGTGAGCCACATATATAATCATCAAACATTTCATAAATAACCCATATAGCATAAAATAAATGGGTTTCATTTCATAATCATAACATTTTAAAAACTGCTTTAAAGACATGATCTTTACGTCACTTTAAACCCATGGAAGGGGAGAGCGGGTATCATGTATGTAAATCCCAGAATTTAAAATAGAACATTTTGATATATATGTGAATAGCCCGGTAGAAATAAGAGCTTTTAGTATTCACTTTATAACATAAAATAATTTTGAGAAAAGAGAGAGGCATTTTGAGACGAGAATTCTGCAGCATAACGGCTATGTTTTGGGGGTTTAGAAAACATTCAAAAGAGAGGGGACATGGGTAAAACATTCATAAATGACCCATAAAACAGTATAGGGATAGAATATAAAGGATTTGAGAACATGGTAATGAAATTTTAAATATATACCATATGAAATGAAGAACATGAAAGGAAGACAAAAATAAGATTTCTCTTATGAAAATTCGGCAGCCCAACGACGTCACTTAAACTTCAACAAAAATGAATTGACAAGATCAAAATAGGGTCTCTAATCATATGAACATAAGGGTTAAGTATGATAGATATAGAGATCATACCCCAAAATAATAAAAAGGAACTTGAAAGACTTGACATGAAAATAGAACTTGAAAATGAGAAGGGTGAAAGAATCCCTTAAAAATTCAGCAGCCTAACGGCGCCTCTTAAAACATCAAAATACTGAATTGAAGAGATAAAATGGGGTCTCTCATCATATGATCATAAAAGATAAGTATTATAGATATATAGATCATACCCCAACATAATAAAAAGGAACTTGAAAGACTTGACAAGAAAATAGAACTTGAAAATGAGAAGGGTAAAAGAATCTGTTACAAAAATTTCAGCAGCCTAACGACGCCACTTAAACTTTCATAAAATGAAATGATGAGAGTAAGAGAGGGTATCTCATCATATGAACATAAATAGGACAGTATAATTAATATAAAAGAACATCCTCCAACATGAGAACATGGAGCATAAAATGAATGACATAAAAGAGATTACTTGAAAAGAAAGAGAGAGGTCGGATCCCTTACCTTAAAACGTAACTCTTAAAACTCAAAGGTTTGGAGCTTGAGGGCTTAGGGGAACTTTGGTAGGACTCCTTGGGAGGTAATAAGACCACAACTTTGTTGAGAATGATTTTGGAGTCCAAATGATGAGAGAATGGTTTTATATTTATAGGGAAAGTGAGGGGACACGGCATTAATGGCCAAGGGACACCTCATAAGTGGGTTTCTCAAAACCATGTGCTCTCCCAAGATATTTCCCATGAAGTTAGGCCACTTGGGGCCCACAATAAAATACTTCATCACCTTTGGTCGTCCAACCCATAAAATATCTCATGACATCATCATGACACAGTTATGATGTCATTAAACATACCGAAACCCTAAAACTGTATTTTTACTATTCACTGAAAATTCAACTTTCTCAGAAAAATCCCAAAATTTCACCTTAACCAAATATCAATGCTCTGATTTCAAAAATGAACTCCATTTTATAAAAATAATTTTCTAAATATTTTTAATTTATTTTTTAAATAAATACACTATTCACTGAAAATTCATTTTTTTCAGAAAAAATCCCCAAAAATTACCATAACATAATATCGATGCTCTGAGTTAAAAAATGAAATCCATTTTATAAAAATAATTTTCTAAATATTTTTAATTTAATTTTTAATTAAAAAACACTATTCATCCAAAAAAACTAATACTTGAATAATAATTTATGAAACCGTTTTTTAACCATTTTATTGAATCACATTACTTAATCAAGGTGCCTAGATTATATTAATACTTTCTTTAAGTGAGATTACTAATCCATTTGGTCACATTACTAATCCTAAGCATAAAATCACTATTCATAATTTACTATTCATCAAAAATCAAGTTGATCTTATTAGACTCTAAATTTCGTACTGAACATATTTGTAGAAGACCATTTTTTGAATATCATTACACGTTTTTAATTATTTAAGGTTTACATAAACTTTTTTAAAATATCCTTTTTCTAAAATTCATAAAAAAAATTCATACTATATTTATCCGGTCATTTGAAAATTCATAAACTTCATCATAAGAATAAATCCCAATTTTTATTTAAAACAAAGGATTACACAAGGCAGTTACGGTCTCCTTGCATAGCCCCTTATCACACCAGCATAGGACCTAAGTGTAAGGTGTGCTAAGGTGAGAAAATCTGAGGGAGGCTCGGCCAACATCGCATGAGTAGTAATTTCTATCAGTTTGAACTTCTCGTGAAGGCGATTCTGTTCTAGCTTCACACGATGAAGTTCGGCTTGGGTTTAGTCCAGAGAAAATCCCAATGGTGCTACCTCCTTCCCAAGTTCTGTTAGATGGGCTTCGATCGGTCCAAGACTACTGGGTGAGGCCATCGAATCTTCTTTCTATATTAATTAAACAAGATTACTTGTATTTAGAGACAATAATCAAAACGTTTAGTTTCCAGCGGTCATATTGACCAATGGTCATATAATAGTCAAAATCCAACGGTCTAATTTTAATTATACTCATGTTATCAAATGAAATAGTTTTGTTGAGTATAAAAAATAAAATAACACACAAAATTAGGAAACAAGATTTATTCAAAATTTCGGGTCGTTATAGTGTTAATTGGAATGTGACCTTACTTGGTTGTAACCATATTTATATAGTGAAGAATATACAACTGATGAGTATAATCGGTTGCAGTAAGGACGTAGGTCTTAGTACTAAACCTTTTAAAAATACTTATGGGTTGTGCTTGTTTTTTATTGTTGTTTAAAATGAGAGGTGAATATTTAAAGATGAGGGATGGAGACTTTACTTAGTCATAGAGGTTGGATTAAAAAAAAGAATTTATAAAATATTGTACCACTAATTCAACCCCCCCTCCCCCTAGTGGTACCTAACTATTCCTTGGACACTTTAGTTTCACCAAAAAATAAGTAAATATACCCTATTGACGAGATAAGAAATTACTTACCAATTATAATTCATGAAGTGGTCTCGAAAGATAAGCAAACATGTCATCGTTTCAACAATTTGTATCAAGAAATATTCAACAAATGGTATCATCCATCATGTTGGTATATATGATAGTTGGTATTGGTTTCCACAATTGGTATCATCTTGGTGTCAATAGATAAAGAATAAATTTTGAATAATTACTTGAAAAAAAAGATGAAGTTATTTGGTTTCATGGGATTTAAGGAAGTAAGTGAGTGAAATGGATAGTGATGGTGTTATTAAATTTATATCTTTTTTCTAAAACTGATTCTCAACTCAATATGATTAAAGGTTTTATTAATGGATCATTGATAAGTGTTAAGTCCACCCATTGAAAATATTTTTGAATGAAGCTACAATATAAAGGTGTTTTTGAGTTGGAGAGATCAGTCAAACCTATTTTCAGATGTGAAGAGATAATACAAGAGAAGAACCTAATTTTTGGTTTTAACTAGCGGTCCTAAAAAGAGGAGGAGTTTCATATCATAGTGGGAGCATTATCTCTTCTTATTGGATGAAAGGATCATTTTGAAAAAGGGGGAGAAGTATAATTATCCCTATATACATCATTGATAAAGGAGAGATAGTTCAATGACATAATTAATGGTATCAATGGTTTTATATTATGAATTCTTACAATGTATATCATCAAGAAAATAAGGGGAGAATGATACAATTCTAAAAAATTTATACATTTTTACCAAGGTATGAGTTTTCTAAGGATTCTATATTTGGTTCATATAGTACAAAATATAATTTGGATTTGATGTAAAAGGGGGAGAATAAATGTTCATTAATCTATGTGAAGTTTATATTTAGTAAATAAATGGTTATAAATGATTTTGTACTCCTACCCATCCCTTTATTGTAGTATTAGGAAGTTAATTATATAGATATGATGATGATAAATATGTCCATTCAATAAAGATAAATCATGGAAGGTTATTTTGATTATAGATGTTTCATAGAGTGATTAAATAAGTGGTATACTCATATTCCACACATTTTGAAACATTTGATATTGATCTCCAAGATTAATGAATAATTGATATTGGTATTTATTAATAGTTGGTATTGATAAAGTTTTATCTTGTACCATCAGGATAGAGGTAAAGATTTCATGAAATTATTTCCAAAAAATAAAAAGAGGGATATTGTTGGACACCAATGAGAATTGGAGTTTCCATGTGTTTTTGTTGGATTTGTTTTAAAACCTATCAATTTAAACCATGTTATGTTGTTGTTTTGGATATTTTGTTTCCATTGATAGGGTGTTGTGGGGCATATTGGATTTTATGTCCACCATGTCAAAAATTTCATGAGAAGATGATGTTCTAATTAAAGGTAAAGTGGAATATTTTGTTAGAAAATGTTGATAAAGGGAATGAGGTGATTATCCCATGAGACTACGGTGCTTATAATAAAGGTAAATTGGTTTAGTTCATGAAACATTTTGTGAGACCAAAATTTCAATCATGATTATATCGAGAGATGGGTTGGAGATCTCTAAGAAGGAGGAGCGCCCAAACAGGGAAACATCATGAAAAGTTTATAGATAAGTTCTAGGACCATGAATACCTTGATGTATTCATGAATAAATGGATATATAAATTTTTGAGTGTGTTAATAAATTTATTATAAGAATAAAGAACAAAGGAATAGGAATCACACAAATCAGATGTTTCACAGACAAGGTGATCCAAAACCATCTTAAAGAAATATAGAAAAAAAAGGTTTTCATGCAAGATAAAAAAGTTATATGAAAGACATAAATATTTTCATAAATTTGTGGACATGTGGACATTTAATAATATTTCATCAAAAAACAACAAAGGAAAGTGATTCAAGAAAGAGTTCCATGAAGAGGAAAATTTGTGTGAACATGAAAACAGTTTCTCAATAGTAGTGTTTTAAAGTTTCCTAGTTCATATTTGGAAAAGTAAAGGTATTATAGAAAGTGTGTAGAGTTTTATAAGATATAGTTTTGTGAAACTTATATTTGCTTAAAACCATGAAATACAGATGGTGTTGTGTGATGGTGGGTAGTAGCATGTTAAAGGTGATGTCAAATCATAGAAGTTTAGTGAACCATAAAAGATGCATGTGAGGTCTATGCCACACAATTTAATTGATTTAAGGGTCTTACATATCTATAAATATGTTGATAACCCCATAATTTTAAGAATATAGACTTATTTAAGATCTAAAGGCTCTGAATCATGAAAGAGTTTCACAAAGGCCTTTCGTGTGTTAAAAAATCATGCAAACATGAGTTACGTGAAGAAAGAACTTAAGTCAAATTGACCAAGAGGGCCAATATATGCTTTAATAACCAATTTGTTTTGAGTAATAAATTCAAAACCTTGGATCATTTTAGGAATCATGCTAAAAATGATTGAGGAATTATTTTTATTTTAAAATTTCATTTTATAATAAACTCTATTTTCAAGCCTACCTTATTATTTAACAATTTTATCATTTAAAATCCATTAATAAACTTAATAAGAAAATAAATTATAGTATAAAAATCCCTATTTAATTTGATCTATAATTTCATTAATGATATATTTTGAATTCAAGCGTGGGGGATAAAGGTTAACTGGATCAATCTGTTTTAAGGAATCTATTCGGGATAAAGGGAGAAAGTGTTGCATCATCTATGATATTATTTTGAGTGAAAAATAATGTTTGTAATGATGGTAATATGTTCAAGATATCATTCAAATTTGGGAATAAAATTATAACACTATTTGAAGACCATGATAACCCTATATTTTTTTCAAAAGTTTAAAACTGAACTAGAATTCCATATCTAAATTCAATCTGAAACAATTCTATAAGTGGGGGAAGAGGGAAGAAATATATCATTGATGTTAAAGTTATATAAGGTGGACTACCTATGAAATTTTGGAGGAGGTCTGAGGACAACTGATGTTTAATGGGAGATGGAATATACTATTAAAATAAATAAGTTTGTTGGGCTATCTAGCAGGTGATGTTTAGAAGAATTGATAAACATTCTTAAATAAAGTCCATGTTAAAACATAAAAATAGAGAAGAAAAAATCCTAGTACTGGGGAAAGGAAAATAACATTCCTACATAGGAATAAAAAATACAACTCTTCCTTCAAGAGCATAACCAAATAAAATAACTAAAACATGTTGATGTAAATAAAGAAAATACTTGATTCTACAACATTATTATTAAAGGTGTGATCATTCCTATCACAACTCAAAGGGTTGGAAATGAATCAATAGAATAGGTAGATAAGTAGTATTTCATTCTTGAAGTAAACTAAAAATAATTCATTATACTTCGACATAGAGTTTAACCCCATAATCTACCTCATAATTTTCTCAATAGATTCTACCAACACTAAAGTCATAGAACAACCTTGAAAAATACATCATGATATGCATGAATACTTAACTAATTGGGTGGAGATAAAGAAACTAATCAATAATATAGTGAAACATGAATAAAATTGGAATGATAAAATATTTTATTAAAATTCATACTTGAGTATTGATTGAAATAATTACAGGAAGGTAGGTATAAATGGGCATGGGAGGATAAAAGAAGTGAAAAAAATTTGAATTAACTTAATGAATAATACGAAACTATGAACATTAATTAGGCATGATAATATTGAGAAACATGGTGTGGAAAAAGAAACTCACATTAACTAAAAATTTGATTTTTTCTTGAGTAATATTTTTAATGTCTAATTGTCTATGAGTCTAAGGATTATGTGTGGTGGGAATTTATAATGTCCATAAAATTATGATATTTTGTTTATATTAAATTAATTTTATTCCCTTATATTTATTTATTCATTTATTTCTAATGTGTTTTTTAATTAAAGTGTAAAATCATTAAATTATATGAATATTTATTAAATGGATATAATTGTGGAGTCAATTGATAGATTTTATTTAAGGGATAAAAATGAATGTATAACTACTAATTATTCTCTATATTGTTTCTGTTAATGAAAAATATATTAGAGTCAACTTAGGAGTAAATAATTGAAAAAGTAAAGTGATATTTGTGAGTATTATTTTGAGTATAAGTGCGGAAAAATGGAAAGGTCATTGGAAACATAAGAATGAATCTAGTCCCTATAACCATCATTGTTGGGATGTGTAAGGATAATTCTCATCTATGTAAAAATTCATTTAAACACACCATAATCATCATCCATCCATCGTAAAAATAATTATTGTCATGTAAGCATGAATCTAGTACCATGTAATCATGATTTCATACAAGAACACCCTATGTATAAACATCATTCCTTTAATAAATATTTCTTTTTAAGGATGATTATCACTTGAATAAGCATCATTTTATATTGTGTAAACATTATTCCATCTTTATAAACATTATTTCAACTATGTAAATATAATTCCTAGTGTGAGAATTAGTTGTAGGATGATGTACCAAGGGATGTTTATAAGGATCATCTATACTTTGAGATGAGTTTTTATGGAACCACATCAAAAATAATATAGGGAATCATAGGTAGCCATTTATATTTTAATGTATATGATTTTACAATCAAGATAAAAGGAAAAAAATTTAGATTTTAGGGAAGATAAGATCATAATGATAAAAACATTACAAGAAAGAAGGAAACTTTAAAAAAAATAAAAATTAAGGATCTCATGGGGATTTGAATAGTTGAAGGATGAGGAATGAAGAAACCTATAAAAATAAAAGGAGCTTAAATTCAAGGGGACAATATAATGAGTGTTCACTAAGGAGTTTGAGTTGCGACTATTATTGCTATTTTTTATAATTTTATTTTATTTATTTTCACACTTTTCTAGTATCTTATTCTTTTCCTATCATATTTGATAACCTTATAATGGATGATTAATTCTTGGAGTGATATGGGAAGTTAAGGAATTGTATATTTAATTCTTGAGTATCTAAATTTTAGTGAATGAAAACCATTTATTATATTAAATGATCTTAGTGTGTTGTGGAAGCTTATAATTTCAAATGATATTATATTTTTTTTATTTATTCTTATTGTATATTTTCTTGGTCGATGATCAATTATACTCCTCCACATATTTTAGTCTATATATGATAGAACATAATATTTTTATAGGTGAAGTGATTGGTGATTTATGCTGCATGTGGAAGGGGAAGTGTACACCTTTGAATTTCTTATGATGCACAAGCCCTTATTAGGAATCTGCTGAGTAAAGTAGAAGTAATTTGGTGTAACCCTTATACACATAGGAAAAATGGTATAATAAGTATATATTTATTTCAAGTTTCTCATAAAACAATATATTCAATCAAGGGTTATAGTTGAATTGATTTTGTAGTCTCTCATTCATAAATTAATAAAAATAATATCCCAACAATTTAAAGACAATGATAGCATTGTAGGTGGGTTTCCAACCTTGAACCCAATAACCCTTTCATAATCTTGATTTTCATCACTTTAATTATTCTACATTAATTTTTTTAAACAAAATAATTCAAAACACCCCACTTCTGTAACTAAATGTGAAAATATGTTTTTAAGAACTTTTCATTTGAGAAAACCTAGGGTTACCACTAATACTAAATTTCACCTAGGAATTAATTAAAAATTTCACACCTTAAGACAATGTTCTTTTTAGTGAACTCCCATTCCAAAATTTTGAATGATATTTTAAAACTCTATAAATATTTATAGATTGAGTATTATATCTAAAATATTAGTAAACTGTTATTATCCTTTCCATTTTAGTACAAATGGATTCTTCCTAGTCAGCATAACATTGGACAATCCCCCCCAAACACACTCAAGTTTAATAATAATCACTCATTTAAATTATAGATATGGTTTTAAAGGGATAAATTGCCTTTAATGAATCTTATTAAAAAGTTATTTCATAGATAATAGGGGATTAATAATGTTCACATGCAAGGGCACACCAAAATATATGTTAAATACAGAAAAGGGGCTTTCAAAATGGTGCTTCAATCATACTTGTCACATTCCATGAACTCCAACAGCTTTGAAGAAGATAAAAAACAAGTCATAGATCTCAAAAAGTAACTAAAAACTATTGAGAAAAATATAAATGTAAATAATATTTAAAAAATATTCAAAACCCTCTTAGGTTGGGAAAGATATTCATTTTGTATAGTACTAGTGTATATGAGATTCAGACTCAATAAATATTTCTTAAGAAAGTAGATTAGAAATTAGAAAACAAAATCAATTCTAGCAATCATTTTAACCCTCAAATTTTCAATTCATGTAGTGTGATAAAAACACTAATATGGTATAAATTTTAAAGTATTTGATTTAGCTCAAGAATCCTAAAAAAACATCAAAATTTTAAAAATAAAAGATTACATGAAGAATTCCATATAATTGGATTTTAAAAACAATAAAAACAAAAAGGAAAGAAATAAAAATTATGAAAAATAGGTATAAATCCCCCCTCCACACACTTAAGATTTTACTACACTTTATATAAGCTCAAATGTAATTAAATAAAGGGGAAGTAAAACCAACTAGAGGGAAAAGACACATCCTAGTTTATTTAGGTAGTCGAAGCATGGGTTAAGATCCTAAATTATTCAAATTTAAATCTAGAATAAACTAAGAACAAACATAATAAATACATTTAATGAAAAATAAATAAAAATAAAGAAAACAATGGAAAAAATAAAATGGATAGAACTTAGTTTAACCCTCAAATAGGTACTAAATTTTTACTACCACTAGTCAGGAAGTTCCAACTGGTCATCCCCAATCAAAAGTCAGAAGTGGTCTCTGTGTTTAGAACCACCACATTATTTTTTTAATGTATAATCAATGCTGGTTTTAGAGGACTCCATGATAGATTACTGTGATTCCATCCCCATAGAAATGTAGTAAGTCTTTCATGAGGGTGGAAAGAAAAGGTATGGGTCCTCTAATTTTACTACCACTACTTGTGTGGTCACTTCAACTTATCCGTCCTGATCCATTTTTGATGTGTTATAAGTTTTATAAAATTTAAATTATGTGAAATTTTAAATTTTAATAGAATAAAAATAAGAATATTCAAAAAAAATATTACCCTTCAAGTAGTTCATCCTGCAAATTTATCTCTTCGAGTAAGTCCAATATTAAATCAGTCTTTGAAAGTTCATATTAATCTTCTTCATCATCCTCCAAGTAAATCCATGTGTTATTTTAATTTATAAACTCAAAGTTTTCAGAGGTAATACCCAATTTATTTTGAATGAAATAAAAAATAAATGAGTTCAATAAAATATTATCAAACTGAGCTGTCTTTTCTAGAGTATCTTCTTATTTTCTTAATCCCACTTGGAGTTGGATTGTTGGATTTAGATGCGGGTATTCATTCTCCTATAACTTTTCTATAAATTCCACCAACTTAGTGGTGTATTTTTTCAAATATATAACGATTTATATAGGTTATTATTTTTCTTATTTAAAGATAAATAATTACTTGGTAATTTAATACTTATAAGATTAGATAAATATTTATCCAAATATTCTTTACCTCTCATGTTTTCATCAAATGGAATGTATACTTTAAAAACCTCTTCTATAAATGGATATGAAATGATAGATGGTAGATATTCAAGTGGTTCCCTTTTGGACTCCTAAGGTTATTAAACTAGGAATATACATAGAACAATATCGACTTCTTCTTCATGTTTTTTTTGTTATTATAAATTCAATTCTTTGATTTACTCTAAGGAAGGGGAATGAATCTCTATTTGGTTACCCAATTTTTCATGCATTTTAAAATTAATGTTCAAATTTAATCCTTAAATATTCTTCCCTACTAGACTCATAAAAATGGTTAACTTTCCAAGAATATAAAAAATAACTATGAATGTATATATTTGACCCAAGAAAAGAAAATATGAAATAAAATTTAACTTATTAGTTTTTGAAATTTATCATTTCTTTTTTGTTTTTGTGAAAACAATGCGTGAAAGATATTTTCCTCACCATAAATGCTTCCAAATTTATAGGAGTATTTTTTGTGAATCTCACCTCAATATTTTCATATTTTTTCTAAGAATGCAATATAGTACAATCCCAAGGTTGATCTCACTAGGTGGACACTCACACAACACTATTCTTCTATTATCACTATTTTATTATTAAAAAATACAATAGAATATAATAAAAATATAATTAGATTTTAAAATTGATATTTATATATAAATTATAATGAAACAAAAATCTAAAAAATTAAATAATGTTAGTGAAGAAGAAACATCCCTTATTAGGAGTTCACATAAAAGTTATTATTATTCTTTAAAATATCATCATTATCTTATTCAATGTTGAGATCAATACTTATCACTCAACACCTTCCCATTTGAATTTTTATTACTATACACTGGGAACTATGAATAAAGGAATAATTTCTCTCAAACTATGGATTGGATACCTCTTCTCCATACATGATCATTATAATGACAGTCCACCATATTAAGCACTATAATAATGAAGGAGGGTAAAAATGATGAAGAATACATAAGAAGTTAGTGGTAGAGATAACAAGGCTATCACACACGACTCCCAATTTTACCAAAACTAAAATATTTGAATATAATTAGGTAAATAATATAAGTGAAAAAAACTCAAAACATCAGTACTCCCTACCTCAAATTAGTGGAGAGGTTAGTTCTCTATCAATAATAAAGATGAGGAGGTAAAAATGGGAGAAACCCAAAAATGAAATGAAAATAATGTGAGAAATAGAAAATATATATATAAATTTGAAAGATTATTAAAATATAAAAAACCCTCCTTAGATTCCAAAATGACCATCTTTTTTAAATATAAATGGAGGTGTAAATTTATAATGAATAGATAGGGAAGATTTACTTCTATTTTTTTTAATCTAAGTTTTACACACTTCTAGAATGTTAAATGGATAAATATAAAAAATTATAATTATATGAGATTTCATTAATATGTATTATCTTTCCACCCCCAAAATTGTAGCTTTAATAGACATGTGTAAAAAAATATATTTCCTCATTAGTGAAGTATTTAATACCCCAAAATTCTATGATTTTTTTTAAAATTAAATGGGATTATTATGAGACTAGGCTCTGAGATGGCACGTAATTCTGAGGCCTAGAGTGGATGGAATGTATTTTTGAAAATTTTTTTGAGGTTCATTAAATAATCGTGTGAGTGGGTTTTTCTAACTTTTAAACCAGTACCTGGATCAAAAATATGAGGGCTCTATTGAACTCAGAGCATCAGGGTTTTCCTAGAAAGTTCCTAATGTTGGCCAGCGCAGACCAATAGTGGGAGTTAGTTTTTTCCATAAATAAAATAATTAAGTAATAATTATTTTATTTTAAAATACTTATAAATATTAAACGGTTACTCGGATTGGAAATCCTAGAGTACCGTTGAGCTCATGAGGGTGTATTTCCCTTAGGTGGAGCTTAACCTCGACTTGCGTGGGTCGGGTTTGAAAGATAGTTTTTGAGATTGTTTGTAATCGAATTAAAATACTGCATGTGTGCAGTTTTAGAAACATATAAACGGGTCTTGGATTGAAAATATGAGGGAATCGTTGAATCAAGGATGACCAAATTACCAAATAATGGACATAACTTCAACCGGCGCGGGTTGACTGGAATAGATAGTTTTTAGAATTTTCAGAAGAAAAAAAATAAAATAACTTAAAAAGTTATATTATATTGTTTATATTCACTGTTGAGCAGTGGCATGTCAGCACTGCGGTGCGGAAATGAGATGATGGAGAGTCGCATTAAATGTATCCCATTAATGAGACTCTTAAATGTGTAGTGTAATAACTCATTAATTGAAGTGTAACAGATACGTTGTTTCATGAATGAAACTGCATAACAGGAACGTTGTGACGCATTTCTCTTTTAATGAGATAATGGGTTGGAGAATCAGAGCTAGGATGTATCTAATGGATGATGAGGAAATTCTCTCCAATGAAGAATGCAGGTGAATCGCTAGATACAACGACGAACCTCAATGAATGGGATTGGAGAGAAACGAATTCCAACGACTTCGAATGGAATGTGAATCCTCAGGACAGATCTCTTCAGCAATAAACCTATATGAGGTTTTTGTGTTTTTGAGTTTCCCCATTTCTTCATTCTAAAACAATGAACATGGATCAACCCATGAACAGGTTGATCCAAGGATCGCTTGTTCTTGTGAGAGGGTGCTCATTCTTGAGGTTTTTCATCAAGATTGATTTTGATATAATCATAATATTATCCTCCCCAATTCAATGTTTTAAAAACTCTAACACAGATGGTGAGGGACAACACGAACAAGAGCCAAGGCCCTCCGGATTTGTGCATTCTTGTGTCTTCTTCGTGGCTACAACTCCAGATTGATGACCAAAAATTTCTGAAGCTATAGTAGGGAAGATGTCCCCCCCATGGATTACAAAGGCGTAGATGACTTGAGTAATGGACCACCGAAGTGGACCCAGTGGTCCACGGAAAATTCTAGCAATTTTTAAGTACCGACGGCAGCCACAAGCATGGGGTGGCTTGCCATGACGATGCGTTGTGGTGCTGCGGCAAGTGCCGCCAGTTGATGGACAAGGATGCGGCCACCCAACTGCATCGACGGAGTGTTCCACGACACAACACACTAGCACATGGTCCATTGGAGACCACATATGGGATCTGAGGGGTGGACGGCTTAGTCGGCCATGGAGTGCATGAACTGGATTCCATCCTAGCATCCGGGCTGGAGGAGACTGGCCCGCTGTGTGTGCTAGGCTGGGGGTGTGAACTGGGCCACTAAGTGTCCCGGAATGAAGTAATCTGACCCCAATTTGTGGGATGGGCCGGCGAGATAAAGCTAGGCCACTAGAAAGCCCAGGCTGGGAATGAAAACTTGCCTTCTAGTGTGGGTTGGGCTAGATAAATTCGGGTCGCTGGGCAACCTACTAGGCTAGACACACGGTCGAACCAGGGCCGGGTCCAGTAAGGCCCAATAGGCCTGGCCCAGTAGTTAGGCCAGATCAGGCCGACCCAAACCCTACCAGGTCAGGTCAGGTCATATGAAATAGGTCAAGTCATGTGGGACCCCTAGTCTGGGTTGGTCGGGTCGGTCCAACTAAGTCGAACCGGGCCCGGACACAACTGACCCCTAATTTACTAAAATTCCAATATCTTTCAAATTGGGTGTCCGATTGATGAGCCATCTACGACATTGGGACCATTTCAATAAGATGGTCCTTTTGATATAATCTAAGTGAGTTTTTGAGGATGTTATAGGAAAACCTATTGATTTTAATTGTAGGACCTCCCAATACTAGAAGACTTTGAACAGAGTCGGGGTAGTTCTCTTGAAGAGATGCTAGGACAGTTACTCCGTTGATGACTCAGGGTGAGGGTACTTCTTATCCCTCTACATAGGTAGAGAAGGTACTCCCCACTTTGTGGGTGTGGGTTTGTTTCCTTCAGATATTTTTATCTGGGGGTGTTACTCTGATGAATTACTATGGAGTGGGTTCTCAGAGATGTTCATGAAGGAAGAGTTGGTACTCCCCTATGAGACCAGGGAGCAGTTTCCCTAACATTAGAGTCATTAATACCCTTCTGTTCTAGGGTGAGGGTCCTCCTTACACATTTTTTTGTAAAATTTGGTACTCCCCTGTCGTGCTAGGGAGCGGATCCTCAAGCCTAGGGTCAGTACTCACCTATTGTACAAGGATGTAGGTCCCCCATAATGAATAAACTAACAGAGTCAGTACTCCCTTAGTAGTAGGGTATTGGTACTCTATTCACTGAGTAGTACTCTCCTACATGGTAGGGTGCAGTTCGTTGACATACAAAGTGGTACTTTCCTGTTGCAACAGGGTGTGGGTCCTTTATGAGTAGTACTCTATTGTTGGAATCAGGGTGTGGGTCCTCACATACGAAGTAGTACTCCCATGCCTTTGAGTAGTGACAGGGAGCGGGTCCTCCATGGGATTTAGATCTCCCTCTACTATAGTAAACAACTATGAGGATAGGGAACCTCCATTTGAAGATATCGATACCTAAGTAGGATCAAGTGCTCCCTCAACGAGACTGAGGTGAGGGCCACTCCTTACAGGAGCGAATGGAGTGTCGTAGGATAGTCTGGAGCAGTTCTCCCTCAACTCTGCATAGTGGCGAGGGGTGGGCCTCTTCACTTGGGTTTCCTTAGTCTTGTGTTGGGTGCAAGAATGTGATGAATAGACCTCCAGTTTTGGGAACTGGAGTTGGACCTAGTAGAATATCCCCAATAGAGTGTATCTCTCTGATGGGTGCCACCAGATATGGCTCATCTTGTGGTGTGTGATCTCCTAGTTTTTGTGTTATGACTTGATCCTTCTATGAGAATCCAGATGCTATATATAAGGTTGGGACCTCATGTTTCTTAGTGACTAAGATGAGTATATCTAGTTATTCATGGTATTCATATTGGAATATACCTATGTAGAGATGACTGTGCATTTCTTCATGGTTGTTTAGTGGCATACATGTTTTCCTTTCCATCTGTTTGGGACATGGTTGTGTGTGTTTGTGTTCGTAAAAGTACTCAAGAAAATTCCTCCCACTTGTGGGAGAATTACTTCAGTTCTAGTCTCTATCCCTTGGTGTTTGGGAGGCGGTCTAGGGGTAGTCACAGAATGGGACCCAGGGAATGGGTCGTGAAAAATTGGTATAAGAGTAGGTTCATTTCCACCTTTGAACTAAGAGTTTGTGTGATTGGTTGGGTTGCATCCCAACGGTGTTAAGATGTTTTGATTTCGACTCTCAGGCTAGAGGTTCTAGTGTTGGTGCGGTGACCGATATATTCATTCATTGGGACTCTGATAACCTTCTTTTTTAACTCGATACATTAGGGAATTGGTTGTTGAGAAATTAATGGTACAAACATCATATAATAATGGTTTGTACTTTCCATTTCCTTCTTGAGTTGGCTCTTCAAATATACTCTTTTAACCATGGTTCATCTCGATCCATTTCAGGATGCCACCTCATAGATTTCCGGCCATGATTCTAAGAAAATACCATGAGGATGGTCCTCCGAGTGGTGATGCGTCGGTATAGGGACTAGTACCTGAGATATCCCAACCAGGTGGTGCTCCAATGATACCACCACCCTTTGATCTGTAGTTGCTACTAGTGATACCAGTAGAGGATGAGTGTAGTCTGAGTGTGCTATAAAAGTTTCAGAAGTAGAGACCTCCTAAGTTCAGGGGTGAGACTAACCCCTATGTGGTTGAGGATATTATTGAGGAAGTTACGTGAGTCTTCCGCCTAGTGATGATGCCTCTCGACTAGATGGAGATCTTGTCCGAGATCCTTCTTCAGGACCTGAACCTTCAAACAGGGACTATGTTGGGAGATCAGGGAGTCAGTGATACCCCTTAGAATTCCAAAATATGATGGGGTGCTGGAGCAAGCCCTGGTGGTCGAGAGTTTCCTTTACAAGGAGCATATGGAAGTGACCTGTAGTAGAGGTAATGAGATAGAGGCATCGATTGGATCTATTAGATGATAGGCGACAGGATTGCAACATAGGAGGCATACCCATGTCTGAACATAGAAAGGTGGGTCTATGGCATAGGAGCAGCACCAAGGAGTAGATCATCCATATGAGAGGTGGTGTTACGCTTTCAATGGCTGGGGGAATCTCGCTAGAGATTTTCCAACCCGTCGTACCGCTGAGAGAGATTCTGCTAACGAACCATCTTAGCAGAGATAGCTCTTAGAGAAAGGATTTCCACAAAATGGTGGGAAAGACAGAGGAGCTGGATAGGCATCATGAGGTGTAATGTAGTTTCCAACTTTTCCACCACCACCCCCAGGTGGTCCACTCTAGGCTTAGAGAGCTGAAGGACGTGGGGAGAGGAAAACTTCATATAGTCATGGATTATATCCAATAACCTATAGGAGAGATTCAAGGTGTGATATATGTCTTTTCGTTTGGATGATGTTTTAAATAGACACAGGTTCTAGTTGTTCTAATTTTCTCGTGAGTTTTGTTTGAGACTTCAAGGTTCTAATTGGATCGTGGAATTAACCCTCGTGCTTAGAGACTCCTGCTGGAGGATACCCGTTGATGACACGTTTGCGCTGATAGTGTGACCTGACTCGTGGAGGAAAGAGTTGCAGTTGGGATCTCTTAGTCATGGATTCAAGGCCTTATGACGTCATTTTTGGTATGGACTACTACAATTCATACACGGATTGACTGTATTATGAAAATTTTATGGTGTTTCTGTAATTTTGTAAACAGGTTTACCTTCTCGTGAAAGGGAAACTCAGGCAGAACAAGGTGGAATATCAAAAACAATCTTGCTTGGAATCAACCCATGGTGGAAGAGTTAGTCCTCATGATCTTTCTGCAATGTGGAATGGTTTCTTACCATCCATACTCAGATGGGATTCCACTAGTGAGTGTGGAAGTGTTCTTATTTAGACAAGTTATATCTGAGGTTCATCGACCCTTTCCATATTCTAAGTAGAGTTGGTGAGGTGACGTACTTCCTAGCTCTTCCCCAACAGATGCACCAGGTGCATGATGTTTTCCACTTGTCATAGATAAGGAGGTACGTGCATGATCCATCACATGTCATCGACTACGGAGAGCTGGACATTGATGTTGGGGAAATGTTTTCATAGTTCTAAGTGGAGATAGGGGATTTATAGGAGTGGGTCATTCATGGGCGGTCGATTCCTATGGTGCATGTTCGTTGGTAGCACAAGAATCTCTAGGAGAGCAAATTGGAGAAATAGGTTCAGATTCATGATCAGTACCACTTTTATTTGATTAGCCCTTCTTTTGTATTACACAGATGTAAATACATAAAAGAGGGGAGACCAGATTCATGCTCAGTACCCCTTAAAATTAAATTGGATTATTATGAGACCAGTTTTTGAGATGGAACATAATTCCAAGGCCTGGAGTGGCTGGAATGTATTTTTGAACTTTTTTTGAGGTTCATAAAATAATCATGCGAGCAGGTTTTTCTAACTTTTAAATTGGTTCCCGGATCAAAAATTTAAGGGCACTATTGAACTTAGAGTGATGGGGTTCACCTAGAAATGGCCTAACGTTGGCCGGTGTTGGCCAACAGTGGAAGTTATTTTTTGGATGTAAATAAATTAATTAACTATTATTTTATTTTCAAATCCTTATAACTACTAAAAGGTAACTCGGATTGGAAATATAAGAGTACTATTGATCTTGTGATGGTGTGTTTCCCTTAGGAAGAGCTTAACCTCAACCGGCACAAGTTGAGGGTGACAGATAGTTTTTGAGTTTTTTAAAGAGAATTAAAATGACATGCATGCGTGGTTTTGGAAACTTCTACACAGGTGTCTGAATTGAAAATATGAGGGAACTATTGCGTACAAAATGGTGAAATTACCTAATAATAGACCTAACCTCAACCAGTGCGGGTTGAATGGAAAATATATATATTTTGGACTTTTTTAGAAGAAAAAAATATAATAACATAAAAATTTATTTTATATTGTTTATCTTCACCATTGAACGGTGGCATGTTAGCATTGTGGTGCAGAAACGAGGTGACGACAAGTCATATTAAATGAAGCCTATTAATGAGGATCTTAAATATGAAGTGTAACAACTCATTAATTGAAGCATAACAGATACGAAATTTCATGAATGAAACAACGTAACGACGCAATGACACAGCGTAATAGAAATGTTGCAACACATTTCTCATTTAATGATATAACTAGTTATTGAATAAAAACTAGAATTTCTCTAAAATATTTCTGGGAAATTATCTCCAAAAAAGAATGCCAGTGAGTCACTAAAGACAATGATGCACCTTGAAGAACAAGACCAGAGAGTGACGAACACCAATGGCTTCGAAAGGAATGTGAATCCTCGTGAACAGATCACTTAAGCAACAAACCTATCCAAGTAGGGGTTTAATTTTTTTGTTTTGAGGTTCCTTGTTCTTCATTCTAAAACAACAAACTCAGATCAACCCACAAATAGGTTGATCTGCAGATCTCTTGTTCTTTTGGAAGGGTGCTCATTCTCAGGGTTTTGCATCGAGATTGATTTTGATAGAATCATAATTGTATCCCCAACATGTTTTAAAAACTTTAACGTGGAGGGTGTAGCCCGAAATGAACAAGGTATGAGCCCATTTTACTTTGTGAATTCCTATGACTTCTTCATGGATAAAACTCAAAATTAATAGAAAATAATTTTGGAGGCTGTAGAAGGGAAGATGGAGCCCCATGGAGGCCGAAGGTACAAAATTCTTGAGGAACAGACCACTTGAGTTGACCTAGTGGTCTGTGGAAAATTATGTCGGTGCGCCACGACGGTGCTCCATGGAGGACAGGGTCATAGAAATGTGGTAAGAGCCAATGACAGCAGGCCAATGGCCAACAGACGGGGACATAGCCACCCGTCTATGTCAGTGGAGTGGGTCGCGACGTTGTGTGCTGGAATGCGGTCTAGCAGGGACCGCGTGCAGGATCTGAGGGGCGGCCAGCTAAGCTGGCTGTGGGGCGCACGAACCGGACACCCTACTGGTGGCCAGGATAGAGGATAATGACCCATTGTGCGGGCTGGGAAGGGGGTGTGAACTAGTCCACTGAGCATTCTAGGCTGGAGTACGTTGGCCCGATGTTGTAGGTCGTTCTTACAAGATAATGTCGGGACGATGGGCGGCCCAACTAGGAAAGAAAACCGGGCCAGGTCCAGCAAGTACCAATGGGGATGGACTAGTAGAAATTCCATATTGGTTTGACCCATATCCAACCGATTTGGGTCCGCTAAAGCGGTTCAGGTCATGCGGGACCCCCGGGCGGGGTTGGTCGGGTGAGACTGAGCCCAAACACAACCGGACCCTACTTTACTAAAATGCCAATATATTTCTGATCGGGTGTCTGATTGACAATCCGCATGTGGCATTGGGACCCGTGAGATGAGAAGGTTCTGTTGAGATACTCTAAGTATGTTTTTGAAAAAGTTGGAGGATGGCCTATTGATTTTAAGAGTAGGCTCTCCCGATATAAGTAGACTTTGAACAGAGTCAGGGTGATTCTCTTGAAGAGATGTTAGGACTGTTAATCCCTTGACAAATTAGGGTGTGGGTACTCTTTATCCCTATACATAGGTAGAGATAGGAATCCCCACATTATGGTTGTGGGTTTTTTCCTTTAGATAGTTTCCTCTAGGGGTGTTACTCCCCTGAAGGACTAGGGTGTGGGTTCTCAGAGATGTTCGTGAAGGAAGAGGAGGTACTCCCCAATGGGACCAGGGAGAGGGTTCCCTAACATTAGATTCATTACTCCCCTACCATTATAGGGAGAGGGTCCTCCTTACTCATTTTTATGGAAATTTCAGTACTCCCATGTCATGCCCGAGAGCGGGTCCTCTAGCCTGGGGTCAGTACTCCCCTGCTGTACTAGGGTGTTGGTCCCCCATATCAAATAAACTGACAGAGTCAGTACTCACCTAGTACCATGGTGTGGGTCCTCTAGTCACGGAGATGTACTCCCCTACATGGTATGGTGTGGGTCCTCGATATACGAAGTAGTACTCCACTATCGTAATAGGGTGCAGGGCCTTCATGAGTGGTGATCCCCTATTGGAACCAAGGTGTCTGTCCTCACTTATAGAGTAGTACTCCCCCGCCTCTAAGTAGTGACAGAGAGAGATTCCTCCATAGGAGTTGGAGCTCCATCGACTGTCAGACACAACTACAAGGAGCGGGCCCCTCCACTTGAAAATATAAATTCTTAAGTAAGAGAAAGTTCTCCCTCGATTAGACTGAGGTGTGGGCTACTCCTTACAGGAGCGATTGGGGTGTCGTAGGATAGTCTGGAGTAGTTCTCCCTCAACTCTGCACAGTGGTGAGGGGTGGACCTCTTCACTGGGGTTTCCTTATTATTGCATTGTGTGAAGTATTTTGATAACTAGAACTCTAGTGTTTATTTTTATAGTTGGACCTAGTGGAATGTCCACGATGGAGTGTATCTCTCAGACGGGTTCCACCAGAGGTGGGTGACCTCATGGAGTGTGATCTCCAGGTTTTTGTGTTACGACTTGAGCCTTTAGTGAGAATCCTGATGCTGGCGATGGGGTTGGGACCTCATGTTTCTTAGTGGTAGAGACAAGTATATCTATATGGTCATGGTAAATGTATGGTCATATACCTGAGTAGATCTGATTTTGCATTTCTTTGTTGTTGTTTAGTGGAATGTATGTTTTCCTTTTCCAACTGTTTGGGATGTGTTTGTGTGTGTGTTTGTACATACATGTACTCAAAAAAATGCCACCCACTCATGGGATAATTCCTTTGGTGCTAGTCTCCAGCCACTGGGCTTTGGGAGGAAGGCTTGGAGTAGTCACGACATGAGCCCCGGTGGACGGGACATGACAAAGTAAATATTTCAGACCTAGAATACTAATCGAATTATCATTCTCCAGTTTCTAATACATTTATAGATTTTAAATTGGATGATTATCTTTTATAAATGATTAATTATGTTTTTCCCTAGAATATTCTCTAACTTCCTTTAAAATTTTAGATTATTTGTAATTTTCATATGTGAGATATGGTCCCAACATGAAAATTCATCAAAAGAGTGTATAGATTTGAAGACCTCGCTTCTATGTCTCATTTAGACCTCATATAGTTGGATTTAATATTTGGTATAGTTGAATTAAATGGATAATAATAACCATTGAATCTTAAAATAATAATTTCTCAATTCAGTTCTATGATGATTATGTCCTCAAGAAAATACAAAACCAAATAAAAATAAAAATATAAGTTGTAATGTCCCCAGCATGATTCTACCTCACATGACAAAGAAGGGTCACCACATGACCTCAAGCACACCTCTCCATATGTTATAGGTTGTTGGGAGACTATAAAATCTACTATCAAATATTAAAAACATAAAAAACATGATAAATAAATCAATATAAGTCAACTTCAGCAAATAAATGTGCAAATTCCAAATCAATTCAGATATAATTAACCATGCCATGTCATATTGTATATAAAACTAAAATTCATTTTGGAAGTTATAAAATAAAATAACTAAAATACATATTAAAAATAGTATCCTAACTCATATCTTGAACACCATACTCATTCTCATATCTAAGCTCTATTCCTAGTAAGAAAAAAATAATCAATTGCAGGACTCCTTTCCCTTGTGCATACATGTATCCATGAATTATGACCAGGTACTAAATAATGGATCAAATATGGTGTGTGAAAAAATTAGTAGGCCACCACCCACAATGTTGAAACAAATCTATTCTGATTAATATTTCATGTAACTATAAGAAAAATAATTCATTTAATATAAGTCAAAAAGAAATTCCAAAATAAACTCGCTGACCCTCGAGCTCCAAGTTGACACCTGGAGTTAGCCATACCTACTTCATCCCAATGTAATATGTATCAATACTTGTTCCATAGTTCTAATAAATATAAAGGGACGCCATGACATTTCCCTAGACTCACCCCCATGTATCACCTATAATCATACATCATGCCCTCATGAACCAAAGAACCAAGCCTCTCACCCTCAAGCATCAAGAAACCATGCACCTCACCCTCAGGAATCATGAAACCCAAAATATCACCCTCAGGCATAAAAAATCATGTGTCTCTACCTCAGGACTCATATATCTATATATATCTCCCTCAAACATCAAGAAAACATGCATCTCACCTTCAGTCTTAAGCCAATTCATGTCTCACCCTCAGGCACCAAGTAAGAGAAAAATCATACTAAACCATCAAACATGCCAAATATATTCACATGCACCATGTTGGTTAAATCTTGAAAATTACCAATTATTTCTCTTTTTTTTCACATGACATTATTCCTTAAAAACAAACACCAGTTTCATTCCAACATGCTAATGATAATCCAATTTCCCTTTTCATTCCAAGTTATAAAATCACATAGAAATTGTAAAAATTCTGTTTAAAATTTAATTTATAACCAAGGACCATTTACATGACAAACCAAGACTAATACAAGATTCTAAGTTCATGTTTTTTGGGCTCTATCATAGGATCATGTTCGGGCACACCCCTAGGTGGCTAAAATTCTAGAGTTTCATTGCCAATGAACCCGATGGGATCCATGGGAGGTCTATGCATGAGGTTTTAAGCCATGAAAGGGGATTCCAATTAAGATTCATTGCTTTCATGGTGTGTAGGATTGATCATAAAATTTTCACATACCAGATAAATAAATTAGAACATAGGGATTTGTTTTAGATCACCTACCTTAAGTGCAGATGAAGAAGATCACACAAAATAAGTTCCAAGACCACATGCAACAATTGCTTCTAGAAACTGGATCACTAGATCAAAGAAAGGATCAAGGGATAGAATTTTAAAATTGGAGAAGTCTATAAAGCCTTAAAGAGACATTAAAAGTAATCAATCCTAAGTTAGGGTCAAAAAAGGGATAATTAGAACTTAAAATGTGGTTTTGGGGGTAGAAAAATATGATTTTTCGCTTTATTAATCCGATTAATCCCAGCACCACCGGCTATCCACTGGCTTCCATCAGTTGGAAAGTGGTGTTAGAAATCATACTTTCATCCTTGATAACACCATGGGATATACAATGGGTTTATTATGGGAAATATGTCCTATCAATGCTCCACTGGCTACTCAATGGGTCTCATTGGCTATCAAGTGGGCCTCTTCTGGCTTGGGGAGCTAATTACCTACCAACTGATTAGTCAGTGGGTCTCACTATCCAACTGATGGCATAGTAAAATCTCTTATACTACATTTCACTTCAATCCATCACAATTTTACCTCCTCCGAGCCCCATATTACCTTTGAAGCACTATCTCAATTAGGTCTATGGGAATGTTTACATAATTTAGAGTAGTTTAATAGAAACTTTAAGAGAGAAATTGTTTGATTAAAAATGGGATCTTACAACCACTCCACCATATAAAATCTTTTCCCTAATCTATACTCCATTGTATCACTAAGAGTTAATAGTGAATTACTTGGGCCACTGCACCCACATATCATACTCTCTCTATTAAGTCTCCTCCTAAACATGCCCATGCTTCCATTACACTCACTCTAAAGAAATAATATGTCCACAAAGATTCTTATCCCTATGCCCCATGATATAGATAATATTATCTTCAATTTATGCACTGGAATCAAGCTAAAGATCATCAATATCTATCACATGAGAAGGATCGAAGTGATATATCTGAAGTTGTGACGTATGAAACTGGTTGTTCATGGAACTATAGAATTGTGGATAAACTAATATGTATTCCACTACATTGATTCTATTTAATGTCTCAAATATCCCAAAGAACCTAGGTTTTAGCTTTCCCTACTTCTAGATACAACATTACACCATCCTAGAAGACACGAAAATAAAAACCTGGTGACCATCCTTGAACTCAAAAGGTCCTCTATAATGTTCTTTATATGATTTATTCTTGATCTTTGTAGTTTTCAACCCCTTCCAAATCAAATAAACTTGTTCATAAGTCTCATGTACAAGAATCAGTCCAACAAGGGTTGTTTCTCCCACATCGAACCAGCATAAGGGATAAAAAAATTAATTTCTATATAAGGATTCAAAATGAGTCATATGGATCTATGTTTGGTGACTATTGTTTTAGGATAACTCCATAAGGGACAAGTGTTTTTAACATTAACTTCCAAAGTCAAAGACACTAGCTATCAACATGTCCTCTAATATCTGAATGGTCTAATCACATTTCCCATCAGTTTGTGGGTGGTAAGTTATACTTAGAAACACCTAAAAACCCAGCACCTTCTATATCCCCTAATAGAAGAACAAATAAAAATAGGGATCATGATATGATACTATACTCAATGGTAAACCATGTAGCTGAACTATATCCCACACATACATTTTACCCAGGTCATCAAAATAGAATGTCTACTAGATTAGTAGAAAATGAGATACTTTCATTATTCATTCCATGATCACACATGTTTCATCATTCTTATGGGTTGTTCTAGGTAAAAATATCATGAGTTATATAGGTAAATCATCCCATTTCTACTCGATAATGGTTAAAGGGTGCAATAAACCTATAGGCCATGAATGATTTTATTTTACCCATTGACAGATGAGGCATCAGGTCACAAATACACCTATCTTCCTTTTCAATCCTAGCTGCCAAAATTTCATGTGGATATATTGATACAACTTTGTCAAATAGTGATGTACTTCCCACCTAAAAGAATGAAAATCCATCATCGCATCCTTGTTCATATTAGCAGAAACCAAAACATGCTTATGAACATGAATAACTCTATCCTTATTATAATTACAAATAGATAGTGACTACTCAGCATTTACTTTCTCCCTAAGAGGAAAACATTCTAGATCCACTAGCTACGTCCTCTTAACCCTATAGAAAATAGAGGAAAAAACAGAGGTAAAGGTCATAGTCACTCACCCCTAGTACACATGGACATCCAAATGCATCTTATGAAAGAGTTCCATCAACCACTATTCACTATTGGACTCTCATACCACCAGATTCTATGTTTTTCTACTCAATGTGTTGGTAATTAAATATCCCTTCCTGAGTGTGTATGCCAACTCAAAATCAAAATACATCAAGTACTCCACCCAATATCTCTAATGAATATTTATATCCCTATTTGAAAATATATACTTTAGGATATTATGATCTATATAAACCATGAATGTTTCTCCCATCAGTTAATGCCTCCAACATCGCATAGCATAAACCATATTGACCAACTCCAAATCATGGGTGGGATAATTCTACTTGTGCAGTCTCAAATACCTAGAGATGTGGGAAACCACAATTCTATCCTACATAAGAACTATTAACAGCCCAATTCCATAGGAATTAAAATACCTGGTGTACTCCTTACCCAGCTCCAATAAGTTAAAGATTGGTACTAACATCAACCTTCTCTTTATCTCATTTAAATATTCCTCACAACCACTAGTCCAATAAAATTTCACTCCCTTGATGGTCATAGTGGACATAAGTGTATCTTTTCAAGAGAAATCTTGAATAAACCTATGATAGTATCCATCTAGACTCATAATTATTCGAATCTCGAAAACATTATTGGGTCACTCCCAATAAACTACTGAAATAACCTTCTTAAATCCATGGATATTCCTATATCTGATATAATATGTCCTACAAAGTGTATCTAATCAATACAGAAGGAACACTTTGAGAGTTTGGTACAAAGTTAGTTCTCTCTCAGTGTACTCAAGAAAATCTCCAAATTTCATGTATGATCCTATATGGGTTTATAGTATATCAATATTTCATTAACAAAAACAACCACGAACTATTCCATTTATGGGTGGAAAATATAGTTAATAAAATCCATGAACATCGTCGGTTCATTTTTCAAATCGAAAGGCGTAACCAAAATTTTTACAAACCATAATTTCTTTGGAAGGCGGTACATGGTATGTCATATGACCTTACTCTAATATGATGGAACCATAATATCAAATATATCTTAGAGAATATGTGAGAACCTCTCATTTGTACAAATCAATCATCAATGTGTAGAAGAGGATACTTGTTCTTCACTATCATTTGGTTCATATTCCAATAATCAACACATATCCCCAATATCCTATATTTTTTCTTAGTGTAGAGTGCCAGAGATCCCCAAGGTGATGTACTAGGCCAGATAAATCACTTACTCTCAATGTACTTCAGTTTAAATTTCAAATCTCGATGATCATAAGGTTCCATATTATAGGGTAGTATTGAAATAAACCCTTCTCCTAGAACCAAATCAATAGTAAACTCAATATCCCATTTTGGTTAAAATATAAATAATTCATCATGAAATAAATCTTGATACTGGTCTCCTACTAGAGGAAGGAATCCCTACTATGGTTCTCCATTATCTATCATAAATCTAGCTACCTAATTTGTAATCCCCTTCGGTCTAAACTGTAATGGTCCTACCTGAATCTCTTAGATGTATCATTCACCATGGTGGATGTAACATCCACCCTTGGGTGGTGATAAGGAAATTCACTTATGGTAGAAATAAATATGTCCATGATACGTAACTATCTAGTCCACTTCCAAGATCAAGTAAAATCTCTTCATTTCAAGAACAAACAGATCCCAGAGAAAATGGCAGCCACCGGTCTCAGGAGAACGCTCCTTATAGTAATAAATACCATCCAACTGCACCCCTAAAGATGTGACAATATACATAAATCCAAAAAAATACTCCATGGAAAAATCTAAGGCATGGAAAATTTGGGAAGATATGAAAGAGTGTGATTCCCCTTTATCCAAAAGAGAACATGCAAATGTAGATGATACCAAAATCATACCTCAAATAGTGAAAGTTACCCCATAAAACCTAATAGTTGAAAAATATACCACATAAATATAGATCATGCCTCTATTTTGAGCTCCAAAATGAGATCCTTATGGTACACCAACCTATAGGTACTATTTTCCCTTCTATGGAGTTCCATATTCTCTAGATCAACCTATATAACTAGTGGAAATACGTCTTCTCATATACTATTGAGTGGAATATTCCTTTTCCAACTACTAAGTGTTCCTACATAACCTCTATAGGTGTCCCACCCTACCACATGCATGACACTCCACTAGTGATTGAAGGCATAAATTTCTCTTATGGCCAAGCCTACCACACTGAAAGGATTGCACCTATTCACTATCTAGAAAATATGATATACTACCATGACTATTCATATCATTGTATTCCTAATGGTAATAATTTAAATGATGCTTTCTAATACTAAATGAATTGATACCAGACTACCCAACTGAAACTGTCTTCTAAACATTCGGGGCCTCCCTTAGGTTCCCTTCTAAAAATGAGACCTTCATTTGTGATGTCTGATAATTTGGTCATAAAAAATACATTCACCTAAGACTTTACCTCATATCGAAGACCCTTCAAGATGTGATTCTCCCTAACTAACTCATCTCTAGAAAAAATTGGAGAATAAATCTATGGGTCCATAAAAGGACCAGTATAATACATCACCTTTATGTTCCCTTGAATCAGGTGCATGAAATCTAGAGTTCTCTCCTCCCTCAATGTATCCAGGTAGAAATGGTATCGTAAACTAATTTTAAAATTACCCTAATTCACCCCATTATACTAATTGTCTTGAACTATAGTGTCCCACTAGCTCTTAGCGGGTCCCCCAGAGTATTAATCCTAAAAGTATCACCCTCCTCTCCATGGGTGTCTCGAGGTAATTGAAGATCGTTTGGATAAAACTCGAGCCAAAATTATACTTCATAGGGCCACCCTATAATGACCCGAAATTGTATCGATGAAAATTCTCTCATTATAATTATGTTATAGAGTATAAATCTCATTAAATCACAAAAATAACACAATATAAACTTTATAAATAAATAAATAATAAAATAAGAAGTATTTCTAGAAGTCAAAGAACATATACCTAGGAAATTGTAACTTGACCTTTAGAATAGTAATATAACCCTTATAAATAGTAAAATGGAAAATAGAATAGTAACCTCACCCATGAAATTATAAATAAAATTTAGAAATCTTATAAATGAAATTATGATATAATTATATCATAGTATAAGTAAAAAAAATTAAAAATTATTAATTAAATGTTGGTATTTTTGTAAGTCATAAATATTTCATTACAATTTCATGATTAATTTAATAATTTAAAAGAAATTTTATTTTCGTAAAATTTATTCATAAATTAATATTTTATTTTATTGTGATTTTAATATAATTTTTATGAGACCTTAATTAATATTTTACGGTGTAATAAAATCATTTATAATTTTAAAATCTGTATTTTCCAAGTAAATCATGATTTTAATTAAAAAATAAATTTATCCTATTTAGAAAAATATATTCATAAAATGGATTTCATTTTTGGAATTCTAAACATCAAAAATGGTTTGGGTGAATTTTTGTGACTTTTTTCTAAAAAACAATAATTTTTGCTGAATAGTAAAATACGATAATTTATAGTATAAGTAAATAAATGGATTTTTGAGTCATGCTTGAGTCATGGATGATGTAAGTGAAAAAAATTTCTAACTCACAAGATATAATAACTATATTTAGTCTCAATAATCTACACTATTTATTTTCTTGATCAAAATAATAAACCGATGAATTAAATAATGAGAAAACACCCCTCTCCTTCTCTATAAATACCACCCCTCACCTCCTCCTCTCCTACCACATTATAATCTTTGAGACTTGTCAAAAATATACCCAATCCTATACCCAAGTATCTAACCCACATTTAGGATCATACTTTTTAATAAAATACCAATCTCAAGTCCCTTAAGGTGGTTTTAAAGAAGAGTAATTCAAGAGGTAAAAACCTCATTCCTTTTCTTTAATTTCTTTCTAATTTCTTTTCTTTTTTTATTCTATCCTCACCTCCCCATATAAAATTGGTAGGGTAACTATATAATATCACATATAATGGAATTTTATTTTTTGTGGAATAATCTATCATTAATTCTTTCCCCTCTCCTTTTGTTCAAAAAATTAAAACGTCGTCCATGATGTGTTGATTTATCACATTCAAGGATGATGGGTTTTCAATTTTTATTATTGTCTTCAAGTCTAGAAATGAAACTATTTTTATGGTTAAAAAACATTATAATATATGTATTATATCTCATTTAATATTCTCTAACTAACATATATACATTATACTAAATGATAAAACAAAATGAGTTCATTTTGATCGAAAAACCAATAAAATTAATCTAAACGATTATCGTAAACATGTTATCTAATGATTCGTCCCCATATATAGAAAAAAATAACATATAAGACCAATTACACTTAATTTTTTAATTAATAATATATAATTTCAATTCTGGAGAATTATTCTCTTTTCTACATGAAATTCCATACACATATACAGGCGAACTGATCATGAAAACTAAGAAAATGAACACTCCCGAATAATGAAATTGAACACTATAAATCATTAAAAAGTCCATAAATGAACTTAATAAAAGTATAATAAATCAATTAATTGAATAAAAGTTCTTTTAATTATTAATTAACTAATCTAATTGGATTATTTGGGACATTAATATCAAGTAAAGAACCATTTCATACATAAGGTAAGGGATCCTTTATGAACCTTCTTATTTCCTTCAGTTTACTTTTTCTCTCTATTTTCCCAATGGAACTATTTTTTATTTTTATTATGAAAATATATATTGGTTCATTTATATTTTTATACAAACAATTATTGTTTTTCAATTTTAAATAATCTTTAATATTTTCCTTAGACTGCCCTAAAATGTTTTATTTCTAATGTTTCTTAAACACTCTTTTTACTTGTTTTCAATTAATTATGAAATAACTTATAATGATATATGACTATATTACCTTATTAATTTCCATTTATGGTTTAAATCCATCCTTTCATATACATCATTATGATATTCCCTTTTGATATTACTTTTGACATGATTATGATACCCAATTATTTCCATGGGTAACCCTTATGTTTATGTTTGAATGATTATGTATGATTATTTATGTGGAAAACATATTCTGTAATATGTTATGATGGTTGAACCTAGATAGAGCTCTAATGAATTGGGTAATTTTTAGTCTCATGAGATGTCGTGTGCAACGGTATTAGTGGTGAGCCTTGACTCATACTCCATGTGCAACGGTCTTAGTGGGTATCCTTGACTTGTTCCCTCCATGTGAAATGAGCATTGAATCATGATAAAGCCACATTTTATGTTACTTACACATTACTCTAATTACAATATTATAGGATCCCATGTTATATATTTTATGAATCCATATGTTTATTCATGTTCTATTCTATTTTATATCATTATGTTATGCCTTCTAACCCACGTGTTATTGTTTATTCTTATGTTTACTTCCTTACTGGGATTTTTATCTCATCCATTTTTTCATGTGTTTCCCCTAGGTTATCCTATACAGATATAAGGGCTCAAGTGATGTTAGGATCTCATTATTAATAATAAATAAAGGTTTTTTAGTTTTTTGTTTCATGTTATTTAATTATATACCTAATCTCTAAGACACTAGACCTTTCAATAATTTGCTTGTAATTATATTTTTAATTATGATTAAAATAACTTAATGATATGTGTAAAAGGATAGGTTTTCTATAGTTTGTATCAGAGTAATATCTAGTTATTTTTGGATATTAGTAATATATCACATTATTAAGAACCCTAGGGATAAGCCTAAGTATGAGAAAAACCACTAAATTTTGGTTAGTAAAATGTAAATTTTTCATCAAGAAAATACATCCTTGTTTGTATACTACAGGTAGAAGTGGTTCTAAAACAAATGTACCTAGGAGTAAAAACTCAGTTAAGGTGTTCCAGTCCTAACTCGGGGTGACCTGGTACATGACAATGGGCATTATTGTGCACCTGGTTTGGCAGTCCTGAGGGATATTCATTGGAAAATTCATAATATCATTATGAACCATTATTAAGAGAAAAAATACCCATAAAAATATATGATAGGAAACATATCATGGATAACCTAGATTGAAACCTAGGAAATCACAAGTTATGATATTATTTTCCTTTACATGTTTATCCTTTTATGTTTAAAGTTTCCTTTTATTATTCTTATTAGTTAAGTATTCAAGATCCCTAATTGTAATTTATTTTTCTAAGTTAATATATGGGAATAGAATAATACATTCCAACAATCAATGTGATAGGTAATGTGATTATTTCCCTAATGATATGCCAAATATTATGGGAAAGTGTGCTCAAAACTTCATGACATTACTTTATCAACTGTCTAAAGTTATTAATAATAACTTTAATCATGTGGAACTGCCTCATTCTTATAAGAGAGAGAAAGTTTTCATTGAGTCCTTCATGTGGAAAAGGCCTCCCATGTTTAGTGGATCTTCTGATACCCTCTTCTAGGGACAATGTATTAACTCTATTGAAAGGATATTATCTATCTTATAGTGATCATAAGAAGAGAAAGTCATGATGGTGGTCTATCATTTTGATGGGGAAGCTTATCAGTGGTGGAAATAGATCAAAAACATGAATTAAAAGGATGAAATTGATTCCATATAATGGGAATATTTCAAGAAAATATCTTTCAATACATATTTTCCCTGAACCCTCTGTCTAAAATGGAAAGGGAATTCCTTAGACTAAAGAAGAATGAAGATGAGTCTATTGGGGAATAAGAGGAAAACTTCACAAGACTTTCAAGATACGCCACTAACTTTTTCATGAACCCCATAAGTGAGGTGGATCTCTTCTTTAGTAGACTAAAGAAAATTCTACAAAAATTGTTGGCAATTCAAGACTTTGATAGCTATGAAGAGATTATTTGTTATGCCATTAAGGTTGAAATGGATATTGGAGACTCTCAATGGTCTCATGGGCCTAGTGAAAAAAGTGGAAAATGGAGTCTATTATGGGTGTATTAGAAGATAAATTCCCTGATGGAAAGAAAACCCAATACCCCACATGTCAAAATTTTGGGATGAAGAATTTGTGGAATTGTCTAAAGGAAACCAGAAAATGACTCAAATGTAGAATAATGGGGCATCTATCTAATAAATACAAAAGGAAACTGAAGAGTACCACTAATGTAGGAGAAGAAGGGAAGGTTCAAATCAACACTCAGCCTATATTTTAGTGTTACATCTATAAGTAACATGGTCAATATGCAGACCATTTACCTATGACAAGGGTTGTTGGAGGAAATCAACAACAAAAACCTCCAAGGAAGCAAGGAAGGGAATATGTTATCACTACTGTTGAAGTGGAGACTAACAATGATGTGGTGAAATATACATTGACTATTCATTCAATAATATAGAATATACTATTATTTTTTTCTACGCATTCTTCAATATCTTGAATGTTTATTAGAACTATTTAAACACCACCAAGAAATTTGGAGGTTGAGTTATCTATGAGAATAGAAAATTGGGAAATTATTGAATCTAAAGTTTATATCTCCTCCCTAGTAAATGTTTGTAGACCAAACCTCCCATAAAATCATCTCATAATCCCTTTGGTAGAGTTTTATGCTATATTGGGCATGGATTGTCTATATTTATATAAATCCAACATCAACTGTCAGGAAAGGGAGATTAAACTTCAAATCTTGAAGAATCCTCCAATTATATACAAGTGTAAGGAGGAGGATGAAGCTGATTCTAAATCATTATCTCAATTGTGGATATTACTTCCTTATGATCAATAATATCTAGATCAAATTATTGAGACAAATGAGAGAATCATGCTCAAAGACATTCCCACTATGACAGACTACACTGATGTGTTCCCTGAATATTTTATTGGTATTCCTCCTGATCAATATGTTGAGTTCTCAATTGAACTTATTCCTAGATTATTTCCTATATCAAAGACACCTTATAGAAAGGCCACTGTTGAGATGCAAGAACTGAAGAAGCAGTTATAGGAGAATCTAGACAAGGTTTTTATATACCCGAGTGATTCACCATGGGGTGCACCAGTCCACTTTGTGAATAAGTATGGATTAATGAAACTCTACCTTGATTATTGTGAGGTCAATAAAATCACAATAAAGAACAATTATACCCTTCTATGGATAGATGAATTGTTTAATTTTCTATGTGGGTCTAGTTATTTATCTAAGGTGGACCTTCGGTCAGGATATCACTAATTAAAGGTTAGGAAGGAAGATATTCCCAAGAATACCTATTGAAAAAGGTATAGACACTATGAGTTCATAGTTTTTCCCTTATAACTCACTAATGCTCCTGCAATTTTCATGGATTTAATTAATAGTGTCTTTTTAGGTTTTGGGCATAGTGGAAGCATGTGATGGGAGGTGCCCAACTTTAATTTTTTCCCATAATCAATGATCAATCAGAGATCTATATGACGATGAATGTTGTGGTCCATGGAATTGAGTCAAATAAATAGATAAAGAATAATTGCACCAGAACCAATATAGAAGGATCAATACATATTGTCTATAATTAATTTAATTAGATAAAGAATTACCTCCAAGGAATTATTTCTTCATTCATGTGTCCGATGACAGATTTTTAGTGCACCATTTTTTCGTTGTAGAAACTAAGTGTATATTTACCCTAGTGGGGATCCACATGTGTTTTCAGAATCTACAAACATCGTGGAAGGAGTCTCTGGGTTATATCATGGAAGATCCTTTCAATTTCATCATCCACCTTGATCGCCTTAAGAATCACCTCTAAAGCATTCTTATTCATCCGATGGAGGAGGATTGCTCATCATTCTTGGGAGAATTATTGGAGAAAGGAGATCTATATGATTGAGAGGATTCTCCTTGAATCATTATGAATAAATGAAAATGACAATGAGAAAATAATTTAATTTGTTATTTATATTTATAGGGTTAAAATAAAATAATTACACAAGTTCCCTTATTATTATTTAATCCTAGAAAACTCCATGTAAAATAATAATAGTAATATTATTATTTCCTAACATACTCTTAACTTGTGAATTATGAAATAATATTATTTAATTAAATAATATTCAATATTATCATTTCTTTTCAGACCATTAAACTCAGTCTAACATTCCTCCACAATATTTATTGGGCCTTGAATAATGTGTATTTATTCATTAAATACATATCACTGCATTATTCGCTAATAAATAAATAATTATTATATTTACTAAAAAATAAATAAATATTTATATGAATTCAATAATACATGAATAATTATTAAATCACATAAGGGAATAATATTTATTTGTCCTATTTAATAATAAATAATAATATATTATTTAACTGAGATTTTGGATACACTTAGTGTGTTGCCCTCTAGGCATCTTTCTCAGTGGCATTAGGTGAAGCAGCCTAAAGTACAAAGTTAATATCTAGAAACATGATAAGGAACCCATATAAATATAAGTTAATTCCACAATTACATGTCACCTCATACGAAATCTTACGATGTAATATAATCCATTTATCACAATATCTTAAATTGAGAAGGTTTTATGCCAATGCCATCAACCTATATGCTCAATTATCTCCTTCTTTGATTTAATGAAAATAGAACTTCCCTATTGATCACCATGGACATTGATTTATTTAGTCTATATCATTTCCATAAATGGTCCTGAGATATTAAATTTTGTTCAATAATAGTAGTGATAAATCTTTTCTCGCATTATTCATTAATCTGATATTACTGGTGATGTACCCAATGTATCCTACCTCTCCACAAACATCTTTAATCATGGTTATTATCAATAAATCTAAGTGTGTAACTATTAATAATCATTAATAATAATATTAAAGACTACATACCAATAAAAACATACACAGATAGGAACATCCAATGACAAGTATGAATGTGGATTTCCTACGGGCGGGTCTCATTCTCATAATATCCTAGTAGATATTACCAAGAGTGTACACCATGAGAAGGTGCCTCAAAGTTATATGAGTTTCTACCCCTGATATCCTATATCATTTTTTCCCTCAAATGATATTGTCTATCTATAAAACATATATTCAAGAATAGTGTCGTAGCACTTTTGGGTTCTCATCATAGTAGGGAACTACTATGATCTTTTAGTGAGAAAACTACTATTAAGGCATTATCACAAATTATTTTATACAGAAGAAAAATCATTATGTGATAATTATTTTATTAATATTAAAAAACATGAGTAAAATTTATCATAAATTACAAAGAAGTTGGTTCTAGGGAACCATCTCCAACAGTCTTTAGATATTACCTCAACAAATTTGTGGTAGTATTTATTGATGATATTATAATATACTCAAAGAGATAAGAGGATCATGAGGAGCATTTGAATATTGTGTTGAGGACTTTGTGAAATGAGAAACATTATGTAAAGTATAGTAAATGTGAGTTCTGGATGAAGGAAGTATCATTCCTGGGGCATGTTATCACTAGAAAAGAAATATCTGTGAACCCTTCGAAGATAAAGGAAATCTAAGAGTGGCCTAGGAAAACAACTATAATGGATATGCCTAGTTTCCCTATTCTAACATGGTATTACCAATGATTTTTGAATAAATTATAATTATTTTCAAACCCACTAACCAATATGAATTGGAAGGGTGTGAAGTTTGTTTGGATGAGTGAATGTGAAGACTACTTAAAAGAGTTGAAAATGAGTCTTATCACTGCACAAGTTCTCACCCTACCGATAATTGGGGAACTCTTTGTAGTATACATGGATTCTTAGAAGAAGGTATTAGGTTGTGTACCGATAAAAAATGATAAAGTGATATCATATTCCTCAAGGAATTTGAAAATCCATGAGAAAAACTTTACCACGGATGATCTGGTGTTGGAAACTATGATCTTTGTATTGAAAATATGGTGGCATTATCATTATGTGGAGAAGTATCAGATATATAATGATTATAAGAGCCTCAAATATATATTTACATATAAGGATTTTAATATGAATCAGAAAATATGGTTATATATCATCAAATATTAGGATTTCTCAATCAACTATTATCCTGGTAAGGCAAATAAGGTGTCAGATGCTAAAAGTAGAAAGGATTCTGCATCTTTATCAATAATGAGAATTGAGAAAGATCCAATATTCTTATATTTTCAAATTATGTAAATGGAAATAATTAAGTAAGTAACATAATAAATCCTTTATCAAATTATTTATCAACCATCCCTTTTGGACAAAATGAATGATGCTCAAATCAATGATGTGGAAATCCAAAAGATGGTGGAAGTTATAAGAATGGGGAAATCCTCAAAGTTTAAAATTGATGAGGAAGGAGTCATAGGATTTGGGTAATGAATATGTGTACCATATTATATAGATATAAATAAGGATCTTTTGAAGGACATACATAGATCAACCTTATCTATTCACCCAAGGAGCATGAAGATATATCAAGATCCTCAAGAAAATGTTTAGTGCCATAATATGAAGAAGTAGATTGTTGAATATACATTAAAGTTCCTGGTGTGTTAGCAAGTAAATTTTTAAAGACAAAAGTTTAAAGGGATGATGAAACCACTAAACATACCAACTTTTAAGTGGGATAACATTTTCATGAACTTTTTCACTATACTTCCAAATACATCTAGAGAAAACAATACGATATGGGTTTTTATGGATCGTCTTACAAAGGCATCACACTTTATCGCAACTTGAGAGGAATTATAACTAGATAAAATTTCACAAATGTACATAAAATAATTTTTAAGGATTCAAAGAGTACCACTATGTATTGTATCTGATCAATATTCGAGATTCATCTCCAAGATATGGAAAAGTCTCCAACATGATTTAAGCACTAAGATGAACCTCAGTACGGCCTATCATCCTCAAACTAATTTCCAATATAAGATAATTATTATAACACTATAATACATGTTGAGAGAATATTATATGGACTTAAAAAGAGGATATACCAACATATTCCACTATTTTAATTCTATTACAACAACAGTTTCCACTCATGCATCCAAATGGATCCATATGAATCCCTTTATGTGAAAAGATGTAGAACACCGACATGTTGGGATAAGGTTAGTGAAAATAATATTATAGGACCTAAAATGGTCTAATAAATGGTGTAGAAGGTGAAAAACATTCATTATCACATCAAGTTATCCCAAAGTCAGCAAAAGAGTTATGAAAATAATCGTCGATGAGACCTTGAGTTTAAAGTTGGAGACAAGGTATTCTTCCTCTCCTCACACCTTCCAAGATTTGATCCCTATCAAAATTATTCCCAATTCTATCCTAAAGTCTCTCCCTCATGTATAGGATAATTGTTTTAAATAAAATACAAAAATAAATTCCCTCAAGGAGGTTATCAATGAGAATAATTCAATAGGTAAAACCATCTTTCATTTTCTTTAATTTCTTTCTAATTTCTTCTATTTTCTTATTCAATCCTCAGCACTACTTATCCAATTTTAATGGTAACTACATAATATAACATATACTAGAATATTATTATTTTTATTTAATAATCCATCATCAATTCTTTCACCTCTACTTTTATTCAAAAAATGAAAGCATCATCCGTGATGTGTTAATTTATCACATTCTAGGATGAAAGGTTTTCAACTTCTATTACCATCTTCAAGGCTGGTCATGAAAAAAAATTATGTTTGAACCAGATTATAATATATGTATTATATCTCATTTAATGTTCTAGAACAAATATATATAAATGATAATAAATGATAAAACAAAACGAGTATGTTGTGGTCGGAAAACCGCTAAAATTAATCTAAATGATTATTGTAAACATGTAATCTAATGATTCATCCCCATATCCAGAAAACATATATATATATATATAAGACCAATTAAAATTATTTTTTTCATTATTAACATATAATTTCAATTATGGATAATTATTTCCATTCTACATGAACTTCCATTCTCATATACAAGCGAACCTCTCATGAAAACTAAGAAAATGAACACTCCCGAACGATGAAATTGAACACTATAAATCATTAAAAATGATATAAATGAACTGAATAAAAGTATAATTGATCAATTAAATGTATAATAAGATATTTATTAATTAATTAATTAATATAATTTGATTATTTAGGACATTATGATCAAGTACAGAATTGTTTCAGACATAAGGTAAGGGAACCTTTCTGAACTTCCATATTTCCTTCAGGTTACATTTTCTCTCTATTTTTACAATTTAACTTGTATTTGTTTTTATTTAATTATTTTAAATTATATTTATATGTTCCAAAATCATTTATCCAGATCATATCATCCTTATTTTTTGTTGTAATTCATGTTTATTAAGGTTCCCTTCTCAAATCTTCCCAAAAAGCAATCCCGATTCAAGGGAACTTCCCAATTTTTTACCTGTTTTCAAGTGCACTACATAATCTATTTTAATCCAACATTATTTTTCCAAAATAACACATTTTATTATGAAAATATACATTGGTTAATTTTTTTATACAAAAAATCATGCCTTTTCTATTTTAAATATTTTTGAATATTTTCTTTATACCTCACTAAAATGTTTTATTTCAAAAGTTTCTTAAACACTCTTTTTACATGTTTTCACTTCAGTTTGAAATAATATATTGTGATCTATACATATATTCTATTATTAATATCCAAGTATGATTTAAATCCATCATTTCATGGACACTGTTATTATATTCCATTTTATTATTCCTTTTTACATGATTATGATACCCAATTCCTTCTATGGGTAACCCTTATGTTTATGTTTGATTACTTATGTATGATTATTTATGTGGAAAAAATATTCATGAATATGTTATGATGGGTGAACCCATATAGTTCTCCAATTCATTGGGTAATGTTTTTTCTCATGGGACGTCTTGTGAAATAATCTTGGTGATTAGCCTTGACTCATGCTCCATGTGAAATGGTCTTGGTGGTTAGCCTTGACTCATGATCCTCCATGTGCAATGAGCCTTGAATCACGCTAAAGTCATGTTTTATATTTCTTCTAAATTACTATGATTCCAAGATTATATTATACCATGTTCTATATATTTTTATTCTATATTTTTATTCATTTTACATGAATTTTTATATCATTTTATTTTTCCTTCTAACCCATGTTCTAAGCTTTATTATTATGTTTACATCCTTACTGGGCTTTTTAGCTCATCCATATTTTCATGTGTTTCTCCTAGTTATCCTATGAATATATAAAGGCTAAAATGGATTTAGGATCTCATTATTATGATTAAATAAAATATTGTAATATTTTTGGTTTCATGATGTTTAATTATGTACCTAATCTCTAAGACACTAGAATTTATGATCCTTGGCTTCTAATTTTATGTTTAATTATGATTAAAATCATTTAATGATATGTGTAAAAGGATAAGGTCACTATACAACCTCCCCTAAAAATTTTGGGGGTGATTAATATAGAAATACCTCATGAGGTCATACATTATCGGTCCTCTTTGAGGAATTCCCCTATCCATGTACCACATCAGTCACAAGAAGTTTTCATAGAGCAGATTGCCCATAACATTCCCTGGATATGCTATAGGACTCGACTACACTGAGTTCGGTGTGTTCTTGTTTGCAACCTCCTCATGCTCTATTGGAACATGAAATGATGTCATGTATCTACACATAGTGAAACACCCCTCAGGCCATGGGACATGTAATACTGAAGAGATAAAAAGGATCATTTATCCATACTAGGAAAAGAAAAAATTAACATGTGCTCAAATATTCCAAACAAATCTTGGACAGTTCTAGAAAGTACAAAAACTATCTCAATCTCCATGTTTAAATTTTAAACACAAAATTAAATAAATATTTGGCTAAACCAAATAGTTCCCATGCTATAAAAAATAAAAAACCATTATTCATTAACCAGATAACTCTATCAAAGTTTTATCATGAATAAACTTAACATGATGATTTTTTATATGCATGTGAATGAGTTCCTAGAATTATAGTGAAAATGTAAAGATTTTATATGCCCATTATGATTCATGCATACTCACCTCAAACCATACCATACAATGAGTAAAATCTCATAAAAACATTAACATCATACAAAAATTGCATCATCCATGGTGAAATAACATCAAAATTGTAACAAGCAGACCTCAAGAATAATAATACCATCCTTGGAAACTTGGGTATTCCCCCATACATGGTTTATATAATACAATTAATGAGCTCATTACCAAGACTTGACATGTCTTATTCTCCAATATACCTTCCAAAAATATTAAGTAATAGAAAATACCTCATTTTCTATGACTTTGTAACATCCTCAGCCTGGTTCTCCCTCACGTGACTAAGACAAGCTTCCCCATGAACTCAAACGCACCTCTTCATACACCAGGGGGATACCAACTAGTAGTGAGGGTCTAATAAATATAGTGTGGAGACTATAACCTATCTAACATAGTGGAAACATGATAAATAAATCAATATAGTAAAATTACTTCATATAAAAAGGAAAATTCCAAATTAATTCAGATATAATAAACCATTCCATGTTATACTATATGTTAAACCAAAATTCATGTCAAAAGAAATACATTAAAATGACTAAAAGATAGACTCAAAATAAATTGTCCCATATCAGGTCTTGAACCCCATGCTTATCCCCATATCCAAACATCAGACCCAATAAGAAAACAAAAAAATCAAGCGCAGAGCTCCTTACCCTTATCCAAAACTGTATCCATGAAGTATTCCTGTGTACCAAACGACATCATGAATAGAGTGTGAGAAAAAATCAATAGGAAAAATCCCATGGTAGTTAAAAAAATATAGTCTAAGTAAAAGTGAATTCAATGGTATGATAAATTTGGAATTTAATATAAGTCAAAAGGAAAAACCAAAATAAATTTTTGACCCTCAAGCTCTGGGTCGACACTTGGGGTCAAATATACCTACTTCATTCCTTGATCGGATGTCAATATCCCTATACCCTAGTACCAATAATAAAAAAGGGATGTCATCCCATTTCCCTAATATCACCCTCAGGCATCACGTGTAAACATACATTGAGCCCTCAGACACTAAGGAACCAAGCCTCCCACCCTCAGGTATTAAGAAACCATAAACCTCACCCTTAGGAATCATGAAACCCAACATCTAACCCTTAGGAATAAACCATCCAAGCGTATCAACCTTGGTCATCATGTATCCAAACATCCCTACCCTCATGACTCAATAAAATATGCATCTCACCCTTAGTAATTAAGGCAACGCGTGTCTCACCCTCAAGCACTAAGAAAGATCCAAATCATATTAAACCACCCAACATGACAAGCATATTAACATACATCATGTTAGTTAATTCATGATAATTATCAATTATCTTTCCAATTTTCAGTCACAAGTCATTATTCTTCAAATCCAAAAACCAGTTTCATGCCAACATGTTGATGAAAATCCAGTTACCCTTATCATTCCAAGTTACTAATTATCATAACAACTATAAATACTATATTTCACATTACATTTATTCCCGAAGACCATTCACATGACAAGCCAAGAACAATAAAAGATTCTAGGTTCAGGATTTTCAGGTTCCATCCTAGGGTCTAGGTCAGGCACACCCCTCAGTGGCTTAATGTTTGGGGTATCATTTCCAATAGACTCAACGGGATTCATGGGAGGTCTAATCATGAGTCTTGAAACCGTACAAGGGAATTAAAATTAATATAGGCCATGTGTATGACATTATGGTGTGATCAGAAAAGTTTCACATACTAGATAAATCAAGAATGCCTTAGTGGTTTGTTTCATACCACTTACCTCAAGTACAAATGACTATGATCACACAAAACAAGTGTCAAGACCAAGAGAGAAAACCACTTACTAAAATTGGATCACCAGATCAAGGAATGGATCTAAGGATCAAGGTTTGATGTTTTACAAGACAAGAAAGCCTTATAGAGCCCTTAAAAGTCAAAAATCTAAAGTTATGACCAAAATAGGTGTGATTAGAAGTTAAATGGGGGTTCTAAGGGCATAAAATATGATTATATACCTTACTCATCTAGCCTATTCTAGTGCCACCAGCTAGAAACTAGCTACCATTGAATGGAAGGTGGTTCCATGAAGTTTTATTGCACATCCAAGGACCCCACTAGCTAGTTTGTGTGCCTCATATAGGCTTATTGATATACTTCCCTACCCACCAGTTGGCCAGTGGGTCTTACTGACCAATCGATGGAACTAAAACATATCATATGTTGTAAGCCACTACTAATCATTTCTAGTTCACCTTAGCCAAGCCCCCAACCACCTATGAAGAAATTTTTTGACATAATCCATGGGATCATTTAAATATTTTAAAATGGTTTAAAAAAACTAAAATAAAGAAATTTCCTGAGTAAAATATAGGGTCTTACATAATAAATTTCACAATAATTTTCAAAATATTCCTAAAACCTAAAAATGTAACATTTTAAATTAAAATAAAAAATTAGTGGGATTAAAAAGTTGAATTAAAAAAATAAGAAAAATGAAAATATGCACTTCATCAACCCCTCATACATAAACATTTTACACCTAATAAATCATTTATACTAAGGTTAAGAAAACTTCCCATTTTATAATTTACAACACTACTCAACTCAAACACCCAAATAAAATATCATGCCTCCCACATGGATTTCAATTCCCTAAATCCAAAAAATGATCATAAAATTTGATTGAATCTCATGTTAATCCCCATGTGCATGTTATACCTATCACCATAGAAATGTATTTATCTCACACTCAAGGATTTTAGATGGATCATTTCTCATTACCAAGCACATAAATATTCACTATAGGATTATTTTCTTCCAATTATCTCCACTAAAAAGGGTCATAAATATATTAATAATAAATTATTTTACATGGGTTGTTCTAATGATAAGGTTTAGTAGGTTTTAAAAGTAAAAATATAATAGGTAGCGTGTGGAGGTGTAGGCTCTAAAGTGAGGTAAATGCATGAAAATAGCTTTCCTAAAAAATGGTGTGCTCTTCATGCACCTATAAATAATTCAACTCTAAACACGTTTTGATTTTCTTAAGAACACCATGATTCAATATTTTGAAATAGGAATAATTTTCTCCCCTGTTCCCTCAGTAACACTAATTCATTTATTTTATATTTTAAATTCTATTTTGGTTCCATGTTTTTGTGGGAAGAAAGGTAACTTGAGCATGAAAATGTAGTGTGAGATCCCTTATTGATATTTTTAATAATTTATTAGGCCTCCCTACATATTTAAATCTTGAATATTCTCCCAAAAATAGTAGTAAAAGGTGAAACAATTTTCTATTTAAATCCAAAAAATATTACTTCAGGTTAGCATAACAAAACCCATATCCCTCCATGCTTGATTCCAAAAACAATCATTAATTTAAATTTTATATTTGGTTATAAAGTAATAAATGGATTGTAATTTGGTTTCCTAACAAGGTATTTCATGGATACTTTGTTCTTAATAATGGTTAGATTTAATGGCCGACCAAAATAGAAGTTAAATGTAAAAAATGAGATTTAAAAATGGTGCCTCAATCATACATAAAACATTTGATGAACTCTAAAAACTTTTAAAAAGAGAAAAATAGTAAGCATTGGATATAAATATATAACTCAAGGTACTCAGAAAAAATATAAATGTAAAGAATATATCAAAAATATTTATAAACTTCTCGAGTTAGGGAAGATATTCATTGTGAGAATTACTAGTGTGCATGAGTTTCATAATTAATAAAACATCCTTAAAAAAATTGTAAATCTAGAAACAAAAAAATTAGAAATAATTTAAAACCTTAAATGTTAAAAACAATTAGTGTTCCAAAAATAACACGATGGTTTTAATTTCCCAAAGTATTCAATTTAGCTCAATAATCCTTAAAACACACCAAAAATAAGAGAAAAAAACATGTAGGATTCTATCAAAAAAATTAAAAACATGAAAAACAAAAACAAAAAAAATCATAAAATAGGTTGGAATTTCCCATACCTTACACACACTTATGATTTATTTACATTTTATTTCATCTTAAACAGAATTGAAGAATAGGGATGAAAAACTAAAGAGAATAAAAAACATAACCTAGTTTATTTAGGTGGTGGAATTAATGAGTCAATCTTTTATATTATCACACCTTAAACATAAAATAAAGAAAAAGAAAACATAATAAATTTATTTAAATAAAAACAAATAAAAACAAATAGAAGAGGGGCAAGAGAAAAGGTATACAACTTAATTTCATACCCAATTAAGTACTAGATTTTTACTTCCCACTGTTAGGTAATTTGTACCAGTCATCTCCAATATGAAGGTGAATATGGTTTGTGTGATTTAAACCCCCACATTTTTTCATCCAGTGTAAATTCCACATTGTTTGTAAATGAATCCATGGATAGAGTGTTGATGGTCTCTCTCTATAGAAATGTAGTATAAATTTCATGGTGGGGAATAAAGAGGCATGATCCCTCCACTTATATTGGAACTACTTATGTAAACTCTTCAACTTTCAAGGCCTAATCCATGTGTATTTTGTGACAAGTTTCATAAAGGGATATTTAGTGAAAATATTAATTTGAATATAATTAAAACAATAATAATAAATATATAAAGGTTTCTATTCAAGTAGGTCAACTTGAAAACTGATCTATTCAGGAAGGGACAATCAGAAATTAGCTTATACAGGTGTATCTTCATCCTCATCATCATAATCCAAGGAAATCCATGTATTGGTGGAATCTAAAAAATAAAAGTAGTGTGGGTAATACAAAATTTATTTTCTATAAAATTATAAACAAATTAATTTAAGAAAATATTCTATCTATGAGTTCGATTAGTAAAAGTTTCTTCTTTTTTTCTTAATTCCAGTTAGAGTTGGATTGTTGAATTTAGATATATTTAGTAAATATACTTCAAATTTTATTGAAATTACAGCACCTTAGTAGTGTATTTTTTCAAAGAAAGAGATAGGTAGATAAGTGTTTATTTTTATTCTTTGGATATTTATAACTTAAATAGAGATTCAATACTTATAATATTATACCAATATTAATTAAAATCATATTTATCACCCATATTTACATTAGTTGTAATTTTTAATTCAAGAAATTCTTGAAACAATGGTTAATATTTTTTTGATGGTATATCTTCAAGTTGTTCCCTCTCAACCTCATCAGTTTCTTCAATTGGGAATATAAGTTGAACAAGATTACTTCTTCTTATTCCTATCTTTTATTATTCCAAAGTCAAAGATTTGATTTCATATAAGGAATTAGAAAGTATCTTCATTTGGTTTCTCACTTCTTCAAGCATTTTAGAAAATTTTCCCACTTAAATTGTTAAAAAATATTCCCTAACTGACTAGTAAAAATGATTATTTATAATGTAATATGAAAAATCATTATGAAATTACATCTTTGACCCAATGAATGAAATATATTCAATAAATTTATATTCTCTTATATTTTGAAATTTATTATTTTTTATGTATTTTAGTGGAAAACAATGTTTTCATGATATTAGCCTCCCCAAAAAACTGCCTCATTTATGCAAGGATTTGTCACAAATATCAACTCAATATTTTCTTATTTTTCATAAGAATTAAATATAGTGAAATCCTAGGGTCGATCTCAAAATGAGTCCACCTAAAAAGTAATATTCTTATATTTTAATTATTTTATTATTTTAACATATTAAAAAATGAAATAATAATATAATTATGGTTTTAAAATTAAATTTTTATATAAATATATATAAATAAAAATGAAAAAAAATGAAAAAAAAACACAATGAAGTTAGGGAAGAAGAAACTATATTTCTTAATATTTCACACCAAAGTAATCATTATTCATTAAAAGTATCACCATTATCCTATTAAATATTGATATCAATACCTATAACTCAACAACCTATTGTTAAAATGGTTATTACTCTACACTGAGACATCTATTTGAAGGATTAATTTCACTTAGCTTCATCACACATCCTAAAATATTTTTGTATATAAAGTGGATTTCACTTTAAATATGAATAGTTTAATATTTTATTTAATATAATTTAAACTTTCTTCGTTCTGAATATACTCACACAATCCTCTTAAAAAGAATATTTTTTCCAAAATATATTTTTAAGATACAATTTTCATTGTGATAATAAATAACAGGCATTTTCTATAATATGTATATTTAAAAAATAAACTATTTAAAAATATACCATATATGGTATTCTATGTGTTTAGAATAATATTCTTGATAAAGATATTTTATTCTATAAAATATTCAACTTATATGTGGTGTGAAATATTCCCACATTTTTTGAAAAATATCTTATATAAATACTTTTATTTGAGATAAGACTCTTTTTATCCTTATCTAAATTTAAAGCTTGTGGTAGAATCTGATGAATCATAATTCATGTGTATCAAAAAATAATTTCATTTTATACATAGAAACCCTTTATCTATAAATAAATTCTCTTACCACATAAGTGGAATGATATAAAAATTAAAATAATTTTTTCTAAATTCATCAAATATTTAACGTAATCTATTACATCCAACTCCTTGATGTAGAAACTCATGATAAATAAGTTGAATGTATTATTCAAGATTTTAACCATTAAATCTTTATAAATTTTTAAATCCTATACATATTCACAACAATTATTTAATGTATATATCGTATCATATACCCTTAATAATATAATAATTTATGTTTATAACATAAATACGTAACATGGGATCTCTAAGGAGTTTCTTGCACCCCATCTAGTATTCTTGGAAATTCCTACTATAGTGTCTAGGATTTCCATAATGTAAGAACTACCCATCCTTCCTAACTCCTCTATTAGGTTTAAATGACTTTGACTGACTATTTTAAGAATGATGGTTGTAATTTCCAAAATAACTTTTCTTTTTACAATATGAACTTTTACACTCTTACACTATCAATACAAAATGTATTCCTATATCTCCCATGCTATTATTAGTTTTTCTCAAAATATTTAAAAGATCATATAAAATTTTATTAAACTCATTAATATTATAGTTTGAAACAAACTTCTAAAACCATTTTGATAATGATTATAGAATTATTCATGCAGCTAGATCAAGCATTCAAGGATACCCCATTCTTTCTAATTCATTAACGCAACCAATCATATTGAGTAATTCAGTAAATATTGAAGTTCCATAAATAATATAGGATATAAAAAATTCTTCTAAAACCTCATAATTATCATTCCTATCATATTCTTGATAAATACATTTCTATACATCTATCATATTGAACACATTTATTTTATCATGTTTGTTTTTCAACTAAGGATTCATGGATACAAGAATGAGACTTGATTCATCAACTAATTCCTTTAAATGTTTTTCATAAGAATTTAGATATATTTTTTTAATAGATTAACTAGTCTACTACTCAGGAAGGGGATTCTCTAACTTATAGAACTTTCCTTCATATTTAAGATGAGTTCTTAAGTTTTTATACCAGTATTAAGAAATTACTTTCATTAATCTTCTCCTTAACTAAAATGATGGGTTTATAAGGATCTAACAACACTTTTTAAAGGTATTAGAAGAAAATAAAAACCATAAATTTTAAGATCACCATACTATGAAAATTGAAATATTGTATAAATTAAATTAATAATGTGTTCCTTTCATCAATGATAGTCACTACTCTTTTTCTTCATTCATAGTGGTTAATGAAAACCACTTAGGAATATCTAAAGGACTCTTACCACCATGGTTTATGCATGGATATACAAAATCACCCAATTCTTGGGAGGTATTTCCTATATCTACCACTTTATGCTATTACCTATCAATTACTAAGGTAAAATGAGAAGATAACTTTTAAATAGGGTGGGAGAATTGGAAGGGTGGTTTATGAGTCTCAAATTCACATCTCAATAGTTTTTCCTCCTTTTTAGTGATTGATTATTCTACCCAAGTTTCCATGAATTTATTGTATGTTCATAACATAAAAGTAAATGGTTTCATTCATGTATGCATTTATTCAAATTCATTATTAAATCTACAATGTGTTTCATCTTATGAAACATCAATAATAATGATAGCTATATGTGGAAGATAACAAGACATTAACATTTAAAATTTGAATTTTATGTTAATCATATCATGTAATCTTATTCAAATAATATTATCAACCAACATTACAATATAATCATATCATATAATACAATCAGTTGAGGTAGTAGAAAAATATCACATATCACCCCATATGATATGCATAAACCAATGTATATTACATACCTTTATTTTATATATGTTATACCATGTGAAATATATATATATATAATAAAATTTGATAAAACATTTTATACCTCATATGTATTTAGGGATTTGTGGAATATTTCCATCAATATCCCACTTTCACTAAATCCTTATATGTTAGTATTTAAGAATTAGAGATTTTTGGAGTTTAATATTTGAATATTGTTAGAGTTTATTGGATTTGAGTGACTCTTCACTATTTAATATCATATATTTTTATTTTTGATAATTATAAAACTCAATCGTTTAGGTTTTATACTTGTTTGATTTTTATTTAAAAATGATTTTTACTTTATTGGATTTTGAATTCATATTTTATTATCTTTTTATATCCTAGTTTTAAATTTTTGTATTGATAACTTTCATTATGAATAGTCCTCTTAGAAAATTATTAAAAATAATCTTATGATGTCAACATTTTACTCTTTTAAAGTGATTTTTACTTAAAATTTTCACTAAGTACGTTACTCTTATAAAGTATACTATTACTATAACACTCCAAGATTTTATAAGTATTTCCTCTGAAATAAACTTGAAATATTCAATAGTTTTCTTTATATGCTACCTTGAGTATAAATGAAATGTAATAAAGCAATATTATATTACTTTTCCATTGAATTGGAAGGTATGTATAATAATAAACACATTATGAAAAATATTTCTAAATATTTTATATAGTGTAAATCTATTGATTAATTTATAATAAATAAGTACCAAATTTTGAATAAAGTCATTTTATGCTTCAAAAATATGTATTCCTCAAAAATGGGTTTTATCGCATTTTTCTCTTGTAAACATTATAATTATTTTATACCAATTTTAGAAATTTATTTGAGGATATTAATATCATTTTTTAAAATCAACATGTCAATAATATCATGGGGTGAATTTATAGTATTTTTCTAAAAAAATTTATTGAATAATGAGAAATATAGATTTTTGTAAAAATTGTCATTTATTTTCAAGAAAAAATACCATTAAAATTTTAATTTTATATTAAATAAAAAAATATCATTTAATTATAAATAATATAATTAATTATATACGAATCATTATTATTCTTTATTTTTATATAAGTTCATTTTTGGTCTTAAAACACATTTTTCTAAAAATTATTTTTATTTAGGAAATGTGTTTTTATCATAATAAATTAAATTAATCTAAATTGAATATTTTTTTTAATGAAATTTATATACTATTATTCAATATAATATTTTAACATTCATTTTATGGATTTTAGAAGGAAAGGAATTGAATAAAATTATGTTTTGTGCTTAAAAATACATTTCTATAAAAGGGGTTTTCATTTTGGTTTGCATGCTTAATTAAAATTAAAATCTACCACTTATAAAAAATTAATATGGTAAAATCGATAATGCAAACCTGGGCCTTATCCATATCCACCATGAAACTGTTCTCAACCTGAAATGAATACATAAGGTATGCACGCACACCATAGTGCATGTACAGGGGTGAGAAATAATCTCAGTAGGCCATCACAATAATGAAACTATAAATCTACTGTAATAAGTGAATGCTCATGCATTATGCTTAGCCTATCCTATAAAACTATAAAGGGTAAAACCATATATATATAAATAACATAAAAAATCCCAAAACTGATTCTTGGGTCTGTGACCCCTAATGCCTAGACACAATTCCATATTATATAAGTAAATGTGTGAATGGATATATATGAATTCCCATATATATATATATATTCATGTTCTCATATAAATACTTATACAATAAAGGAAGAAAATCATAATCAACTCAATACACAGAAGATCTCTAGACCCATGATCTGATCAATTGGACATCCTATAAAAAGGGAATTGAGATTGATATCATACTAATAAATCATTGTATAATTATTTCGATCTATGGGTCTATAATTCCAATAGACAATACATGATTTGGATAACATTTAAAATTTCTCTAAGGAAGCTACGTCACCATAGGGGAATACATGTCTTAACCCTGGGTTCACCCACACTCACCTCTAATCACTATAATTTAGGAAAATCTATACTAATGGAAAATATTATAAACATTCACTACATCAAATAAATACTACCCTAAATAATCACATATCAGACCAACATGGGCCAGATCTAAGGAGTAGAAATGTCCAAGGAATCCTAAATGGCCTATGATGAGTAATCAAGTTCCAGAACCCATGGGCCAGATCCAAGGTATAAAGACCAAGGTATCCTTATCATGGAAATCCTACATGGGCTAGATCCAATGTATAAATGACCAAGGAATCCCCTCGATTCCTTGGAGTGTCTCTATAGAAATTCGGTAATGACTTGGGTAGAGCCCAAGGAGTATGTCCATGGTGCATGTCCAAGGTGGTTCAAGAGAGATGGATCTAAGGGGTAGAAAATCCCTTGGAATCCAAAGTAATACAGACCCATGGAGTAGAAATTACCATGGAATCTTATTGAATTAGTATCTAAGGAGTAGAAATTTATGAGTCATCCCCTACCATAATCAGAATCCATAGAGTATAAATGTCCATAGAATCCTATGAAATCAAGATTCAAGAAGTAGAAATGTATGAGGCGTCAACTGACATAATCAATATCCATGGATTAGAAATTTCTATGTTATCCAATAATGTAAGGTTCAACAATCAGATCTTAGAATCTTGTTTGGGAATCCCAGATCAATAAGGTTCTAAATATAGATCCTGAGTAAGATATCTAGAATTTGAAAAGAAAAGTAATATCATGTCAGGAACCTCATCTATAGAGCAGAAAGTACCTATAGTTATCATCATTACATTAGTATTAGACAAGTGAAAGCATAAACAAGGAGTGAGGGTGGTCGAACGCCTAACCCACCACTACTGTCATAGCCCCATGGGCTTCCATATTCAGTAAAGGTTATATGGTGACACTTGCTACTCTCTCTAACCAAAACTGGCATACTAGATTAGGGTTGTTCAAACATTGGGTACCCACTAGGTCCCTCAAATCATAACACAAGGTAGGCATCCTACATAGGATCCTCAAAAGTAAAGGAAAAATGGAGGAATCCTACATGGGATCCTCTAATGAAAAGTGAATATAGGCATCCTACATGGGATCCTCTAGACCGAAATGTTAGTAGAGGCATCCTACAGGGAGTCCTCAAGAACAAATAATCTCACCGCCTATGAAATAATTGGTCAAGGAATATATATCTTGGCTCATGTAATATCAAGGTTTCACTCTTAGGAGACAAAACAATTTGATTACTAGAGGAAAAAACTCTCTATTTAAGAAATACCCAAAATGCCTCCTTGTATTCCTCAAATCATCCCAAGCATTTAACCATAACTATCTACATTAAAAGATACCCAAAATGGACTACTCATGGGTCCAATTCCGACTCTTGGGTGTCAATATATGAGAAAAAAGAAAACCCCTAAAATGGAATAAATGAAGGAGTACACAACATGTCATCCCTAGCACACAATGTGTACCCTCATGGCCCCACATGGATGTGTACTTTAGCTGAAAATGGCATGTCAAATCCCATGTACATTGTGTGTTCATATTGTACATGGTGTGTACCGTACATGAGGTACCTTCCCATGTACCTCACATGGCCTGTCCATGTACTTCACTTGGTAATGTACATCTACATAGCATGCAACCCACATGGGTTTTGGTCATGCACTCTACATGGGTATGTGCCCCTACACGGTTTGTTTGGTCAGGTAATCAACAACACTACCAAGTACCATTACATGGAATATATATCATATACATAGTCTGTAATTTTGAAATATCATCTTACATGAATAGGAAGAACACATGACATGTGTTCTCTGAACCACACTCAGTGTATATGAGTGTTCCTGAATAAACCCCCCCCCCCAAATCACTTGAAACCCTCACCCCTTGCAAAAAAAATATTAGATTAACCCACAATGAGTCCAAATAAATAATATAAGTGGTTTAAAACTTGAAAATGGTAAATCTATATGGATTTATGGTAAAACTTTAAAAAAGGACTACATTTGGGAAAAATCTGCCTAAGATTTTTCTATCTCCACACTCTACAACCATTGCACAACAATCCAGCACATCCTAAGATTTGTAGTGGTCCCTATATTTCTCCCTATATATTTCTCTCTCTCCTTATCCCTTTCTCTCCCAATCATGAATTGAAGGAGGCCCACAGGGAGCGTACGCAAGAATCCATCATAGAAATAAGAAAAGAAAAGAATAAAAGAAAAGGAAGAAAAAGAAAACAAGAAGAAAAGGGGGCATCCCAACCCTGGTGCCCGACATGAGTTTATTCCATGCATAAGAAAAACTCTCATTATATAATCAATGGAATAGAAAAAATATCAATATGATACTTTGTTCAAAATATATTTTTGAACAAATCTAAATGAATAAAATGATATTTAATTGGTTAAATTTTAAATATTAATTATTCCGATAAAAATTGAACAATTCATAATTCTACCAAACTTCTATTCTAGGGTAAAAACCCTATTTTGAAACCAATGGAGTAGTAAAAAAACTTCTTTGAGATCATATTCTAGGGTAAAATTATTATTTTACACCTCATAAACCTTAAAAACCAAAAAATAAAATTTATGATCAAATTTATAGTCCATAAAAACATGGGTAATTACACTTATATTATCCTACCTTTTAATACATTCACTTTTTTATCCACTTTACCATTAAAGTTTCCTTATATAATTGAAGTGTTTTAATAAATTCAATGGGTGTCCCTCCCCTAACATATAAAATGGCACCACTTATCCTACATAATTCACATAATTTCAGGCTTCTATGTCATCCAATCCCTACTCAAAACACTTCCTAGAATTTTTATATTAATAATAGATATTTTTTCCTTATTGTAAGACAAATCCTTCAAGTATTAATGTGTAAGACAAAGGTTTTATCTCAAAGAAGAGGTATAGATCTAAGTAAATATATTTCAATTTTATTTCTTCTTTCACTTCCTATAAAAATATTATATCCATAAAAAAATGATAAATATAGTATAATAAATATACTAAGATGTTATTATGATGACTTAACAGCCATTTACTACATATTATTAGTCAAATGAGAGATAAAAGTATCGCTCATGCCTATGGGTGGATTACCACCTCTACATAGCAATACGATTCATTTCCCACCACCACAATTCATAATTGGTTATTATGAAATGTGTAATGTTTATATGTGATATTTATGATATAATAATTATTATATAAAGGTTAATTAATATTCACCTTAATTTCCTTCAATACATTGAAAAATGGATACATCACTTATGCGTACATACAGACTATCGTGTTCACATAGTGATGTAATTTATTTTTAATCACCACTTAATATGAATGGCTATAAATATGTATATAAAAAATATTTGATATTTATAACATTATTTAAATTATATATATTAATAAACCATGATCAATGTGCAAGGACCATAACTACCAAACCAAAAGTTACATGAAAAATGAAGTAGTTAACACCTGAAATTATGATGATATTGAAATATTGTTAAAGAATGGGTGATAAGATGTTATAAATAAACCATGTATGGTATTATAGTATTAATATTGTTTTTTAATAGAAGTATAATAAATATAAATTTATTATATAGGATGTTATAGAATTTATTAATAAAGATAGACTTGAGGTAAGGGTTTTATGTTATAATCTCATGTTTACCAAGATTGTTTATGATTAAATTTTTGAACATGAAATTATATGATACATATCTCAAAATTATTATGTATTATTTTATCCTTTGGTTATTTCTTGAGATTACATGTTTTAATTTAATTATCTACTCTTTAATTACTCAAGAGATCAAAATAATTATTTTTAGGAAAACCAAATTTTATTTTCTATTCTGTTAGAAATATTTTCATCCATGTTCATATTTTCATTAAAATATTTTCAAGAATGTACTTATTATTATAAAAATATTATTTAAATTAATTTATAACTTTGTTTGACTTTATTTAACAAGTTTTAAAAGGAATCTACTTATTATTTTCCAAACATGGTGTTTTTTACATTTTAACCAAAATATGAATGGTATTTTTTTACCGTACACTTCAGGATTGATATTTCCCTCCATAATGACTATTTTTATTGAATCTTACTTCAAAAATTTACATGGTTGTTTTAAAAGAAAATTTAATATTTGATATTTAGAAGTTTTTTAGATTTTAAATAAGTGATTTCAAAATGAAAAGGTACTTTTCATTTATTATAACATCTTTTGATGTCACTTATAAATTTTTGGGGATATGATCCAATGTTACCATATTTATTATTTCTTAGGATGGTTTATGATTATTAATGATGAAATGTTTATGAGACACTTTTTCTATCCATGGGTAATGCTTTGGTGTAGTCATAAATTTTTTCATGGTTTGGTGGCCTTTATATTAATGGAAATGATCATATGATTGGTGGTTCCATTATAAACCAAAGATGGGTGGTTCCTTTATAAACCAAATATGGTTGGTTATGTTATAAGCCTAGGATAGGTGGGTATTTTATCCTTCAAATACTTTTGGTAATGATGAAAAAGTTGATAAACTTCTAAGAGGAAACATAGTTAATAAAATTGTAAGAGGCTAATGAGTTAATTGGATAAAAGTTACTACTAATATAATGTTTGAAATGACCAGGTAGTAATTTCCATTATAGGTCTTTTTCCACCACGATAGTCTTGGGAGTGAACCTTAACTAAGGAAGAGATTTTATATCCGTATGTTAATGAAATAAACTTATGTATCATGATTATGATATGTTATCATGGTTCACGATTGATTATAGATGATTCCACACTCTTATGTATTATGTATTTTGATTGAAAAAACAACCATATTCCATGATTCATGATTAAAGATATTTGACTAATTGGGAATGTTTATTTTATGTTTTGATCATTTTCTCATACCCTGTTACTTATTTTATGATATCCTGTGATCATTGATTAATATCTATTATGTTTACCCTTATTAGGCATATGATTTCACTATTTATTATTTTTCCTTTCCCCAGGTTGTGAATAATGGTTTTAAGTATGATATGTCTAAGAAGGGTGCTAGTTGTAATGAACTTAATGGGAAATTATGTAGATTTTTTTATATACCATATATTTATGTATCCAAGTTTCCAATTAAACTAATCCTTTATGGTGTAATAAAGGATCATAATGTTATGTAATGAATATTCATCTATTAAGATGTGATATTTATGTTTGAAAAGTTTGGGTCCCTATAATTGTTATGAGAGCATGGTTAAGTCATTTTTGGAAACCAAGATGAGAAGAAATTAGTGAAAACCCTTAGAATAAGCCTATATATAATAGAATATCCTAAATTATTATAAATAAAGGATTATGGTTTTCCTTAGAAAATGCATCCCAACATGGATACAACAAGTGGACATGTTTTTGGAATAGGTGTATATTGGGGTAAAAAATCTGAAAAGAGTTGGTCGAGTATATCTTGGTCATCAGTATAGTACATGGTGAATGGGAATTTATATGAACCTAGTTTGACACACTCATGGAATATTCCGAGGAGAACTCACATTTCCTTTAAGATCCATTATGAAGGATTTGAGATAACCTAGGTTAAACCTTAGGTGTCATATATTGAAATGTAAGTGTCTAGATTTATACATCCTATAAATAATTTTCATGATTATATGATTTCACACTATGATTGTTATTTCTCACAATATTATTTTTTGTTTCAATAAATAGCTAGAACCATAAGAAACTATTTTAATAGTGAATGTGATGGAAAATTCAATGATTATCCTATAAATAAACAAAACGTTAAGGGAGATGGAATGAAAAATCATGTTGTTATGATTACAAAACATTATCATTACATGAATCATGTTGATCTTACAAATGGGAAAAGGAGGGAACAATGTACTGTTTAGTCCATCATGAGGTAGAATCCAATTTCTTTTAATCGATCCATTGAATACCTAATTTCAAATAAATTGATCATTAACAATGAAATGGTATGAAAAGATGGGAGTTCTCGCAGCATTCTCCAACGGGCGTCTGGAAAACCTAATATGCTTTACTGATCGATGTTGAGATTCTCTAATGGCCGGATTTGATCCGGCATGGGATCTTTCTTCCTCTCCTCCTATTGCTCCTCTGGATCTTGGTTCATCTAAATTTGAAGTGGGAAACCTCGAAATCCCCCTTTTCTCTTTACCAGTCTCCTTCAGCAATGCCTTGAAAGGATCGGATATTAGTAGCGTGAAGGATTTCAAGCAGCCACTCTTCAAAAAGCTCGAAGATGGTGGCTACTTAGTTGACGCAGATCCAGAAGCCCTGAAACAAAGGGAGCAGCTATTCAAACACTCGGTTCTTGGCCGAGTCTATTACAACACAGGTGACCGGCCTTGGACCCTCTTCGAGATTAAGAACCAGATTGCTCACTGCTGGGGCTCATCAAAATGGAAGATGGTTCCCATTGGTAAAGGTTACTATCACATCCTCTTCAGCACTCAAGGTGAACTTGATCAGGTATGGAAAATGGGTAATTTACAGCTCAATCCAGGATTTCTTAGACTGTCAGACTGGGATGCTTCTTTTAACCCATTCACACACAAAAATCATATGGCACATGTATGGGTTAGAATTCATGGACTTAATTGGTTTTATTGGCACCCAAAGATCCTGATTGACATTGCTTCCTGCATAGGATCCCCCATTAAGATTGATCATAGAACTTTGAATGGAGATCTTGGTCTCTATGCTAGATTAATGGTGGAAGTTAATTTGACGTGTGATCTCCCAACTAATATAGGCTTCAATGCTTCTGAAAATAGAGTTGAACTTAGCATTGAATATGAAAAAAACCACCCTTTTGTGAAGTATGCAAACTGATTGGTCATAACTATGCTAATTGTAGGGTGGTCTGGAAAAAAGTGGACCACACAACTATTAATGACTGGTAGGACCCTAAACATGCCAATAAAGGGAAGAAAATCATAGACAAAACTGGGCTTCTTGAGAAAAAACAATACATTTGGGTTAAAAAAGCCAATGTCCCCACAACCTTGGATGGTAAATCCTGGGGGGATTTGGTTGAGGAGGAAGAGGTCAGTCAAAGGGAAGATAACACTACTATTGGATGTCAAAAAATAGTGGCTGAAAGTGATAATAATAACCTTAACATAATCAATCCCAACACTATTCCTAATTCAGTTAATATTGCTTCCATTTCAGGTAAATCTACTTTGAATGAGATTTATTGTAGGGACTTAGAGACCTCAGTGCCTTCGGTGATGAATGGTCCCTCTGATGTCTCTAAGAATAGACAAAGTGGCATGGAAAAGGTTTCAGATCCAGGTGTTTCTGTTCTGCACACTTCTATTTCTAAGTCATGTCCTCCTGTTTCTGTAAATCCTACAATAGAGTTCTATGATCCTAATGTTGATACTATTGCTAATACTACTGCACACAGCATCACACACACGTCTGTTCCTATCCCTATTCCTCATAATGAGTCGGCTACTATTAATAGAGGAGTTTCCAACCCTCCTGTTGGCATACAGAACTCAGTTGTGTTACAGCATCACAAATCTGTTGAGATAACTACCACTCCTACTCCTATAACCACTGTTTTTGTTGATACTAATAACATTGTTAATACTTTTATGCCACAAAACATCTCACACACTCCTCCTGTTGTTTCTGTTCTGCAACCTGAGTTTGCTCAAGCTCCTGCTTCCTGTTTTGACAACAGGCTGTTTCCCAACCCCTCTATTGACAAACAGAACTCTAATATGTCTCAGCCTCATCCTACTACTTCCTCTTCCATTTCTATTCCCTTGAAACCTGAGGATTTCACTGTCACACCCAAAAATAATGTGAAATCCTCAGCCAATCCTGTCAGGACAGCAGCTGGAAATTGTCACCCCCCTGCTCAAGTTGCTATTTTGGACCATGACCAGACCAGTTCTTCTATTGCTTCTCCCCCTGCATTGGATTACAGGCTGGTTTCTAGCCCTTCTGTTGCAAAACAGAACACTGAAATGCCTCAGCCTCACCCTATTATTTCTATTCCCACCCCTGAACCCTTGAAACCTGAGGATTACACTGTCAATCTACCCAAAAATGATGTGAAATCCTCAGTTAATTCTGAACCTGTACAGACAGTAGCTAGAAACCCCCTACTCAGGTTGTTGTTTTGGTTCATAACCAGACCATTTCACCTATAAATTCTTCTCCTGCTCTGTCTAATCCAGATCAAGGTTCAACAGATTCTAATCTTTCTCTGGTTGGATTAGAAATAACTACTTCAATTGAACACAACACTACTCATGGAGCTATGAGTGATACCCCCATGGACAGTACTGTCAATACTCCAATTCCTGAACATAGTTCAAATTCTGTTTTGAAAACAAATTCTCTTAAAAGTTCTGAAACTTATGATAACAAACATAAACCTGCTTCCTCCCCTATGGTCACACGATCCCAAGGGAAGAAGGGTTCTGGAAAATCAAAAAAAAAAGAAGGGTTCCAACACAAAACATAAATAATTATGAATCTTCTTTATTCGAATTGTCAGGGAGTGTCTAACAAGGATACCTTCACAACTCTTAGGAGGTTTTTAAACAACCATAAGCCCCATCTCTTTGCCATTTCAGAACCTAAAGTCAATTTTAATACAAGCTTCATGAGATTTGGCTCTCTTAACTACAGTTTTCTTAGCTCTTTTCAAAATAGTCCTCAGATGGACTCCATGTGGATCTTTTTTCATAATTCCCTTCAGAATATCAACATCTTTAGAACTTCTAAACAGCAACTCACCTGTGATTTCTCATGGAATGGAAATCACATTTTTTGCACTATGGTTTATGCCAGGAATAGATATCAAGATAGAATAGTTCTATGGCATGAACTTATTGATTTAGCCAATTTTATTACTGATCCTTGGGTAGTGATGGGTGATTTCAATGCCATCCTTATCTCTCTTGAAAAAATTGGCCCCTCGTATCTTTCCATATCCTCTAGGGAATTCAGGTCTACAATTGAAAATTGTAGCCTTTTTGAAATCTCTCTTGTTGGTGCTATATATACTTGGTACAGGAAACACTACAAAAAAATGTTTCCAGTAAGCTTGACAGAGCTTTCGTTAACATGAAGGCTCTTGATAACTGGGATAAAATATCCAGTGTTACTCTCCCTAGACTCAACTTTGATCATCATCCCATCCTTGTTAGATGCCTTATGAATGATTGTAAGCCTATTCTCCCCTTCAAATTTAATAATTCTTGGTACACAAACCCGGACTGTGTCACTTTAATCTTTAACACTTGGAACTCTATGAATCATCATAATGATCCCTTTGCCTATTTACACAAATTGAAAATTATTAAACAGGCCCTTAAAGATTGGTGTAAAACTACGAACTCGCAAATAGATCTTGATATCTCTTATATTGAAAGTGAGATTAACAGGGTTCAAATTCAAAATACCAATTCAGATTTCAATATGGATCCCCAATTGGAAGCAAGCATTTCCCTCAAACTTAACTCCTTGCTCACTTTTAAGGATGATATTCATAAACAAATGTTTAGGACTAAATGTCTTACAGATGGAGATCGTAATACCAAATTTTACAATTTCCTTCAAAGAATCAGAAAGGTCAATCGTCCTCTTTCTAAGCTTATCCATAATTATTTAATCATAGATTCAGAAGAGGCCATTACGGACCATGTTACCTCTTACTTCTATAACATCTTTAACGGCCCAGATATTAATACTGAGCTTAAACCTGACATCATTCCCTTAATGGTGGATGAAAGGGACAATGTAATGCTTTTAAGCATTCCTCTCGACCATGAAATTAAAGACATTGTCTTTGGCCTTAATCCAGACAGTGCACCTGGCCCAGATGGGTTCAATAATGGTTTCTTTCAAAATCATTGGGATATTATCCACAATGATGTTTGTAAACTTGTCAGGACCTTCTTTATTCATGGATCTTTACCACATGGGATCAATGCTCAATTTTTAACCTTAATTCCCAAGGTTGAAAATTCCTCTCAGATCCATCAATTCAGACCGATTTCCCTAATTAACACTCTTTATAAGATTATTACCAAAATCATTGCGAATAGACTTGCTCCTATTTGAAATAAAATTGTTTCTTGGAATCAATTTGGCTTCATCAAAGGTAGGTCCATTCAAGACTTCATTTTTCTTGCCTCCGAATGTACCAACAGTCTAAATAAAAACGCTATAGGAGGATGTGTGTCTATTAAATTAGATATCAGAAAGGCTTTTGAAACCATAGACTAGAATTTTATCTTCAATGTATTAAAAAACTTTGGGTTTAATGATACCTTTATTGGAAGAATTAAGACTCTTTTTCAATCATCTTTCATCTATATTCTCATTAATGGAACTCCTAGAGGTTTTTTTAAATGCTCTAAAGGTGTTAGACTGGGCGACCCCCTTTCTACCATCCTTTTTGTTATCGCTGAGGATTACCTAAGTAGGATTCTCAACAGTCTGGTGGATCAGAGTAAACTTAAGCCTATTCAAGTTACCAGAAACTTAATGGCCCCTACTAATCTTTTATATGTCGACAATATTATTCTGTTTCTTAAAGGGGATCAAACAAACATTCAAGTTTTTAAGAGAGCCATAACCCACTATGAGGAAGTTTCTGGTCAAGATATCTCTTGGAATAAATATCATATTTTTTTTGGTAAGAACGTTCTGGTTAGAAGAAAATCTACCATTACCACTTATCTGGGTATCAAAGAGGGTCTCTTAACTTTCTATTATTTAGGTGTTCCTATCTTTTGGGGTAGACCCAAAGTTAGCCACTTTACTAATATCATAGATCAAATCATTAACCAACTCTCTAATTGGAAGGGTAAATCCCTTTCCATGGCTGGGAGAATATGTTTGGTCAAATCCACCATTGTTTCTAAAATGGTCTACACCCTCATGATTTTTAAACGGCCTATAAGCATCTTCAAAAAAATTAATACTTACATTAAAAACTTTATTTGGACTGGAAGTATTTTTGAAAAGAATCTTGTCACTATCCCTTGGAGTTCATGTTGTAAATCGATTGATAAAGGTGTAATTGGCATTAAAAATATAAAGTTGTTCAATAGCGCTCTGCAATCCCGTCTATCATGGCGTATTATCAATTCTACTTCTAAAGTTTATGATTTTTTAAATCATAGATTTCTTCATAAAAATTTAACGGGTAATTCGACTTTCATCAACTCTTCAATCTGGCCTTCTATCAGAGACTCTTACTGTAAGATCATGGAAAATGTTAGATGGATGGTCAGTGCTGATTCTTCCATTAATTTTTGGTGTGGTAAATGGTGTGGTAACCCCCCGATCTCTCTGTTACCACCCAATGTCATTCTTGCTGATACTAGTCAGTCCATCAAAGATGTCTTAAATTCACATAGACATGACCTCCCTGAACATATTGTGCAGACTATTGAAAATTATCCCTTTTCCTCTGATGGGGACTTCCTTGTTTGGGAACCTGCTCCAAATGGTATGCTTGAATCAAAAAACTTTTATAAGCATAACTTTTATAATGAGGATTATAATTATCTTTGGGTGAGTCATTTCAATAAACCTTGGATTAAACCTTCTAGGCTCACCCTTATTTGGCGTATTTCTCATAATAGATTGCCCGCTGAAATTATTCCGCAAAAGTTTGGCATTCAGCTTTGTTCTAAATGTATCTTGTGTAATCAACACAGGGAGGACACTGATCATCTTTTTATTTCTTGTGCCACGGCCTCTGATTTATGGAATTATGTTTTTGATTTATTCAATTACAGATGGATCTTAACTGACTCTATTTCTTCTTTTTTTTTAAATTGTATTAGACATGAAGCTTCGTCACAGGTTAAAAATATTTTTCTTGCGGCTGTGGAAGAACTCCTGCATGAAATCTGGTACGCTAGAAATGATCTCATTCATAATAATCACTCACTTAGTCTCAATGTAGAAAAATATTAGATTCTTATTGCAATCCATGAAGCCGCCTCAATTCAGAAAGATTGTTGCAACAACTCAGTTGGTGACTTTGAGATACTTCGTCATCTCCGTGTTCCTGGAATCTACCCTGCACCCAAATGCTCCTTTGAAGTTTTCTGGCAATCGCCGATACCGGGATGGATCAAAGTGAATGTTTATGGTGCTTTTAAAGGCAATCCAGGACCTTCCAGTTGTGGTGCTATCTTCAGAGACTCAGCTGGCCAATGTCAGGGTTGATTTTATGTTGGATGTGGTCACTCTTCATCTCTGGAGGTGGAAATGCTTGGAGTCATTCACATTGTTGAGTTTGCGCTTCAAAAAGGATGGATAAATCATTGTATTGAAAGTGATTCTACCACCATCATTCATGCCATCTATAATAGCATCATTCATCTGGCCTGGCCTCTCACTACACGCTGGATGAATTTCTTGAAGACTCTCCATGGGATTGATTACATTGCTACTCATGCCTACCGTGAAGCAAATGTTATTGCTGATGCTCTTGATAATAAAGGAGTCCATCAAAGCATGACTTGGTTTGACACTCTGCCAGCTGATTTATCTTATCTTTTCGACAGAGATTGTAAAAAAATCTCATCTTTTCGTCTCTTGTAACCTTTTTATTTTATATATTGTGCTTTGACCTTTAAAAAAATGAAATGGTATTATCCATCCTATGGTGCTAAGAACGTAAAATTTTTATCCTGGTTTCTAATAGGATGGAAGGTGAATAATATCAATGGTGTACTCTTATCAAGAATATAGGGAAACAGGTATAAATTGACTCTATGGAGTGTGAAAATTTTAGGAGCTTATTTTTCAATAAGTAATTTCTCTACATTCTTCATATAAAAATGGAGAAGGAATTAATTGAGATAAAATATAAGGATGATGAATCTGTTGGTGACAATGAGGAAAATTTTACAAGATTTTCAAGTTATGCTTTTGGTGTTATCATTGAACCAAAAATGTAAGATTGATAGATTGTTCAGCGGTTTAAAAACAAGCCTCTAATGGGAGTTAGTGATAATATACTTCAGTAGTTTTGGAGAAATAATTTTTCATTATATCAAAGTAGAGATGTATATTAGATTCACCCATAAATTTTTTTTCAATAAGAAAAGAATTATGTAATTAAAAGGAAACTCTAATAAAAAAATCATGGAGGGGACAAGATGAGACTTCCTTTCCGCTGTAGTGTGGAAAGAAACATGAAGGTAATTTAATTAAGTGGTCTAGTAAATTTTTTTTTTGTGGAAAGTAAGGTAATCAAGAAAAATAATTTCAAAGTGATGTTATGAGTCCAGTCAATGAAAGTAACAATGAAAAATCTCAGTAGAAACACCACCTATACTTCAATGTTTCAAATGCAAGGACTATGGTAATCATTCAAACTAAAAATAAAATCCAAGAGTTAATGATGATGATCAACATAATAAACCTCTTACACGAAGAGACTAAGGGAAATAACATTAGATCATTATTAATGGAATGGTTTATGATAACTAAGTGGTGAGAGATATATTTAACATCCAATCTAGAACTTTTAAGGTATTATTTTATTCATGTTCAACTAACTCTTTTATATACGAAAAATTTTCTAAAGGTATCACATTACCACATAAAATATTAAATATTGAAATATCATTAAAAACTCAAAATGTTATGATCATATATAAATTATATTATTCTTATCCAAATGAAGTTTTTGGGAATTTTATCCTTGTAAATAATTTTATTCTTCCTTTCGTTTAATTTGATGTGAATTTGGGAATGTATTGGTTATATTTATATAAATTATATATAAATGAATGAGGAAGGGAAGTAAAATTTGATATTCCAAACCAACATTTGATTTTATATTGGGTTGATTATAAATATGAACTTACATTAAAAATTAAATCCATTTCATTGGTCATGATTCCTATTAAAAAGGGGTATTTATTTTAGATGGTTGGGGAGAAAATCAACATCAAAGTTATGTATATTGTATAGGAGATTTTAATTCCATTCTCATAGATTTTAATAATATTACACCAAATTTTGAAGCCTATTTTTCATTATAAATCATATATGGTTTTACAAAAATTCCAAATACTCTATATAGGATGGCCTCGATTGAGTTGCAGGAATTAAAGAAGCAACCCCAAAAGAATCTTGATAAGTGATTCATTTATCCAAGCACATCACCTTGGGGGAACCAATTCATTTTTTAAGAATAAATATGGATAAATAAAACCCATGATTGGTTATATATAACTTAACAAGATAATAATAAAGAATAAGTAACCTCTACCCCATATTAATTATTTTTTCGATCAATTATGAAGATCTTGGTATTTTTCCAAGATTGATCTTTAATCTGTATACTATCAGTTGAGGATCTAAACTAAAGAAATACCCAAGTTATATTTTCATTAAAGGTATGTAAACTATGAATTTATAGTGATTCCATTTGTTATTTCTAATTCCCCAACCATCTTCATAGATTTAATGAATATAGTATTTAGAAATTACATTGATCAGTTTGTGGTAGTCTTTATAGATGATATTATTATATATCCCAATAGTAAGTAAGATCATGAATATAATTTGAGGATGGTACTTAAGGCCCTAAGAAATTATAATATCTTTTAAAAACTAACAAAGTGTGAATTTTGGCTCCATAATGTTACATTTTTGGGTTACATAATCTTAAGTGAGGGTATATTGATGGATCCATCAAAGATGGATATTATTGAACACTAGACTAGACCAACCACTATGACCGATATCAGTAGTTTTATTGTATTTTATTTATATTATAAACAATTTGTGAAATATTTATCATGGATATATAATATAGTCACCATGTTAACTCCAAAGAGTGTTAAGTTCCTTTGGACTAATGAATGTGAAGAAATTTTCAAGGAACTAAAGAGAAGGTTGGTCAGTACACCTATGATCACATTACCCTATAGTGGATAAGGGCTTGTGATTTATAATGATGCATCATAGAATGGGTTTGGGTGTGTTATTATATAGAATAATATGGTGATATCTTATTCCTCAAGATAATTGAAGGTTCATGAAAAATGTTCCTCAACTCATGATTTGGAGTTAAGAGCAGTAATCATTGCATTAAAGATATAGATAAATTATATTTATGGAGAAATGTGTGAAATATATATTGATCATAAAATTTTAAATTTTATATTCACCTAGAAAGAGTTGAATATTTTCCATATAATAAGGTTATAGTTGATTAAATATTATGAATACTCAATACATTACCACCCAGGGAAAGAGAACATGGTGTTTGATGTTTTATGTAGAAAGGACGGTGGAAACTTATTTATGATGAGTATAAAAAATATCTAATAGTTATAGAATTTCAAAGGATGAAACTTGAAATATTGAAGGAATGGGAGAAATTTTTTTTTGATCAAATTAATGTTCAACCATTTATCTATGTGCACATTAAAGAAGCGTAGAAGGAGGATGTGGGGTTGTAAAAGGAGTTAGGAAGTGATCTCGAGTTAAACCATGAATATGATTGAATGATAAGGTTTAGGAAACATGTATATTTATTTTCAATACTCTACTTGAATAAAGATCTATTGGAATCATCCCATATATTTAAGAGTGAGAGAAAGACGTATAAGGTAATTTTACAACAATTACCCATACTATAATGTAATTAGAAAAACACCACCATGGATTTTTCCATCAGACTCCCAAAAATGTATAAAGGACAAAATGCTATTTGGGTTAAATTTAATCACCTTATTAAGTCATAAAACTTAACTATTATAAAATAAGATTTATATCTTGATAATATTTCTATGATATACATTAAGAAAATGGTAAGTTTACAATGAGTTCCACATTTTATTGTATCTGATCAAGATTTGAGGTCTGCCTCAATGTTTGGGAAAATTATTCAAAAAGATCTAGATATAAAGTTGTGTTTTAGTAATATTTATCATCCTTAGATATATGGTCAGTATAAGTGGACCATTAAAACCCTAAAGGATATATTAAGATATTTTTCTATGCATTTCAATGTTGGTTAGGATCAACACCTTCCTCTCATCAAATCTTCTTACAAAAATAGATTTCACTTGAGAATTCAGATGGCTCCTTATAAAGCCCCCTATGGAAAGGAGTGTAGAACTCTAAAATACTACAATGAAGTTGGATAAATAAATATTTTGGGACTTTATGAATTTAAATAAATAAATGAGATGGTTATATCCATTCAGAATTTCATCGAGGAAGCTCATATTCGATATAAAATTATACTAACAATCATCAGTGAGTTCTAAAATTTGATATTGGTGGGAAGGTATTCCTAAAAATTTCTCTATGGAATTATTTTATGTGATTTAGAAAGAAGTAAAAGATGATCCCATTTTATACTAGTCCTTTTGAGATTCTTGATAAGATTGGGATAGTTTCTTGTGGCATGGCACTCCCACCAAACCTCTCTCTATTATATGATGTGTTCCATGTATCTCTCCTAAGGAAGTACATACATGATCATTCATATGTACTGAACATATAGGTTGTACAACTAGATCATGATATTAATTATGAATAATAATTATTATAAATATTATATTGTATAGATAAAGTTCTATGAAACAATACTACTCACATGGTTAAAGTTCTTTGGAGGAAATATAAATTTGAGGAAGCTACATGGGAAACCAAGGATGTGATGAAGAAAAGATACCCTTAGTTATTTTTATTGGAGTGAAAAAATTTCAATGTATAAATTCATTTTAATAGTTGCAAAATGTATCACCCTAGGATTTTATATATATTTCATTTGAAGTAAAATTGAAGTATTCAATGGATTTTTTTACAAGAAACTCTGAGTCTAAATGAACTATAATAAAGTAATACTTTATAACATAGTCATTGAATTGATAGTTATAAATATTAACAAAAACATCATGAAAAATATTTATAAAGGTTTTAAATAGTGAAAAATCATTTTTTATTTCATAATAAATAAGTACTCAATTTTCAGTAAAGTCATTTTATGTTTCAAAAATATGTTTTCCTCAAAAATAGTTTTAATCACATTTTAGAACATGAAAATTAAAATTAATTTATAATATTTTGATAAATTTTATTTTGTGAAATTAGTGTACTTATTTAAATCAGAATTTTATTATTATCTTGCGGTGACTTTTTTGGATATTTCTAAAAAGATTTATTTTTCAATGAATAGTGAGAAATACTGATTTTTATAAAAACTTTCATTTCATATCAAGTAAAAATAAAATTATATATTGAATTTAATATTATATTACTATAATTAACATTTAATTAAAAAAAATATAATTATTTACATATGAATCATCATTATACTTTATTTTCATATAAGTTCATTTTTAAGCTAAAAACATATTTTTCTAAGAACTTCTTTTATATGTGCAATATGTTTTTACAATAATAAATTAAATTAAAATATAGTTATTAATATTTTTAATGAAATATATGGATTATATATTCAATATAATACTTTAATATTCATTCTATGGTTTTTATAAGGAAATTATATGAAGAATATTATGTTTTAGGCTTAAATATTCATTTTTCTAAAACTGGTTTTCATTGCGGTTTGCGTGCTTATATAAAATTAAATTCTAAGAGTTATAGAAAACATAATATGTTAAAATGGATTAAATATTTTTAATCATTATAATTAATATAATATAACAATTTCAACTTAATTTTTGGTCATAGATAATAGAAAAAATAAAAAAAATTTATTACCACAGTTATCGTTAAAATAGGTTTACCTAGGGTTAAGACAATAAATAAGGGTAGTATTTCCACCAAAACCTATATAATTATTGTTTTTTGAATATATTTAAACCTTATATTATAGAACATTTTAATCCATGTTCATTTGAAGCCAATTTCCCAAGGAATTGATCTTATATCATTGAAATATTTTAAGAAATTCCATGTTTGTACCCTACTCGCTTATAAAAGAGAATCTATTCTCCTCCCTTATTCACATAATTGAATCCTTATATATCAAAAAATAACTAATAAAGAATACCAGAATCATTATCTTAATCTAATATCTTATTTTCTTCTCCTAAGACCAATCCTTCAAGGCTTAATATGTAATCCAAAGTAGGTCTCTCAAAGAAGGTTTATAGATCTTAATCATGCTCTTTCAATTTTATTACTTATTATAATTCATCTAAACATGGTTTAGCCATAATTTTTTTTAATATTGTATAATAAATATAATGAGATGTTATTTTGATGATGGTACAACCATTTACTGTGTATTATAAATCAAATGATAGATAAAAGTATCACTTGTGCATACGTGTTGATTACCGCCTCCACATAGCGATACAATCCATTTTTCACCACAATCATTCACGGTTAGTTATTATGATATATTTAATGATTATATATGATATTTATTATATAATAATTATTTTTGAAAGGTGAATTAATATTTACCTTTATTTTTTCCATCTATAGAAAAATGGAAAAATCACGCATGCGTACGTAGAGACTATCATCTCCACATAGTGATTTAATTCATTTTTCATCATTACTTTATATGAATGGTTATATATATATAATTAGTATATATTATATTTATATAATTATTTATATTATTTAGATGAGTAAACCATGATCAAAGTGCAAGGACCATAACTACCGAACCAAAACATACATGAAAAATAAAGTAGTTAACACCCAAAATGGTGATGATAATGAAATATTGTTAATAAATAGGTGATAAGATGTTATAAATAAACCATGTATGGTATTATAGATATGAATTTGGTTCTATTATAAAATTTTAATAAATTTAAATTTATTATATAGGAGGATAGGTTTTTTATAAACAAATATGGACTCGGGGTAAGTGTTTTATATTACAATCTCAATTTTACCAAAATTTATTATGCTTAAATTTTTATAATGAAATTATATGATCCATAACTCTAGAATCTTATTTATTATATTCTTCAATGTTTATTTATTTATATTACAATCTCAATTTTACTAAGATTGCTTATGCTCAAATTTTTATGATGAAATTATATGATCCATGACTCCAAAATCTTATATATTATACTCTCTAGTGGTTATTTATTTATATTACTTGTTTTCCTATCATTTTATCTCTTTATGTACTCAAGAGAAAAAAAATTATTTTTTTAATGAAAATTGACTTTGTTTTTCTATTTGATTGGAAATATTGTCTTCAATATCCATATTTTCTTTAAAATGTTTACAATAATGTTTTTAATATTATAAAAGATTATATAAATTAATTTTTAACTATATTTGACTTTATTTACCAAGGTTTAAATGGAATCTTCTTATCATTTTCCAAACACAATACTTTTTACATTTTACTGAAATTAGGAATGGGTTTTTTATTTTAACATACATTGCATGAATAGTTTTTCCCACCATTGTAACTTTTATTTTATTTGAATATTACTTAAACAGTTTCAATTTTTATTTTAAAATAATATTTTTTCCTTGATATTTGTGAAATTTTTTACATTTTAAATAAGTGATTTCAAAATGAAAATGTAATTTTACTCAAGAAATGTTTTCAGTAGTCTTTTAAAGGTATTTTTCATCTATAATAACATTATTTTATGTTTTATGTGTATGAATGGAGATATAATCCTATATTACCATCATTATTATTTCTTAGGATTGTTTATGATTATTAATGATGGAATTTTTATAAGACATGTTTCCTTTCAATGGTTTAAACATTGATATAATGATAAATTTTTTCATGATCTTATGGAATTAATATGAATGGATTATGATTATATGATAGGTGGTTCTATTATAAACTAATGATTGGTGGTTATATTATAAACCAAGTATTGGTGGTTCCTTTATAAACCCAGTATTGGTGGTTACATTATAAACCAAGGATGGTTAGGTATGTTATATCCCTCTAATGCATTGGGTAATGGTGATGAAATTGAGAGACTTCTAAGAGATGATGGATTTAATGAAATCCAATAATATTATAGAGTTAATAAAATCTTAAGATATGATGAAGTAAATTAGATTAAAGTAACTCCTAAGATAATGTTGGAAATGACTTGGTAGGAATTTTCATTATGGGACTTTTTCTACTGTGATATCCTTGGGAGTGAACCTTGACTAAGTAAGAGATATAATATGCTTATATGAATGAAAAAAATTAATTTATTGTTCTTATAATATATTCTCATGGTTCATGATTGATTATTTATTATTATACATTATTATGTCTTATATATTTTGATTAAAATAAACTTATTCCATGATTCATGATTAAAGAACTTTGACTGATTAGGTATGTTTATTGTATGTTTTTGATAAAGTTCTCATGAACTATTGCTTATTTTATACTATATTATGATCATTTATTGATATATATTATGTTTAGACTTACTAATCATTTGATCTCACCCTTTCTTATATTTCATTTCCCCAGTTTTTGAAGAAAGGTTTTAAGTATGATATGTCTAAGAAAGGTGATAGTTGTGAAGAACTTAATAAAAAATGATATTAATTTTTTTATATAAGAGTTGTTTTTGTATCCAAGTTTTTAGAGACACTAAAAAGTTATGGTTATGGTGTGGATTATAATTTTATGTAATTAATCTTCATCTATTATTATGTGGTATTTATGTTAGAAAAGTTTGGGTATCTATAATTACCCTTCTAAAATATATATCTAATCATATAAAGTTTATTGATTATCTCATAAAAAATTTTATAAATAAATTTTATAAATGTATCTTATGAATTATATAAATTACTCTTATGAACTTATAAATTTGTGGTATACCCTTTTCACAATATTTTGTTTTATATATATATATATATTTAATTCATGAATTTTACATTTTAAATCATATGGGATTAAAAGAATACTTTTGTAGTGAATTATGAAAACTAGTTTGAAGTGCCAATGGAATACAAATTATTTAGAAACCTTGAATAATCTAACATTTGAGAAAGATTTAAGAAACACCAAAGATTAAACTGTTATATATTAATCTCTAAATAAAGATTGATGTAAGTTGATGAAAAATAATATTTTAGAAAGAGACTACTACTATGAATTTGGACCTTAATGTTTGTAATCATGACTGTCTACTTATTATGGTCACTGAGAACGATAAATCATGCCACAAAAAAATTCTAAATGTGATAAAAATCACAATAACTACTCAAATTTTAATATGTTCATGAAATTCATTCATTGAGTTTTATTTTATTTATTATTTTTTTATACCTTAACTATGTCTAGTTTATGCTTTTTCTATACAAAATCAGGTCTTGTATCAGTTATACCTCCATTGTAAAAGGTACATTTTTTTTATTCTTCTAATAATAAAATTCATGTTTATGTGGTTATTCTTCAAATTTTATAAGTATGTTTGTTTTAGGTTGTTACTCCCATTAAAAGTTTGGTCTATTTTTTTATGTGCCTTGGTCAGTATTAAGGTGGGTTTTGATTTGAGTTTCGACTCTCATATAAAATTTAGGATTTAGTGAATACCATTTTTATCAAGGAGTATATAAATGTGAAGAGTATATTTAGGATCTATTTGATCAAAAATACTATAAAAATTCATTGTGTTCATATTTAATTGTCTTATCCTTAATTCTTTACATTATTATTTTTATTATCGTTGCACTTTATCATTAATTTTTTTTAATATTAACTATGATTTAAATTCTATTAAAAATTATATTGGACAATTCACCCCCACACCTCTTTAACTTCTAAGTATCTCAACCTATTTAAGCAATTGACATAGGTTCATTACCTTTGAAGTTATAGTTATTTTCTTTGTTACATTATTCTATCAATTATTTTCTATTAACTATAAAAATTCATGGAAATATCATTGTTATTATGTAAATATTTAACTTCAATAATGGCTATATTTCTCAAATACCACCATACGTTGATGGGGATGATTATTGATACTATAAAGCTAGAATATAATCATATCTTAAGAACATAAATATTAATCACTAAACTATCATGATAAAACCTTACCAGCTACCTATGTCTGACCTAGATTCTTTAACCGGTAATGATGTGGTAAAATATTTATTAAATTATAAAGTTATAAATATTTATATTATATTATTAATGAATGTTTATTTATTCATTTTTCTATATGAAAAATTGTACAATATATATATGTAATTATTTTGGTTTCTCGCTATAGATTATACAAGATAAAGATAACCAAACTAGATATGTTTAAAATTGAATGTCAAGATTTAAAAATGAGAGAGTACGTCTCAATTAATTATATCATTCAAGGATTAATGAGTATTATAAATGTAATTAGTTATCTTAAATAATCCTTAGACAACAAAATTCTGGTTGAAAGGATATTTATATTTCTACCAAAGAAATGGCATGTGAAGAATGTTTCTATATATAAAACTAAAAATTTCCAAGAGAACACACTTGATTAAATCATTTATTTACTCTTACATTATGAACTAGAGTTATATAAAATTAATGATGAAGAGACTATAAGAAAAAAAAGGTGTTGAATTTAATTCTAATATAAATGTTTCATTTGACTCTTCTAATTATAATATAAAAGGTAGTGAAAAATACGAAGTATCTCATCTTGTGAAAGGTGTCTATAAGAAGTTGAAAGGAAAGAATGGTTTCAAAAGCTGATTTATAAAGTATTGTTCAAATGTTTATTAAAAATAAAACAAGAAATGTAACTAAATTTATTATAATTATGTTTTATAATTAACTTGTTATTTCCGTAGAAAGAAAGGCCATGTTAAGACAAACTATCCAAAACTAAAGCATGATAGAAAAGATAAAAAGTAAAATACAAAGGTTATAATATCCTAGGTATCTAGTTGGGGTTGAAATGAGAACTCATATTTTTGGGATAAATATGGAACTAAAAAGGATACTCCTAACTTGTGTCGTGTAGCTAATACAAATGAAGTTATAATTGATTCAATTTTTAGTTCTAATAAAGACTCTAATTTGGAAAATTCTAGTATTACTAAACAAAATAAACAGAATGAAAATCTATAAATATATATATTAATAATAGGTGACTTAATTAAATAATTAAAAGGAATTAATAAGAATCTAATTGAGGAAAATAATTATTATTTTCATGAAAATAAAAAACATAAAAAACAACATCATGTTCTAATGAAAAGGTCTATGATTATCTGGAAATTACATAAAAATAGAATAAAAAGTTGAAAAATGAAATTGTAAGATTAAAGTGTGAATTAGAAACTTTTGTTTGAGGTAAATAAAATTATGATATAATTATTTATATGAATAAATTAAATAAAAATAAAATTTTTGTTGGCTATAATAAAAGTTACCTAATTTTATAAAAAAATCTCTGTAAAAAGGTTTAATATAATTATTTCAATTATTTCTTGTTTTAGATGTAGAATTCAAGGTAATTATACAAGTGAGTGTTCATTAATATTTCATAATTTTTTAGAACATAAAAAATGATTTTTTAAGAAATTTTCTTCAAGATTATATAAGACAAAATGCTTAAAATCTGTTTGGGTATAGAAACATTCATTTACTAATCCTATTAGTCCCAAATTTACATGGGAGCCAAAATAGTTTTCTAACTGATTTTTTGGGGAGAATAAATTATAATTATCAAAAAGGAAATTTGGTATATAGACAGTAGATTCTATATATATATATATATTAATTGAGAACCATTTAAATTCTAATCTTATCATCAATGACATATAGGTACGATTACATTTGGATATAACTCAAAAAAGAAAAGTTATAGGATTTGGTGAAGTTGGAATTTTTAACATTGTTATTATTTCCAAAATATTATATATAAAAGGATCAAAAAAATACTCTAATTGGTATTTCAAAATTATGTGATGGTGGAATGTTTTTAAAATTTTAAAATGATAAATTCATTATTTTGAAAAATGATTTTATAATGTTTTATGCTAAAACATAAATAATATTTATTCCATTGATTTTTTTGAGATAAAAAATCAAAAGTTTAAGTGTGTTAATGTCATATAGATAGATGATATTTTATGGAATAATAGACTTATACATGAAAATTTCATATTACTACAAAAACCATTAAAACTTGGTTAAGTACTACAATTTTTAAAACACAAAGTAAACAAATATCACTTTTTAGATTCTTTCATGAAAGGAAAGAAGTGAAAAAAGAAATTTTATACATATTAATGATGAAAAAAATAAAACCATTTGAACTTTTTCATTTAGATTTATTTATAAGAATTCAAACTGCTGGTTTAACCAGTAAAAATATGCATTTTTATATGATTTTAGTAAATATACATGGATTTATTTTGTATCTCATAAAAGTAAAACTTTATTAAATATTTCTAAATTGCAAAAACTATTTAAAAATTAGAAAGGTTACTTAATTATATCTTTAGAAGTAATAGAGGTGGATGATTCTTAAATTTAAAATTTGTGAAATTTTTTTGAATGGAAAGGATATTTTAATAATTTATATACACCTAGATTACCATAGTAATATAGAGTTATAAAAAATAAAGAATAGAACTATTTAAGAAATTTCTAGATCTATGTTAAATGAATTTAGTCTACCAATATATTTATTGGCTGAAGTATTGGATACTTATTGTTTTGTTTCTAATAATACTATTATTATAACTATACACAAGAAAACCCCTTATAAATAGTGGAAAATAAATAAAACTAAAATTATATATTTTATGGTTTTTGGTTATAAAGTGTTTATTATGTATACTAAAGATCCACTAGATAAGTTTGATACTAAATCTGATGAGGGAATTTTTTTAGGTTATTCAAATATTTTTAAATCTTATAGATTTTATAATAAAATAACCTTGGTTGTTGAAGAATCAATTCATGTTAAATTATATGATAATTAATTTAAGAAAAAGTATTCTTCTTTAAAACTTACTGTAAAGATTTTAAAGAATTTGGTTTGGGAGAAGATTTGATTCTATATAATATTTTCAATAATGAAGAAGATCAGACTCATGAAAAAATTAGAAATCTCATAGAGACCATCATATTGAAAGAATTATTATAAATCTTGATTCTATAGTGCATACCAAAAAAATAACTAAGGAATTTTTGTGATCCATTTGATTTTGTTTTAGATTTTGTGCATAATTATTATTCAAAATCTTTAAAGGATTAGGATTGGATTTTAGCTATATAAGAATTAATTAACCTATTTTTTAGAAATAATGTTTGAAATTTAGTTTAAATACCTAATAATTCATAAATTATTGCAACTAATTAGATTTTCATAAATAAATTAGATGAGTCTATAAAAATTATAAGAAATAAATCTAGTTTTTTATACAAGTATTTCTTTAAAGAATAAGGAATTGATTATAATGAGACTTTTTCACTTGTTTCTAGATTAGAATCTATTATGATTTTATTAGATTATATACAATTTAATGGTATTAAATTTAATAAAATGGATGTAAAAATTACATTTTAAATGGTCTAATTTCTGAAGATTTTTATGCTAGACAACCCTATGATTTGGAACATGAGATATATCCCAATAATGTTTTAAAATTATCAAAAGATCTGTATGGATTTAAGATATCACCTCAAGAATAGTAAGCCAGATTATATTTATTTTTATAAAAAAGTTGTTTTATGAAAGTGAAAGTGTGTCCAAATTTGTTTATTATTAAATATTCTAAAAAAAAATTGATGATAAAATTTATTATTGATAATATTACATTAGTATCTTCTAGTGAATTTTATGAAAAATTTTCATATTTATTGACTAGTGAATTTGATATGAGTCTTATGGGGGAATTGAAATTCTTTTTATAACTTTATATGTATAAAAAAATAATGGAATATTCTTAAATATATGTTAGTATGAAAAATGATTATTTAAATTTTTTTGATTTGATTCTAGTAAAATTTTACGTACACCTATGATTACTACATGTAAATTGGATTCTGATATAACTAGTAAATCATTTCATATTAATATTTATAAGGTATGATAGGAATATTACTTTATCTAACCAATAGTAGACATTATTTAATGTTTATTGTATACATGTGTTCCAAGATAACACTAAGGAAAGTAACTTATAAGTTTTTAAATGGATAATAAGATATGTTAAAGGAATAAATAATCATGACTTATTTTATCTAGGAAGACCTTATTTTGATTTAATTAATTATTCTGATTCTGATTTTGGAGGTTGTAGGATTGATAGAAAAGGTACTTTCTTCATGTGTAAAATTTTAGGAAATATTTTGATTTCTTGGAGTTCTAAAAAACATTTTTCAATTTCATTGTCTATATATGAAGCTGAATACATTACTTTTGCCTTTTTTTTGTCAGTTATTAGGGATTATACAAACTTTATCTGATTTTGATGTTTGTTTTAATAGAATTAAAATCTTTTGTGATAATTCATCAGAAATTTTTATTTCTAATAACAATTTACATCATTCAATAACTTTGAATATATAATTATGATATCATTTTATTTGAGATCATGTAAAAAATGAGATATGGGTTTGGAATAGTTTCTATATATGATAAATTATGGGATATTTTTATAAAACCATTATATATAATGAAGTTTGAACTGAATAAATTTGAACTTGTAATTATGTAAGATTAATATGTATAGAACTAATATTAATTATTTAACTGTTTTTTATTATTTCTAATGATTTTTATGGATCTTATATAGTTTTTTGTTAACTTTTTATTGAAAGTGTTCAAAAACATATATATTAAATACATTATCTATTTATGAATGGGAAAAAATAAATTTTATGGATGTTTTTAATACTTTGTGTTTATTTTTAATTATGCATAAATTTAGGGTGAGTTATTTGCATACAATTAGTATTAATAATTGATGTATCATGGAGCTATATTATTAATTTCTTTTGATTCATTTTATTATCTCTTAAGCATGATTATGTGTTTTATATTTTATTTATTCTTAAATTATGAGATTTATTTTAAAAGGAGGTGATATTGTTTCAAAATGTTATATAAATGTAGATATTTTTTTATTTGTTTTATAATTTTTGATATTTAAAAAAAGAGAGAGATTTTTTTGTTTTTAAATGTTTGGTTTTGAAATTTCCAAAAAGGTGGAGATTATTGAAGTTTAATATTTTTAGATTTTTAGAGTTTCATATTTGAATATTGTTAGATTTTTTTATTGGATTTACTCTTTAATCATTAATTTATTATCTTTTAATATTTATAATTACAAAACTCTATCATTTATGTTTTAAAATTGTTTGATCTTTATTTTAGAATGATGTTGACTTTGATGGGGTTTAAATTCATAGTTTATTATTCTGGTTATTCTAATTTTTATATTTTGTATTGATAAATTTTATTAAGAGTAATTCTCTTATTAACTTATTAAAAATACTCTTATAAATTCTACCTTTTACTCTTCCAAAGTCTATATTTTAATCTCACAAAGTAAGTTTTACTTAAATTTTTATTATTTTCATTACTCTTTTTTGGGAAAAATCCCTCAAGGAATCCTCTTGGTGTTTTTGGGTGTGATTTTGTTTTTTAAAAATCAAAATTACCATGAATCGGTTTGGTTGGGGTTGTTGAACCATATGTTTAAGGTCGAGCAGTTTCCCAGTGTTTGAAAAAAATTTGGGCCTCATAATCGAGAGTCTGTTTTTAGAAAAGGAAGACTTTCTGCATAGTAACACCATACGAACCACAAAATTTACTATGCGGACCACATAGGGAAAAACTTTAATGAGAGTATCATAGTTCGCAGGAAGCTTGAAGTTCAAAAAATTCCATCATCTGTGGTTGAGATGCGGTGATTCGTTCGTGGAAGAAAATAGTTGTCGCTAAGAATAAATTATGTTATGCGAACTGCATAGCACAATCTGTGGTGAAGGTTATACCGCATCAAAGATTTGGGTGATTAAAATTAGAGATATTTTCAGATCTAGTCCTATGTAAGGACCTCTAATCATATCATTAGGTAGAGATATTTTCATTAGAAAACTTGTTCAGTATGGGAATAATTAGGTGAATTCCAAATTAGTCCACAAGGGATAATTCCGTGAAGGGTGAAGTAGTTTTCAGGAATAGTCCATGAAAGTGTTTTGCATGGCTCTATAGATCACAATGGAAGAGGGTCTATGGAGGAAGATTTGGTTCATAGAAGAAGAAGTGGTTCATGGAAGGAGATGCAATTTGTGGAAGAAGAGGCAGTCCACGGAAGAAAAGGCAGTCTGCCAAGCACTCACGCCACATAGTGTAGTGTAGTTCATGGAGGAAGAAAGGTTTTTCATGAAGGATTAAAGTAAGATTATAAAGGCACTAAAATATTTTTCGAAAGAAATTTATGAAATATAACCATTTTAGAAAACAATATTTCATATAAGGGTGAAAATGGGACTTCAATAGAGCATCTGCCTACAGTTTACGATGCATGCATTCATATAAATGAAGGAACCTACAAGTACATAAACTATGAGTGGATCCTTTATAGAGAAATGAGAAAAGGAAGAGGAATATAGTGATCCTTGCCACCAACAGTGAGCCAGAGAAGGATACGTAGGGAGGGACCCTTAGGAAAGCAGTGATATGACCCTAAACCTTATAAAGGTAGTGGGCCTGGGAATAGAAGTGATCTAGACCAAACCTTTTATTTTGGAATAAATCCTTAGTGGATTTGTTACATTGGAACATCTTTATTGTAAGATCCTTGTACATACCCCAATGAGGGTGAACTAAGTTAAATTTGTGTGTCTCATTCATGGTTTAATTTCTATTCATACATTTCACTGGGAAAGAGAGAGAAGAGTGTTTTGTTTAGCAACAAAACAATATCTAAAGGGGAAGTTTTTTTAATCTTTCATACCCTAATTCACCCCCCCCCCTCTTAGGGTATTTAACCCAATTAGGCTAACACTCTTATAAAGTATACTATTTACCATATGAAGTCTATATCAACTATTATGTAGTTTTTTGATTAAATCTTTTGAATTTTTATAAATAAGTCTTATAATGTAAAAAATCTACTCTTACAAGATTATAAATGTTCTCCTATTAAGTATAAAAAAGAAACTTATGATATACCCTATTCATTGTGGAGTGTTTTCTATTTTTTTATATATTTTTTCTTCCTTCTATTTTCATTTTAATTAATGAAATTTTAAAAGAAGACTCGTGCTACAAATTATGGAAACTATTTTAAAGCACCAATATACTACACATTATTTGGAAACCTTGACTGGTCTAACCATTTAACAAGATTTATGAAATATTAAGGATTAAATAGTTGGATATTTATCTATAAATAATTATAAAGTGAACTAGATGAAAAATAATGTTTTAGAAATAGACTAATACTGTGAATTTTGCAATGAATGTTTGAAATCATGACTATCTATATATTTTGATCATTGAGAAAGATAAATCATGTTACAATTAATTTCTCAATGTGATCAAATTTGTATCAACTATTTAAATTTTAATCTATTCTTATTATTCATTCATTGTGTTGTATTTTCGTTATTGTTTTCTATTATACCTTAACTGTGTATGGTTTATTCTTTTCCTATAAAAAATAAAATCTTGTATCGATTATTCCTCCATTATAAAAGGTAAATTTTTGTTGTTATGCTAACTGTAAAAGGTATGCATGTGTGGTTTTGATTTCACTTTTAGAAGGTGGGTTTTTATTGGGTTGTGACTCCCATTGAAAGTTAGGTATGTATTTGGCTATTGCTTGGTTTTCATAAAGGTAATTTTTAATGTGAGTTGTGGATATTATAAAAAATTATTGATTTAGTGGATTTCATTTCTCTCTGAGAGTATAAATAAGTGAATTGTGGATATAGGTTCACTTTGATCCTAACTACAGTAAAAATACTTAGTGTTCATATTTAATTATATTATTCTTATTTATTTACAATATTATTATTATTTCTATTGTACTTGAACATTAGTTTTTTTAAGTTTAACTCTAATTTAAATTATGTTAAAATATTTATACTGGTCAATTCACACCCCTTTTGACCTTATCAGCATCTCAACCTAGGAAAATACATTGTATTATTTAAATATTTATTATATAATATATAATTATTTGTGAAACCATATCCAAAATTCTTTTTTATATCTTCCAAAATACTTTTGAAAATCTATCATTAAATTTATTGTGTATCAAATCATATGTGATACCTTCTGAATTACCATCCAAAACTCATTTTAGCTAAACTCTAAAACAGTTTTAAAGAAGATATTTAATTTCCATACAACTTAATCCCCCTTTGTTCAACTATAAAGTGTAACCCCATAGGCCTTTGTAGTGTTGAAATCAAATATTAATTCCTGAATTCATGTATGTAATAAAAAAGTGGCCTATAGAAAAACATCAGAATTACTCAAGCTACAAAGAGATCTGGCATGATATCCATAAAATACATGTATATCTAAACCTATGTCCATGAGTTTCATCATATATAAGGATAAATTTTTATATGAACCTTTTTTCTGGACATTTATTAACCACAAGACATAGAGTATGTGAATCCCATATAGTTACTCATATGTTATCATCTCTTTGAGTATAGTCTGACCAAGTTGATGTATACATTACGTGTCATTCATCTGATAGATTATTACATCACATTAATCTCACTTAATAGATAACCACAACACATGTATTATCTAGGTATGGTCATACACACCTTTATTCTATCTCAATTGAGGATCCAGATTTCATAGGTGTCATATGAGGGGGATATCCTATCTTGTTTAAGCCTCAGCTAACAACATGATCAAAAACACACCTAACAGACCTCTGACTATCCATTCATTAAAGTTTTCATAAGAAAGGTGTCAAATTATGAAGGTTCGCATGATAGGTATCTATCCAACATCAAGTATGTACACCCTGGACCTAGATTCCACTTAAGAGGTTCCCTGAGCCCGGTGGGCCACATGGCCTCAAGCGCATCTTCCCGAACACTAGAGCATGCCGACTAGTAGTGAGGGCCTTCATTACTAAAGTATATCATAGTAGATGAAATTAAACATAATTTAATAGTGTAAGCAATACAAGTAAATAGAATGAAAAATGGAAAATAGAAACAACCATAACAATAACTAAAACAAATGGAATATAATTCAATAATCAATGATATGTTGTGTCACTAGAAAACTGGAAAAACATAGATGCAAGATTGTAGGCCTAACATGTTCCAAAAATGTCACCTAGGTAGGGTGTTAGATAAATCTTTTTGGTCCACCACCAATGGTGTTTATAATATCTGGCCCGTGTAATGGAAATGTAAAAGTGTGAAAGCATGAATATATAAAGTAAAGCAGTACAATTAAACTAAATAACCAAGTACCTAGTTCAACCTCAGATGGTGCCTGAACATGTAAAAAATTAATAATTTTATTATTAAAATTTTATAAATAAGTCACATGTTAGTAATTTCAAAGGTTTCAAGTTGTAATAAGGAAATCTGTAATGATATTTAATAGTGAAGTCCCAAGGTAAGAACCATGGTGATGTAGACCTCAAGGGTTGCCGACATAATAATAAATGTAGCTTGGCATGGGGTAAGAATGTAATACAAGGATCATAGTCTAATTAAGTCACCAATAATATTCCTACTGATTCCAAGGAGTTCATCTAAGGGAAAACAGGGCTAAGAAATCACTGGGACCAATGGGATTTAACTATGGAACCTACTTGTCAATACTGGATCTAGGGAGTGTATACAAGGAATCCTGAAATGATACTGAATAGATCCTACAGTTTCATACCCACATCCAAATAATAGACAAGGATCAGTATCTAGGTGGGTCTCAACCTAAGCAAGCTGAATCCTTGAATCTGAATGGGGTTCTCGAGTGCTTGTGGAATTCTACGATCAGAATCCAAGGTGATCTCGTGTTAGGCCACTCCTATTAAATTATTAAGTCAGGTTATATTTCTTTTGGTTCAATCCATGCTATCCATTATTGTGATAAGGTCATGTATCATTAAACCTTTTAATCAAGTCATTTGGTTCAATCTTTTCCTTTCATTAGTGTGACAAGGCCAAGTAGCATACAACCTTTTAATCAAGTCATTTGGTTCAAGCCTTGACTTTCATTAGTGTGATAAGTCCAAGTAGCATGAAATAGTTCATTAAATCCATTTAAAGCATATTATATATTCAAGGTTCATTCCAATATCTTCCATTAATGTGGTAAGGGGTGTTATGGATATGCAACCTACAATTCATTTACATTTAATTCCAAGTCATATACTTAGTATACTTTCCAATTCACTTTTCACATTTTATTATCAATTGAAGAACTTTCCTTATATGGGTCAAGTGGTGAGAATACATGGTACTTTCCATTATAAAATTATCATTATAGAAAATCCATTAAATTTAGAAACACTTACCCTTAGGAAGTTCAAGCCAAGGCACGCCCAAACGATGGCTCAAACATGTCAAAACACTAAAATGGAAATTATAGAATAACATCCTACATGGGATGAATGGAAATTCCCATGATGGAAAGTGAAAAGGGTCAAAGAAAACTTTACAGAACATATCAAGATATATAATAATGATATTATAGATTTTTACATCTCAAATTTCATTATAAACCATGAAGTTGTTTAAAATAATGATAATTTAGAAATTCTCATAATGAATATTTCATTTGTTTTTGAAAAAAATTAACAAATGTTTCATGTTTAATTTTTTATATTTTATTTTAAATTTTATATGAATACTCAAATTTATTTTATTATAAATGGATAAAAAATAATAAATTGCATATTCATATTATTAGTGTAACATCCCAAAATTTTAAAAGTAAATACTAAGTTTGATATTGTACAAGATACGTAACACTAAGCTTAGACGAACAATGGAATCTTATTATTTAAATGTGACTATTATATCCTAGAAGTTAAATTGAAGGGAATGAATAATATTAATGTAATTATGAAATATTTAATGGTATTACTTATTTATATTTATTAATTTATTCTTTTAAAATACTATATTTTTAGGGATGCCATTTTATTCTTCAAAAAAATACAATTTCTTCAAAAAATGGTTTTTATTGATTTTAATGTAAAAATAATATAATTAATTTTTAAATAATATAGAAAATTTATTTTATAAAAATAAATTAATTTTTAAAATAATTATATCAAAATGTTCTTATGGTAAAATTTTGATAATTTTCTGAAAAGTTTGACTTTTCAATGAATAATTAAAATACATATTTTTATTCAAAATTATATTTTTCAAAGTATTTAAAAGGTAAAATTATGTTTTGGATTAGTTTTAAATTTTAATTAGATAATTTTTATTTAGATTAATCCAATTATGTTTTTTAAATTGGATTTTATAATTGAATTTAGTATAAAAACACTTTAGGTTTAAAAATGGCATTTTTCTGAAAAAACTATTTTTCATTGCGTTTTACTAATTTAATAATAAATTAAATGCTACAACTTAAGTGCTTTGAATTTTTAAAAATTAATTCTATATTTCTAATTATGAGTTTATAATTTACTAAATAGATCCTTTTTTTAATATGAATATAAACATTAGTAATTTTTATTGCCACGATAAACGGTAAATCAAGTAATTAAGGGTAAAAATAAAATTATAAGGACTAGGAAACGACCCTAAAACTTTCCAAAAAAAAAATTTGTATTAGATATATTCGACCATAATTATAAAATTATTTAAATTATAATCTTTTGAGGCCACTTTAATGATAGTGTGACATTTATAAAATTTTATTTAAAGAAAATTCAAAAATGTCATACTCATATTTTTAATAACTATATCATTTTTAATATAGATTTATCCAGAATATATATTCAATTATAAATATTAATTTTAAATATAAAATATTTATCTACATAATTTTAATTTAATTATAATTTTTAGTGATTGAATAATTACTTTAAAATTTGACACGATGCTGATGTAGTAATTATTCAATAAATGAAAACGTGAAATATATGATATTAAAAATATTAAAATAAATATAAATTGAGATAATTATTTACATCCAATAATTTTATAGATTAATTTGATATTTTAGGGATTTATTGAAATATTTTGTAAAAAATTATCTTATTGTATTTATATTTAAAAAAGTGAAATTAATGAATAGTATAAAAATTGACATTAATGATATTTTAAAATAAATAATATTTTATTAAATGATATAAAATTAAATAAAATATTAAACTATTCCAAGTTATTGGAATAACTTTAAAATATTATACATGATTCATTTATGTTTCTTTTGGAATTTTATAGTAACTATATTAACCCTTAAAGATTGAAAATCTATATTATCACGGTAAGAGTTAAAAAGATTCAATAATGGTTAAAACTAAATGATAAAGGTAATAATGTGACCTAAACTTATAAAAAAATATTGGATGAGATTTTTTTAACCCATATTAATTATATATTCAAAATAAATCACTTTTTATCCATTTATAATTGAAAATTAATTTTTATTAATTTAATTTTTTTTGAAATTCCAAGAGTGCCCCTCCCCTCTCTTGTTAAAGGGCACATATGGTTATCTTTTTATCATACTTAAAAACCTATTTGGTTCAGCCAATATCTACCCAAATAACTTCCTAGAATCCCTATACACATTATATATGTATTATTTTAGACATAACACTACCCTTAGTGGCCTTAAGGTGTTAAGCAATGGAGTATTTCTAAAGAAGAGGTATCGTTTTTAATTAAGTGTTTCAATTTAGTTTCTTCTTACACATCCCTCAAAACTACTTCAAAAAAGGTAAAATAATAACTATATTATAATACATATTTTGAGATGTTATTATTTTAGTTTCAACACCTATATTAATCTCCAATTCCATAAAATGGGAAAATAATTAATCGTTCGTGTGTATGGAGGACTACTACCTCGGGAACCGATGTAATTTGTTTTCCATCACCATCTCTAAATACTGGTTATAATAATGGAATTAATGTTTATATATGATATTAATGATATATTAATCATTTTATAAATATAATTTATCATTTATATTTTTACCTTTCCATGCATAAAAAAATGATAACATCATTCATGTGTACGTGTGAATTATCAACTCCACGAAGCGATGTGATTCATTTTTCATCACAATGTTCCATGGATTATATATATATATATATATAACAATATTTAATGAAATAATATGATATATATTTTTGTGTGTGTGTGATATTTTTATCATTATTTAAAGATAAAATTATACTTACCTTCTTTCTATAATGATCATTGAAAAATTAAAATGTTACTCATTCGTACGTATGTCCTACCATGTCCATGATTGTAAAGTCATTCATTTTTCATAAAAATATTTAATGGATTAATTTAAAAGTATAATTTTTGTAAAAAATGATAATTATTTCATTAATAATATTTTATATATGATGTAATGATGACCACTTTTACAATAGTTGACTTACCAAAACCATTTTAGACTCTTAAGTACCGAATATTGTCAAAACATCAGATGTGAAAAATTAAGTAATTGTTATAACATGGTAATAAGTGAAATAAAAGGAATAATAAACATTTAAATATTTCTAAATCAAGTATAAATTAACCTAAGTTTATTATTCAGAAATATACAGAACTTACGTGATGATTAGGACTCAAGTTAAGGGACTCTTTAACTAAAAACCCCCCATTTTAAATGTTTTAAAGATTTATTTTCTAAATATTTCTCTTTCATGTCCATGTTTTTAAAATATTTTTTATGAATTTATTTATATGGATATGAATGTTTTAAAAATTTAATTTTCTAATTTCTCTCAAATTTTTCCAAAAGGTTATTTTTGTATGGTTTAATATAATGGACTTTCATTCAAAAATCCCCTTTTAAAGTTCCTCTTTCAGCATTTTTTACCAAGGTCAAAAGAAATGTTTTTTAAATATAAGACATGAATGTAATTTTCTTATTTAATAAATCTTTAAGGAATTAATGTTTTCTTTATAATTTTTTATAGTTCTTTTCAAAGAAAATTCTTTCATTATTCTGTGCGTTATTTTTAGATTTTTTAAGTCTTTTTTTACAGAAAAATTGTATTTTAATTTCCCAAAGTGTTTATGAACGGGTTTAAATGAGTTTTCAAGGGTTATATTCATGATATAGTCCTTGTATATTGTTATTATTGGTTTATACAATTATATATCAATATATGAGGGATTGACCCCCATTATAGCTCAAGATATAATGGGTTGAACCCTATTATAGCTCAAGATATAATGGGTGAGCCCCATTATAGATATCCAATGCATTAGTTACTCTGGAGATGGAAGATTACTGTATGGTTATTCCATTTGTAAGGGTGAATTTTATAGTGACATAGTAATGATGTCCCAATTCACCTCTATTATTTTTCTATGCTTACTAATGACTTCTTAAGAAAATTGTTTAAAAGGGTTTTCATGTTTTTCACCATACTAGTGATTTTATTTTTTTATATCCCTTACTGAGATTTTTTCTCTCATTCCAAATTTTAAAAATGATTTTCACAGTATTTTAAGGAATATTAGGAACAATTATGAGGTCATGAGGAAAATTATGAATATTTATCTTAGGAAAAAAATTATTTTAAATACGTTTGTTTTATGAAAAAATAGACACTATATAGAAGTGTTCACTTGTAATGTATGGAATTTTTTCCTGGTTATCTAAAAATATAAACCTAAAATATCTTTTTAAATGAATGAAAATGTGATTTATAGTCTAAATTTACTAAAATATGTAATTTTTAATGTAGGTTTATTACAGTTGGTATCAGAGTAGGGTTTAGACAACATAAGAGATTAGGATGTATTCTTAATATTTATGTATATCATCATAGTTTTATACTATTTAGGTTGATCCTAAGTTTGGTGTATTAAAAACCTCTTTTTAGGAATTAAATTGTGAAATTTTAGGTTAAATAATGATATTTTTGGATACATTCATTTTTTAGGTAATTATGGGTTATTATATTTATGGATGAAAAATTAAAGGTATGAGAAACCATTGAGGTTAAAATATATTAAGGTTATTTTGAGTATTTTTCTCAAATTTATATTATTTTATAAGTATTATATTAATATAGTTTTAGAAAAATAAAAACTCACAGGATGGGTTACAACTCGTCGTGTCCTACAAGACTATGGGAATTGATCTTACATCACATACCACTAGCCTAAGTGAAGTCTTGATTTGTATGAATTTTCATTTTAATTAAACAATTCTATGGATGAAGAATAATTTGATTTTGGGAACATAATTTGTATCATATAGATAACCATGGGATTGGAAAATGATTTGGTGATTAAGTGATTAATGTTATTTTAGAATACGTTCAATATTTTGGTTAACCTGTATGGTCCAAGAAAATAGAATACTATAGGATTTTATTTGATTAATAATGGTTGAATTATATTTTTGAAGAATATATGATTTTATTGTGGATTTATGGTGATTCATATTATTTATGGAAATGGTTAGCGTATCTTGAATATTATTAGGGAAATTACTTTTTGGTATGAGACATAAAAAGTAACTAATGTTATTTGGAGATACAAGTTCAAATATATCTTGGAATAATATGTGGTCATATCCTTATTATTATTGGGTTTCAATATTAGTCTAGATTATTTTTGAGGAATTTTAAGGATATTTGAATAATCTATGTTGAACTTTGGGTATTACTGTTAAATGTTTAATATTAAAAGTATTTTTTCTTCATTTAAAGATTTATTATTTTTGAAAAATATCTTATCATATTTTATCCCTTTTAGTTTTGGTTAATTTTTCCAAATACTAAAAATAAATAGTTAATATTTTTTGGATTATGTGATTCTCTAGAAGTTGATTCTGAAAAATTCATTTAAAATACTCATTTTTTGGATAAAAAATGAGGTTGTGGTGAAAATCAATTAAAGAATGAAACTTTAATTTTCAAATAAGTATGTTTCCTTATGTTCTTATTTTATAAATTAAATTAATTCCTTAACTTTAGGAAATGTATTTTGAAACAAAAATGTTATCTGCTTACTTTTACAATGGCCTTTTAACCCATCACAAATTTATGGTCTTTTGATGGTTAGCTTTCTCATGATCATGTTCTATATCACTCTATAACAGTCCTTCAGAGTTTGTTTTTTTCTTACATGTCCATGTTATCCTACATAGAAACATAGTTAACCATCTTACTTCCCTTTCTTTTTAAGTGTAATTTTTATTATTCTTTTTCCAATGTGGGATTTCAATAAAGATATTTTAAAAATGAAAACTCTATCCACCGATCACGAGTCTAAAATTTTGAGGAAAAAAATTAAAAAAGGGGGAGAATGCAACATCCTATTATTTTAAAAGTAAATACTATGTTTGATATCATGCATGATATATAACACTGAGCTTATACGAACAATGGAATCTTATTATTTAAATGTGACCATTATAACCTAGCAATTAGATTTGCGACAATGAATAGTACTAATGGAATTATAAAATATTTAATGTTTTTAATAATTTCAAATGCATTGAGTAATTAATTTTATATAAGTACTAGTTTTTTAGAAAATTAATTTTATTCTTCAAAAAATATATTTTCTTTAAAAATGATTTTTATTAATTTTTATATAAAATTAATATAATTAATTTATGAATCACTTAGAAATTTTTTTTGTTAAAATTAAATTTATTTTTTAAATCTTCATACCGAAATTTTATTATATTGAAACTTTGATAATTTTCTGAAAAGTTTGACTTTTCAATGAATAGTGAAAAATACCAATTTTTATTCATAATTATATTTTTCAAAGTATTTATAAAGTAAAATTATGTTTTGGATTATTTTTAAATTTTAATTTGTTCATTTGTATTAAAAAATTTCCAGTTATGGTTTTTAAAAAGGATTTATACTTGAATTTAGTATAAAAATATTTTAGTTTTAAAAGGGCATTTTTCTAGAAAAATGTTTTCTCTTGTGTTTTTTTTTTATTTAATATTTAATTAAATTATGAAAATTATGTGTTTTAAAATTTTAAAATGTATTAAATATTTGGAATCATGATTTTTAATTTTAATAAATAGGTCTTTTTTATTTTTGATCAATATAAATTGTAACTTTAGTAATTTTTATTATCACGATAAAGGATAAATCGGGTAATTAAGGGTAAAAATAAAACGATAAGGACTAGAAAATAACTCTAACACTTGACCCATTTTTTATGAGTTATCTTTTAACATAATAATCCAATGATCTAAATTGTAAACTTTATAAGCCACTTGGATAAGAGTGTGACATTTATAATATTTTATTTAAAGTAAAGTCAAAGATGTCATACTCATATTTTTAATAACTATATCATTTTTAATATATGGTTATGAAAAATATATCGTTGAATATAAATATTAATTTTAAATATAAAATATTTATCTACATTGTGGTAATTTATTTATAATTTTTAATGATGAAATAATTACCTTAAATGTTGACACAATGGTGATGTAGAAATTATTCCATTAATAAAAAAATAAAATAAATGATATTAAAAATATTGAAATAAATAAAACTTTAGATAATTATTATAATCCATGAATTTTATAGATTACTTTTATATGTTATGGTTGTATTAAAAAATTTGATTTTAACTTGTTTTATTGATATTTTTAAAATTCAAAGTAATGTATAGTGTCAAAATTGACATTAATGATATTTTAAGATTAATAATATTTTTTAAATGATATAAAGTTTATAAAAATACTAACTTCGGCCAAATAATTTGGATAAGGTTTAAAATATCATCCATGATTCATTTTTGGGTCGTTTGGCATTTTATAGTAACTATATTAACCCTTGAAGAGTAAAAATCCATGTTGTCTTGCTAAGATTTAAAAGGGTTAAATAAGAGATAAAACTAAAATATAAGGGTAATAATGTGACATAAAATTGCCTAAAAATTATTTTATGAGATACTTTTGAACCATAATTATCCTATATTTGAAATAAATCACTTTGGATCCATTTTGTTTAAAATTAATTTATATTAATTTAATATTTTAAGAAATTCCAAGAGTGACCCTCCCCTCTCTTATAAAAGCGAACTTAATCTTTTCTTTTGATCATACTTCAAAACTTATTTGGTTTGAAAAATATCTACTGAAATATATTCCTATAATTTCTCCCCATATTCTTGATGTAACGGTTCATGCCTTCCTGATCTGTTACTTTGCTGATTTTTGTTGTTAGATGTGTTCATAGAAGGCTTAGAGGGAGTCTGGAGAAGTTTGATTGCTAAAGTCTAGAAGTATGGATATTACACAAAGTTTAAGTGGATTACACAACCTGAAAGTTTGTTTCACAGTTTTCTTAGAGGGTTTCATGATGTGTACACATTTTACATGTCATGAAAGAGGGTTTCATGAGGTGTAATATTTCGGGGTTTAAAAATAGATAATAAAATGAAAAGGCGGCGTGTTTTTCAGAAGAAATTGAACCTTGGGGATTTTATGATGTTAAAGGGGATTAAACAACATGTAATCCCCTAATACAATCCATATTTAAAATTCTTTTTCGGCCGAACTTTAATTTATTCGGTTATGCCCTCTTCTTCCTCTAGTTTTGGGTGAATCCTATGTGTCCTGAGGTGTTCTTTGATCCCTTCTTCATCCCTCTTCAATCCTTATATCTTGTTGGATGTTCATTGGTGATATGTGGTTGATTTTTGGTGAATTATCTTCTCTTTCTCATCTATTTTCTTCCATTATTTTCCTAGGTATATACCAAGGTGGTGTTTCTTTGGTTTGAGGTGTGTGTTGTGTTGCGTTTGATGGTATTGGGATGCGGTGTAGGTTAATCTATGGTTCTTTATAGTTTTTTTATTGTTTTCATGTGTTCTTCTTTATCTTATGGTGTGCAATGAGTTGGAAATCTTCTTTTAGGTATGATTTACTTCATTTCTCTTTATTTTTACATCATACAGGAGGGGCTTCTTTTGTTTACCGATGAAATTTGGTGGTGTTGGATTAATTAAAGGTAAATGAAATTGGTTAATTGAATTAAAAAGGGATAATATAGTTTTATTCACATGCTTTTTCATCTTTGATGCTATTTGTGATATTGTGAATTGTTCGGGCTTGATGCCCTACAGAAAATTGTGGCCATTAGAGGATTTTTTTTGTGCTAGATATGTGTGAAGTGATTATTGTTTTGGTTGTGATTGTTTGGTATCACTGTAAAATGGAAATTGGCTAACCACATATATTTGGCTACTAAAAATGGTTACCCTGGGATTTAGGTTTGTGTGATAACTTCTCTAAAATAAAGTGTAATGTGATAAAATCCCCTTTGTAAATCCATAAATAGATATTGATGTGTTGCGATGTGTGGTCGTTCTTGTGGGATGATGATGTGTGGTTGGGGCATGTGGGGTGATAGTTTTTGGGCCATGATTTTCGGGCGGCGAGGTGATATTTTGTGGGTCGTGCTTTTGGGGTAGCAAGATAATAGTTTTTGGGCCATGATTTTGGGGCGGTGAGGTGGTAGTTTATGGGTCATGCTTTTTGGGGAAGTTAGGTGATAGTTTTTGGGTCATGTTTTTGGGGAGGCAAGATGATAGTGTGTAGGCTGTTCTTATGGGGTGGTGAGGTGATAGTTTTGTGGTCGTTATTTTAGGATGGTGAGGTGATAGAATATTGAGATGTTTGTGGAATGTGGTTTTTCTGTGCTAGATGCCCGAGTAGCGATGGAATAAACAAATGTATAATATGGTTTGAAATGGAATGGGTTTGTTTGGTTAATCGGATGAGAATTTTTAAAAAATAATTTAATGATGGGTTGTGTGTTTCATGGTGGTTAATGATAAATAATGAAATGAATGGGTGTTAAATGTGTTCGAAATTTGAAGCTACTAGTCGGGGCTCTTCAACTTCATAAATGACTGTTGCAGATACTAATAAATGGATTTAGAGGTAGCAGAAAAAGTGACGGTGATGTGGTTTTGTTAGTTTGTTTGTAAATCCATAGGTTGGTCTTGTGATCTTTTCACTATATATTTTTATACACTGTACATTCTTTTTTATTTCTATATACACCACACCCACATTGATCACTATGTTCCGAACACCTGCAAAGTCACGCTGAGTGTGTTTTTTCCAACATCTGGTGGGGAGTACGGATGGATTGGTACCCGCTATTTCCCACTCTGTCTTTAGGGTAAGGTTGGTGTGGAACATGCTATGATGGTCAGAGGTCTTTTAGTGGTTAGGATTGTGATTGCGATGGTCTATGTTTCTTTAGAAAATATAGGTTAGTCCGGGTGTTTGTGGGTGAGGTGATATGTTCCCAGGTGTCTTCAGGGTGAGGTGTAATAACCCAAGTGTTTTTGGATGAGACGTGACCACGCTTGTGGCGCGGTAGAATAAGTGTTTTCAAGAAAGATGTGTATGGTCGTGCTTGTGGGGTAGCTATCCCAGGTGTCTCTGGGTGAGGTGTTTTTTGACTGTGCTTGTGGGGCATTGTGGTATACGGAAGAGATGGGAGCATTCCTTAGTGATTATGGGATGGTTAGTATACCTTGATAGGTGATGTTTGGATCTGTTGTTTTATCATAGGGGGCATTACTATGCTTCTTTCACATGTGCATGAGAGACATTGGTTTTCCTGCTAAGTATACTTGTATGATCACTATACTTATATAAAACTATTTCCAGGTTTCCATAAGGATTTTTCGGATCATGATGGACCTTACTAGCTCAGATACCTGATAATTTTTGTGTCTCTACTTTAGATTTACCTTAGGTATTTACTTTGGATACATTATTGTATTTGTATCAATTCTATTTATACATGCATGTGGTATGAATTTTGGATTTATTTTATATTGTTTCTTGAAGTTGTTTGTGGACAACCCATCTTATATCCTAATTATATTTATATTATAGAGGGTAATGCCTCTAATATATGATATTTCCATACCCTCGATAATAGTCACCAACCTGGGGCCTACTAAAGGTGGGACTCTGTGATCATTATGTCTCTCCCTTCATTGAGGTATCTTTGGAGGGAGTGGGCCATGAAAAAGTGTTATCAAAGGTGATGTTTGAGAGATAATATGGATTTTGGGGTTAAGAACAGTGAGGAATGCATGGGTTGGTATGGAAATAGTGTGAGTTGACCTTAATGCATGACATCGGCTAGGGAGACCGGCTAGGACATGGAATTTTAGGGGGGTCCATGATCTAGTGCATAGAATATGATCTTATTGAATGAACAAGTAATATGGACCTACTTGCAGGGTAGATACTTAGGAAAGGTACATGAATTATAATGACTTGTGTTCTTATTTAAATTGGGTTGTTTGGGGAAAGTTGGAATGGATAACAAGATGAATTAAATGAGTTAAAAAAACTTTATAAAAATCCACATTATCGATATTTGGAATTTATTTTTCTTCCTTTAAACAATGGCTCATGTTCATCATACGTGTGTGGCTCAATTAGTTGAGGTTCATTAGGCTGATCTGGTTGACCATCGAAGGTTTGATCTAGTTGAGGAGGATGATTAGTGGTAGATAACGTTGTTTTTTTTCTAGTTGAAGTCTTTATGAAATTGTGAGGGTAGTGTTTCAGATGTGGGGATAAAGAGATGGTTGGAAAAGCTTAATATCGCCTTTAGTTTGATCTAGGCTCTGATAGAGTACTCAGTCCCTTTGTAAATCATTCATATGTTAGTAGTTATGTGTTAGTAGTGTACATTGTATCTAAGAGAGCAGAAGGAGTAAAACATTTTATAGATCGACTTCTAGAATGAGTTATGGGTAGAGTTCCTTTTGTTGACCATGTAGGCAGAAAAGAGGTAGGAGCTTATTTCTCTTCACCAAGGGAGCATGTCAGTGTGGGATATGACAATCATGTTCAAGTATCTTCTTCATTTTTTGATTGATATTTTTCTAGATGAGGAGTCTTATGCGAGACATCTTAAGGAGGCACTTCATCCTTTTATCCATTGTTTAGTAACTCCTTTTACATTTCCAACATATTTGGAGGTTTAGAAGAAGGCAGAGGTGATCGAGAGGATGCACTCATGAGGAGGTTTACCACAAGAGGGGATCCAATAGTGTTCTTTGAGGGGTAGAGTTGTCAGTGTAAGGTCTCAGGTGTTAGGGAATTAAAGGTTTCAACTAGTAGGGATTAAACCACAGCAACATCCTTTTTGGCCTTCTGGTATAAGTGGTTTTAATTCTTTTCATAGGGGATTTATGCTAATGTGTTTTATTTATAGGTCTTGTTTCCATCACCAAAACTAGTGCCTAGTGGATACTCAAGCTCAGTTTGGTGGATTTGAATAGGTTTGGTGCCAGCCTTAGTAGTAGTTTTCAGTGAGGTTATTTCAGTAGCAGGGGTAGTAGGCTTATGCTCTGCTAAGTGGGTAAAGAGAAAGAATAGGTTGGCCTTAGGATTTTCCTCATGTTTAGGGACCATAAACCAAGCATGGTCATATATGTGATCATCAACAAAAAGGAATAGGATCTGGGCATAGTCAATTGCACATAGTGGAGGCAGCAATTTTAGAGGATCTAGAGATCATCAGAGGTATGATCAGTTTGTTTAGTACTCTTATTTATACCTTTTTTGATTCAATATTTATTCACTCCTTTGATTCACCTTCTCTATCCCATACTCTGGGACTAGATTTAGAGAGGCTTCTCATACCCCTAGTGTTGACTACACCAGTCAGATGCCAGACTAACCTGTTTAATGTGTTCTGAGGGTGTATACTAATGATGGGGCCACATCAGTACCATGGGGATCTTTTCTTACTACAAATGCATTCATACAATATCATCCTCATCATTGACTTGTTGTATTACGTATGTACTATTATCGAATGCTTCCTAAGGAGATTTTTTTTTCATATATGGATGGCCTGCATGTAGTTTTCAATAGTGAGTTGAGTTATTAGGTGGAAATTTGGCATATGGAGCCCCTTATTTCCTTTTTGGATGATTTGTCAGTGGAATCAATATATTGTGTGATAGTGGGGGTTCCCAGGGTTTCTAGGGAATTCCTAGATTTTTTTTCCAAGGAATTTGTGATGATACCCCTTCAATGTGATGTTGAGTTCAGGATAGACTTACAGCCCAGTGCTTCTCTGATTTCGATGGTTCCTTATCATATGGAACTTTCATAGTTACGACAGTTGAGGATTCAAATAGACTATTTGATGAAGAAGGGTTTTATACATACCATTGTTTCAATGTGGGGTACTCCAATGTTGTTCTCCAAGATGGAAGATGGTATTATAAGGTTGTTTATAGACTACCAAGTGTTGAATCAAGTGACAATCAAAAAAATTTACCCTCTCCTAAGGATAAACGGTATTTTTGACCAGTTGAGAGGGGTGAGTTGGTTTTAATAGATTTACCTATGGTCTGGATATCACCAATTGAGGGTGGAGGAGGGAAATATCCTGAAGACTGCCTTCAGATGCGGGTATGGGAACATTGAGTTCATAGTCATGTGATTCGATGTTACAAACACACCATCAATGTTCATGGGAATTATGAACTCCATGTTCCATGAGTTTCTATATTGTTTTGTTTTCATATTCATCGATGATATCTTAATCTACTCAAATTCATAATAAGAGTATGTTGAGTATCTTTGAGATTTCTTGTAGGTTCTTCAATGCCACCAGCTCTATGGAAAGTTGTCTGAGTGTAAGTTTTAGACAAAAGAGGTAATTTCCTTGAGCATGTAGTGTCTCGATAGGGTGTGATAGTAGACCCATATAAATTTTAAGTAGTCTTTTCTTGGTCATCACTCAAGAACATGGAATAGGTTTATAGTTTTTTTGGTCTCGCATGCTATTATTGAAGGTTTGTACCTAATTTATCTTGATTTTCATCCTCGTTGACAGATTTGATTAGGAAAGACCAAGATTTTGTGTGGAGTGATCAGTTCCAAAAAGTATTTGGTTACCTAAAAGGGAAGTTAGTTGGTGCTCTAGTTTTTGGAGGATGGGGTGATGTTTTAAGTGTTTTGTGATGCTTCTCATTTAGTCTTGGGATGCATGATGATACTACAATGGGCAATGATCTCTTATAGGTCTAGGAAGCTACATCCCCATGAGTGTAACTATATCACCCATGATCTAGAGACAATTTTTTTGTGCTAAATTTGTTGTGACATTACCTCATTGGGGAGAATTTTTTGGTATTCACAGATCACAAGAGTTGAGGTATATCTTTTCTCAGTGTGATTTGAGCTTTTGGCAGTAGAGGTAGACGGATTTTTTTAATAATTGTGATTTTAAGATCTCTTACACCTCAAGAAAGGGAAATGTTTTGGCCAACGCTTTGAGAAATAAGTTGTGGAAGGGTGTTGTTCGGGAGTCTTTGGATACTTGGAGAGTAATGTAGGAGTTGGAAGCCTTGCACTTAGATTAAAGAGTGGATGATGGAAGGGTATGTTTTTTTTAAATGATAGAAAAGTTTTCTCTAATGCTTTAGGTGGAGTATTCTCAGTGGGGAAACTAGGACTAAGAGGTTATGTGTGATCGTTTTGGCTATGGTGATTCTCTAAATGGATGGTTGGAGGATGTTCAGAATTGGATTTAGTTTCATGGAAGATTATTTGTTCTGATGGAAATGTGAAATTGAGTCCTTGAGTTTCAGGGATCAACTTTGGCAGTACACCCATAATTTTTCAATATGTACAGTGGATTGAGGATACAGTTTTGGTGGCTATAGATAAAACAGAAAGTGGTAGAGTTTGTGTAAAGGTTCTTGGTTTTCCAGCAGGTGAAGGAAGAGCATCGTGTTCTTGGTGGTTTTTTGCAACCCTTAGATGACTCTAAGTGGAAATGTGATGACATATTAATGGATTTCATCATAGGGTTACCCAGATATTAGGGAGATTTTGATGTTATCTAGGTGATAGTGGATCAATTGATGAAATCGGCCCACTTCTTAGTGATCAAGGAGTTGAGAATAGTGGAGTTTTGGCTAAGAGTTATGTGGATGAGGTGTTGTAGTTTCATGGAGTTCTGAGGTCCATTATCTTGGATTAGGACACATTTTTACCTCACGAGTCTTGAGGGGATTTCAGCATGCTCTTGGAACTTAGTTACACCTCAACACTTCTTTCCACCATTAGATAGATGAAAAAATAGAACGGTCTATCCAGATGTTGGAGGATATGTTTCGGTCATGCATCTTGGACATTGTTATATCTTGGGTATGACACCTACCCTTGGTGGAGTTTTCTTATAATAATAGTTACCACTCTTCCATTAGCATGGCCCCATTTGAGGTTTTGTATGGGAGACTGTGTCGTTATCTGTTGTGTTGGAAATAGGTTGGGTAGATATCTATTCTTGGTCCTGATGTGGTGTAGAGCATGACAAAGAAGTTTTAGCTTATTCATGAGAGGATGAAATCAATGTAGGACTAGAAAACGTCTTATACTGATCGTGGGATGAGGCCCTTGGAGTTCAAGGTTGGGGACCACGTGTTCTTGAAGGTTTCCCCTCAACATGGGCAGTGGAGGTTTGGAAGAGGTAGTAATCTTTCTCCTAGGTTTTTTGGAACCTTTTAGGTGTTGGGGTGAGTTGGAGAGCTGGTGTTTCAGTTGGTGTTGTCACCATGGTTAGAGAGGATCCATGACGTTTTCCACATCCCTCATCTTCATCAATATCTTCATGATGACTCCTAGGTCATTGACTAGGGAGAGTTTGATATTGAGGGTGACATGACATTTGTGGAATGTAAAGTAGAGATCTAGGATTTTTAAGAGAAGGAATTGTTTGGATGGACCATTTCTTTGGTTTGTGTGTTATGGGTGAATGGTGTCTAGGAGGAGATTACTTGGTAATGAGATATACAGATGAATTCCCAGTACCTGGAGTTGTTTTGAGTTTTTATTTTCTCTTTTTTTCTTTGTGATGTAATGTTTGGATCCTTTTTTTTAATGAAATGTGTTATTTTCCTTGGTTTGTGATGTGGGTGGTGAGATGTGGGATAAATTATTAATGTATGAAAAGGGGAAGACCCGATTTATAATTTAGAGGAATTAAATGTGATGCGACTAAACCTGTGTGGGTGAGTGAGGGCCACCCAGAGAATATAATATCTTGACATGGAAGATGAAATTCTCTAATTCATGGTTTCAGTACAGTGTGGTTCATTGGTTATAGTGGTTTTTGGTTTGGACAGCATGGAGGTTGAGATGGTTGTGCAGTGGTTGTGTGGTGATGTGGTTGTGGTGATGTGGTTGTGCAGTGTGTTTTTTGGTCATTTGGTTTGGGGTGTTAGGATGGTGATAGAATTTGAGGTGTGATAAGAGCCTTTAGAGGTATCTCGTGGGGTGGTTGTTTGGACCACTTTTCTTCAGGGATTGATTTTGGATTCTCAAGGGTGAGAATCATTTGAGAGGTATCTGATATAATGCTCCATGACTTCCTGCTCTATTAATTTGCTGGTTTTGGTTGTTGTATGCATTCAGAGGAGGCTCAGAGGGAGTCTGTAGAAGTTCGGTTTCTAATACTGGAAGTAGGGATATTACACATCATGTAAGTGGATTACACTACATGAAAGTTCATTTCACAGTTTTTAAAAAGGGTTTTATAATGTGTACACATTTTACACATCGTGAAAGAGGGTTTCACAACATGTAATATATTGGGGGTTAAAACTAAATAATAAAATTAAGAAGTGATGTGTTTTTTTGGGGAAACTAAACCTCGTGGATTTCATGACATGAAAGGGGATTACACATCATGTAATCCCCCAATATAGTGCATATTTAAAATTCTTTTTTGGCATAACTTTGATTCATTCAACTGTTCTCGCTTATTCCTCTCATTTTGGGAAAACCCTAGGTTCCCCATGGTGTTCTTCAAACTCTTGTTCATCCCTCTTCGATCCTTTGATCCCAGTGAATGTTCATTGGTGATTGGTGGTTCATCAGTGTTTATTTCTATTCTCTTTATCATCTATTATTCTCTTGGGGATCCACTTTGGTGGTGTTTTTTTGGTTTGGAGTATGCATTGGGTTGCGTTTTATAGTCCCGAGACACGATGTAGGTTGATCTGTGTTTCCTCGTGATGTTGTTATAATTTGTAAGTTCTCTTATTCACCATGCAGTGTATATAGAGTTGGAAAACTTCATTGAGGTATTATTTCCTTCGTTTCTATTTATTTTTGCATCATGTGGGAGGGGTTTATTTTTTTTACCTATAGATTTTGGCAGTGCAGGATTAATTAAAGGTAAATGAAATTTGTTAATTGAATTTAAAATGGATAATGTGGTTTGATTCACATGCATTTACATCTTTGATACTATTTGTGATATTATAAATTGTGTGGGATTGATTCCCTACTGAAAATTATGGTTGTTGGGGGATTTGTTTACGTTGTCTATGTGTGATGTGATTGTTGTTTTGGTTGTGATTTTTTGGTATCACGCTAAAATAGAAATTGGATAACCAATTATATTTGGATAATAAAAAAGATTTTTTTGGGATTTTGGTTTGTGTGATAACACCCCTAAAATAAAGAGGAATGTGATAAAATCCCCTTTGTAAATCTGTAAATGGCTCTTGGTGTGTTGTGATGTGTGGTTGTGCTTGTGGGATGGTGATGTGTGGTTGGGTCATGTGGGGTTAATATTTGTGGGTTGTGATTTTGGGGAGGTGAAGTGATAGTTTGAGGGCCATTCTTTTGGGACAGAAAGATAATAGTTTGTGGGCTGTTCTTTTTTGGGGTGGGGAGGTTATAGTTTGTGAGTCGTGCTTTTGGGGTAGTGAGGTGATAGTTCACGGGCCATGCTTTTGGGTGGCAATGTGATAGTTTTTGAGCCATGATTTTGTGGTGGCAAGGTGATAGTTTGTGGGTCGTTCTTTTGGAGCGGTGAGATAACGGAATGTTGAGCTATTTGTGGAATGTGGTTAATTTTTTCTATATGTTAGAGTAGTGATGGAATAAATGAATGTTTAATAAGGTTTGAAATGGTATGGGTTGGTTTGGTTAATGGGATGATAATTTTTTATAAATAATTTAATTATGGGTTGTGTAATTCAAGGTGGTTGATGATAAATAATGAAATGAATTAGTGTTAAACATGGTAGAAATGTGAAGACACTAGTCAAGGATATTCACATTATGGAATAAATATTGAATATACTTATAAATGCATTTATAGGTAGCAGAAAAATTGATGGTGATGTGAGTTTGTTAGTTTTTTTATAAACCCATAGGTTAGGATTGTGCATTTTTCTCTATATATATGTATACACCATAAATTCTTGTGATTTATATATTCACCCCACCAAAATTGAGCACTATGTGTCAAACACCTGCATAGTAACATGGAGGTGTTTTTCCAACATCTAGTGGGGAGTATGGATGGCTAGGTACCCACTATTTCCCGTTCTCTCTTCTAGGTGAGGTAGGTGTGGCATAGGTTGTGATGACCGAAGGTGTGTTAGTGATTTATATGGTGGTTGTGATGGGTCATGTGTTTTGGGGAAAGTTGTCGCAGCCTAGGGGTTTTTGGGAAAGGTGATATGTGTCTCGGGTGTCTTCGAGATGAGGTGTGGTGGGCTAGGTTTTTGTGGGTAAGACATGATCATGCTTGTGGTGTGGTACCTCATGTGTTTTTGGGCGAGATTTTTGTGGCCATGCTTCTAGGGTGTTGATCCCAGGTGTCTTGCAGGAGACGTGTGTTGTGATCTTGCTTGTAGGACGGTGTGGTATACATAAGAGATGGGAGTGCTAGGGCGTATGAGGTTGGGTGTGAGAGAGTCATACCGATGGGAAAGTGGTGTGAGGTACCCTTATCTATGTGATTCTTATTATAGTATATTATTTGGTTTTCATTATTTTACGATCATTCCTTGGTGAGGATGATATTGTTAGTTTACCTTGATGGGTGTGGTTTGGTTCTATTGTTTTCTCACAGGGGAATTAGTATACTTCATTCACATGTGTATGAGAGACTTTGATTTTCCTACTAAGTATACTTGTATACTCACCCTATGTATATAAAATTATTTTCAGGCTTCTAGGAGGATTTTTTTGATTGTGCTGGACCTTACTAGCTTGGATCCTTGACGGTTGTTGTGTCGTTGTTTTAGCTTTACCTTGGGTATTTACTTTAGAGACATTATTCTTTTTATATCAGTTCTATTTATCCATTCATGTATGATTTTTTTGGCTTTCTTTTAAATTGTGTCTTGGAGTTTTTTTTGTATTAACCATCTTATCTCATGATCCTATTTATATTATAGAGGTTAATGCCTCCCAAATATGATATTTTCATACCCTCGGTGCTAGTCGCAAACCCGGGGCCTACTGGAGGTGGGACTCGTGGGTAATTATATCTCTCCCTTCATTACAACATCTTTAGAGGGAGGGTTTCATGACACTAGAGGTATTATTTTATGCATAACACCACCCTTACTGGTTTTAAGGTCCTAAGAAATAAATTTTTTCTAAATAATATGTATTATTTTTAATTAAGTGTTTCTGTTTTGTTTCTTATTTCACATCCATTATTCCTAATTCAACCATGATAAAATAATAAATCCATTATCCTCCATATAATTAGATGTTATTATGTTAGTGGAATGACCTATATCTATCTTCACTTCCATAAAATAGGAAAATAATTAATGGTTCATGTGTATAGAGGACTACCGCCTCACAAAACATTATAATTCATTTTCCATAACGTTCTCTCATGAATGGTTATAATAATGGAATTAATATTTATATATGATATTTATAACTTATTTATAATTCTTTAAAGATAATATATCATTTACATTTTACCTTTCCATTCATAGAATAATGATAACATTGTTCGTGCGTACATGTGAATTATCACCTCCACGAAGTGATGTGATTTATTTTTCATCACCGTATTAAATGGATGATATATATAAGTATATGTAATGACCTGCCAATTCTCATTGGCTTGAGATCACAATGAGTCATTACTATGCCTTAAGCGACATCCCCAAGATTCCAAAGGGTGTCAATAAATGCCGAAGGGTTTCAAATACAAGTGGGGGACGATTTACCCTTTAAGGAATAACCCAATGAACAAATCAACCATAACCAAACATTTACTATATGATTCATGAACAATTGAAAGACATCTAATAAACTTCATTTAAGTCAAACACATCAAAGTATAAAACAATGGATAAATAACTCAAGACTCTCAAAAGACACCAAGACACCCTCCATGGCTCCACACCAAGCTCCATGCTCCAAGAACCACCACATCACCCAAGCATCACCACAAACCACTAGCAATGAAATTCCTTACCTTTACCTATGTCTCGGAATATGACATCTGCAAAAGCACCAAAGTGCCAAATCAGGGGTGAGTATAAAACTCAGTAGGTTTTCCCCAATGACTTCCCAACTCACGCCACTAGGATAGAAGAGTTATCAACAATTATATAAAACAATATTTATAAAACAATTTCTCAAAATCAGTTTATAAATAAATATAAACAAGTTTCCAAAACTATTCATTACCAAAACCAAACAAGTGCAATTGAAACCAATTTCCCATCAATATATATTTCCAGAAAAATAACCAAAAAATATTTACAACCATTTCCCAATATCACTATTTCCAAATACCCAACCATTTCTCAAACCCATGTAACCAACCATGCATGCAACGTTATGACAGTTCCATACTCATGACCGGTTTCTCGTCGATCTACCAATTCGTCACAAGGTAATTGCTTCCCATGTGCCATCAATACTTTGGCACTGAGCACAAGGTCATATTTCAACCAAGCCCCATATATGTAATTACCATGGTCCATTAAACCTTTGGCACCGAGCACAAGGTCATATTTCAACCAGGCCCCGTATATGCAATATGAACAAACAACACATATGCCCAGCGATCAAGCCAAAATAAACCTTTCAATAAAAACACCTTTTTATTGAAAACTATTTCCACCAAAACCATTTCAATGCCAAAACATTTAAACTCCAAAACATTTCAACTAAACTCCATTTTTATTGAAAACCATTTATATTGAAAACCATTTTTTCATCAACCATTTATCAATTCTAGAAAATCCATAATTTAAAATCAACATTTTAAATTAAACCCCCATTTGCCCAACTATTCACCATGATCAAGCAATTTCACAAAAACTATAAATCATCACAAATGAATATTTTTCCATGAATTTCACAATCAATAAAATAATTTGAATCTAATCCAATAAATTCTATCAAGAGGATTTGACAGAGAATCCACCTACGTCGAAGGTTTTGAAGAAACATTAACAACAGACGAAGAACGCACAAGTAAGTGGGTCGATTCTCCAAGAGCGGACTTCGATATCTTATCCTAGCAAGATCACGACTCAAAATTGAAATATTTGGAATCCAAAAACCTAGATCTACCCACTATAGGTTCATATCTGAGAAATAATGGAGATAGGAGAAGTAGATCTAAGCATATCTAAGAAATCATGACAAATATGTAAATAATGGTGACATACCTCAAGAATCGGACTCGAAATCACCAAGGTAAGGATCCGGAATGGATTCAACTCATGTGGTAAGGTTTATCTAGCATTCTAGGGAGATTAATATAGAATTAGGTGCATTTTAAGCCAAAACAAAATAAATAGAGCAAAAATGAGCAAGCTTCTAGAAAATAGGATCTAGATTTGACCTTTATGCAAGATTTGACCACATGGTTTGTGCCAACCAAGTATGGATCGTGTGACCTTAATTATTGTCCCAACACTCCTTATAAAACCCAAAAATTCTCCAATCCTTCACATTTACCCTTTTTATGGAAACACATTTTTTATGGAAACATCACACTTTATGGAAACACCCCAATTTATTGAAACAACCAACATTATGGAAATATCCAAATTTATGGAAACAACCAACATTATGGAAATATCAAAATTTATGGAAACAACCAACATTATGGAAACATCAAAATTAATGGAAACACTATATATTATCGAAACACTCCATTTTATGGAAACACTCTATTTTATGGAAACTCCCTATTTTATGGAAACACTCTATTTTATGGAAACTATCTATTTTAATACACAACAAATTTAAAAAACGTGAGGAAAGGGGTTATGTACCCAAAACCGGGGGTACTACATTCTCCCCACCATTTTTCTTTCTGTCCTTGGAAAGTAGACAACCCCTACTGGCCAAAAAGAGTTTTGTCCACTGCTCTTTCATTTCCTTCTCATGTTCCCAAGTCTCTTCCTGAATTTGACCATGTTTCCATAAAACCTGCACTAGGCCGATGATTTTCCCAAGAAATACTTTATCTTGTCTATGCATGATCTACACTGGAATATGTACCAGTGATGCAATTGGGTCTAGCTCAACGTGATCCCATCTGATCACATGGTGAGGATCAGGGTGATACTTTTTTAACTAGGATACATGGAACACATTATGCACTGAACTAAACAGTGGTGGTAATTCCAACCGATATGCCACCTCTCCAAACCGTTCTAGTATCTCAAATGGACCAATTTATCTAGGAGATAACTTTCCCTGCTTCCCGAAACGACGATGTCCAAGCCTTGGAGAGATCCTCAAGAATACATGATCACCCACAACGAACAACAATGGTCTTCGACGGTGATCTGCATAAGATTTCTGATGACTCTGAGTTTTCTCCATCCTATTTCTAATCAACTCAATATTCTCTATTGTTTCTTGGACAAGGCTTGGCCCAAATATTGAAGTTTCACCTGTTTCCACCCAACATAGTGGAGAACGACAAGGACGCCCATACAATGCTTCAAACGAAGCCATGTGTATTAAGGCTTGATAGCTATTATTGTATGATAACTTCACTAAGGGTATATTCTCCTCCCATGAGCCACCAAAATCCATTACATAAGACTGCAACATGTATTCCAAAGTTTGTATTTTCCGCTCAAATTTCCCATCCGTTTGAGGATGATACGCAATGCTCATAGTCAACTGAGTTCCAAGGGATTACTGTAATGCTTTCCATAAATGAGATGTGGACCTTGGATCTCTATCTGAGACTATTGAAACTAGTACACCATGCCTCTTTACCACTTCTCAGATATAGATTTTTGAAATATCCTCCACCGTATGAGTTTCACGAATCGGGATGAAATGGGCCGACTTGGTTATACGATCCACTATCACCCAAATGGCATCGTGTTTTCGGACCATTATTGGAATACCTATAACAAAATCCATTTCTATTTGATCCCATTTCCATATTGGGATGGGAAAAGATTGTAACATACCCGTTGGTCTCTGATGCTCTGCTTTAACCTACTGAAAAGTTAAGCACCGCGAGACGAACTTGGCCACCTTCCTTTTCATGTCGCTCCAACAAAACTGCACCTTCAACACCTTATACATATTCTGTATACCTGGATGTACATCCCATCTTGAATGGTGGTAAGCATGAAGTAGTTGTTTCTGAAAAACTATAGGTACAACCATCTGATCTCTGAAACACAAAACTGAACCTCCATCAAGTTTCCAGCCATCAATGGTCTCCCCACCATTGAGTTTTGAACTTACAACTAGACATTCTGCATCAGATGTTTGTGCCTATTTGATCATTTTTACTAAATCAGGAACAAGCGTAGATGAAATGAAAACAGCTACATCACCTCAGTCTTCACATTCCACATGCATGTCGGCTAAAACCGACATCAACTGTCATTCATCTGAAGCTTCTTTCGCCAACTGAGCATATGAATTTATACTCAATGCATTTGCCACTGAATTTCCTTTCCCCGATGTGTACATCAATTCAAAGTCAAACATTTGAAGATACTTCATCCACCTATTTTTCCTCAGATTCAAATCTCCCTATGAGAAAATGTGTTTCAAGCTTCTGTGATCCGTAAACACCGGAAATTTATCACCAAAGAGATAATATCTCCAAGATTTCAAATCATGGATGACTGCAGCTAACTCTAAATCACATGTTGGGTAATTATTCTCATGCACCCTCAACTTCCTTGAAGCATAAGCAACCACATGATCTCTTTGCATTAGAACACAACCCAACCCTGATCCTGAAGCATCACAATACACCTCATACCCCTGTCCTGATTCTGGAAAGATCAAGATAGGTGTCGATGTAATCCGAACTTTTAGTTCCTGGAAAGACTTCTTACATTCCTCCTTCCATTGTAATGGAACATTATTCTTTATCAGAGATTTCATTGGTGAAGCTAGTCCTGAGAAATCATGCACAAAGCGTCAGTAGTAACCAGTTAGATCAAGAAAACTTTGTATCTCGAACACATTCTTCGATGGTTGCCAAGAGATAACGGCTTCTATATTTTCAGGATCAACATAAATGCCTTTCTTTGAAATGACATGGCCAAGAAAACGTACTTCCTGTATCCAGAATTCACACTTTGATAATTTGGCATAAAAACGATGATCTCTCAATATTTGTAACACTATTTCTAGGTGCACCTCATGATCAGCCATTGTCTTTGAATAGACCAAAATGTCATTCAAAAACACCACAACAAAAGAATCCAGATATTTTTGAAATATCTGATTCATCAATTCCATGAAGACTGCTGGTGCATTCGTTAGACGGAAAGGAAAGAATACATATTCATAGTGGCCATATCTACTTATGAAAGTTGTCTTTGTAATATCATCTTTCCGAACTCTCAATTGGTGATATCCTGATCGCAATTAAATCTTAGAGAACCACTGAGCTCCCCTTAATTGATTGAATAGATCATCAATGTGTGGAATTGGATATCTATTCTTTATCATAACTTAGTTGAGCTACGATAATCAACACACAGCCAAAGAGTTCCATCTACCTTCTTTACGAACAAAATTGGTGCTACCCATGGAGACGTACTTGGTCGAATGAAACCCTTGCTTTCCAGATCCTCTAACTGCACTTTCAATTCCCATAACTCTATTGGTTCCATCCTATAAGATGGGAGAGAAATAGGACTGGTCCCTGGAAGGAGATCAATCGTAAACTCCACTTCCCTTAGAGGTGGTAGCCCTGAAAAGTTCTTGAGAAAGACATCTGTAAATTGATCCACAACAGCTGGAAAACTATTTTCCTCAATCTCTTCCATTGATGCTAAATTCAACACTACCAATTGGTAAGATATCATTCCCACCATTGGTTCCAACAAGCTCTTTTCACCTTTCTTTACAATCCCCTCTCCTCTAAAGAGATGCTCAATACCGTCCTCAGTCATGAAACTAATTGTTCTCCTATAATAGTCTATTTGAGCCTTGAATGTTGTCAGCCAATCCATACCCAGGATTACATCATAGACATCCATAACCAACATCAAGAAGTCCCATTTTAACTCAGCTCCATCAATAGTTAGAGCACATGCTCTACACAAAAAGGCTTGACATTATCTTTAACAAAGAGGAGTTTGCAGTTTCAAAACAAAAGGCATTATTTCCAGTTTTAAACATAGCAAGTCAACAACACGAGAAGAAATGAAGGATTGTGATACACCAATATCAAACAACACTTTAACAAAGGTATAATTCAAAAGAATCATACCTCTCACTGTAGATGGTCCAACCTGATCATCGACAATCTTCTACTCAACTCCACACATTTTCTTCTTCACTATATTGTTCTCATTATTTCCTTTCTGAGGTTGCCCTGGTTGAGGAGTCATGGTGTTTCTAGAATCACCATGCCTAGCTCTTCGCTGCTGATGAAACTGATTCTGCTGTCCTCGTCTAGTTGAAGCATACGATGATTGTGATAACAGAGAAGTTTCTCAAGCACCTGACCTTGCAGCACTACGACAATAGCACTGAATATGTCCCATATTGTTACAATTATGACATGATCTAGGTTGTGTCGTACAATCTCACTTTATGTGGTCAAGAGAACCACATTGAAAACAACCTGCTTTTCTCTGGGGTCGTGGAGGAAGGTTTACTAATCCAGCTGTCGGGTTCTGATTTCCACTTGCACCATGGAAATAGGTGTCCCTTTTCCTCTTTTTCTCAGCGGTTGAGTTCCCACCATTTCATGTAGCTCTTATCATGCCTCCTCCCATAGATCCAGAGATATCATGTTCAGCCACAGTCACTCTATTCACCATCTCTGTATAGTCTGTAATACAAAGCACTGCAATCTTTGATCAAATCTCATGTCGTAGTCCTAATTCGAAGATGTGTGCTTTCAAAGTGGCACTTTCCTCGACTTCTGGTACAATGTGTACTAAGTTCATGAACTTAGACACATACTCTGTGATAGAGATACTCTCTTGTTTCAGGCTAAATAAGTCCATCATTTTCTGGATCTTGAACGTGTGAGGATAGAATTGTTCGTTGAACAATTCCTCAAAATCCTCCCATGTAAGTCCTTCATCTGATTTATCCTGCACCGCTAAATCCCACCACTGACGTGCAAGATCCTCGAGTATATATGTTTCTAGTTTGACCTTTATCTCTACTGGTGTTCTGATGAAGTCGAACATATGATCCATCCTACATAAGCACACCACCGCCTTCTCAGGTACAGAATCACCCCGGAAATTAAGTGGATTCTGCTTCATGAAATAGATGGTGTGATCCACATGTCGGGGCTCATTCCTCATGTTCCATGTGTCCACAGCTTGAAAAGACTGGAAAATACTCTAAACCATCTCTTGGTTCACATGTGGTTCAGGTGCAACCACATTCTTCGCAGCTTCTTCAGGTTGGTTTCGACGATGCCTACCAGGTTCCATTTTCTAAAAAAAACTCTATTGATCTCACTCTCTAGCATCTTTTGGCTTAGCATTTCAAATTCTATCACATAAACTATCACAACATTGTTTTTAAAAACATACTTTTTCCGATGTTCAACTATTTTTGAAACCACTTCACATGATTTCTAAAATTAAACCATTTTCAAAATACAGTAATCATTCTCTTTTTCAAAATCTTTCATTTGAAAACCAATTCCATACTTTTCAAAAATGATCATTTATCGAAATGATGTATGCACTTCTAGTGGAAAGTCATTCCTCTATAATGCATGTCACGCTCGTCTCATTGTCTAAACCCGTGATAATGAGATTTAATAATCATAGTAGTGTCTCAAAACACTTATTTACCCAACTCCCTGGTAACATGAATTTTAGTATAAAAGGGTTAGCTACATCCTTTTATTTTATACATTTCAAGTTCCGACAATCCTACTCCTTTCTGAGATTCCCACCCAAGGAATAGACAAGAAGGGATTTCATCTCTAAAACTAGGAACATTGATGACTACATGTTAGGCAAGAACCGAACAAGATGATACCATTTTTAATGAGTCACCAATTCTCATTGGCTTGAGAGCACAACGAGTCATTACTAGGCCTTAAGCGACATCCCCAAGACGCCAAAGGATGGAAATAAATGTCGATGGGTTTCAAATACAAGTGGGGGATGATTTACCCTTTAAGGAATAACACAATGAACCAACCAACCATAACCAAACATTAACTATATGATGCATGAACAATTGAAAGACAGCTAAGCAACTTCATTTACGTCAAACACATCAAAGTACACAACAGTGGATAAACAAATCAGGACTCTCAAAAGACAGCAAGATACCCTACATGGCTCCACACCAAGCTCTAAGCACCACCACATCACCCAATAATCACCACGAACCACTAGAAATGAGATGCCTTACCTTTACCTGTGTCTCGGAATACGACATCTGCAAAAGCACCAAAGTGCCAAAGCAAGGGTGAGTATAAAACTCAGTAGGTTTTCCCCCAATGACTTTCCTACTCAAGCCACTAGGATAGAAGAGTTATCAAAAATTATATAAAAAATCTATATAAAACAATTTCTCAAAAGCAGTTTATAAATAAATATAAAAAAGTTTCTAAAACCATTCATAACAAAAACCAAACAAGTGCAATTGAAACCAATTTCCCAGTAAGATATTTTTCCAGAAAAATAACCAAACAATATTTACAACCATTTCCCAATATCCCTATATCAGCATACCCAACCATTTCTCAAACCCATGTAACCAACCATGCATGCTACATTATGACAGTTCCATACTCATGACTGGTTTCTTGTCGATCTACCAATTCGTCACAAGGTAATTGTTTCCAATGTGCCATCAATCCTTTGGCACCGAGCACAATGTCATATTTCAACCAAGCCTTGTATATGTAATTCCCATGTGCCATTAAACCTTTGGCACCAAGAAAAAGTTCATATTTCAACCAAGCCCTGTATATAAAATATGAACACACAACACCTATGCCCAGCGATCAAGCCAAAATAAACCTTTCAATAAAAACACCTTTTTATTGAAAATTATTTCCGTCAAAACCATTTCAACTCCAAAACATTACAATAAAACTACATTTTTATTAAAAATAATTTCTATTGAAAACCACTTTTTCATCAACCATTTATCTATTCCAGAAAATCTATAATTTAAAATCACCATTTTAAATTAAACCCCCTTTTTCACAACTATTCACCAATATCACACAATTTCCCAAAAACCATAAATAATCACAAATGAATATTTTTTCATGAATTTCACAATCAATAAACCAATTTGAATCTAAGACAATCAATTTTATCAAAAGGAGTTGAGAGAGAAGCTGCATACCTCAAACGTCATGACGAAACTTTAACAACAGACGAAGAACACACAAGAAAGCGGATTGATTCTCCAAGAGTGGCCTTAGATCTCTTATACTAGAAAGATTACGATGCAACATTGAAATATTTTTCATAAAAAAACGTAGATCTACCCACTATAGGTTCAGATATGATAAATAATGGAGATCGGAGAAGTAGATCTAAGCAGATCTAAGAAATCAGGACAAATTTGTAAAGAATGGTGAAATACCTCAAGAATCAGACTCGAAATCAGCAAGGGAAGGCTCTGTAATGGATTAAACTCGTGTTATAAGGTTTATAAATCCTTCTATGGAGAGTAATATCTAATTAGGGGCGTTTTTAAGCCAAAAATAAATAAATAGAGCGAAAACGAGAAAGCTTCTAGAAAATAGGATCTAGATTTGACCTCTGCGCAAGATTTGACCACACGGTTTGTGCCAATCGTGTATGGATCATGCGACCTTAATTATTATCCAAAAACTCCTTATAAAACCCCCAAACTCTCCCATACTTCACCTTTACCCTTTTTATGGAAACACATTTTTTATGGAAACATCACACTTTATGGAAACACCCCAATTTATGGAAACAACCAACATTATGGAAATATCCAAATTTATGGAAACAACCAACATTATGGAAATATCCAAATTTATGGAAACAACCAACATTATGGAAACATCCAAATTATTGGAAACACTCTATATTATGGAAACTATATATTTTATGGAAACTCTCTATTTTATGGAAACTCTCTATTTTAATACACACCAAATTAAAAAAACATGAGGAAAGGGGTTATGTACCTGAAACCGGGGGTACTACAGTATATATAAATAAAATTTTTTGTATATATGATATTATGATCATTGTGTAAATATAAAATGATACTTAAATATTTTCCATAATGATCATTGAATAATGAAAACGTTACTCATGAGTATGTACGACCTACCATCTCCATGATTGTAACGTCATTCATTTTTAATAAAAATATTTGATGGATGAATTTAAAAGTATAATTTATGTATATAAATGATAATTATGTCATTTATATTATTTTAGAGATGATTTAATATGACCTATTTGACCTTAGTTGACTTACTGAAACCATTTTGGACTCAAGTACTGAATATTGTCGAAACTTCTGATGTGAATAATTAAGTAATTGTTATAACATGGTAATAAATGATATAAAAATAATAATTAACATAAAAAGGTTATAAAGTATGTATAAATTAAACTATGTTCACTATTCATGAAGATAAATAATTTACATGATGAGTATGACTCGAGGTAAGGGACTCTTTAACTAAAAAACCCTGTTTTAAATGTTTTAATGATTTATTTCCTAAATATTTCTATTTCGTGTACATGTTTTTAAAATGATTTTTATGAATGTAATTATTTGGGTATTAATGTTTAAAAATGTTTTTTTAATTTCTCTCCACTTTTTTCAAAAATGGATTAAGGTTTTATGTAAAGTAATTTCTTTCAAAAATCCTCTTTAAGTTCCTATTTCAGCTCTTTTTACAAAGGTCAAAAGAAATGTTTTTTAACATATATGGCATGAATAGAATTTTCCAATTTCATGAAACTATAATTATTTAATGTTTATTTTATATTTTTTTAGTTATTTTCAATTAAAATGGTTTCATTATTCTATGTTTGGTTTTTATATTTTTTAAAAGTGGTTTTTTTACAGAAAAATGGTATTTTAATATCCAAAAGTGTTTTAAAAATGGTCTTAAAAGAGTTTTAAAGGGTTTTATTGATGATATGGTCCTTATAAATTGTTTATTATGGGTTGATCCCATTTTATCTAAATATATGATGGGTTTATTCCCATTAAATCTTAATAAATTATGGGTTGAGCTTCATTGTAGCTCAAGATATGACAGGTGAGTCCCATTATAGCTCTCTTATGCATTGGGTACTCCAAAGATGGAAGTCGGCCATATAGTTATTCCATTTTTAATGGTGAATGTATGATTGAAAAGTTAATTATTTTTCAAGGCACCTAAATAACTTTTCTCTAATTTCTAATGAGTTTTTAAAAAATGTTTTTTAATGGGTTTTCATTTTTTTCACTAAACTAGCGATATTTTTTTTCATGTCCCTTATTGAGCTGTTTGTGCTCATTTCACATTTTTAAAATATTTTGCACAAGATTTTAAGGAATATTAAGAACAATTATAAGGAAATGAAGAAAATTGAAAATATTTATCTTGGAAATAAATCACATTTTATATTAAATACTTTTGTTTTGTTTTAAAAAATGGATACTATATGGAAGTTTTCACTTGTAATGTATAAGAGTTTTCATAATTATCTAAAAATATAAACCTAAAATGTATTTATGAATGAATAAAAAAATTATTATAGTATAAATTCACTAGAATATGTAATTTTTAAGGTTAGTTCAGTACTGTTAGTCTTGAAACACCATAGATCCCAATGAAATAATTTTATTTCATTCTCTAAAGTGAATGTGAGTATTTATTAAAATAGTTTATTTAATTCCCTGAAATTAATGTAAATATTTTTATAATTAATGTTGGGAGAATATATAATATTATTTCCCTAAAGGAAAATATAAAAATAATGAATTTTGGAATCATGTTGAAAAATATTTAAATTTATCCAATTTTTCTCTTATGGTGGTAATATCAAAAAATAAAAAAATTATTATTATATTTTTTGGATTAAAAATATTAAATAATATAATAAAATTAATATCATATCTTAAATTGGATGTTATTTTATCAATTATTATAGTGAAATTGTAACTTTTATGATCAACTATATTTCATACAATTAATTTTACTACCCATATTTTTTAAATTTCAATAATATTTATAATTAAAATAATTGTTTTCTTATGAGATGATCATTGTTAATAAATAAGGAATTATCATTAAAATATCATGAATTAAAAAAATTAATTGCTCAAATTCATTCCATTATTTGGATGTAATTTTAATGGTTTTATTTCATTCCTCGGAGTGAATGGAATTATTCATGAAAATTTTAATAAAATTCATCTTATCAGTCATGAATATTTGAGAAATCATATAATCTGATCAATAAGTTTCCCCTTCATCCCATGAAGTGAATAAGATTATAAAAAATATTTTATGATTTATAATCATATTTTTGGTGGAGAATGTATTATGAATCCTATAGATTCATCGGTATTGCTTCTCTCTCCATATGTATCAGCCTTAAAATACATGAGGGATCCTCACCCTATTAGATACATTTTAAAAATGTTTGAACTAGAAGTTCAAAAGATGAAAATGTTAACTAAGTGATGGATCTAAATGATTTTAATTATATTATGAACTCTTTGATTAACTAATGATTATCCATATTAATTGTAAATTATAATAATAATGAAAAATATTAGCATTTTATGTTTTCATTACATACTATAAATGTGTTAAATATGTATGATGAAAGATCCCAAAGATATTATATATATATATAGAAGAATAAGTTTTAAAAATATTATATTAATTAGATGATCTATAAGAACTCATATATATTTATTACTAATCAATTCTATTAAAGAGTTATAATGTAATTGCCTTAACTAATGAAAATTTAATTAAAGACTCTAAGGGAGAGAATATATGTCTACCTAGTGGTACTTAATTTTTAATAAATAATTATTTATTGTATCTTAGGTATTGATAAAATCTATTGTTTTTAAATCTATTCTAAAAACAAATATCATATGGGGGCCATAAATGAAATAGTTTTCAAATACCTATAAATAAAATAAAATTTATAAAAAATATATATATAATTTTTTAATATCTTCTTTTTATTATATAGAATATAACCAATTATGGTAAACTAGAAGTTTATCAATAATTATATGGTAATCATATAAATTGATCTTTTGGTTCAACCATGATCAATTATGATGAAAAATATTGGTAAATGTATACATGAGCATAAATTTATTGATAAATAGTAGACATCCATTTGTGGGAGAATCATGAATTTAATTAATGGATATATATCTGCTAAATTATCACTTGTAAGATAATTTTTCACTCTACTAATAATGAATGTCCCTTATATGATTATTTTACATTGGTTAATTATTATTAAGACAAATTATTTATATTATCTATAGATATATTTAAAGTAGATTTATAATATTTATATGATATATCAATTATGGAATACATATGAGTGCACCCGCCTATCACTATTAGACTTTTTATCTATAGTCACAGATCAATTATCATGGTTTAATAACCCTTATAATAGGAATTTATTATCAAAAATGTAATAATAAATATTATTGTGTTACAGTTTTATGGAACCATAAAAATAGTACACCTATTATTATTATTATTTTAATTTAACTACAATAATAGGAAACCCATTATTACCATTTTAGAAAACTGTATAATAGGGTAAAAAACAAACGATCAACCCCACCTGATTTTTTTTTTGTTATCATCCCTTATAATATTGAAGCTCCCATGTCAATGAAATCCACCTCTGATCCTATCCTACACCATCACCCTACTATTGTCACTACATTGAGAATTATTTTGACTATCACCTTATAGCCTGATGATTGTATCTCCCTTTGAAAATATGTATTGTGGAACCGCATTCCACCTTCTTCATTCAATTTTAGATCAAAGGTATATTATTATTGATATGTTTGATGTTGGAATAGTGTATTTAGATCAATTAGATAAATTTTGGCAAATTTTAGTGGCATGTACTGTACACCAGTCTAGAACTCTTTTAGTTCGACCTCCATGGTGAGGTCTTTCAAGAACTGGGATGGGTCAACTTAACCTGTCACCTAATCCAAATCATAAAAAGGTATACAGTTCACCTCCCATATGATAGAGGTTTCCAACTTGTGGAAATGGAAAAAAGAGAAATGGTGGGGAGACTATATCATCATATCAGAGTGAAATAATAGTGGAAATAAACTAAACACATATGCATCCATAAAAATTAGAATGTGCATAATAAATAACTAAAATAGAACCATGTTATATCAAATAAAAATATTTCATATATACTCAGGGTCATTCTATACACATCAATTGATTTCCTAATGGGATGATTACATATACAAACAAAATAAAGAAATAAATAAATAAAACAAAATAAAAATGATTTATTACTAACTCCAAGTTGTACCTCATACCTGATCTCCAAAACAGTTAAATTTATCTATCTTTATCCTTTGATTCCAAATGAGAATATCTACTTGATCTTGCAACTCAAGACCTCAACCCTATCCATTATGTATTTGATGCTTGATGTGGACTTTAATTGATATATTTTTCAAATAATTTTTTGGGAATTTATTATGGATTTAGTATATAAAATGACATTAATTTGGTTATTTATCACTTTTTGGTTAATCTATGATAGCTTTATTAAAATAATGATTTTATTAAATAAAATGTTTGATTTATTTTATAAATTAACAAATGAATGATTCTTTAAATTATTTATTAAATAATGTTGGTGTTATTTTATCAAATGTTAAATTATTGTCTTGTAATATTTATTTTTTTATTATTTACTTATGTGTTTTATGTAATTAATATTTATCACCTTTATTTTTTTAATATTAATATTTTAATTAATTAATACATAACTTATAATCTATTTTATTTAATTATTAAAACAATTAGTAATATAATATTATAAATCAATTCTTTAATTATTTTTTATCATTTCTTAATTATGTTAATTAATTAATTAGATAATTATTCTAAGCAAGTTGTTTTTAATTTTAAATAATTTATTGTATTAATGATTTATGTTTTTGAATTTATTTAAATGTATTTTTTTGTTTTTAATTATTTTATAAATGAAATTATTTATTTACTTTCTTTTTTTATTTTATATTTAACTATGTTTTACTTTAATTTTTCATGTTTTATTTTATTTGAATTTTATATAATTTATTTATGATTATTTTTTTTCATTATTTTGAAATTTATTTTTTATTATTTATAAATTACTTAATTGTAATTTCTTTTATTGCGGGGAACCCACGTATAAATTTTTAATTTAGAAGTCACATAACCGATTTTAAGAAGTGATGAATAAGACCAAATTTTAGATCAATATGCATCCATTATTTCCCCTGTAACCTAGGTACCCAAATTTTGAGTGAGACCATGTATCCAGACAAAAAACAACTATGTATCCATTTTGAAATGGATTTCATGTAGTGTATTTCATTTTCACCAATAACTTATCCAATTTTTCTAAGACGACACATAGTCGATTTCAATTTCACATAGCTAATTTTTGGAGGACCATAAAGTGGAAAATTTATAATTTAGCGATATTTGAACTCGACGTAACTAATTCCTTCAAAACCCAACCTCCAAGCGAAGAAAATCGATGTTTGAATTTGGAAAATATTGATTTCAAGAGGAAGAATGTTTTCAACTTCCATCCGATGAATCTAGAAAAGTCATGTTTAAGTGAATTCAACAATGCCACCCAACCAGACTGCAGAAGACAATGAAGATCTGTTGTAAAATATGTAGGTAGATGAAGACAGATTGAACCTTGATTCCTTAATTTAATTCAATGTCCAAAAGGGTTTGATCGACCCCCACTTTGATGGTGTAGGTTTCTCGGTGGGATTTTTCGTTGACTAGATCATCAAGATTTGGTAAAAATCAAAACACCAATTTTCGACAGCCCCATAACGCAGATATAGGGAAATTTTCTATAGAATTTATTATATTTAAGAAGTTTTTATCCCATAAGTGATCTCATCATCACTTATTTATAAATCGAAATTGGTGTGAATCACATAGGCTTGATCTTACCGTTTCGGTCACATAACACCTTGGTTCAATAGAAATGAGATATCTCTTGATGAGGGGCACCCATTCAGATTTCAAAAATTCAAAATCTAATGGTTACGACTAATAATGATATTAGTCATTTTTTTAAAATGTTTTTTTTGTTTTGTTATATATATATATATAATACCTATAAACATTTTAATAAATATTTTTTTAAAACACTATAATATCATTTAATAAAATATATATTTTTATTAAAAATTAAAATTCCCAAATTTCCTTTTATAAAGGATGAGCTATGGGGATTCTACCCACATTTCCAATGTGGTATTTCCATTTTTTAATCCAACTCAACAATCCTAACAATGAATTTTGTGACCAATCAAAACATTCTATTCATTTTATTAAATATTTACTGAATAAAATTATAGCAATCCACCAATTTTATTCATAAATATTAATTCTCTAGACCACAAATGAGTCATTATATATAATAAATGTATCTTTCAATTTAAACCTTTTCTTAGTATCAATATCTTAAATTTTTATCAGATTTATAATTTTTCAAAACATAAAACTTGTTACTATTTAAGATAAATTGGAGATATCATATATACAATGATATTTATATCTAGTATCTCGTTTTGTATCACTTTTATGGACATGTGATTATATCCTATTCACGAACTCTCTAAGGATTAAACCCATTAACTCCTGTAAGAAGTGACGCCACTTAAAAGTTCACATAGGAAAAATAATACAATGTGATACCATTATTAGAACACATTACTCATCAAGTCTTAATATTTTTTAATAGATTATAACTCAACCTATAGTCATAGCATATGATATTAACACCAAGTAGTTGGGGTTATAATTTTCAATATCAATAATCACCTTCGTAACTTTTTTTACCCATTAAACACTTTTTTCGGATCTACATAAATAAAGTGTTGGGTTTCCACTAATGAAATAATTTATTCTATGGGATTTAACCCCATCTCTTTATTAGTTACATGAATGATCTCCCTCAAAAGAGATTTTTTTAAATAGATCTATAAGGTTTTTACACAATCTTACATAGAAAATTACTATGGCGCCATCTTGTAACAATTGTCCCACATAATCATGTCTCAAACTTATATGTATAGACTTTACACTATACATGAAATGATAAGCCCTTGATAATGTTGCTTCAATATCACAACTGAGAGATATAGGAGGCATCAGACTAGGCCACAATATAATAACCAATAATAGATTCCTAATCCATTCAACTTCTTTTACACATACTATTATGGTGATAAACTCTGAATCCATAGTCGAATGTGAAGTATATATTTGTTTCTTTCTCTCATAAGAAACAAAACAACCTCCAAGAGTAAACAACCATCCAAATGTGTATAGGTTATCACCAATACTAATAATCCAAATTGCATCAGTGTGTCCTTCTAATATAGTCAGATAATCATTATATTGTAAACATAAATCTTTGGTCTTTCTTAAGTATCCAGAGATTCTCGTTATACATATCCAATGATCAAAAACAGGATTACTACTATATCTACTCATTTAAAGTACCAAAAAAAATACCAGGTCTAGTGAAATGCATTTCATACATTAAAGAGCCAATTTCACTAGCATACTCAAGTTCTGTTATAGTTCTACCCATATTTAAAAAAAGTTTATCACTAGAATAAAATGGAGTATTTTCATCCTTGAAACCAATATGATCAAATTTATTTAACATTTTTTCTATGTAATGAGACTTACTCAAATAATAACCCCCATTATGTTTTCTAACTTTAATACCTATAATAGTATCAACTATTCCAAGATCCTTCATTCTAAACATATAAAATATTTAATTATTTTTCTCAATTACACAAATCATATTGGTTCCAAAAATTAACATATCATCCACATATAGACAAACAACAACTCCATATTATTTTTAAAACTTTGAATAAACACATTTATCCACTTTTTTATGAGTAAATACATTAGATAAAATAATAGAATAAAATTGCTCATTCCATTTATTCAGAGCTTGTTTAAGACCATAAATAGATTTAACTAGTTTACATACTTTCTTTTCATTTATTAGTAAAACAAACCCTTCTAGTGGTTCTGTGTAAATCTATTCATCTAAGTCCTAATTTTAAAAAGAAGTTTTTACATCCATTTTATGTACATAAAAATGATTAATTGAATCTAAATAAAATAATGTACTTATTGAATTAATACAAGATACAAGAGAATAAGTTTCAAAATAATCAATCTCTTTGTTTTGTTAGAAAACTTTAGAAACCAATCTAGATTTAAAATCTTGAATGTTACCATTGGAATCATACTTCTTTCTAAAAACCTATTTACAAACAATAGGTTTTTAACCTCTTGGTTAATCCATAATGACCCAATTATTATTCACCATAATGGAATCCATTTCATCATAATTTTTCTTTCTATAAATCAACATATCTAGAAGTCATATCTTCTTTATAATTATTTGGGTCATCTTCTATAGTCAATACCATAGGATAATTATTCATAAGATTATTATTTTGGTCTCCTTCAACAAGGAAAACTATGAAATCAGAAGAAATAAAATTTGGATGTAGATGTTTATCCTTCCTAAGTATTGTACTCCATTTATGTTCAACTCAAGAATCATCATTATTCTCTACTATTGTATTTTAACTAGATGGAATACATGAGATAGGAGTATGAGGAATAACTTCATATATGTAATATTTTTAAAACTTATTTCCAAAAAAACTCTACATCCCTTGATTCAATAATTTTTTTACCTCCTAAATCCATTATTCTATATGATTTTCTATTTTCTTCATATCTAACAAAAAACACATTTAATTGCTCTAGAACCAATTTTAGTTCTTCTAGGATCTAAAAATATATAGTAAGTTAAACACTCACACACTTTAAAATAAGAAATATTAGGTCCTCTACCTCTCAAAATTTCATAAGGGTATAGATTATTTTTCCTAGAGGCAGTCCTAATATGAATATTACATGAAACCAATAAATCTCTACCCCATAAATTTAATGGTAA